>CM052894.1:69355766-69531464 GCA_028534135.1 Potos flavus | reverse complement strand
GTACGTACCTGCCTCATTCTTGCAGCAGTAGGTCGGATGGCTAGAAAATGATCCCCATTGTCAGGAAAAGAACCTGAGGTTCAGAGAAGTATAGTGACATGCCTGAGTCACTGTACTTTCTAACAGCAGGACTCCACTTTAAATAGTTTTCTTCAAGGGACGCCAGGCTGGCTCTGTTGGTAGAGCCTCCAACTCTTGACCTCAGGGTCGTGAGTTCAAGCCCCATGCTGGGTGTTGAGACTACTTAAAAGACACAAATAAATAAATCAGTGTCTTGGAGCCAAAATTTGGGCTATTTCTCCTCTAGGCCCCTGTGAAGCAAGAAGTGATGGGAAAAACTCCTGAGAATGAGCAGTGATCAAAATTGAAGTTTAGGGGTGCCTGGGTGGCTCAGTCGGTTGAGCGTCTGACTCTTGATTTTAGCTCAGGTCATGATCTCAGGTGGTGGGACCGAGCCCGGTATGGGCCTCCATGCTCAGGGTGGAGTCTGCTGGATCTTCTCCCTCCACTCCTCCCCCCGCTCACTCTCTCTCTCGCTCTCTCAAAAAAATAAATAATAATCTTTAAAAATTTCAGCGGAGAAGAGCTGAAAACAAAGGTTGACAGTGATGAGGTCATATGAGGGGACATGATGTCAGCCCCCTGGGTCACCAGCTCAGCCGGGGGTAACTGGTCGGAAGGGACAGAAGACAGAAAGCGGACAGGGAAGGGACCAGCAGCCGAGTGGCTGTGGAGAATACGGGAAGCAATCCGTACCAACCAAATAAAGACGTGACGCGGGGCATCGGGTCACAGGTCGTGCCTACTAGCCCAGGCGGCAGACAGTCTCTGGAGTCTGCGTGTCGGGTTGGGCAGGGTGCACGGGATCTTCTACAACTGCCCGGCTCTGCCGTCACGACGCGGAAGCACCACCGGGGACACCCAGGGGACAGCGCCCATGTATAAACACAGGTCTCCGGCCAGACTCGGCCCTCCCGAGATTGGCCAGCCCCCGGCCCGGACGGTCCCCCGGCTCCTGCAGGAACCTCACGATATACGAAAGAAGCAAAGAGAAGGATGCCACAGCTGGCCTGAACTCCGGGGGTAACCCGCCCAGCCGGCAGCAAGTGCCCCGAGGGCTGTCCCCATAAGCACCTAGTCTGTGCGGGGCTCAGCCTCGCCTCCGGATGAAGACACCCAAGGGATACGCTGTTCATTGTTAGCTCCTCCCGCGGCATCGTCTGTAAAGCAGAGTGTCGATTAGGACTCCTGGAACTGCTCAGCCTGGTCTCACCGCACAACTTACACGGGTGCCATGCTTTCCATGGACAATTAGGGCAAAAATGGCTCCAATGTTCCAAAAGTGACTACATAAGGAAATTATCAGGAAGGAGGCAAATAAGCGAATCCTGGCTTCTGTCCTAAACGGCTCCTCTCCTAAACGGCTCCTCCACCTGGAAAACCGCCCCTGACATTTCCTATGCCATTCTCCTAACTAGCTCTTGCTCCTCAGGAAGGTGGCAACCTAAACATCTTTTCCTCCAAGAAGCTCTTCTCGGACATCCCCTGGGAGGTCAAGACACTTGCCACGCACACCGATGACCCTGAGCTTCTTCACTACCCTCGGCACACCGATAATGCCTCCCGAGCTCAAGGTCCGCTTCCCTTCTAGACTAAACTCCAAAACGATGCCCTGTCCAACGTCTGCACACAAGGCGGGCGATGAGATCCTGACCAAACAGAAGGCTCTGCTGTTTCGAGACCACACTGTGCATCAAGATGTACTCAGTCGTCACAGAATCAGCAAAGCAGGAGTTTGCAGAGCAGCTCTGGAACTTTTCCAGCCTGTACCGCAGGCAACGTGACAAAGCCAGAGAGAAGACGGTGTCCACGCACCGGTAAGCAGAATAAGGGCAGGAAACCCATTCTGACGTGCGTCAAAGTAGAAGCTATAAAGCACTTTTCTCTCATGCTTATCGGTTACAAAAACAAATGTGGTTTTGGTTAATGATAAAATGTTCCCTAGGAGCACCCAGGTGGCTCAGTCGGTTAAGCATCAGACTCTAGACTTCAGCTCAGGTCCTGATCTCAGGGTGGTGAGATGGAGCCCTGCTCCGGGCTCCGCACTCGGCGGGGAGTCTGCTTCGGAGTCTCCCTGTGCCCCTCCCCCCTGCCTGCACGTGCGCGCGCTTTCGCGCGCGCGCGCTCTCTCTCTCTCTCTAAGAAAAAAAAGTTCCCTAACCTAGGCCCCAGCAAATTCAAATCTATCTACCTGAATGGATTTTAAACAAGTATCTCAACAATTTCTTTTTTGCTTAAATATATACACACAGCATATATAAAAACACTGACACATATATAGAGCTGCTTGAACTAAGAAAAAAAAGATCCTAAAATATATATGCCATGATCCATTTTTGTCTATTAAAACAGAAAAATTAGCTAAAATGATGTATGCCCCCTCCAATGTAGTTGCACCTGGCAGAGGCATTTGGGTAAATTTCATTTTCTTCCTTTTTATCTATTGGTACAGTTGACCCTTGAACAACAGCCAACCCTTTGAAGTGCACGGGTCTACTTCACGTGGGTTTTTTAGTAAATACAGTCCCAGTATGGCAAATGTATTTTCTCTCCCTTATGACTTTCTCAATAACACTTTCCTTTCTCTAGCTCTATTTATTGTAAGATACACTGTATATAATACATACAACATACAAAATACATGTTAATCTACTGTTTATGTTACAGGGAAGGCTTCTGGTCAACAGCAGTTACATTTTGGAGACACAAAAGTTACGTGTGGATTTTTAACTGTGCATACAGGGAGGGTCAGTGTCCCTAAACTCCATGTTGTTTAAGGGCCAACAGGATTTTCTCTTTTATACAACAATCACATCTCTTTGTAAAGAGTTTTTTAAAATGTTATTTCAAACAAAAAATCTGCTTAGACAATTCTTTAAAGCTTTTTCAAAGAAACTTTATAGATAGAAAATGTGAAACAGGGCAATACTGTTACTATTTAACATAGTGTTGCTGATAGACTAAAAAAAAAGTTTCTTGCCAGCTTAAATGTTCACCCACTCCTGCCAATATCGTAACGATGATCCATCCTACCTTGGTGGACAGGGGCACACCAAAGCACAATGGGACCAATGCTGGTGCTGTTCATTTCAGTTTCTAACCACATTGTTACTTTTCCTGGAACAGGCTATACTTTAAGTTGGCCTAATTTCTCTCTGGTCTTGGACTCTGCAAACTGCCCAAAAATTACCTAGCCAATTTCAGTGACCAAAACGAATTCAGGGTGGTGAGAAACTTCAAAAGTCAAGTCTCCTCTCTTAAAGGTAATTTACATAGGTCAGAAATTGTGAGGGCAGACCTGAGGAGTATCCAAGCAGTTTAATTCCAATGTTTACCCTGGGGTCTCCAAGTACATGCACTAAAGTAGGTTTAATTTCAATTCATGGTTATCTAAAATCGACCTATGCATAAATCAGGCAGAGGACCAAATCTTAGATTATGTTTTAATATCTTATATTTCTTTTCATAAATACTAAGTATCTCATCAAGACGGTCTTGTGTTTAAATAATACTCTATTGGCCAGTAACAACAGTTCCATCCACTATACATGACTCAAGGACATTTTCAAGCTCCAAATGAAAGGGGTTCGATGTCTCTTCATAAATGACTGAAATAAACCACACAAAACAAACTCCTCCAGAGACTGGTTTTCCGATGACAGAGTTGACCTCCACCCCATACCAATTAAAATGCTGGATGAATAGAAAAATCAACTCTGAAGGCAGCAGAAGACAACCAGGTGGAAAGTAAACTACGAGCCCTGAGAGGAAGGGAATCCCATTCAGCGTTAATTTACATTTGTAGGGTTTATGGCGGGAGAGCGAAACCAGCCCATACCACAGCAGACGGACCTCAAAAGAGCAAACCACAGCCTTGTCGGTCAGAATAGGGCCTGCTAGAGTGGCTGAATACTGAGGAGTAAAGTCCCCCAAATGAGGAAGTCATCAAGGGTGAAGTCCCAAATTTGCAAGTCAATACCACATGTGTTGGCTAAACTGAGAACTACAAGTCCCAAGGATCCCGAGGAAAACAACAACGGTTGGGACGTTTTTCGGAAGCTGACCAGATCCAACAGCTGCCCATGTCCAGGGGGCCCGATAAAGGCCTCAGACTTCCCTCTGAAACCAGAGAAGCAACTCAAGGCACAAAGACCACTTGCCCGGGCGAGCAGACATTTCCTGGGAGGTAACAGGCAAAACAGAAATAGCAAAGCCTTCAGGATGAACCTCTGTACTGTGCAAGCTGATGTGCCATTAATTTAACTGCCTGTCTGAACAAAACTCAACCTTCCTCAGGGGAACGTAACAGAATCTTTGCAACATAGTATCTGCAATGTCCAGCATAGATCAAAAATTAATACACATGTGAGACAAGTGGGAGATTAACTCCATAATCAAAGCAGTCCACAGAAACGGGTTTCTGCCCGTAACCCAGAAAATGCAAGCGGAAGACAAGGATTTTAAAATAACAATGCTAAATATACTGAAGAATTTACAGAATGACAGATAGGAGGTTTCAGAAGACATTTAAGAAAAAAGAAAGAACCAAATGGAAATTACAGAACTGAACACTACAATATCTGAAATGAACAACATTGGATCAGATGGAGATTATCAGAGTGCACACAATAATGAAAAAGGCCATTTTTCACCATAAAGGTGAACTTTAAGACACAGCAATATAAATAATCCAGGCTGAAGCACAGAGGGAAAAAAACAAAACAAAACAAAACAAAACAAAACAACCAATGGTTTAAGAAGGGCCTCCAAGACCACACAGGAGTATCAACTGATTTAATTGACAAGTTAGAGGAGAATAGAGAGAAGGGGGCAGAAACATTCAAATCTGAGCAAAAACAGCAATCTACCAGAGCAGGATATTCAGTTAGCCATAAGAAAATGTCCTAATCATGAAAACCAAAGATACAACAACAAAAATGTGTAGACGTGACCAGAGAAGAAAAGACAGAGAATAATAAGAATACAGCTGATAGCTCATCAGAAAGACAGCAAACGATACCTTTAAAGAACTGGAAGGAAAAAAACAAAAACAAAAACTGTCGGCCTAGAATTCTATGCACAACAAAACCCCTTCAAAAATAAAGGAAAAATAAAGAATCTTCATATAAATGAAAACTGAGAGAATCTGTGCCCCACACTGCAAGAAATGCCAAAGGAAGCTCTCCAGGAAAAACAGAAGTGGTACCAGATGTAAATCTGAATCTAAAGAAAGGAATGAGGAGCCTTGGAAGAAATCAGTGCATAGGTAAACATGAAAGAGCCCTTCTCTTAATTTCCTTAAGACCCACTTGTTACAGATACTGTATTTACTGTGTGTACGCATAGTAGTTACATACACTTCATACAGACCGTATGAAAAGCAGGAAACTGTTAGTTTATAACATATATGGATATAAAATATATGAGGACAGTACAATGAACAAGAAGGGGAAAATGAAACCATATTATAGATTGCATACACTTTTTACACAAAGTAGTAAAATCTTAATTCAAAAAAGACTTATTAGAGATGAATATTGTAATCTGTACAGAAACTACAAGAACAACAAGGCAAAGAGGTATAGCTGAAAACCTAAGAGAGAAATTAAACAAAAAAAAGAAATTAAACATATCTAATTTTAAACAAAGAGAAATTAGAAAAGGGGATATAGGGTAAAAAAGAAATGTCTGCAGAATGAGACAAAGAAGAAACAACAAAAATGGTAGATCTAAAACTAACCACATCAAATAATTATGGTAAATAGACTAAACATTCCAATTAAAAGGCAGAGATTGTCAGAATACACAAAAAAGCAATCCCCAACTATGTATTACCTACAACAGATGCATTTTAAACGTAAAGACACAGATAAACACATGGAAAAGCATATACCAACATGACCTCAATATAAAAACCAGACGAAGACAGTAAAAGAAAACTATAATATCATCACTCAAACAACGTATATGCAAAATTCCTCAACAAAACACAGTACAGGCATAAGGACAGATAAATAAATAGTGAAATATAACAGAGGCCCAAAATGGATGTACATACACATTTATGGTCGACTGATTTTTTTGACCAAGTGACCAAAATAATTCAGTGGGTGTAAGGACAGTCTTTTCAACAAATTGGGCAGGAACAAACTGATATCCACCTAGAAAGAAGAATGACTCCTCACCTGTACACCTCACAGAGAACTAACCATAAAAGCCTAAAGCTAAAAAGCAAAAGAACAGTATATTTGTGATGATGCACTAGGCAAAGTACTCTGGATAAAAGAAAGAAACTCTGATAAACTGGACTTCATCGAAATGAAAACTTCTGCTTTTTGAAAGACACAGTTAAGAAAATAAAAGGCCAACTACCAACTGGAAAATATTCATAATACACATATCTGACAAAGGACTTATATCTAAAATACATAAAGAACAGCTATAACTCAAGAACTAAAAAGCATAAAAAGTTAAGAATAAAAAAAGTCACCCAACCCAGTTTTTAAAACAGCAAAAGACCTGAAGATTACTTCATAAAAGAAGACACAGGAATGGCCAATAAGTACATATACAATAATGGCGATAGCATCATTATCATCAAAGAAATCACAGGAGAGCACAAAGTACCACATGATACCCACTAGAAAGCTGATATTGAAAAGACTAACAACAGCAAGTGTTGGCAAAGGCTTGGAGCTTATTGGAGCACTGAATATATCCCCAATGGGCATGTCTAAATATAGAACCCCTTTAGGAAAATGTTTGATAATTTTTTTATAAAATTAAATATATACTTATCCGGGGATGTACTTCTAAGTATATGCAAAAGAAACAAAAACAGATGTCCACTGAGAGACTTGTACATTAATGTTCATGATAGTTATATTCATAATAGACAAAAACTGGAACCCACCAAACAGATGAGTAGATAAATTCACACCACAGAATGCTACTCAACAGGCAGCCAACCGCCTCCTCCATATTCCCACTTAGATATCCAACAGGTATGTACTTGAACTCATGACGACCTGATACCCCACAGCCCCAGCACTTTCTTCCTCCATCTTTCCCCCGCCTCGGTAAACAATAACTCGACTTACCAGCAGCTCAGGTCAAACTCTCTGGAGAAACCCTGTGTAACTCTTTCTCCCAAATCCACACCTGGCCATACCCAAATTCCACTGCCCTTCTTTAGGAGTGTATCCAGAATCGGACCCCTTCCTACTCACCCCTCACCACTCCCCCCACCCTAGTTAAGCGTACACGGCTGGCCTAGATGATGGCAAGAGCCTCCTAACTGGTCTCCGTGCCCCCTCCCACGTCCCCTCCGGGACGCTCTTCACACGGCAACCAGAAGATTCAAGACACGCGTCAGATCACTCCACTTCTCTGCTTACAACCTCCGGTACCTTCTTGCTTTACTGAGAGCAAGAGCTGGAATCCTCAGGACACCCCACAGAGGCCCTGTGTGGCCCGGCCCCTACTTACTACCTCCCTGAAGCCTTATCCTACGACACCCCCGGCTCACTCCTCTCCAGCCACGTCGGCCCCCTGGCTGGTGCTCCTGCAGTCTCTTCTGTAGGAGGGTCTTTGCTACGTAGGTTCCTCTGCCTGAAACACTCTTCCCTCAGAGAGCCTGCGTCTGAGGCTGCCCCTTGTCAGCACTCACAGACCCCCACATCAAAGATGGCATTTTCACCATCAATCCACGCCCTTGCCCTGCTTTATTTTTCCTCCTAAAACTCCCTATTACCTGGCACATGTGTCTCTTCTCCCCCTCTCCATACAGTGAGAGCAGGGACCTCGTGTGGCTCCACGCTCTAGCCCCCCTACCTAGAACGGGGTCTACGGAGCAGACGTGCGAGGCCCGCCGTGTTAGTGGATGAATGGAGACACCGGTCCAGGCAGGAGCAGAAAGTGTGGGCCAAAGTAAGGAGGCAGAGAGGCTGGGGGAGCCGCACACAAACCAGCGCGCTGAAGGAGCAGGAACCACAAATGTGGGCGAAGTAGCACCAAGACAGAAGGAGACAAGGGCTGGGGCAGACCATGCTAGAATGAAGGCCAGGGGTCTACATGATCACCCGACCTTCGTGGGCTCCAAATAGTAGTCCCTAAACGTCGCTCAAAACACGCGAGCATCTTTGGGCCAAGACGAATGTCCCCTGAATCAATGCAAGACAGGCTCACGCTCTTTGCACACTTACATCTTCAACAACAAGGAATGACCGGCCAGCGCAAAGGGAAAGCATCAGTCTGGGTGGTCTGCTTGGCGAACCCTCAGCCTGCACACTGACTTCTCAGTCATTTTCACAGACTCGTCCCAAGAGGGGGGGCAACACTATAATATTCATCGTTACACTAAAGTAGGTCCCCGTTGCCACTAAAATTCAGTGAGTCTGCCTCGAAAACCCCACAGCCAGTTGCTCTGGTCAGGAGTCTAAGAATGAGCGTCAGGGTTACTTAACAGTATTGAAAATCAAAGTCACCAAACCATAAACAGCACATTAGCTGACAAAAATTTTCTCGAAAAAGAAGAAAGAAGTTTCTTCTTTATTTATTCTGAGCAAGAAGGAAGAGGAGCACATATGGACTCAGATCACGATGAGAACCCCCAAATCCTGTAGGACGGTGCGGGACAGCAGCAGGGGCGGTCCCTCGCTGTCCTACCTCCCTGGTCCTTCGCCATCCTCCCTCCATGTGGGAGAGATGGCCCAGGATCAGTATCTCCTCACCAAGCCCACGGGGCACCTTCCTTCAATCCGGCACCAACTGAAAGTTTCATTATTCAGACTGAAACAGGACACCGCACCCAGTGATCCCAGCCAACTGCCTTTGCCCGGCTCCACGTCCACCACAGCGAGGAGGCGGTGTCTGCAGAGGGGACGGACGAGACGCTGCCCCGACTCTGGTCTCTGTCACCGCCCTACACTCTCCCTGGAAGCTGCACCTTCTGGCAGCTTCTACACAGTCCCAGGTGCAACTCTTCTGAAACGGCCCCGAGAAAATGAGAACAGGAACATTTTTAAAGCAGTGATTTTAGAAAATCTTTCAACAGAGAAAAAGGAAAGCAGAAAGGGTAGTTCCTGAAAAGTTCTTTCTTAACCTTCTCAAGAGACCTGAGGAAGGAGGATATAAATCTGGGGCTCTGCGAGCTGAGCAGAGAAAACGAGTCTCCCTCCCATCTTCCCTCCCGTGACTCTGGTTCAGTCCTCATGCTCACGCTGTGGAACATGTCTTGGTAGGAGCTGGGAAGCTTCCTGAGAGGAACAAGGGGGTCCCTCTGAAGTCACCAGGTGGTACAGAGCACAGATGTGGCTGTGACAAAGCTGGCTCTGGACCAGGGATCTGTGCTCCTACAAGGTTGGGCCTGCTTTCCCATGTCTGGAGTGAGGAGAACATCCAGGCCTCTGTCTTCTTGCCCCAGAGAGAGCAGGCTCATGGCCTCCTCCTTCAGGTCCTTACCAGGAGGTTACCTTCACACTGAGGCCTTCCCCGCCTTCCTGACAATGTGCTACGGGGCGCGCCTCACCCACACATGCACATCTCGCACACACGCACATGCCCACTCAGGTGGACACTCCTGTCCACTCTTCCGCTATTGTCTGGCCAGAACCCCGACAGTCTATCACCCATGCCTTCTCCTTGTTCATCTAGTTTATCCAAAGTCTTTCTCCCATTAGGTATAAGCTACAAGGCATAGGTTTGGGGTTCTTGTTTTTTTGTTTAAAGTGGTTCAGGGGCCCCTGGGTGGCTCAGTCGGTTAAGCGTCTGCTTTCAGCTCAGGTCATGATCTCAGGGTCCTGGGATCGAGTCCTGCAAGGGGGGAGTGGTCCCCTGCTCAGTGGGGAGCCTGCTTTTCTCTCTGCCCCTCCCCCTGTGCGCTCTCTCTCTCTCACTCAAATAAATAAAATCTTTAAAAAACAAAAATAAAGTGTTTCACTACCTCGAGTATCTAAAAGAGGGCCTCGAATGTAAAAGCAACACCAAAAATTTGGTGAATAAAGGAAACTTTTGAAGGTCCCCACAAGGTCCCAGGGTTTTCATTAGCGATAGAGTCCCAAGGACATAAAAGGCACTCTGAGGATATTATACATTCAGAAAAGAGACTATCTGAGCTGTTAATAGAGTAGTTTTTAAATAAAGCAAACAGCAGTATCAGAGAGAACACAAGATAGTTGATTACATAGCAAGGAGTACAGAAGAAACAACTATGATAAACCCATGGGGGTGAGATCGCTCCGGGTTATCCTACTGGATGAGACGAGGAACTTTACACACTCTTCGCAGGAAACAAAGCTGACTGAGTTTGAAAACAAATCCTGGGTTGCAAGTGGATACCTGTTACGTATTCTCTACCCCCTGCCTACTCGCCCCCAATCACTGGGCCCCTTCACTGAGAAAGATCACTCAGTCCGTTTTATTTTATTTTGATTTGCTCATTTTGACAGAAAGGAAAGCCAAGAGACTGAGAATGCTGGGACGATAATCATGCCTCCAAATATTTTTCTTAGTAGTGGCTTTTCTGACCATATAGGGGTTTGCAAATGACTCCATTAAAAATTAACATTTTTCTACCAAACATGTTGGAAGAAAAAGATTCTGTTAGTTATTACTTATATAATCTTTGCTTCTATCTTGGTTTCTTTCCCAAACTAATACGGGTAGAAATAGATACATATGGTCAAAACAAGCATACCCAACACATCTTTCAGTGTGATATACATAAATTATCAAAGGAGGGGTCCAGGATTAAAAACCCTGCATAAAAAGCAAAAAGACTGATCCACTCCAAAAAGGCTTTCTTCATTTTACTAGAGGATGTCTTAAGACATCCTTTTTAAATTAGTAAACTTTCCTCGTCAACCTAAATTAATTCCATTTATTAAAAATATCATGGATACAATTTTCAGAAATGAGTCCACTACATGAAAAATACAACTGACAAGAACAAGAAAACCCCAGGAAAAGTCTACATTATCAAACTTTGAGCAAAAAGTAATAAATAGTGAATGCTTTGGATTAAATAATTTAAAAGCCTCAAAATATTTATAACTTGGGTTGCAAGCCATCTTTCTCCTTAGAAACTATTTCCAACAATGCCAATTCAAAGTAAACATTCCAGTATTTTAGAAACAGCCATTTCTTCGTGACGAAAGGTGAAGATCTGTTACACAGACATTTTATAAAATTAAACTTCCAAATCAGTTACTCAAAGCAACCAGAATAAATATTAACACCTCTCAGTCCTTCAAAGATTAAGGCTAAAATTTCTACTCATAACATGGTCTACAGCTAGTAATGCAGCTGCCGTGCTTACCACGTTATGTTTCTGCTTCTTTCCATGGCAAAAACATTTAAAGCATACTATTCCTTTTCAAGATTTCAAACTCCGAATCTGTCCCGGGCAATGGTTATTCCTACTCGGATCATCACAACTTGAGCCTTCCACAACTTTAAGCCAACTTTGACTCCATGTAGCATATGCTTAGAACCACAATACTTGCTTAAACAATTACTCATGAGCTTACGTCATGCCCAATATATTGCTGTTTCCAGGACACTGTGACCCACTGTGGCAATGCCGACAGGGAGGGGGGCAGGGAGGGCCGGACGCATTAGGTTAGTAACTAGGATGGCGGGTCCTTTTCTGCAACATTAATCCAGCGTGGTATCTCAAAAACAGAAGACTGAAGTTCACAACAGAGTGTGGGATTCCTTCAGAGTCCCAAGGGGCGCACATGCAGGTGACACACTCCCATCAGACGGCAATGCTTCCTGCTTTCTACACTGCTACTTAGGTTTAGTCCAAGAGTATACGGCCAACTGAGTTCTCAAATCCTAAACCTGATCCCGCAGATCTGCACAGCACTGTGCAGAAAAACCGTTAACATTCAGGGTTTCTTCTTGAGATTGATTCCTTGTTTACACCACCAGCATAGTCTACTACTTGCAACTATTTTCAATGACAAATACTATTCCGCTTACTCAGAATCAAGCAAAATAACACTGAATAAAAGGACCAACATGCATCAGATGTCACCATGAGGACCCATGCTGGATATCATATCAGGGGAGTTACTCGGGAATCGAAGCTTACTTACAAGGGTAAAATCATATGATATGGTAAAACATTAGAAAGCTAATTAAATCGATGAACAAAAATAAATCTCATTTCAAGAAGTAATGTCTCAAAGACATCAAGGTCTGCCCAACTCAGAAAGTATCTTACAAGATAGTATTCTCCATCTCATTCTTGACCTAATCCGACAGTGTAGGGCAGACATCCAAAATAAAAGGAGAAACTGGGCTTATACGTAAGTTTTTAGTAATTTTTTGAGCTCTGTCCCAAATGTCTTCCCACTTTATTAGAAGCACCTGCTAAGAGGCACCTGGGTGGCTCAGTAAGTTAAGCGGCTGCCTTCGGCTCAGGTCATGATCCCGGGGTCCTGGGATCAGTTCCACATCTCCCTCTCCATCAGCTCCTCCTCATGCTCATGCACTCTCTCTTTTTTTTTTTCCACTCTCAAATAAATAAAATCTTAAAAAAAAATAACAACAACAACAAAAAAAACCCCAAGCACCTATTAAAAACAAAGCAATAAAAAACCACATCTTTCCTTCCCGCAGAAAGACACAACAGATACCTTACCCTACCCCCATCCAAATAAAAATAACGAAAGAAGAAAAAGAAAATACAACATCGTTTTAAATGCACCAGTGAGGTGATGATAAAGGAAGAGACAGGAGAAGTGGGAAAGCCCCAAAACCAGAACCCCTGGTCACGCTGACCCTCCATTACAATCCTTCCGTGGACCAGGAGGCCATAAACCCAGGCTGCCCAGCTGTGAGCTGAACAGACCCCTTCATTACGTTGGCCCCCACAGAACTGGGCCCTTGGGATACAGGTGGTTTCTTTTTAAAGTAAGTATATTTGGGGTGGGAGGTGGGGTGGAAAATCTCCCTTGAGAATTCATAACCGGCAACTAGTACTCGGTGGTTTTGTGGTCCAAATTCAAAAAACTGCAAGCAGGGAATTGAGTTGACGGTGCCTATAGGTACCTGAAAGAAGCAAATGTAAATATTTCGAACTAGGCCTTCAAGAACTTGCACAGATAAAATTTCCAAGGAACATGAGCTCACAGTCAATAAATCATAAACATGCAAGGAAACACGTCACCATGAATGAGTGCCAAGAGACACAGGCAAATGAGTCAGATCTGAAAAGATGTCATATACCGGAATTCAAATGCTGGAAGGCAACATAAAATAAGCAGATTTAATGTATCTCAATAAATAAGGGAAGTTTGAAAAGGAGTAAAATTTTATTTAAAAAGTTATTACCCACACTGACTTCAGAAGGGACCAAAAAAAAATGGCCTAAATTTAAAAATTAAAAAAACATATTTATTGAGCACCTACATACTAGGTGTGTAGCTTTGTCTAGGCTCTGGAGACAAAGCAGTAGGGTAAAATGAATGAATGAATGAATGAATGAATGAATAAATTAAATAAATAAAAATTGGAAGTGTAAAAATCCCTTTTTTATCAAGGACAGTCTAAACAGCCGATTAAAAATAAACTGAAAAGAAACTGGCAACTCAAAAGACAAATGCAAAGAAATGGTCCAGAACTGTACAGACAAGGACAAAGACAACAAAAATAAAAAAGGGACACAGAGCAGGGAAGTGAGAAACTCTTACCATATGTCTTGTAGGGTTTTTTGTTGAAGAAAATAATAAAGAAACGAGGAAGAGGCATTATTCTAATAAATAATGGTAAAATTTTCCTAATATCAATCTTCAGACTCAGAAAATCTAAAAAGTCATCATCAGGAAAAAGGGAAGGGGCAGGGAAAGAGAGCTTCCCACTCGGATATAAGAAAGCACGACCACCAAAGACGAAGCAGAATCTTTCAAGCAGCAGAAGGCAAGAGAGCTGAGCTATTTAAACGGGACTTGGACCATCACGCGGGAGTGAAGCAGGCACAGAAGGAAAGGAACGGGTCTTCCACGGAGCAGCGTGAGCAAAGGCGCAGCAGGAAACAGAATCAGGTAATGAAGATTTCACAAACTGCCAGGCTCAACCTCACCGTATCTGACGACAAGAACGTCCTCCCACTGTCAGCATCAACGCTGACACAGAAACCAGCCTCCTAGGGCCCCCACCAGGTTATAACGACCACGCTTTGTGAAGCCCATCGCTAAGGTTACCGTCCACCACCAGTGCTCGTAAGGCTAGCCTCCGTCTCTCCCAACCTTAGACTTCGGAGGCACAGCTACGACACCCTGAACTTCAAAGCGGGTCAGCCTGTGGGAATTCCAACTGGAGGGCTTATGTCAAGTACCAAATCCGGGAAGCCTGTTGTCCCTGCAGGAGAAATGCAGCCAGAAGGGAAACCTGAATACCGTGTGAACGTGTATTTTCCTTCTCTTTGTCAACCTCCTCTAGGTTCTCTATCCATCGTGACTCTCAGGCTTTCCTTTCTGAAGCAAGAGTCCTTTCTTTAAACGAAGCTTTGTGGAAGTTCAGTACGTAAAACATATAAAAGCAGGGCTGTTGGGTGATGGGACGATAAGGGGGGAGAAAGGCCTTGTCCTCCACCCTCAGCCCTAACCCAGGCCCCAGGCACACGGGACACCCAAGGGCAATAAGGAACCAGGTCTGGAAAGCGGTGGCCTGGTGGGGATGGGGATGGTAGTGGTGACAATTTAACTGAATAGCGACGTCTGGAAGAGAAGAAAAATAAGGAATATTGTGTTACAGCCCCCGCCCCGAGTCAGCCTGTTCTGGGGGAGAGCTTCTAGCGACTGTTCACCCATCTCAGTTGTAAGCACCGCCGTTGGGGAACCCCAATCCCCAGGAGCACAGAACTCTCTGGTTCGCAAGCCATGGGCTGCACTGGGAACGTCCCCCAGGAAACTGCAAAAGCAGCATCATTCAAGGGGCCTGCGGCTTCCTTGGGGCGGGGCAGCTGTCTGCCCTGGGATTTAACCCCCGTGAAAGAGCCAAAGCAACGGCGGGGGGGTGGGCGGGAGAACCTCACTTAACTAGTACATGAAGCATCAACTACATTAAGCAACGAGGAGGGTGAAAATCTGCAAATGAGAATTTGAGAAGTTTCACGTAAGTACGGAGACACTAGTCACTTGTCGAAGGTGGGTCACCTCTGGGGCACCTGGGTGGCTCAGTCGTGAAGCATCCAACTCCGGATCTCAGCTCAGGTCCTGATCTGAGGGTCGTGAGATCGGGCCCCGCGCCAGGCTCCGTGCCGAGCGTGGAGCCCGCTGTCCCTCTCCCGCTGCTCCTCCCCCTCTCTCGCTCGCCTTCCCTTTCTCTCCCTCAAAAAAACAAAAACCAAAGACAAAGGTGGGTGGCCTCAATGAAAGGAAAAGCAGCTTTCAAAGCATCCAGGTCAAAAGGAATGTCCCGTGCTCCCTTCAAACAGGGAATCTGTCCTGGGGAATTTACAAGTCACGTTCACTGTATAACGTGGCAGACCTTAGCTGGCTTTTCTTGGCACCGAGTCGTAACCATCATTAGTGGTTTTACAGGATGTGTGAAAACTATGGGCAATTATGTTTATTTTACTACTTCTGTTCTGCCGCTGTGGCCTAATTCAGAGAGGTACTAACTGAACGGAGTAAGGATTAGGTCTGTCAGATATCAGGATGGAATAACGTATGCTATTATCCACAGAGAATATCTCGAAGCCGCTTTTTAGCACCCTGTGATAGAAAATTTAAAAACACAGGGAAAACACTGAAGTTATAATAAGTAAAAATGGATCTAGAACACTATCGCTCTCATTTTATATTTTTTAAGAGGTATACACATTCACGAGAATAAATACTAGAAACATCCACACCAAAATCTTCCCAGCAGCTTCCCGTGAGGGGTGGTGTGTATTCTGCTGCCTGAACTTGTCAATGCTTATCAAGCTTTCTGTGTAGTATCAGGGAAAAGGTACATTTCAAAACAGGAAGAAATTTTACTCATAGTGACAATGATGCCATAGGCCTGAAACTTCGAGGTCTGCAGATGCGGTAAATTCTGAGATCCCTCTATGAATGCCAGGGCTGCCCTGACCTGTGGGATTCTGTGGCCAGACTCCAGGCCCCGCTGCTCCGGAAGGAACAGGAAGAAGCTCACGCCGCTGCCCAGGGGAGTCGAGCCTCGTTGCTGCGGGCAGCGCAGGGAGCTCATGGGGGACAACGAGGGGCGGCCGGAGCAGACACTCGTCCCAGACACGCAGACATGGCTCGGTCCTCTGTAAACCACAGGGCGCAGCCTCACCAGTGCGGGCACCAGGCCCATCCAGAAACCTCCACCTCTGCGAGGACGAGGCTTATTTAACCGTTTGTTGGAAGGCTGCATGTATAATGATGCAAAGCATAAAAAACCTCCTGGACGTGTCTCCCACGTCAGTGTCCCCACAGTGTGTGAGCAGTGAGACAGGGTCACTGGCAAAAGCGCAGTCCGGGAGATCAAATCAATCTGGGTTCAAGTGCTGGCTCCGCCAGTCTCTGAGTGCCCGAGGCCGGGCAGGCTTCCCCACGTCCCAGCGGCAGCTGAGTCAGGCTTCAAAGAAAGCACACCCCACCTCCCGTCCAGGCTTTTGGTGAAGATTTAAAATAGGTATGGGTACATAGAGCGTCCGCTAAGTCAATAAAAATATTTTAGAAGCCTAAAGAGACAGATTTTCAAATCTCGTAGCCCACTACTGAAAAATAAAGTGGATTCCATTTATTCTCAAACTGACTCGACTGTAAGTTACCATCCTTGAGGGTGACTTCCCAGCTGGGCACACCGACAGGACCGCTCAGCCAACACGACGCATGTGAAGAGATGGCTCTACACTTGGAAGGATCCAGGCTCTGGGACACCCCTGTGAACTACCTGAGAAGATTCCTGGCAAAGTGGAGCGTCTCTGCTATGTCATCTTCACTAACCCGCTCCTGGAAGGGTCTGGATGACGTGGGCGGCGTCAGAAACACGCAAGTCCAGTCTTCCGCCTACACCGACCTCGGCATTGACTCACAGCTCACCCATGAACACAGGAGAGCCTCCGTTAGAAAAGGGACATTTTTCATCACATCTCAGACTGATAAATATTCTCAGTAAAATCATGAAACAATAACTCTTGAAAATACTAAATTTTAATATTTCAATGTTTAAGTATGATCATAAACCAAACAAGAACCCACGAAACAGGAACGAGTAGCAGACACTGGTGGAAAAAGTAGAGTGGAAGACTTATGAGCCCACAGGCATTAGGGTTGTTTGAAATCCTGACAGCATGGGACATGGTCTCCACAGCACAGAGGGTGAGACAGACAGACCTCCTGCCCACCGCCCTGTCTGCCCAGCTGTGCTGTGGGAAAAAATACCATGCAGCCACTTGGAACCTCAGGATCCTCATCTAGGAAACAGGACTTGTTTAATGTTCCCGTGCTGATGTGATGACCAAAGACATAAATACTTGGCCCGGGGTCCATCTACAGTGTTCTACATTGATAAATTAAAAGGAAAACAAAACAGCCTAAAGGATCAAGGTGACACATACAGGATGTGGTCGATTCCATAAGAAAAGAGCCAGCGTATCAAGAGACACCCACCGAAGGTCACGGGATAGGAAATAATGGGCGATCCTGACCTTGACAATAAGCAGTACTGAGGAGGTAAGAATTACAGGCTATCAGCAAGGAAATGAAGGAAGTCTTCCACATTGTAACTAGGGGGGGGGGGGGAGGGTCAAAGTTCACGACTCTCAGGGCTTCGGTCAGGGGAAGAATAAAGCCAGGAAGGAATAGCTGATTCAAAGGCCACGTCCTCACTGAGCTTCGATACCGGCTGCCCCATTCCCAGAACCACAGGCTGCACATTTGTTATCACTCTCCTCCACCCAGAGTTGGGTCTTTCTCGGCCTTCAGGCAACAGGAAGGGCTCTGGACAGGCTGTGTCAGAGCTGTGCCAGGAGGACTTAAGATCAACAGCCCCCTGCAAGGTCAAGTGGCTTTCGAGGCCAGAAGGCGAGCGACACGGGTCCCCGAGCACAGCATCCAGTCCGGAGAGCGCTCCGGCGGCCGGGGGGCAGCACAACGGGCCAGGGCGGGGTCAGCCCCAGCTGGGCTCCCACCTACCTCCGGCAGCCGCCCTTCGGCGTGTATGCACGGGCTCCTTGCACGTTATTCTCGCGTACGCTTCCTCGGGCCGGCTCCTGTCTCTTCCTTCATGACGATCCCAACCACACGCTCTGGGCAATCCCCACGGATCTCAGTGATGGCCCTGGAAGAAAGGAGCCACGTGAGCTCAGCCACCAGGGAAACGGCACCGTCGAACCCTGAAGCTGAGAGACACCTTATCAACCCGGCCACGGCACCGGAAGCGAGAACGTGAAAGCATTAGATCGGAAAACCAAAAATTCACAACCCGCCTTCCCCAACCTCCCGCCCTCCTCTTTCCTTTCTGTTTTTTACAGCTTTTTTTTTTTTTTTGCCAAAAACATACATAACATGAATCCCCATCTTTTCTTTATTGAAAACTCAAGTCTGTAACTCTGTCACAGAAGCATTTCTCTTTTTATATATTTATCTACATTTTTTGTCAACAAAGAACTGGTTTTCACAAATCAACTACATCAACTTCAGTATGAAAACAAAGGGTAACTAGGGTTGCCCTCTTTATGAGTCGATGAAAAGGTGGTCATTTCTCTGAGGCCAAACCATTACCCTCGCGAACACTATCTACTGGTTCCATGTATGTAAACGGGCTTCTGCATAACCAGGAAGTTAGAGATGTTTTGCATCTGACAAAGAACAAAGAGCCCGCTTCGTAACAGTCCCTCATCGACAGCTGTCGGTACTTCCACATAAAAAAATGTGCAATCTAATGGCAGCTTGCAACAGAGCATCTTATTGTAATCGTGTTTCATCAACAGCACGCTATTTTTTTCCTCTCTAGAACCATGTATCAGAAGCGAGTCCTCCACCCTTTTTTCAGGGTCGCATAAGCCCTGCATCTCTGACTAGCTGATGAAGGCGAAGGCTACTCTAATACCACTCGAATTTCAGAAAGACCTTCAGCTCTCTGAAGCCCATCCTTGGACCCCAGGATAAAAACCCTAAGGCCAAGTACCAAATAAGGCGGCGGCCATCTTGAGCCTACCCAACCGAATGAACTTTGTGAGGAAATAATTCTTGCAACAAAAGAAACCACTCTTAACAGCTCAGAGGACCTTGTCAGAGCCTCAGGCAGTCCCCCAATCACCCTCTCTTTGTCCTGTGAGAAATAGGGCCACACCTGTAAATAATCAAATACAGGTGGTCTCCGGGTTACGACGGTTTAAGTTACGACTTCTTGACTTCTTGACTTTACGACGGTGCAAACAGCAATACACATTCGGTAGAAACCATGCTTTGAATTGTAATTGGTTCCTGGTCTAGGGCTCTGCAGTGAATATTCTCTCACGATGCTGGGCGGCAACAAGCCTCAGCCCCCAGACATGAGGGTAACTTATAGCCACCTACACAGCACCTCTGGTTTTCATTTTCAGTACTGAATTCAGTATTGAATAAATTACATGACTGATTCAACACTTGATTATAAACTAGGCTCTGTGTTAGTTGATTTTGCCCAACTAGAGGCTGAGGGCAGCCTTCCGAGCATGTTTACAGTAGGCTGGGCTGAGCTCTGATGCTCAGGACATTCGGTGTAGCAAAAATGCATTTTCAACTTAAAATACTTTTAACTTATGACGGGTTTATCGTGACATAAGTCCACGGTAAGTCGAGGAAGATGTGTACAGTCACGAAGAAAGCTACGGTCACAAACTACCTAAAAAAACTAACAAAAATTAGGCCTGCCGTTACATTGGCTCCAGAGCATTGAATTAAAGCTTCGGAGTAAAATATATTTGCATAAAAGAATATCATCTCCTGATGATACCAACATACAGCATAGACACCTGAAGATAAAGCAAGGATTTTCCCCCCACAAGAAAGTGTACCTCGGGAAACAGGTATCCTCTTATATTTCAGACCTCATATTATGAACAAAAATCTGTTTATTTTGAATTACAAAATAATGTTCAGGAAAGTAACTTTAATCAATGCTGGCCTTAGATGTTTTCACAGAAAAGGAAGCAGAGGAATAGACTGAACAACTATTTCTGGAGGTACATCCTGACAAGGGCGTTTACAAGATACCATTTTTTAAAAGCCCCAAATCCACACTGCTTTTTAAAATGATTTTTAATTATCATGATTAAAGAAATAAATGACATTTAGTATCATTTAAAAGAGCAATCTGGATTTTGGGGTAATCGATGACCAACGGAATGGAGCTATTTATCTCTGCTTCCCTTGAAATCCCCCTGCAATGAGAATTGTAGTAAAGAGAGAGAAAGACAAAAATTCCTAAGGACAAAGAGAAGAGAAAAGCAGGTGAGAGCAGACAACAGACATCAGTGACACTTTGGAAGCAGAAAGCAGAGATGACCGCCGAGCCCAGCAGAGCCAGCTGGGACCTTGCTGCCCGGAGAAGCAAACAAACCCAGCTGCCTGTTCCTGAAAGGCCCAGGGAATGGGGCTGAGGTTCTTCCGAAGGACAGGGGAAGGGGCTGGGAAGAGGGGGGCTGGCTAAAAGTCTGCATAAAGAGCAGTTAGACCCTTCCCTGACGCTACGCACAAAAAATGAACTCAAACTGGATTCGAGGTCTCCACGGAAGAGCCGACAATAAAAACTGCTGGAAGAAAACACAGGAGGAAAGCTTCATGACGCCAGGTTTGGCAATGATGTCTTGGATCTGACCCCACAAGTGCAGGCAACGAAAGCAAAAATAGACAAATGGAAACAGCCACAAGGCAGCCTATGAGGTGGGAGAAAGTATTTGCAAACTACATATACTACAGAATACATAAAGAATTCCTATAAGTCCACCCAAAGAACAAATAACCCAATTAAAAAAAAAAAAAACAAAAACAGGCAAAGGACTTGAAGAGACATTTCTCCAAAGAAGACATACAGATGGTCCACAGGGCGCTCAGCATCACTGATCATCGGGGGAAATGAAAATCAGCACCACCTGAGAGAGCACCTCACGCCTGTCAGAGTGGCAGCGAAGGAGGGAAGGGAGGGAACCACAAGGCGTTGGCGAGAATGTGGAGAAAAAGAGCCCTCGTGCGCTGCTGGTGGGAATGCAAACGGGGGCAGCCCCTCCGGAAAACAGTACGGAGGCTCCTCAAAAAGTTAAAAATTGAGCTCCCCCATTATCCAGTAATTGCACTACTGGGTATTTACCCAAAGAGTACGAGAACACTGACTCAAATAGATACATGCATCCCTACGCTTACTGCAGCGTTATCTTTAACAGCCAAATCACGCGAGCAGTCCCAAGTGTCCACTGACTGATGGATGGATAATGAAGATGTGGTACAGACCACGTCACATATATGGATTATTACTTGGCCATAAAAAAGAATGCGACCTCGCCATTTGCAATGACACGGATGGAGCCAGAGAGTATCATGCTGAGTGAATTATGTCAGAGAAAGACAAATACCACATGATTCCACTCATATGTAGAATTTAAGAAACAAAACAAGTGAGAAACAAAGAAAGAGAGAGACAAACAAAATCTTAACCCTACACAACACACTGATGGTCACTGGAGGGGAGGTGGGGGGGACGGGGGAAACAGGTGATGGGGATGAAGGCGGGCACCTGTCACGATGAGCACGGGTGATGCAGAGAATTGTGAATCAGTATATTGTACACAGGAAACCAACAGAACATTCTATGTTAATTATAGTTGAATAAAATACGGAAAAAATTTTAAATAAAAAATGAATTTAAAACAAAGATACTTGCACACCCAGGTTCACTGCAGCACTATTCAAAATAGCCAAGAGGGAGAAGCAACCTAAATGTCCTCAACGGGCGAATGGTTAAAGAAAAAATGGTACAGACATAAAATAGAATATTAACACTTAGTCTTAAAAAGTGAGGCAATCCTGTCATGTGCTACAACACGGAAGAACTTTGAGGACATTATGCTGAGTAAGAGAAGCCTGTCACCCAAAGACGAATACTGTAAGACTGCATTTCCATGAGGTATGTATGTGAAGCAGTCAGGCCCTTGGAGATCGGGAGTAGAAGGGTGGATGCCAGAGGCTGGGGCAGGGAGGACAGGAGGGCTCGATCAATGGGGACAGAGTTTCAGTTTCGCAAGATGAAAAAGTTCTAGAGGTCTGCTGCATACCAATATCAATATAGTTCACACTACTGTACTAGGCACTTAGAAATGGCTAAAATGGTAAATTTTATATTTTTTGTTTTTTACCACACACACAAAAAAAGGTGGGAGGAGATTATCCTGGATTATCTAGGTGGGTCCAATATAATCACAAGATTCCTAAAAAGTGAAAGAGGGAGGCAGAAGAGGTTAGAGAAATGCAGTATGAGATGCATTTGACCTGCTCACCTAAAGCGGCACCTACTGGGAAGGGGGCCAACAGCCAAGGAAAGCAGCCAGCCTCTAAAAGCTCGAACAAGGCAGAGGACAGATGCTCCTCTAGAACCGCCAGAAAGGAAGGCAACCAGACACCTTGACTGGGGCCCAGTGAGAACCATCAGACCTCTGACCTACAGAACCATAAGGTCAAAAAACTACTGTGTATTTGAAGCCAAAAAGTAGAGGGCCAATTAGAGCTCCAGATCTTTCCCCAGCTGGCAGAGCCAGACAAGCCATCCCTATTCCCACAAAACAAGAACAGGATCCTCTTTTTAAAAGTAAAATATTCAGAGACCAATAAAAATTAAAATATGCTGGCAGAAATGAAAAGTTCAACAATAACAAGAAAATCTCTCAGAAAGTAGAACAAAAACACAGAGATGGAAAATAGTTCAGAAGGGGCGCCTGGGTGGCTCAATCAGTTAAGCGTCTGCCTTTGGCTCAGGTCATGATCCCAGGGTCCTGGGATCGAGCCCTGCATCGGGCTCCCTGCTCAGCAAGAGGCCTGCTTCTCGCTCTCCCTCTGCCCGCCACTCCCCCTGTTTATGCTCTCTCTCTCTTTCTTTCAAATAAATAAATAAAAATCTTTAAAAAAAGAAAAAAATAGTTCAGAAAAAAAACATAAGGAAATGAGAGAATCAAACCAGTGGGTCCAAATATCCAACTAACAAGCTCACAAGAAAGATAAAAAAGAATGGAAAAGAAATTATCCAAGTAGTATAAAAAAATTTTCCAAATTGAAGGACATGAGTTTCAGAATTGAAAGGACCACTGACATTGTAAGATCATAAGACCAGCTGGGAATTTCAGCATTCTGGGAGATAAAGAAGAGTCAAACATTTTCCAGAGAAACAAAGCAGATCACACACAACCAACTGGGAAGCAGAACAGCCTGAGACATTTCCACGAAAGTGTCACAAAGCTCAGACACAAAACCTAGTCATAATAAAACAAACATTAAATACTAACGTACCCATACACGGTAACATGACCACATGCACAAAATGGAGACAGGAGGGGGCAGTGCACGCTGAGGGTAAGGGGTGACGTGTGAGGGCTAAATCCTTAGCAGAAAATCAGTAAAAGTCTAAAATTTTAAGAAAGACCAGTAAGTGACACTAGAAATAGGTAGGCAAACGCGGGAGAGTATAAGGAAAAGAGCAGGGAAGGGCTACCTCTGGGCAAAGGAGTAATAGCAGTGTGAGAGCAATGGGGGATGACTGTTATCATATTGTGTTTTCTTTTAAAGATGCATTTATTTATTTGAGAGAGAGAGAGTGAGCGGGGAAGAGAAGCAGAGGGAGAGGGAGAGAGAGAATCCCAAGCAGACTCCGCGCTGCACGAGGAGCCCACTGTCAAGCTGGATCTCCCAACCCTGAGATCACAATCTGAGCCGAAATCAAGAGTCGGACACTTAACAGACTGGGCCACCCAGGTGCCCTGTTATAGTATTATTTTAATTGTAAACAATGTGCATGTACTTACCTCAAAATAAATACAATACACAAATGAATAGACGGAAGCAAGAAAGCAGGAAAGAATATTTAACAAAGCCAACCTACAAACCGTCACCCGGTGGAGATCTCCAAGATAACAGCCATCCTAACACTGAGCACGTGGTTACTTACAGCTTAGAGTAAAACTTCCAATTATAGCCTCACACATGGATTCCCAATGTGCTGCATCGCAGCCAACCAAAATGGTAAGGTGCTCTGGAAAATGCTACGGGGCACTTTAAAAATGGGACCAATAATAGAGATGCCGACATGAGATACGTATGTAAGGACTGGGAAAAAAGGGAAGAAAACTACTTTGAGGTAGGAGACAGGATGAGTTATAATATTGTGTGATAGAAATACACAACTATTAAATATACAATACATGGAGCGCCTGGGTGGCTCCGTGGGTTAAAGCCTCTGCCTTCGGCTCAGGTCATGATCTCAGGGTCCTGGGATCGAGCCCCGCATCGGGCTCTCTGCTCAGCAGGGAGCCTGCTTCCCCCTTTCTCTCTCTGCCTGCCTCTCTGCCTACTTGTGATCTCTCTGTCAAAATAAATAAAATCTTTAAAAAAAAAAAAATATATATATATATATACATACACAATACATGATTAAATTAATTAAATGGTATAAGTAGGCGTTTGACTATTACCGCTATATACCCAAAACATTCTTTATATATTCAAGTTGGCCACAAAAATTGGGTTTTTTTTTTTTTTTTTTTTTTTTTTTAGTTCTTCTCAGTGGGAAAACATGGGAAATACAAACCAAGCATAAAAGGTACATAAATTAAAAACCCATTTACCTGAATCATGTTGCTTCTGTCTGTATCAATCTTCCTTCCAACCTGGAAGAAAATAATAAGTGAATTAAAATGTAATGAGCAGCTTATAAGAAAATGAGCTGTTTGTAAGAAAAAAAACTAAAATCGTTTATTTCTTGTTCTCTATCCATAGCAAAACTGTTCTTTCCCACTTCCCAGCTAATTTCTGGCTGTCACGGTCTACAGAGTAAACTTTATTAGGCAAAGTCACCCAGAAGCAAGCATGTAAATCCACCGCTAATAAAAAATTGTACACCAAGTATACTTAATGGCAGAGCATGAGTTTTAAAATCTATACACTTTTATAAATTATCTCTTCTCTAGTCAGGCAAATAATTTGCTAATTGATGATATAGAGAAAGATAAAGAAGAAAAAATCCAAACTATAAGAATTACAACTACAGGGTAAAAGGGTAGCAATCTGTTTAAATTTTCATTCTTCATCGAACACAATCACTAGCGAGTGGAACATCTACAGACCATATATACGCCAATGTTTATGACTGAAGTCGTACGAAAATTGAAGTCTTCGACCCCTTAAAGGTTTAGACTTGCTTCCTTGTGTAATTTCATTACTTTCTCAACTAAGAATGAGCTATCACTCTTCCAATACATGTGTGAATTATGGTACCTGCAGGAAGAGGAAAAAGTTACCCTTTTATTTTAAGATTATTTATGTATTTGAGAGAGAGAGAGAGAGAGAGCGTACATGAGCAAGGGGAGAGGCAAAGGGAGAAGGAGACTCCCCGCTGAGCAGAGAGCCCGATGCAGGACTCGATCCCAGAACCCTGAGATCATGACCTGAGCAGAAAGCAGATGCTTAACCAACTGAGCCACCCAGGTGCCCCAAAAGTTACCTTTTTAAAAAATTAATTAACATTTGTATTAACGTATTGCCTGCGTACAGTAAAACACAGAAATCTTGAGTGGCTCACTTAATTCACCTAAAGCCAGCACACCTGTGCAGCCACTGCTCTCCCCCAGAGTCACCTGACTTTCAAACACCACACATTCGTTTTGCCTGTGGGCAAGGTCCTGTTATCCAGGTATCTGCCTGCCAGTCCATGAATCCCTGTATCTGGACTAAAATAAAATGCTCTGGGAAGAGAGAAGCAAGTCGTCGCTGACTACAAGGAGGTAAGATCTCAGAAAGATGTGGACACGTCGGAGGAAACTGTTTTGGCCCTATTGGGTGGTTGTTTGAGGTCAACCTGCAAGATCTCCAGAGACTGTAGGACACAGAAGCTATTTTATGATATAAATAGATCAATGTCTCACTGGTGGTTAGATGAGGGAAGGGAGGATGGATATTGGATCTCCTTTCCATCGGTACAAAAACACCTATGAAAGTACAGGTAAGAACCAAACGAGTTTGTGCTAAAAGCTAGACTAAGGGACAGATACATCGACTCATTTGATCTTCCAACTGCTCTGAAGCGGGCAGACAGGTAAGGACGCTGAGTCTCCGAGTGGGTGAGGTTGATAGGCCAAGCCAAACAGTAGGGAAGGCCAAACTGTTCCTCCTTTTTTTCCTCAAGATTTTATTTGAGAGAGAAAGAGCGCACGAGCAGGACTCAATCCCAGGACTCTAAGCCCCTGACCTAAGCTGAAGGCAGAAGCTTAACCCACTGAGCCACCCAGGTGCCCCCAAAGCTGTTCCTCTTCACGGCTTCTAAGCAGGGCTAGAGACACCAGAAAACCAAAAGGAAAATGTTCAGAAAAGAGGCCAGGCTAATTAGATACACAATATACTGTATGGTTCCTGCTCATGAATCATTTAAAGGAAAAGAACCAAGTAATTCGGGATCGACAAAAGTCTTCTGAATTACCAGGGAGTTGACTAGTTCTGTCACTTGTAAAGTAGGCCCACTTACCTTTCTGCGCCTCAAAGGAGAAGTTTCAAAAGAAATCCATACGCTTCATAAGGTGTAATTTTCTGTCATGTTAATTTGTTTTATGCTCTGTATGCTTTTCCCACTGCAGCGGGGGAAATCAAAAGAACATGATGTCCGTCAGAAAAAGTCACAGATGCAGAGGCAAATTGCCACCAGAAAATTACTGAGGACCCTATGATAATGCCATCTTCAAACGACACGCCATACCTGCATGAATATTTAATTCAATCATAGACACTTTCAAAAAGCAGGGAACACAGTTCAAAAGAATGTTCTATTCTGCTACTCGAAGAGGGAGAAGCAAGAAAACATCCAAGAAGAGTGGATATAAGACTCTATGTGATGTGCTTGCCGAAAGGCATGTCGCTCACAGAGCCTTTCTGCACCCTCACTGCGAAGTACAAAATAATGCCAAAGACAATAGCTAGGACCTTCAGACAGCATATGTAAATCAATTAAATGCCTTTACATTTAATCCTAGGAGAACCGTGCAAAGCGGGGAGGCCTTAGGATCCCCAGCTAATCGGATGCAGCCCCTGGGCCCAGAGAGATCAGGTAACTTGTCCAAGCTTGCAAACCTGACCAAAGTCACAGGGCGAGGAAGAAGGAAAGAGTTCCCATCAAGTCTACAGGGTACCAGAGACACTGTTCCGGTTTCCAGATCAAAGTGACCAAGCCTGCTGCTCAATTCGAAATCACTTACTGATTCTTTCACTATTTCCTGGTTTCAAAGTGCTTCTGGTTTGTCCTCAGTAAAGGGTATCAGCCTGCCTTCCTCCTGTGAGATGGGGTAATGTCTTGATGGCAAGTGGCTTGAGGACAGAAACAAAAAATAGGCCTGGATGGACTCTTTTTATAGAGGAGCTAATGGTTTGAGTGGCTGAGAGCTCTCTGGGGATCTTCTGTATATGGGATCGGGCCCACTTGCACAGTAAAGCATCTAGGGAAAAAAAAATTATCCAAATTACACGGGTAGGGCTGTGGCTCTAACTTTCAGCTGAGACCAAGCATAGCAAGCCAAGAATCTTCGCAGACACTAATCCAGCGACAGGCAGAAGAATACTGGTGGGAAAGAGGACAGAATAAGGTGGTCTTCCCTTATTCGCTAATTCTGGGTAGCAATACTCACCCCGCTCTGTGTCTCCTACCACTGACTTTCTCTCCAGAAAAACCACACTGGAGCGGAAGGCTCAAAAGGGTGAAAAGGAATGGGTGTAAAAGAAGCAAGGCTGAGGAAGGAAAAGATTCAAATTCACGGCATTCTGCAAGGCATGGCCAGCTCCCACTTTACAGGTTTGTATTTGTAGGGCCAGTCCTCTCAAAGCTTATCACTTCCTCTGGAGTGGCTTCATCTTGGGGGCCAGCCTGAGAGACGGGGAGGGAGAGGCTGCCCACAGGACAACCCCGGGAGACGATGCTGAAATCAACTGCCATTGCCCATCGCAGACACATGACCGGAAACTGCAGCGGGCATGCTTCGTTGTTGGCAGCCCTGGCCCCAACTCTGTAATTATAATTCAGTTGTTTCTTCTCAGGGAGAAGATGGTGTGTAATTAGATGAGAATAATACAGAGACCAGTAACAGCACAAGATCAATTTAATTATACTTTTCTATTTTTATTACATTTTTCCATTAAGATGACACTTTATCAGAATAGTAAAGACCACTGCAGTTTTTCTCATTCCCCCTCATAAACAGCAAATGCAAATTAAATCTTAGTCTCAGACTACAAAATCCAAAGTTAGTGCTTTCTTCCTAATTTCTAACACTCAACAGACACAGTTTAACTGCACGGTTTCTCTCTTTCCCCTGCTCAGAGAAGAACCTCAGCAGTCTCTCAGGAGGGATGGATCCAGGGGAAGGCATCAGGTCAAGTTTACGTGACTGGAAGGGGCCGCGTACACCTGCAAACCCCGCAGACTGCCTTCTGGTAGCAGCTGGCATCCCCCTCTTTGCCAGGAAGAACGATGTGGGATTACACTCCAGAAAAGCCTTGATCTGCCCCTTGCTGCACTGCAGTCCTACTTTTTCCAGATTTTAAGACTAGCACCAAGAGGGAATTGGGTGTTTCCTCCCCACCCCCCCTCAGCCCTTGCTTCGATGTGCAGGACATCATGCTTCTTCTCTGAGCTGCTCACTGGGGTGTGAAAGGAAACGCAAACCACGAAAAAAATAAAAAATTTAAAAATTAAAAAAAATCATCCATTAACTACCCTGGCGACTTCCCAATCTGTCTCTCAAAGGGCTTTCCCTTCCCTTCTCTTCTGTAAAGTGCATTTGAATAGAGGAGTTTGGAGGAACAGGTTTATCTGGAAGAAAAGGACAGGTTTGCAAACTGCAGCCCACTAAAATGTGGGAGCCGAAGGAGAGCATTATATGGGGGGGGGGTAAGCATTTTCAGAGAAGTATAAGGCGCTAATCATTCCCAAAGATGACAGAGAGTGAAAGCAACTACACTCAGGAAAATGACAAGAGAAATTAATGGGAACAAAGCAAAATGGTCACCTCCCTGAAGCTAATCCTTGAAGACTGGAGCGTGACCTCAGGCAAAAATCACCTATTGTCCCCTTCCCCGAGAGGAGATGCGTGCCTTCCACAGAGGGAAGAAGGAAAGTACCTTTTATCCTGTCTGCCGCAAACCTTCCTGAGTGCGGATCCCACAGAGATCTGAGAGCAGCTTCTCTGAAAGAGCTCACAGTTCACCCAGAAGGAACACCCACACCACTATTTACACGTCTGTGTGCCAAGCGTACCCAGGAGGTAAGTAACAGCAACCAACATTAGCGCGTCCCTGCCTGGGACCAGGCAACCATTCCTGGCCATTTCATGGATCTCGTTCTAATCCCTGAAACCAGCCTGTGAGACTGGTGAATGTCTTCTTGTTACTGATGGGAACAGGCGTGTATGGGACACAGAAACGGGTCTTTCAAACAAAAGTAATAGTTTTTATATTAATTAAATCCTCGGATACCCGTTCCCACCCCAAATAGAACATCTATCCCTATTTCCCCTTTCGAAGGCTGCCCAGAGTGTCTCGGGTGCCTAGAACTTGTGCTCAGACACTCACTCACTGAGGAAAGAATTTTCTGACACGGCAGGTCCTGGTATCAGCAATGCCCTGCCCTGCTTTACCGGAGGGGGTCTGGTGATTACTAAAACACTACCCACAGATGTGCCAATATAATCTTCCTCAAACGTTACTGAATCACAGTTCTTTGAGGACAAGAGCCACACTTCATCCCTGCCTATCATGCTCTTGGCACCTAGGGCAGACATCGATAATCACACACAAAATCCTATCACGTTTTTCTTGACCAATTCCATCAAATCAAACTTCTCAGGTCAGTTCAGCCACCTTTACCTTGCACATTGACTCATCGTTTTCAAAACTGGAGGTTGACCCACCTTCAAAAGATCTGTTCATTGTTAAACGTTTGAGTCTGCAGTTCTCTCTAATGTCCTTCCCTTCCCTGCTTCCTTACTGTCAATCATGCCCATGACCAGGCTTAGAAAGAACAGCGAAAATCAACATATTTACAATTAACACAGGAATTTTCCGCATGATCTTTCTTTTACTTAAGAGAAACAGTGCTCTCAAAATATCACATGTGTACCCAGTAAATTCTGGTTTGGTAATTACTCCCACTTAATATCTGATTATAATTTACTTTTCACTAAAACCATCTTTATGCAGTCATATGTCACTAACAAGAAACGTTTTAATTGCAGAAGGATCGAAAGCTATAATCCTTTTAAAAAACTACCTAAATGAGGTCTCATCCACTGTGGTCCCAGCAGCCTCCCTTGGAAACACCAACTCCCCAACTAGTCAGAAAGTCTCATAAGCAGAAATTATGTCATACTGACAGAGACGACCTGAAGGACTCCACAGAAACCTGCTTTTTGCTCCTTTTCCTGCTTCTGTTCTTGCTAGGATTTGCACCCCCCACTTTACACATGCGGCCTAAGACAAATAGTGTATGTCTAGAGAACATGTAAGGAAGGACCTGGAGAGGATGAAGCTGTCATATGCATATTCCAGCCACCAGAGCTAGACATCTCCATGCCAAGACCCCTGGCTCCAAGGAGTAACACGTGGGCCCTCATCTTTGTTCTCACGGTTCCTGGATGCCTAAGAGACACGTACACCAGACCACAAAACTCCAGACCCCAAGCTAGGAGTTTAGACTCCCTCTTCTTTCTGGGTCTCTGTCTGCACCTGCACTCTGTCCATACCCTCGATAATCCCTGCCGGCTGCTGTGTGATATTGTTCCTGCGGGCAGCCAGGGGCCCTCCCCGCGGCTCCTGCGGGACCCGGCCTGTGGCATCAGTATCCCAAACACGGAGCACAAGCAAGGCCGGCGATTCCAGAAATATACTTTAAAAACTAATACAAATGCCTTGCTTTTAGAATCTTGTTTCTTTTTAGATACTGAGTAGAATAAATATTTAAAGAAAATTAAAGGAACTGAGAACAATGAGAAGATCCTAATTTCCTTTTTAAATACTTTGAAGTAGCGTTAGGACTTCAGAAGAAAATTCAGCAGGGACCGGGGAACCAAGCTGCCCCAACGAACTGCCGGTCATAGAACCGCCCTTTCCTGGTCCCGAAAGAAGTAAAATGTAGCTGCCTGGTAAGAATACAAGCTGGGCGAAAAAGAGATCCCGAATTTACTCCAGTATAGGAACACATTAACTTCTTAACTCCAGTTCCCGGCCGAGAATCAGCCGCTTGACTCAAAGCACATGCGGGCGGACACGCGCCAGGGCGTCTGCGCAGCTCTCTGACTTCCGGGGACTCTGCCACGTGATACAGCTCCATACACACAGCCACGGCGGATTGGACCTGCAGGAACACCTGACCACAAGGCAGCCGCTCATAGGCTGGCCGGGAACCTAAAAAGATGGGGCCAGCCAATCAGATGGCTGCCTCAAAACCTGGACTCCAGAAGCCCTAAAGGGAGTTCATAGTTACCTGCTGGGGTACGAGGCCAAGGGGGCCGCTCGGAGTCTGGGCCACGTGTGTCATGGGAAGTGCACACCGTCCCAGGGTCAGCCTGCCCTGGTTTCCACAACCAGCAAAGCACCGCAGGCAGAGCTCACGATGGCCACGGACATTAAACTTGTGGGGAAGGACCTGCTGTGGACGCGTTTGGGTGGAACAAAACCACCTCGTTTGAGATGAAACAGCTCGCACCACTTGGTAAGGAACCTGAGGCCAAATTCTTAAGGAAATGCAGGTCTGTTCAAGTTCCTCTCTCGTCTGGACTGCCTGCAGGTTTCTCAGCTAGAAAGTAAGGCCAGTTTGGGGGAGGGTCTCTAAGTTCTGTCTGTCGCCTTTAACCTCGGCACGGGCAGCACCTGGCGAGTCAACAGGCCCCTCTGGACCGACGAGGGCTCTACCGGGGGCAGTGTGGGGCAGTGACGGGAAGCATTCTCTTTCACCTGTGCTGTCACATGATGATTTCTCATCCCATTAATTGGAATTGACAGATTTTTCTATAAAAATTCCTAAAACGTGCCACTTTCCAGTCTGTCTCATTTTCGCTACCTGTACAAAGAATACTGGAATTTTTCAGTTGTTTTCAGTTGCTCTATTTTTCATTTAAAATATCCAATGATACAATGCCCCACCTCTCCCTTAAAGAAACTAAGAAGCAGAGAGAGTAGTAATGGCTTAGTCATTAGCGAGAATATTTATATCAGGAATAGCGCTACCATCTTAACCATATTTTCAATATTCCACTTGGGTGGGGTATTGGTGGGCGGATATGGTACCAAAACCAGACACTGGAAATCCAAATACCTATCTTAAATACCTATCTCATCATGCAGCTTTTAATAAATTAGAAAGGCATTTGTCTCAAGGTCTAAAACTGTGAGCATTCAACCAATGAAATTGCTCAAAAAGTATTTTTGAATGATGTCAGAAAAAAATGTCCAAGACTTTGAAAGGAACAAAACAAAATTCCTAGGTGTCCCTTCACTGGCATTCTAGACATCACCCGTGGGCCCATGGGGGCCATCCCAGTCAACAGGACTACGGACCTCTGACCCACTGTCTATTTCACGATTTAGTGCAACTGGCAGGAGTTCCAGATAATCTTGTCCATAGCAGTGCAAGTAAAACTTGACTTCTTCTTCAAAGAAAAGATAACCCCAAACAGAACTTTGTACTGCTCTTTTTCTAACCATAAAATCATGAATTTTTTTTCCAGTTCCTCAGATTTTCCCTCCTCATTGAGTTAAATAAAACCTACATGTTCATTTTATATCTACATGAAACACATTTTTAATTTTTTGAAAATCATTCTTTAGCAGTGATGATCCATTTTAAACATCATTGCATTGTAAACATCTAGAAAAGGGGGCGCCTGGGTGGCTCAGTCAGTTAAGCGTCTGCCTTCAGCTCAGGTCATGACCCCGGGGTCCTGGGATCAAGTCCCGTGTCAGGGAGTCTGCTTCTCCCTCTCCATCCTCTGCGCTCTCACTCTCTCTCAAATAAAAATAAATAAAATCTTAAAAAAAATAAACATCTAGAAAAGTATTCACAGTAGCTAGTAATGGTATAACTCATTAGGCTATGAAATAACTGGTCCATGCTATTTGGGAGTCAGATCCTTACAATTCGAACAAAGTGATACAGGGGTAATATACAAATGTCAATGCCATCACGGTAATTTCCCCAGTAAAGCAAGTTACATTCTCGGTCCTTTATGTACATCAGTACGTGACAACTGATGTGAAGCCCTGAATTCCAGTTGCATAGATGTACATCATGCAGCCACTTCTTAATGGATATAACATAAACAAAATCCAAGTCAATGCATGTAGCAGATAGTATGTGTGTGTGTGTGTGTGTGTGTGTGTGTGTGTGTGTAAAAGCATAGCTAAAATTACAGGCCGAGTTATTCAATGTAGACAGGTGGAACACACAACATAGAAAGTGAAGCAACTCCATTTACTCAGAAAAAAATAATCATCTTGGTTCTCATCTGTTGCCCTTGTGCTTAAGTTTTCTGAGCTAAAGGAGCTACCCAGCAAAATCAGCAAAGCAAGGCACATGCATGTAGGCACGATTATTTAATTCTCGGAGCCTTTAAACTCCCCAAAACAGGGGTCTGGGGTTCTCTACCCATCACTTGACATGACTTCTTTAAACGAAGAACTACAGATATCAAGCAGAAAACAGGGCCAAAGGATTCCGCTTTCTAGACCCAGTGAGTAGGAGGTTAATTGTGTCATTCATTCTTCTAAATGCTGCAAGAAAACCCATGAACTAAAAGTCAATGGCGGGGTGCCTGGGTGGCTCAGTGGGTTAAAGCCTCTGCCTTCAGCTCAGGTCATGATCTCAGGGCCCTGGGATCGAGCCCCGCATCGGGCTCTCTGCTCAGCGGGGAGCCTGCTTCCCCCTCTCTCTCTGCCTGCTTGTGATCTCTCTCTCTCTCTGTCAAATAAATAAATAAAATCTTAAAAAAATAAATAAATAAAAGTCAATGGCTTCTCGATATAAACAACCCTGACGCACAAAACTACATTATACTAAGGATTTACACAGTAGAAATCACGACGACTCCTGCAAGTAACAAGTCTCCTATTAAGACTTAAAATAGGAACTTATTTATGTAATTTACAAAATGTGATTTAAACACACTTTGCAAGGCTACCATGTGTTCGGGAAACCATTTCAAGCTTCATGAACATGTAAAACTGCCCCCTTGAATCCACATCCTTAGGTATGGAGAACTCAAAAGTTCAGGTCCCTCTCAGATCTTTATAGGCACCCCCATGACCAGAAAAAATCTCTTCCTCCTCCTCTTCAGTGCCTACTCTTCCCTTCAGGGCCCATCTGCCTGGCTCTCCACTGCTAAATGTCAGTGGAATTCCATTAAAAACCCTTCTCTGGGTGCAATGATCTGTTTCTTTGCTCCAGAATTTTTCAGAACCTTGAAAATGCTAAGGCACACCGAGTCTCCCAAGAAAAGGCTGCGGTGACGCACCGTCTCTTGCTTCTCAGAACTCCAAAGACTGCATCTTGGAAATCCATATCCTAGTGAAAATGATTCCCTTAGCTTGGCTCTTGAGTTTCTTCCACTGAGTGTGTTCCTCAGCCATAAACTAAGTGTCCATCCAGGTCAGCCACATACAAAGAGCATGGGGGCCTCACCCCCAAGCAGTAACCTGAGCACCTGAATGACCACTCACTGCCCTGATGTCTTAAGTTGGCATCATTGAAGTAGTGACCACAGGCTACAAAGCATCACCTCCCTTAGGAGGCCCAGATTGAAACAAAAATCCTCAAATGGCTCAGTTATCAAACAATATAATGAGGCTTAGCTGCCCAAATCAAAGAAAAGTGACTTTCTGGGCTGAATTTCTTCTCTTTCAGTAAGTGAAAATCTCTCTGTAATGCATTACCGTTTTTCTACTTTTCCCCTCTTTGAAAAAAATAGATGTTCTTTTTTTTTTTTTAAGATTTATTTATTATTTTAGGGGCCTGGGTTGCTTAGTCAGTTGGGCAGCCACCTTCAGCTCAGGTCATGATCCCAGGGTCCTGGGATCAAGCCCTGCATCGGGCTCCCTGCTCAGTGGAGAGTCTGCTTCTCCCACTCCCTTTGCCTGCAACTCTGCCTACTTGTGCTATCTCTGTCAAATAAATAAATATTTATTTCTTATCTTAGAGACAGAGAGGGAGAGAGTGAGAGTGAGCTTGGGGGGAGGGGCAGAGGGAGAGAGATAAAAACCCAAGCGGAGCCCCACACGGGTCTCGATCTCACGACCCTGAGATCAGACCTGAGCTGAAACTAAGAGTCAGATACTTAGCCGACTGCCCACGGGGGCGCCCCTAGATGTTTTTTTGAATGATATCAGAAAATAAAAATACGCACAGACAAGAAAAACAACCAATAACTCTGGCCCTCGATCAGAAGCACTCACCATTTGGAAATACTTCTTTCCAGTCCCTTTTGAGGAAGACTGGAATCTTTGACCCACTAATGTCTATATAGGATTAAACGAAAATTGTTTACCCTTTGTATAATTTTTCTGTATTTTTCGCATATTTTTGTATATTGTGTATACTTTTTATGTACTTATAAATTCATTCGTTTTATAAGTTCAGGACTATATATACACAGTTTCATAATTATTTTTCTGGTCACAACATATGGACATTTCCAGGCTACTAAACTATTAAAATATTCTTCACCATCTTTGTCCCTCCCCCTGCCATTATAAAAGAGTCAGTTCACTGCTTTGTGGAGAATTACGTTTTCCCCCAACTTCTAATAACATTTATTTTCTTCTAAGAGTTACTCGGGTTGATCATAAATATTGGAAACGTGGTTGGTTTTACCAAATGAAGGACATACATGCATACTATTTTGTAACTTGTTTTCATCCACATTGTATCCTAAACACCTTCTTTAAATATACTTCTCAGGTTATTTCCTCTTTTTTTTTTAACAACGATCCCCAGAACCAAATTTCACATGATCTTCATGAGTCAAGGTCATCATTAAGAACGTTCATAACCGTGACACACCATTGCTACGGGGGTAATAGCAGGTACACAAATCAGGATGAACAAGCCCAGGTGCCCTACATCTGTTGTTTTGTCGGTTTTATTTTTTAAGAGTTCTCCAATATCAAGCTTTTTAATCAGTGGTTTTTCCATCATGAAAGTTAAAAAGGCATAAAATAGCTTTCAATCAGTTGAAGTGTCTGCAAAGGGAGTTACTGATTCAAACAGACTTTTCCCAAGTCACACTCCCAGTCACCATACAAGGAAGAGGAGAATTATTTTCCTGTTACTGGGGTTTGGGTGGTTTCAAAACAACCTCTCCGATTTATGAACTAGTAATGAAAGATCTATATCAACAGTTTCAACTTTTCTTTCCCACAGTCAGTAAGAAATGCATATCCCTCAACACCTGTAAATTTGTGTAAGGGCATTTAGAGAAGGTTTACTTCAACACCTGCAAATTCTTTCCCATCATTCGCCAGAGGACATTGCTGGATTTATGAGTTTCCTCAAGTTCTTGGCTTAGCTGATGAACCATAATCCAATTTTTTTTAATTGAAGTAGAAGTGACATACAATATCCTATTAGCTTCAGGTGTATATCATAATGATTCAATATTTTCATACATTATGAAATGATCCCCATGATAAATCTAGTTACCATCTGTTACCATACAAAGTTATCACCATATTATTGACTATATTCTCTATACAAGCATTATATCCCATGACATTTATAACTGGAAGTTGATCCCTGAATCCCCTTCATCTATTTCTCCCATCCCCCTAGCCCCAGCTCAGCTGGTCATCAACAATTTGGTTCTTTTATCTAAGAGTCTATTTCCGTTTTGTTTTTCCAATTGTTTTATATTTTAGATTCCACATATAAGTGAAATCATATGGTATTTGTCTTTGTCTGACTTCACTTAGTGTAATACTCTCGAGGCCTATCCATATTATAAGCAAATAGCAAGATTTTTTTTTTTATGGCTGAGTAATACTCCCGTGTTTCTGTGTGTAGGTGGGTGTGCACATGCGCACATACATGTAAGCACCAGATCTCCTTTATCCACTCATTTACTGACGGGCACTGAGGTTGCTTCTGTATTTTGGCTGCTGTAGAAAACACTGCAGTAAACACAGGGGTGAAGACGTCTCTTCAAATTGGTGTTTTCATTTTCTTCAGAGAAGTAACCAGAAGTGGAATTGCTAGACCATAGGAGAGTTCTATTTTTAATTTTTTGCAGAACATCCAGAGGCTGCACCAATTTACATTCCCACCAACAGTGTAATGAGGGTTCCCTTCTCTCCACATCCTCAATAACACTTGTTATTTTTTTTTAAAGATTTTATGTATTTATTTGACAGAGAGGAGAGAGATCACAAGTAGGCAGAGAGCCAGGCAGAGAGAGAGGGGGAAGCAGGCTCCCCGCTGAGCAGAGAGCCCGATGCGGGGCTGGATCCCAGCACCCAGAGATCATGACCTGAGCCGAAGGCAGAGGCTTTAACCCACTGAGCCACCCAGGTGCCCCTAACACTTGTTGTTTTTATCTTTTTCATAGTAGCCATTCTGACAGGTACACGGGTCGATACACCTCACTGTGGTTTTGATTTGCGTTTCCCTGATGATGAGTGATTTTAAGCATCTTTTCATGTATCTGTTGGGCATCTGTATGTCTTCTTTGGAAGAAAAAGAATGTCTATTCAAGTCCTCTGCTCATTTTTTAATCAGCTTGTTTGCTTTTTGATATTAAGTTGTGTAAGTTCTCTATATATTTTGGATACTAACTCTTTATTGGATATATGATTTGCAAGTATCTTCTCCCATTCAGGAGGGTGTCTTTCGTCTTGTTGATGATTTCAACATGATCCAAATCTGAGGCCAAATCAACTCCGTGAGGTTAAAGACACTTTTTAAAAAAAGATATAATTAACTGATGACCTTCCTTGCATAATGAATCGACTTCTTCATTAAATGTGTTCTTAAAAACACACCTCATGTTCTACAGGCATACCATGAAGGAGGACAACACTGTCAGGTGAGGAGAGGGTACGTTTACCGGAACGCATCTCTCACCCTGTTCCTATATGCGGAGCACCACAGTTGTCGGGTGACCTAAGGGGAGGTAGACAAGCAGTCTTTTAAAATTATATTTTATAAGGGCGCTGGGTGGCTCAGTGGGTTAAAGCCTCTGCCTTCGGCTCAGGTCATGATCCCAGAGTCCTGGGATCGAGCCCCGCATCGGGCTCTCTGCTCGGCAGGGAGCCTGCTTCCCCTCTCTCTCTGCCTGCCTCTCTGCCTACTTGTGATCTCTCTCTCTCTCTCAAATAAATAAATAAAATTTAAAAAAAATCATATTTTACTGAGGATATAGAAAGGGCATAAAAATCATCCGTACCATCAACAACAGCCAAAATCTATGCCCAATTCATCCACAGAACTTAAAATTCTATCTGCCACACGACAGGGAGACAATAAATTTTCTCAACAAGAGCATGTCTTCCAACAATACCATTTTTCATTCTCCTGATGGGAGCCCTCAGGATTAGTATACGTGAGATAATTTGACCTGCCTTTTATTCTACTTAAATTCTGGGGCAGCCTACACAAACATCTGCTGGGGCAAAAGGGACAAGTCTCATCACAACCCCCCAGTGCTGTCAGCGTGGTTCAACTGTTTGAAGGAAAGACCACGTTCGAAGCCACGTTTCCAGAATCGCCACAAACCCGTGCCGCAACTCCATCACATCAGCCCTCCGGACGTCTCCATTGGAAGGGTCAAAAATTACTGCTTATAAAATAAACACAGCTCGCTCAAATACATTTGCCCAAAGCGAAGTGCTAATGAGAAGAAATGGTCTGCACGTCCACCGACAGTGAGTGAAGTCAGAGGCCATTTTACTCTTCACCATCTCCATGCCTCGGGGGGTGTGTGCATGCGTGTGTGTGCACGTGTGTGTGTGGATGTGTCATCTGTGAAAGAGGAAGCCAGGTGAGATGAGGTCTCTCCGATTCTGTATTGAAATGATTTGCATTGACAATTATTCCAAGTATTCCAAATTGTGAGCAAGAGTCGAGTTTGATTACTGTTGATTAAAAACTTACCGTGGGAGGCAATGTAGTATAATAGTGTGAGACACGTTTAAAATTAAGAAAGGTAAACATGACGTCTAGCAGAAGGCATCAGAAACGTGGGGGCGTTCTTGGGTGGCAGCATCACTGGGGTGCCTAGTGGCAGCCAACGAGTGGGGTCCAGAGAAGCCCAGTGGCCTCAGGTATGTGGGACAGGCCCACACAGGCAGTCCCGCCTTAAATAACAACTGTGAGCAACACGGAGGAATCCGGCTTTCAGACCACGTGATTCTCAGGGGCTGGGTGCCCTTTAATGACCGATGGTTACGTCATTTCACCCTGAACCTCAAGCTCCTCGCAGGTGAACTGGAAATACGGCCGTCTACCTCCCAGGGTTCTTTCTGCAAGACCACGACGGGGGCTTGGAGTAACTGCCCACGTTCGTATCCCAGCCCTACGCTTACGAACCCTGAGCCCCAGTGTGTTCAGCTTCCGCTCTTCGGTCTCCTCACCCATAAAAGTCAGGCTGCAATGCGGCAGGGCTCCGCTGAGCCGAGGCTCGGTGCAGGTTAGTCCTGGTGCAGGGCTAAGAGGTGCGCGGTGGCGCTCCCACTCCCCGGCCGCTCAAGACCACGCTGGAGCCCAGCAGCACGCTTTCAAAAGCTCAGCAACGGCACCCATCTCTGATCACCAATACAAGGACAATTAGTTTAAAAAAAAAAAAAAGTAGGGTCTATTCATTAGTGATACTGACATTTTATTTTAGCACATGGTCTTTCAAAACCAACCTGCAAACGAGTGTTTTGTCTGCCACACTAATGGCATTGACCAACGAGGCATGGTACGCACAGGTTTCCAGGTGCGTCCCACGATATCATCAATAGTCTAGAGGATTAAATGCAAAGCCCAGCTTCCAAACTCCAGGTTAAATGCTGAAACGTATAACCAAGCAACTAAAACAACCCTAAACCCGTCTCTTCGAACATCCTCCCAGCCTCGTCAGACCTGACGTTGGGGAGATGGTGCAAGGTGGCAAATGACGTTGCCAAAATGCATAGAGAGGAGTACATTTAAACCCGTCGTTCGCCCGCCCGAGGCTCTGGATTTCTCCAGCGTTTCATCCCCATTTACATCTTCTGGGTTGGCTGGTTTACAGGGACCACCCTCAGGGCGATGCTTGATTTTTCAAGCTTTAAAACTGGTTAATTGCATTAAATTTTTGTCTCACTTACGCAGTTGATTCACAATGTTAGCAAACCTGTTTCTCGTGAGGATGCTGAGAAGCAATTCTGAGAGGCAAGCTTCACGGAGCAGCTCAGGTTTAAAAAACAAAAACAAAACCAGAAAACTTTGGGACACAAAATCACCCTGTATTCCAATCAGAAGGCGCCACTTCAGAGATGGGTAAAGTGCCTTTTCTAAACTTCGGTTTACTCATTAGTGAAATCGAGCTCATAAATTACTCATCTGTGGAACATTCACTTCTAGAAGCTGTCAGGAGAATTACATTACAGAACTGGATTACGCACTTGGCCCGGGCCCGGCACCTCACCAGCACTGAAGGGAGGACAGGTGACGAGGACGGGGGGAATGTTTCGTGACCACTGGAACGCCACTAACACATAAATCTCAAGAAGATCTCATAGTTAGCATTTTATACCTGCATATCCTTTCCTCATGATGCGGTAAGCTTGTTCTGTGTAATTTACACATTTTCTCATTCTTACACATTCTTTTCCCAAAGCTGTCGTTGAAGTGGTAACGAGAATCTGTCACCTATTTTAAGTTATATCTAATCTAGGTATAGCAGAAAGGTAGAGAACATTGTGAGACCAGAGTGTTTCTCTCTGTTCTCTCAGTTAATAAATTAAAGAGTCAACGTCAGATGGCTCTTTCAAATGTGTGGTTTTGGCTAAATCAAGTTGAAGAAACAAGCCTATCTGGGGATCTTTTATTTTGTACCTTTTATCTGGCATCTCTTATAAATTCACGGAACTTGAAGGGAAGACAGAAATCATTTAACCCAAACCCCCACCAAATAACTGCTGTTTGTTAAGTTTCTATAGATTTACTAATAACTCACAGTCAAATATAAAATATTTGGGAGCCTGAAGCATATACATGTACTTCACCTTTAAGCAAATCAAACAAATAGAAATGGATTTAAAAATAAAAATTCAATTGAAAGGGGGCTAATTCACCATGGAAATCACTTCTAGACCCCTTATATGTATGTGTGCACTGGGCGTTTTTCTAAGCACTTTACAGTTATTAACACTTTTAATCACATACGGATTCTGGTTCAGATCCCATTAATGTTATAATGCATTGAAATTACTCCTTAAAATTTCGACGCATAGAGAAACATTCATGTAAGATAAAACTCCAAAACTGTAATCATGTTACTGGCTTCGGGTTTCCGTACCGTCTGCAGCTCTCCATGTTGGTAAGTGCATGCTAACTAACCTCCTTCTCCCATGAACCCAAAGAAGTGGGAAACACAGAGATGCCCGATGATGGCATCTGTTTAGGCTGATTAGTTTGGGTTTAACCAGAAACCATTTCAACCACTGTTGCGTTAAAATGCTTCAAATTGCTTTCTCATTTCAGTAACTATGGTATATGGGTATGTCAGCCTATTTCTGGAAGAATTTCTTAACCAATCCTGAGACAGCCCGTAGTGACACTGACCAGAGCGTATCCTTCGTGTCTCTTCCGATGCCACGTTCTTGGCTGGGGTATGACCTAAGACTATCACATCCAGGGCCGCGTGACACCCACCGACCCTCACTGGTGATGTCAACTTTGACCCCCTGGGTTAAACTGCTGTCCAGTCTCCACACTGAACTGATACTATTTTTTCCCTCTCCGAGTCAATTACTAAATTAGTGGGGAGAACAATGACATACTTTGATTTCAGAAACTGCCTCCTGCAGTTGACGGGTTAATCAATATTTGCTGAGCACCTGCTGCTTGCCAGGCAGCCTGGAGATACTGGAGGCGGCAGTGGGGAAACACACATCCCTGCCCTTGAAGACGGACAAAAGGCAGGCAGTGGGAAAGCAAATAAATAAAGACCCACTTTGTGCCCTGGTGACCAGCGCTTCCAGGAGGATGAAGTGGAGACAGGCACGGGGAGGGCTGGGACGTCCAGCCCTCTAGCCAGCACAGCAGTGCAGAAGAGCTCTTCCCCCAGCAGAAACTGGGCCTCCTCACTTCCTACTTAGAGCATAAGAGTAAGCCAAGCCTTCTCTGCACACAGCCAGGATCTTCAGAGTACCCCAGCCTTGCCACATTCATCTCTCGTCTTCCTCTCTTGTGACTTGTGCTCTGGCAAGAACACCTACGCTTCCCCAAATGTGCCTGGCCTGAGCCCCCATTCCTGCAGCCCTCCCTGCACCCAGGGGAGATCCCCTCCCTTGTCCATCACAGCACCTCCGGAGATGGTCCTTCAGTGTTGAGGATGGACCAATGGAAGGAATCTTGCCTACAAATTCTACCATTCCCTTTGTTGGGGGGGGGGGGCGTTACTTATTTATTTGTGAGAGAGAGAAAGCGACAGCATGGGGAAAGGAGCAGAGGGAGAGGACTCTCCACTGAGCAGGGAGCCATTGCGGAGCTTGATCCCAGGACCCCAAGATTGTGACCTGAGCTAAAGGCAGATGCTTAACTGACTGAGCCACCCAGGCGCCCCTACAAATTCTACTATTCTAACACAAGTGAAAACAGGGTCCTAAATTATCTGAAAATCATGTGGCAACTACTGACAAGTACATGTTTTATACATCATTTTTGGGCAAAATTGTGTACTGTATACACAAAGGTACTTTGTTACACTGTTTTCATTATCCTAAGCAGAGCATTTAATGAAACATGTTTGAGTTTTCCCTCTTCTCTGGGTTAATTAAGGAAATTAATTTGCAGAAACAATTCTATGATTCACACATCGACGGAGAAAAATTAGCAGGCATTTCTTGAGCTAAGACAGCTTGTAAATAAACATCGTGACTATGTGGACACCCAAAGCAAGCTGAGCCTAATTCCACCCACACAGATGGACTGAGTCATGCTTCGGTGCAACTCAACAAGTCGTTTCTAAAACCTGGTAAGGTGCTCCGTCCTGTGTTTGGTGCCACAGAAGTTTCCAAAGGAGGCTGAAATAGGAACCCCACTTTCAAAGATGTCAGGCAACGTGGTGAGATATTCAAATGCATGGCATCATTAAAACCTTAACCAAAAAAAAAAAATCTCAGGACTAATTTCTTAGATAATTAGACATAATTACAAAATGCTTACAGTTTTAAGTATGGGTATTTAATGAAATTAAAAATGCACATCTTGCGTCCTTAGCCATCTTTGTTGCACATGTGTTTGCTCGGGGGAGAGAGGAATTGGGTTTTGGGGTTTTCTTAAATTTGTTTCTTTGGGCAGAGGGCTTGCTGCGTGGACAGAAACACTGTCTTTATTTCCGAGAACTGCAGGTGCGATGTAGAGCTTTCTGTCCCACTTCACGAGACCTCCACCTGCAGCTGGGACCGAAGAGTACTTACTCCTCACCTGCCGTCATCTCTACTGCCTATGACACATGACCGAAATTCCACCTCCAGCTTCTCCCCACACCAAAATGATTTACAAATAAGGAAAGCAAGAGAGAGCCAGGCCAGCAAGAGAAGCCAGGAAGGAAAGCTGCAGGCTTAGGCTCACCCTGTAATCCCCGAGGGGGTTAGGGGAGAGTCCCCACTGAGGACCTGCTTCCTGCTATCCGTCCGTGAGAGACAAGCAAGCAAACACTGCACACAGACCACCTCCGGCCCTTTCTGTCTAGGAGGCTTCGTCCTTCAGGCTTGTCCACAGAGCAACAAATAGCTGCCCACATTTCCCATTTTCCTGATGAATTGTTTTTGAATTCACTAAAATTTTAGGATTCTGCTACTTAATACTGTGCTACTTATTACAAAACTTTGTCACCTGAGAACACGAGGGCAGGGGAAAAAAAGAAATACCTGTATTTCAATCTCCAGATCCTAAACTTTCAATGTATTTAGGCAGATGCCCTCAAGAACCCACAAGCTTTTTTTTAAGGAAGTAAAAATGTGCAAATTTATAAATATACATCAACTTTGCGATCTCAACAAAGATCCAAAAAGGGGGGTTGATCTGTCACAGTTGTAAAAATGAACTTATCATCCAAATAAGATTCTCAGCACAAATCAATTTCTCCCACGATAATGCAAATGGACACAGTAAAGTCCAAGCTGAAATAAGGTGAACTAAAAGATCAGCATGAAACCACGGCCCAGACAAACAATGGCTGCCGGAGAAATTCTTCAAATGTTCCTAGAATCCTGTGCGAGAACTGCCACCTCCAGCCCCAGCTGGGTGGGGAGTGCCACCTCCCTGAAAAATGAGAGTCCTGTACTCCCCCCAGAGGAGGAGTGAACTCCCTTGTGAGGTCTGCAGAAGGCTCAGCCCTCGAAGTAAAAGTCTCAGATGTTCATCTGCCTTTGTCACTGAAAGGGAAATGATTAGCTACTGCCTGGGCAGAGAGGGGAAATGAACTTGTGGGCTTGTGTGAAAACAACAAAATGCTGTTTTTCCAGAACAGTTGATTAAGAACATGCTGTCCTAAGTGCAGTCAAGTGAAACGTTCCTTCCTAGTTCCCAGCCCTCAGAGGAGGAAAGAACAAAGCTGCTGGCCTGGCCGCTGACGAACAAAGCCTGGGGGTCACCTCCATGTGCATTTACTGTTCCAGTCACTGTCATCCTGACAGCCCGGAGTCACTGAGGCCGCAGAGACTCGGGAGGACAGACAGCTGTCAGGATATGCTGACTGTGTTGCTCTATGTATTTCACGCTGCAAGTTATTAAGATCGTACAGGTTTTACAAAGAGAAAGAACGAAGGCCAAGAAAGCTGAGTAAGTTACACCAACACCACGCTGTTTGTCACTACATATCCTCTCGTGTTCCCGGGAACCCAGAAGCATGTTCTATCTGCTCTGATTAGGAAGATTCTGAATGAGATGGCCTATATGAACAGTGACCATATTTCCTGTCTTAAAATTAGGACATGATCTGACAAGCATAAACACATATCTGGAATCCACCAGGCAGAATTTTGCAACCAAGGACAGGCTCGCAATGTTCTGGTGTGTCACCACGCTGCCCACCTAGCAAGATTCCCAGGCCCCTCCTCTGGAGATCTGATTCAGCAAGCCTGGGTGGTGCCTGAGAATCTCTACTTTTAACAAGCACCCCGAGGAGATTCTTATGCTCGGGCAAGTTTGGGGACCGGACTGGACCAATGCTACACCCTAACACTTAGCACTCTTTAAGACCATTCTGCCTTCAAATTCCACTTAGCAAGAGCATCGATTATGTTAGCTTATAAATGGTAACAATAATGAATATTTGTCTTCTACTAACCCCTCAAATCAGAATACAATTTTGGTGATGCCCGTTTTAGAGAAAGGGGTTGCGTGACTTGCACGAGGTTACACAACCAGTGGATGACGGGGGGCAGAGGGCATTCAGCCTCCGACAGCTACACTCAGAACCACTCCATACACTGCCTCCTCTTCCACTGCATAGATCCTGCTCCTGTTTCACAAGGAATAGCAGTTGATTGATTCCCAGAAAGTAGTAATGATTTAGGAAAACATTTCTGAACTATCGGTCCTTTCAAATTGCTGGCTATGTAGCGATCCAGAGATCCACCGATCTCTCTAACAGGAAGTTTTTATCCCGTGCTCCTCTCAGATTTCTCTTTCAGGGAGGTTTGATCCTAGCCTCCACACCTTTCCCCAGAAAGTACAAAGGAGGCATCAAAGGCCAATGGACCCTTTGAGAAAAACTAGCAATTAGCTTAGAGGGAGTGCAAGGTGCTATAAGTTAGCCCCCAAATCCAAACAATATATCAGATGGACAGCTAGGTGTCTACACTCACTAGTAAAGAACAAAAAATATGTGATATTGAAATATTTTCGCAGTTGCTTTCTTCTATCACATCTAGCCTAACACTGAATTAAAAAAAAAAGTTTCTATTCATTCTGCCTTTAAAAAAAAGTCTTGACATGTCAAATGAGCAGTAGAGTATCAAAGTATCCCTCCCCTCCCCCCCCGTCCCCCCCTTTTTGGCCTCAGGTTAATTATAAGTCAATCAAGTTTGAAAAGGATACAAAAACCAGAACCCAAATCAAAGTCACGATTCGGTCAACAAGTACTTACCGATGGCCTTCTATATGCCAAGCCCTGTCTTAGATGCTATGGACACAAAGGGAATAACACAGATGAAAAACCCCTGCCCTCAAGAAGCTCATATCCCGCTGGAGGACCTAAGGACTGTAAGCAAAGAACAAGCACACCGTTGGTCAGCCCGCGCAGGCCTACAAGCGAGACCGAGCAGGGGTGGCCGCCGTGGTCCCACGGGTCTTTCCAGCAAGAGGCCCTCTGAGCAGAGTCCCGAGGGAGATGGGAGGCAAAGCCACACAATATCCAAAGGAAGCGTACCCCCAGAAGGGAAGGAGAGTGTCCAGCAGACACTCCCCCACCCAAACCACAAATGCCCCAATTTTCTCTCTGCCCAGACAGCGCCACCCCTCCTCTGGCGGCTGCGTATCACCCCATCCAGTCCGCCGGTCCTGAAGACTGTAGCTCCTCCATGTTCATCTCCAGTCCCCCCTCAGCAACACAAGGGCCTTGTCCTCACAAGCCTGGATGATCGCAGAAGCCCTACACCTATCTCCCCGTGTCCTTTATGTTCCCGGCCCCCATGTCTACTCACTAAGCAGCAGCCAGGGTCGTCTTTTAACATTAACGCACATGTAATCATATCGTGGCCTTCTCTAAACAGCTCCACACTTCCCACGGCTCTCCGAAGCAAAATCTGGACCCTCGTCCATGTCCAGGCCCTGTGGGCACAGTCTAGCCCTGCCCACCTCTCTGATCATTCTCATCACCCCCCACCCCTACACCCTGGTTCCAGAGCTCACTAGCCTTCTTCCAGCTTCTCTGAAGTGCCTAGGGCTCCTTTCTGCCCCAGGGCCTTTGCCGGTGTCCCTTCAGCCTGGGGAGACCTTCTCCATGTCCCCAGCATCCCTCCCTGTCATCCCTGCAGCCCACGGTCAGTGCCAGGTGACTGTCCTGACCCACATCCCTGCAGATCACACAGTACACACCTAGGATGCCCTGCACCCCCCTGGGTTAAAGCGATTCAAGATCTGCCACGCCTCAGGAAGCTCCCAACCATCTCCACAGCGGCAAGGACCACACTGGCTGAACTCACTCCCGCTTCTCCAGTGCCTCGAAACTAGCAGAGTTCAAAAAATACTTGGGAACAGAGTTGGCCTTCCCCTTGGCTCCCCATACTCTCTGTCGAGGAAAACACACTGCTGCATTTTCCCTCTGCATCGTCTGTGCCTCGTGCCCTCCGGTCCTAGTGTCAGGCCCCGCTCCGCTAATGAAGTCCCCAGTGGGTCTGCTTTCAGTTTCACGCAGTGTGACAGGGCCATCCCGAAACGGGAAGCCCAGCGAGCAGAAGTGGCCACTCCCGGAGCCTCACAGCCCAGGAGCCAGTGAAAAGGAGCTGGAGGAACAGCAGGCCCTGGGGGACAGGACGTCCCGCTGATACACAGTTATCAGACTGTTAAAAAAAAATCAGAGATAAGGGGAGCCGCTCACTCCGGCAGGAAATAAAAGACCCGCACGCAGCGCGTGGTTCCCACGTGAGTGGCGGCCTCCATCCGCCAGCGGCGCGCCCAGCAGGCGGAGGTGCTCTGCAGAGTGCATGGTCACACGTGCCCCCGCTTACCCTACTGCGCCCCCGGTGAGAGCCGGTGACCTGAGGCCCCTTGGACGCGCGGTGAAGGCGGGGACGTCACGGGCTTGGGCTCGCAGAGCTCGTCACTGCTGCGACCCACGAACCAGCAGCAGCCCTGCCGGACTCCAAGATCCCTGCCCAGGACGGTGACTGGCGCCCGGTGTCCCAGCACCGCTCGGGGTGTTCCGGCCGCTGGCTCCACTGCTCCAGCCCTAGACCCCGCCGACAGGCCCAGGGAGTGGCTGGGGCGCCGCGAGATCACACAGCCCGCCCCCCCACACCCCCCCCCCCCCCGCTCCATCCCCGTCCGCTGTCCTTGCCAGGCCCTCCCCTCGCATAAGGTCCCCGAGACCCTCCATGCACATGCCCCACATCAAGCCTGCCTAAGGAACCCTGTAACTCTATGAAAACCCTCCGGAAGCTTCTAGAGAGAGGCCAAAGCCAAACAGAAGGACCTCCTCCCTCTCCCTTCCTGCAGCTGCCCCGGGGCTGAGCCCACACAGGCAGCCCCTGTCCTGCGTGCCCGTGCAGCCCTGACCAGCGGAGGAAGCCCCCCAGCACCCAGGCCCTGGGCCCCGGCCAGCCACGCTCACGGTGAACCAGACGCCACCCTGATGCTCCTTTCCAGGACACCGGTCCCTTGGGTGCGGCAATCAACACAACTTCGCACCCACGATCCCTTCTGTACAAGAGAGGGAAGAAAGGCCCGAGTCGGGAGTCACTTGTCCCCAAAGCAGTTCGCTAGGCCATCCAACCGCCTCTCGCTCCTCCCCTGCCATCCCCTGCCACCGCTCCCCTGCCGCCACAGGGCCTGCCGGGCCAGACCAAGCTGGCATGGATGTGTGCTTAGGGCTCTCGGGGAGCAACAGCCCTACATGGCCTCATGCCATCCTTGGGGGCTCCCACGCCAATACACGGAGTGCCCGAGTGGCACCTCCCAGGAGAACTTCTGTTCTGACCAGGGGCTCAGGGCTCAGCCGGGGACTGGACAGGGCCAGCTTATGCCCCACGACAGATCCCATCAGGGATGACCCCCCACCGCAGCCCAGCCACTCAGCCAAGAGCCCCTGGCCACCTTGGGCTCCAGGCCACGCAGGGGGCCTAAAACCATAACCACGGGGCGCCTGGCTGGCTCGGTCCCAGGACCGGGTGGCTCTCCACCTCGGGGTCCTGCAGTGGCACTCCACACTCGGCGCAGAGATGACTTGAATAAATAAAGTTTATGGAAAAAAAACAAAAACACAGATGCTCAGTCTGTGAGATTTTTTAAGTAAAAATCATGTAAGAATATACATAAGAGCCCTTGCAACACTTAAAGAGCGTAACAGTCGAAGAGAATTAAAAGATCCACCACGCTGCAGCCCACACTGGGGGACGGAGACGGAGGGGGCAGAAGGGGCCCCCAGTGTCCTTGACATAAACGGTGACCCCGTGTCAGCAGATGGGACGCGGTCTGGGGACTGGACCCTAGAGCTGTGACCAAGCCCCGAGGGCTAGCTTCCTGCCTCGACAAACTGGGCTCAACAACAGCGCCGCGGTGTCACAGTGAGACAGCAAATGAGAAAGAGGAAGTCAGCCCGCTAGCACCGGAATGACACAGAATAAACCGCCAGCCAACGCCTGCTTCCTTCCCAGATGCTCTGGAAGAACTTCCTCTGTATCAACAGTCTTTCTTCACGTTGCATTCATCCCTCATGTTCTTCTTTCAGCATTAACAACCCATGTACACTCTTACTCCAGCAATCCAGTGAATCTTCCACATGTGTGGGGAAAATGTCAGGACATACGTCCAATGACGGTCACTCCAAGGTGTGACACAAGGTTACTTGTTTGTAACCTTCAAAAAAGAAAAAAGGAATACTAGCTAACTAGAATACTCTTGTCAACCTTTAAAGACGAGTGCTAATAAAAGGATAGAAATTTAAGGTATATAACTTGACATACTGATCAAATGGATAAAAAATTTTAAAAAATTTTATACCAGCTTTGGTGTCCAAATAGTTTACCAGCAGGGAAGGAAAAAAAAAAGAAGAAGGGTGGGAGGAGGTAATGGGCTAAGTAATGCCCCATGTTCCCTTAGTCCTAACCCTCCTGGAACTGTAACGATATTAGCTCACTCGGCAAAGGGGCCTTTGCAGCTGGGATCCACTGAGGAGACCAAGACGGCCTGAGTATCCAGGATTCTCCCGTGGGCCCTACCTAATCATATGGGTCCTTAAAATCAGAGACCCTGTCCTGGCTTTGACGACAGAGGAGCGGTCACGGACACAATGGAAGAAGAGGCCACAAACCAAAGAAAAGCAGCAGAAGGTGGGCAAGACCCGAAGCCTCTGACATGTTGATTTTATCCCAGTGAGACCCGCGTCGGGCTCCTGACCCACAGAGGCCTAATAAAAACTGCGTGCTTCCCACAAACGCTGTGGTGATGAGGACAAGAGCAAGAGAAACAGATACGGAGGAAAAAGGGGTAAATGACTTATAATTTTATATGTTTTTGGACACTGAATATTTACTATAAATGTAATGCTTTTATCTTAACTCTTAGGTAGGCATGGAGGGAAGGAAGAAATTCTTTGCCCAGTGTCCAGGTCATGATTCTCTGACCACAAAAGCTTTCATAATTGGAGAAAATTGGAGAAAAAAATTAATTAAAGGAAAAAATAAAAGGCTCCCCTCCCCAGCACTCAGCTCCTTCTGCCTGAACTGCCTGGGCTTTCTCTTTGCTCCACCAGACCTGCTCCTACCTACACATCAAGGCCCACCTCAAGCATCACCCCTCGGGTCTGGGCCTCCTCCCCTGGGCTCTCCGCCACAGCGGGATCTACGGGGCTGCGGGGGGCTGGCAGAGCCTGGGGGATGGGGACTGCCCTGGGAACCGGGCCCACGCCAACCGCTCCCTCCTAAAAGGCAGGACGCACAGCTGATGACTAGTAAGGGCTTGCCAGAAAGACATATTACTGGATTGCACTAATTCCAAACCAATCTAGGGAGGACCGGTTTCAAATGAACGAGGAGTCCTCTGCTGGGAGAGCCTGCGGTCATCCGACAGGCATGACCCACCTGTCCGCTTCGCCAGCAGGCCCTGTACCTGTCGCTGCCCAAAATCACAGCCAGGCGTTCACTGTGGAAATCTCCTTTCGAAATCCACTTTTGACTTTGATTTCCAAAGACTGTTGATTACCGAGAGACAGTGCTTCAAAGTCCAGATCTTCTAATTTCCAGTCTGAACCTTCCAGTTCTGGCTGCCGACATTTGTGAGTTCTATTTAAATGAGACTAGGGGGCTGTCATGCTGGATGAGCCCTCCCCCCTCCCAGCACACCGAACCTGATGGGAAGTTTTACAACTCATGGGGTGGGGGAGGTCACCGCACAGTCAGGGCTGAGATGGAAAACAATGCAAATCCTCGTCTGCTCTATTAATGACTTTTTAAAAAGATTTTATTTACTTATTTGAGAGAGAGAGAGAGAGAAGGAGCAGGGGGAGGGGCAGAGGGAGAGGGAGAAGCAGGCTCCCTGCTGAGCAGAGAGCCTGATGTGGGGCTCGATCCCAGGACCCTGAGATCATGACCTGAGCTGAAGGCAGATGCTTAACCGACTGAGCCACCCAGGAGCCCTTATTAATGACACTTTTAATGGTGAAGGAGCCAGGAGAGGAGACAGAGTGACACCTGATTAAATGTTCACATCCTGCCACGTGCCTCCGACTGCCTTCACCAAAGCTCCACCAGAGGCTCTTGTTTGAAGCTCTGTGTTTAACAAATACTAGAGCACTGACCTCTGTGGGAATGGTTAGACCAGGGTCCCGATGAGCCACCTTGCACCACGGAGGACTCCGCACATCCTTCTCCAAACACAGACAAGTAGCAGACACGGCCATCCTTGTGGGTGTTAAACCAAAGCTCGTCGTTATTTATCTCTGTTGCTGCTGCTGCTTTCATCTTAAAGTTAGATTTACTCGGCGTCATTTGTGCAGGAACTCCTCTTTTTTAGCGCACGGCTCTCTGACTTTTGTCCAAACCGTACAGACAGGTAATCCCCTCCACGGTCAAGACACAGAACATTTCATTCGTCCCAAAGAGCTCCCTGCGCCCTTTGTAAGTCAGGCCTCCCCTGCCCACTCACGACCATGCGTCTGTCCTCTGACCCTGTCCTTCAGCCTCGTCCAGAACGTCATGAGACATGGGATCAGACGGCACAGACTCTTGGGAGTCCAACAGGATGTGCCTTTCTGAGTTTGGCTTCTCTCGCAAAACAGGTAACGCACGTGAGACTCATTCTGGTAACGGTGCGAATCCCCGTCATCCCTGTCACTGCCGAGTTAGCGTTCCGCTGACGGACAGCCCGGCTCAGGCGCCCGTCACGAGCTGAAGGAGAACTCGGGGTTCCCTGGTCTGGGGCAGTCACGGACGAAGCCGTTAGGAACGTGAGCCTCCAGGTTTCCGGGTGAACCGGGCTTCCCCTTCCTCTTGGGCACAGACGCCAGGGCAGAACTGCCAGCTGACATGGGGCACGGAGGCTTGACGTGGCCAGAAACCACCTCACTGCCCCCCAGAGCGCGGCCACAGCCACCCACCCTGGGAGCCCGCCAGGCATGGCATCTCTGCACGGACCGGTCAGTACAGGCTTTGTTCCGTCGGGTGCTTAGCCGTTTCATGCCTATGAAGTGGAACTTCGTTATGCTTTTCACTTTTGACTTCTGAAATGGTTTTTAGACTCAAGGAGAAGCTGCAAGTAGAGCAGGGTTCTCTCGTGTCCCTTCTCGAGGCCCCCCATCCTCCACAACCGCAGCACAATGATCAACAGCAGGACCGAACGCCGGCCCAAAGCCTTGAATCCAATGGCGGACCTTTCCCAGATTCCACTGGTTTTTGACATGTTCCTGGTTATTGTCTTGTCTCGTTTTGCACAGTTCTATAATATTTCATCACTTGTACAGATTCGCACAACCACCACCACGATCGGGACGTCAGTCTGTCCGTTCAAAGCACCTATTCTGATGTTCGCAGCACCTGTTGCAAGTGCTTGCTTCTTTGTGCACTCCTGGTCAAATGCCCTTAGACTCGAAGTCACAGAGGCAGACCTGCCCTTTCCCTTCCTCCCCGCATCCGCCCCCCTCCCCCCGGAGGGTAACTGCTGGTTTTCCAGCAGCTCCCAGACTGGTTCGGTCCCGAGCTCGACGGGCAAGGCTTGTTTCTCACCTCCTCACGCCAGCTCCTCTGTCCCGTCCCCGCTGTCCCAGACACGCAGGTGTCCTGCTATTAGATTTAGCTCCTTCCTGCTCTGAATCTTGAAACAGACCCCCTGTCTTGGGTCTCTGAGTGGTCTTTCCCACTGACACCGTCTGTCTCGGTCCACTCCCTCGCAGCCCCGCCGTGCACCTGTGCCGTGCACAGAGCTGTGCCTTACGAGGTCATGAAACATTTCCCAACCACCTGCCATGTGCCTGGGAGCTGGGGAGCAGATACCAGGGGACGTGGGGGGGGAGTCAGACCATGGGGCTGTTGGTACAGAAGCGGGGAGAGAACGCGGGGCGCAGCAGTAGAGATCACCATCCATAAAGGTATATGTAGGCTTGAGGGAGGACACTAGTAGGGAGGGAGCCCCTCTGTCCTGAAGGCCTTGTGGGCGTGAGCCCCTCCCACCGGAGGAGAGCCACCAGCCAGCCACCAATCGGAAGCCCCAATGGGTTCCTGCGTCCCCACTTCCCTGTGGGATAAGCCGCGGACACCTCTCTAACTAAAGGGGCTGTACTGGTGGGATTGGACCCAGTGCGGCAGGTAGCTGGAAGGGAGTTTTGGAGGCCGTAGGAGCCTCTCGGGTAAGAAGAGAGAGATGAAACAACTAGCTCACTGAAAACTCTTCTGCCTCTTTCCAGAGAGACCCTAAGCTTGCCTAAACTGTCATAGACTGTCTCCTGAGGCCCCCAGGAGCTGCCCGTGCAGGCAGCAAGGACCAGGGTGTGAGGGCCTCCGAGGGCCAGCTGCCAGGACAGCCTCCGGGCCCGCTGAAGAGCTGGGGAGACACGTAAGACCCTGCTCTTGGCCCTGAACTAGTCGGGCCACTTACACATAGAATGCATTCACGTTTAGTGATTAATGTAGGGACTCCCACATCAAAACACACTTTCTTTTGCAATCTTAATTGTATTGCAATTATTTGAAAGGACCAAAAATTATTCCAGCCCATACTTTCAAAACCACTAGCTATTGCGATAAATCACTACACGGCTTGTAATCGCGGCCTTCTCTTAGCTAGCATCTTGACCCATGCCGCAGGCCGGCAGACCGGGGACGGCGGTCATGACCGTAAGCCCCCTGAAGACAAGAGGGGAGGGAATGGCAGTCAGACACACTCTCCCCTTCTGGAAGACCCAGTGAATCTCGGGGACAGCTGGTGCAGAGTGAAGAACCACTAGGTAATCGTGACCCGAAATATATTTAAAAGCTAACGGGGCACCCCTCCACTGGTTTCACTTACAATTTCTCTATCGTGCCTGTACACGGGTAACCAACACTACCGTGACGACGCCGGGTACTGAAGACCCCTGAGTCGTCCCATGCAAGGTGCTAAGGACCGGCAGGTTCCACCAAAGTGCTTTCAGTCTCTGTATTCACCACGGATTCCACCGAGAAAAACAGCAAAGCAAGGAAAACTGCTCTTCTCAGCTCCAGCTCAGAAAGCTCACCAGACACCGGTGAGACCCTCTGGTCCCCAAAGCGCCTGCTCCGGTGGGGCTCCCAGACAAGGGCACCTTCCAGGGACACGTGAGCCCGGCTCTCAAATTACTGTCTATGCTTGTTCTCTGCCCTCCGTCCCACACCAAAGCTCCCCTTCCGGGTCCATTCATCCGGCAAACGGACAATCCGAGGCGTCAAAGACACGAAGCTGCCCCCCACCCCCAGGGGTTTGGGATAATAGTTCAAGACCACACATTAAGATGTAAAAGTATCTCCCAAGCTCTCACTCGCCCAAAACGTAGTACAATAATTGACTTAAAGATGAGGACTGTGCTGAGAATGCATTAAACACGGTCATCAATTAGTGAGATAGATACCGAGCCTTATATCAAGCTCCAAATTAAGCCACTTAGGCCCCAAGTGTTCTACCGTGTTTGTACGCATCTTTTAATAAGCTTTTGAGCACGAATATTCCTAACAGCTCTTTCACATCAGAAACTGGAACTGGGTTATTCCTCAGCCACGGAATGCTGCCAGGGATCAGTAGGGACTGTTTACAGAATGACCCAGAGGAAATGTCACACCCCTGTGTTTGCAAACCCATGAAGAATAACTGGGAATCAAAGCTAGTCTGAATCTCATTTCAATTCCGCATTTCCTGCTACCCAAGGAAAGGAAGCATATTGTTGAGTTCAAAAGACCCAAACAAGATATCAAAAAGCTGCCTGTGAGCACCAAACAAAAGATATCTTATACAATTTATCCACAAATGCTAAAAATGCAATTCGCTGCAATTATGCCTCTGCCTACGTACCACTGTGCCCTGCTATAGGTATTTCTTAAGGATGCAGTCGAAGCGAAGTGCCCATCTTTCCTGGCAAGGAGTCAGCAACATTTTGGTGACCACCTACCTATTATGCGCATCAAAATCTGATATAATAAGAATCGGAGACTCCTAAATATCCCTTAGTATCTATTTTCCCTTTCTTTCTTAATAGCAGAAGCCCCACTTTTGTAACTGGCACACGGCATGAGAACGTCGTTCCCAGCGTCGTCTGCAGCTAGGCGCGGTCATGGGGCAACTGGCCTGGAAGTGCCCAAAGTGGGTCCCCCTGGGAGACCCCCCACAACCCTTTTAGGTAATCCATGGAGCCAAAAAAAAATTATTTTTTAAAGAATGAATTTTTTTTTTTTTTAAGATTTTATTTATTTGAAAGAGAGAGAACAAGCAGGGGGAGGGGAGGAGGGAGAAGCAGACTCCCCGCTGAGCAGGGAGCCCAATGTGGGACTCGATCCCAGGACCCTGGGTTCATGACCTGGGTCAAAGGCAGACGCTTAACCAACTGAGCCACCCAGGCGCCCTGAGCCCAAACTATTTTAATAATAACACTAAGATCTCGTCTGCCTCTTTAATGCTCACTCTCGTGAGCATAAGGGGGAGTGTTTAGAGGCTAGGTGACATCTGATGCCACAACAGACTGAAGGCAGAAGCTGATGTGAGCATCCAGCTGTCTCCTATTAAGGCAGAATTAAAGAGATTTACAAAATGTAAAGCACTGCTAGTTTTCTCACTACTAGTTAGAAAATTTTATTTTCCCCAAAAAAGTAATTTATGCTAACTTATAACGGTTTGTTATTTTTACACAAATTATTTTTTTATTTAAATTTAACTTAATTTCATGACAGCTTAAAATAACACAAATTATTTTATAACTCTGGAGGTCAGAAGTCTAAAAACGAGTCTTATGGGGCCAGAATGAAGGTGTTGATAGGGCTGAGTTCCTCCCAGAGCTCTGGCCGAAAACGCACCGCTGGCCTCTCCCAGAGGCCACCTGGGCTCCTTGACGCCCACGCCCCTCCGTTCCAGCAACGGCAAGACTTCAGTCTCTGCTTCCGCCCTCCTGACTCCCTCCCGCCTCCCCCGACAGGGACCCCGGTGATTACTTGGTTAACAGATCGTTCCAGATCCTCTCCCCAGCACCTCTGCGGTCTCTCGCCATGTAAGGTAAGAGATTCGCAGGCTCTGGGCATTAGAATGGGGACATCTTTGGGGGCCATTTTCCCGCCTACCATAAATGCGAGATATAACCCATGTAAGCAAAGCTCTTTGGGGTCCTCAATGGTTTTTAAGAGTATAAAGGGTTTCTTAAGAGCAAAACAAGGGAGAACTAGTGCTCTAGCACCAGAACAGATCTGGATAGTTATTAGGTGGAAAAATAAAACCCAGAACAAGCTAAGCAATTAACCAAAGTCATACAGACCGTGAACACAACTTCAGCTTGAACTCAGGCTGTCTGGCGACCGACGAACCTAGTATGACTCCCCCTATGCCACGCTGCCAACCCCCGAACACCACGACTGGGAAAAGGCAAATAAAAATCGTTCTGTGGGCCTTTCTGTAGGCATCTGATAAAGGGTATGACAAGTGTTCGGATGTGAATTTGCTGAGCAGGAGGGAGGTCAGGCTAGAGAAGAAGGTGCTAAAAATAAGCCTGCTTTTCGAAACCTTATTTAGGAATAGACAAGTTCATTACCTCATGTGGGAAAGGAGGAAAACGTACCCCCGTGCTGAGTCAGAGAGAGGAGATGCAAACCCTTCGTGGTCTAGACAAGCCCGATTAGGACCAAGGTCACGAGGTGCAGGGCGCGGGGCACTGCTCTGGCCCACACGACGAGGCCTGGTGAGTACGCTCGTCTTGGCAGTGACTACCAAGCCCCACTCTTCACACCCTCCCTGAGAAGGACATGTGAGAGAGCGAGTTCCGGGGCTGACTCTCTGCATTGCTCTGATAGGACCAGAGTCAAGACTTCGCAGCAAGAAACTGCATTCGGGTGAACTGTGTTAGAATCATGCTAATAATCCAACCTCAGCCTTCCCAGGGGCACATATTCACCGTAAAAGAGGAGCACGGGGAAGTCCAAAGGGCCAGTGGCCGCTCCACCCAATCACTGCATGGGCCCAGACCCAAGGGCACTGGGGATTCAAGTCCTCTCGGCGCACACGGCCAGCGTGTGCTCCTGCGCAGTGGCTCCCGGCCAGGGAGGCTGGGCGGTGCTTCCTCTGGAAGCACTGGCCGCTCCGGCAAGCTTCTCCAGCTCTTCTGCATCTCCTGCCCAGCTCCCTGGGAGAAGCTTCTGGAGTGCTCAGCTAATCACACCACGCGGGAAGCGAAAACCTTCCTAGTGCCTGAAGTGACAGCCAACGATGACCCAAAACATGAGGCCAGAGACTACGTCGCTGCCATCCAAGGGAGGAAAAGCCACAGAATCATCTGATGCCTCCCGTGTCCCAGGAGAAGTACAGGGCCGGTAGGAACAGCCCGCCCTTCAGAGAATGTCTAGCCACAGAGCTCAGCACTTCCCGAGAACGTTCCCAGTGCCTGCTTTTTTATGACTACACTGGTATTACAGAAATCCTCCCTGTAACTTCCATCCCAAAGCTGTAACCTCCACGCACCTGTCAGAGTGTGGTTGCCCACAGGTGATTATTCTGCCGGGGAATGAATAAAGAAACTATGAAATCAGCAACCTCGGTTGGCACCCATTTTGAAACAAAACATGTTTTCATGTACCGACGCCCAGGGCCACTTGACATGTTACAGATCAAAGACTTCACGCTCTTTTCTGTGCCTATTGAGGGGACGTGCACGGTAAGGACGGGGGTGGGGGGTGGGGTGGGGTTGTGGAGACAATGCCTCTAATTCACAGTAGTAAACACCTGTTTTCTGCACACCGTGTGAGGAAGAACAGCATCCACAGGCAGAGATCCACAACTGAATATTCTACATGTGGGGATTCTGGATAAAAAGAAAAATGACACTCTAACAGGAAACAGACTGAGCAGCAGGAGAAAGGAGTACCGAATAAAAACTCTGTGCTTTTGAGTTTTTCCAAAAGTTGAGATTTGACCTTCCAAGGAAGTGAATATCAGTAGATGAACTAGAATTAGTGCATTAGTAGATTAACTAGGACCAAAAAAAAAAAAAAAACCCAGGCAAAAGTTTAAGGCCGTAGTATGTGATGTGAGTATTGATATGGTTTAGTGAGCTCTCAAGGAGATGCTACTGCACTATTCCCTGGCCGTAGGTAAAATAATGTACCAGATAAGAGTTGAAGAAAATTGATAAAAGGCACATACAGAAAACTGACTGTGAAGTATTGCTTGGGTACCACTAATTTAGAAATTATAGTGGACTGGGTATTTGTAGGGCCCATCTGCTATGCTAGAATTAGATTCTGGATAAATTAATTTTAGGATGGCACCTGGATGGTTCAATGGGTTAAGCGTCTGCCTTCGGCTCAGGTCATGATCTTGGGGTCCTGGGATCGAGTCCCGCTTCGGGCTCTCTGCTCAGTGGGGAGGCTGCCTCTCCCTCCCCACCCAAAGCCCTCTTGTGCTCGCTCGCTCGCTCTCTCTCTCTCTAATAAATAAATAAAATCTTTAAAAAATTAATTTGAGGAACACTTTTTAGTACATTGGCTAGTTCCAGACAGAGAGACAAGCACCAGGAAGGCACGGCAGGGACGGCACACTGAAATCTAAGCGAAGAAGAGAGTGGGAGTTGCCGTAAAGGTCAGGTGAATACCAGCAATGGGATGGGGCCTCTGGACCCTCCGTTTTCAGCAGGGAGGGAAAACTCAACCAGAAACCAGGATTCCCAAAGGAAACGAACATGGTGCTGCCTTTGTAGCAGGAAAGCAGCCTGATGCGAAGCAATATCCCATTTCTGTGTGCACAGGATGGCAGGATGGAAAGCAGCCACCACCACGAAGAACGCAGTCCCACGCAGGGGAGTTTCACTCTCAGTCAAGACTGTTTCTCAACACAACTCTGGTCTGTGCTGGTCTGGTTCTGGAGCGAACCCTTGGTGGCCCGCCAGGCCGGTGCGCCCAGCGACACAGCCCCGGGCCGTCCAAGTGCGGAGCGGAACACACACAGGGTAGCCACAGTCTTCCCAGATAGAGAGCCTCCATCCCAACAGATTCCACAATCAAGGAAAAGTCCTGGCCCCAAATGGTGCCCTAAGCCCCTGGGCCCTGGAACCTTCCCTCGTAATTTCTTCTACAATTAAATTACCCTTTAGAGTTCTGACTAAAGGTGAAAAATGGTGTAGACTCAAGTAGAGGTTTCCCTGAATCCGGGTGGCCCTTTTTCCTCATAAACGCCCTTGTTAATTACGTGGCTAGAGAGCTCGCAATGCCCTTCCCATCCACTGGGAGACGCTACCCCTTGGGCCCTTCATCGTCTCCCACACGTCTACACCCTGGCCCATGCGGCCTTCCCAGTCCAATCCTGTCTCCTTCCCTCCCCAAACCGGATGTGGCCTTCCCTGGGCTGACGTGGAACTGGGGGGCCCCTCTGGGCATCAGAGCCTCACGTACAATCTCAGGACAAAGCAGGAGCGGCTCTGGGGAGCTTCACACCCATGACGTGTCTGCTGATGGACAAAAGGCGGAGCGTGACTTACGTGTTGTCTTTCATACGCCCTCTGCTATGCTCCTACTTCACCGCTCTCGAAATTCAGAAGATGTACGCTCTTGGGTCACTGGGGCTTTGCCTGGAATAATAAGGGCAGGAAATGAGAAAGGAGGCAACTGGAAGGAACTGAAGGGTCTCCTGGGGAAAGAAACCCTCCTGTGCGATCATTCTTGACATTTAAAAGGGAAATGGGCCACTGGAAGTAAGGAACATCTCCACCAACCTCCAGTCTAAGCCATTTTTTGTCCTTAACCAAAACTATTAATAGTAATTTAATGTTTTTAGAAGAAAAACTTTGAAATTTCTTCGTTAGTTACAAAGACCTTTCACATGTTTTTTTTTTTTTTTTTGAGCCGTAAGTTTTTTGAGTAGGCAAGTATTATCTTAAAGGCAGCAGCTGACGTTGCGAAAGGTTAGGGAACTTTCCCGTGACCGCTCCTCCAGTCAGTATCAGAGAGGAAAAGAAGCACGTCTGTGACTCCCGCTGGGACCCCCATCCAAACCATGACACCAAACCCTAACAGGGTGGTTCCAGCCTGAAAGCAGTGTTATTCTCTCTCCTGGCTCTGAATCTACTTCCTCAGCCAACAAACACACACACACACACTCACACACACACACACACACAAACACACACACACACGGGGCTTCCCCTGCTGAGTGACAGAGACGCCGTCATGGGGTTGAATGTTTATCCACCACGGACAACTCAGAAGGTAGAACACCCACCCCAGGATGGGTAAGAAGTGCACGGATCTTGCCCACGCACCCGCCTTTGCTCTTTACAACCACTGGGCTGCTTCTTTTCTTTTTAACTTTTCATTTGGAAATAAGGTCAAGCTGCACAGTGACGCTACAGAGAACATCACGTAAGCCTCACGGCGACGCCGCCGGCCCCGCCCTGCACCCGGGGACCTGAGTGCTCACTCGCCGCAGCCCCACACGTTGGCATGGCGGCGTCTCCGAGCCCCTGGAGGGACGTCCCAGACATCGGCGTGGGGCTCCATGTATGTAACAGGAATGTTATCACTCGTAGGAAACTCAATGCGGACACGGCACTTTGCCATCACGTTCGAATAACCCCACGATGCGCTCCACGGAGCCCCTGTTCCCCCAGTTCAGGAGCCAGTCCAGGCGGAGGCGTCTAGCATTTAGCTGCCGTTACCCTGAAGCGCACAGCCTGCCTTTGTCTTCTACGGCATTCCCAGTTCAAAAGAGAGTCCTCCCTCTTCTCTATTAATAAAGCATTGCCATTTTGACTTGTCTGACGTTTCCTCGTGATTCAGTGCAGGTCACGTGTTACCAGCCAGAAACCACCGAGGGGATGTTTTCCTCTCCGAGGGTCACATCGGCAGGCGCGGGAAGTCCTCCTGCCCCTCCGTGGCTCTACTCGTGCCGGCCGCCCGGGCGAAGTGCTATCCAACTTCTCTGGTAAAAAATTATTATTTCTCTTGAAACTAACAAGTCACTGGGGAGGAGACACTGTCAGACCACGAACCTACCTTGCCTTCCTCCAACTGTCCCCTGGGTTTCGCACCCATCGCCGACCCGGGCCGGCTGCCGCGACCCCGACACCCTCCACGTTACCCTTGGTTACTCGGCACCACGTTGTCTGCTCATCTCTCTGCCCATTTGTGGTCACAGGGGAAGTTCTAGTTTTTCAGGAGTAACTGATCATGTTTATCCTGTCGTGTAGGATTTATCACTGTCGCTGTACTGAACTGTCTTGGTGCTCGGCCAATCTCAGATGGAGCCAGCAGGCACCCGCTGGAACCGAGCTCTTTACCTTTGCAACGTGCCCCCATCATTGTCTTATTTTCTTTACTTTCCTTCCTTTCTGGCATTAAAAAAGAAAGTGCTGGGCTCCTCTCAAGCCTGCCCTGTCTCTGCTCTGCGCGTCCTGGCTCCTGGCAGGGGAGGAGGGTGAAGGCACTGCTGCGTCACTGACCGCTCTTTGGGTTATGGACAAGCCACATTTCCCGCATCTTCGCCATCGTAAGGTGAGATCCTGTTGGATCCAGAAGGCAGCTAAGTCCTCGGCAGAGCTGCTCACTCCTGCGAGGCTGGGTGGAGACGGGGGCCGTGCCCGCAGTCCTTGCGTGAGCCCCCCCCCCCCCAAGCCGTGCTCGTCTTGCTGTCTCACCAGAACGGCTACGGTGCTCAGCGAGCCTCTGCAGCCCGGCGAGGCCGGAGCTCTCCACCTCCCTCAGTACCGCAGGGCTCAGCAAGCACTCCACAGCAGCTAGGCCTGTGCTCAGACACCGCCCCACCCCCCGGAAGCAGCATCCCCTCCAGCCCCGGGCCACCAGGATTCCAGCCTCGTCAGTAGCCCTAATGCTGCAAGACCACCACACCGACCCCCAGGGGCTGGAGCCCAGCCAGGAGGGCGGCTCAGCAGAGACCAGGGCCAACAGGCGTCCTCCCTTCTCTCAGGGACCACGGTGCTGGCGGCCACAGTCCAGTTTCCCTCACGGGAGGGCAAGCCCAGCACCCACGGCTCGTCTTTCCCTCTTCGTGGTTTCAACATTCAGTGATGCTTCAGGAACATGGGCAGAAGGATCAAGATGCTGAGCATACAGTGAAGGCTCTTCATTTAAACATTTCTAACAGTGTTTCTTAGAAGCGTATGTGTTTACTTTCCCCGCAACACCGTGGCGGGAGAGATGCTCCCTAAGCAGTCTGGCAAATTCTGAACAAAGTGCCGGGGAAATGGCTCTATTCCTTCCGGGAGGCTGACCGTCACTTCGGATGCCGGCTAGCTGTCACTCTGACATGAACCTACACTTAGGTCCACAGCCCTTCCTCCAGGGGCACAACAAGCCACTACAGACTGCCAAAGAAAGAAAATGTAGTTGCTAACTCTTCGTTTTTCTTGTTTAGGGTCATGTACTTAGGGGTGGGGAGAAGAGTCCTCTCAATACATATCTCCTGGGGCATTTACATTCCTACTTCTAACCATTGATGAGAAAATAAGGAGAAAAATAGTCAAAAAAGGGGCACCTGGGTGGCTCAGTTGGTTAGGCGTCAGCCTTCGGCTCAGGTCATGATCCCAGGGTCCTGGGATGGAGTCCTGCATCGGGCTCCCTGCTCAGCGAGAAGCCTGCTTCTCCCTCTCCCTCCATCTCTCCCCCTGCTTGTCCTCTCTCTCTCACTCTCTTTCTCTCAAATAAATAAAATCTTAAAAAAAAAAAAAATAGTCAAAAGAAAAAGAAGAGAAAAAAGAAACAACTCTGCAACCTCAGGCACAAAGCTAATCAAAAGGAAATTGTCAGACAAGAGTGGTATTTTCATGCCATACTGGAGGCGAGAGGAAACTGGAGAGGGCCTTTCCGGGCACAGGCCAGGAGGTCTGTGCCCACGGCGCACACACACGCACACAGCACTTCCCACACCGTGCCAGGCAGGAACATGGCACACCCTCTTTCTACTTCTGGAGCAGGGTTTCTCCTTACTAGAAATCCACAGCATAGCCTGCCTAATCCGATTTCTCAAAAGGAACACGCCCACCCAAGCACAGTGGGTCCCCCCGCCACCGGCTCCCTAGGGCGTAGATCTACCTCAGGCCCCCGAGAACGTGCAGACAAGCCTCGCTCCCTGTGTCAATACAGCGTGCGCCTGTCCTCTTGGCCTCTCACTGTCCAGACAGACCTGTCCCGTCAGGACTCTCAGATCTTAATTCTGTCTCCTCGGGTCTGCAGGAGCCCGGCTCCCTGATCAACCCAGCCATCTGCCCCCCACCTCCCAGGTCCTCCACCATCTGCCAGCCGCCCAGCTTTGCACCGCAGGTCCCAGCGCTGTCCATCTGCAGGCATCGCCCTTCACGAGACACCCTGCCCTCCCTTTCTTCTCTTGACTAACTCACAGAGGTTTGACGACCTTGGGGAATTTTTCGTGATCCCCATTCAAAGCTGGGTGACTGCCCCAAACTTCCTATTCTCACAGCACCTGTGCTCACTTTTATTTTTTTTTAAGATTTTATTTATTTATTTGAGAGAGAGAGAGAGAGCACAAGCTGGGGGAGCAGCAGAGGGAGAGGGAGAAGCAGACTCCCCGCTGAGCAGGGAGCTGATGCGGAACTCGATTCCAGGACCCTGAGATCATGACCTGAGCTGAAGGCAGACACTTAACCAACTGAGCCACCCAGGTGCCCCCTGTGCTCACTTTTAAATAAACAGCCAGCATTTACTGAGCGCTGATGATGAGGTAAGCTATAGGCATGTACCACGCGTTACCTTGCTGGGGGCCGAGCTAGCTCTGCAAGGGGGAGGTGGGGAAGGGTGTTCCTCCCTGGGACCAAAAATGGTGTGTTGGTTCAAAGATTAAGAAGACCTCTCAGAGGGAAGAATGTGGAATTCTGTATAATTAAATCAAGCCCCTTCTCCAGAAGTTCTTACACCGTATAAGCAATAGGCTCCTCCCCCGGGTAACACATCAGCTCCAACACAGATCAGTGAAGAGGCAGAATCCATCCACGGTACTCCATCGGGGCCCCGCGTCACTGAGCCAATGTCCCTCTGGCCGCAGACTGTGGACCTGAGCTGGGGGAGGAGCAGGGACAGGAATGCCGAGGACCGCTGCCTGGCCAAGGCCCCGAGGACGGTCTCGTGAACGGTGCGTCAGGGAGGGTGGGATCTCAGGGTCCCAGGACAGCTTGTCACTCGCACAGGTCCCCTTCCACCTACTGCAGACCCTCACCAGGCCATCAGAAGTACCAGCCAGGCTCAAAGTGATCTCGGGGCTCCACCCTCTTGGGGAAAACGTTTTTAAAAAAAAGACAAGGCTCAAAAGGAGACGTGCAGAGCTCCCTGAAACCTAACTCGAAGTGTGAAACTCACAGGGCACGTTTGACCTAGGGTACAGGAAGCAAGGAAGGCACCACGGGGGGGACACCATGTCAAGCACCCCCCGGCCAGGAGCATCGGGCAGCATCCCCCCATTCCCACCGAAGACAGAGCAGGGCACACAGTGTTAACCTACAGTAGGAGACTTCGGCTTCAATATGAACATGTTCCCCACAGCAAGAAATTTTAACTACGGAATATGGTGTCTGTGTCCCCATGACATGACCGCTCTTCGATTACCAACACACAGGGCTCCCGTATCGGTGCTCCAGCAGCGCTGGGGTCCAGGATTCCACCCCATGGACGCTGCAGTCGCACATACAGACAACACGGCGTTCACGGAGTGCTCTACCGTAAGCCAGAAGTCACCCGGGGGGACCTACGGGCAAGCCCAGTTGGGCTGCAGGCTCGGCTGTAGGATTCACAGCCTGCCTCCCCTGGTTCGTAGTCCCATGTCTTCCTTACAGGCATTAGATTAAAATGCATGAAAACTTACCATCTGTAAAATGGGACAACACCGGCCCTGTGAGGCTCCTAGAAGGATTCAGTAAGTCAACCCTCCAATATCTAGCCTGTGCTTATCACAAAGCAAGCGCTCTGATTCTATTAAAGCCGAGATCGCCTATTTCAAAGAGTCCAATTTAAATTCAAGATGAAAAAGAATGGGTCATGTGTGCAACCATTCAGCCCGTCCAGATCCATCCACTCCCTGAGAGACTTCCGCAGAGCGTCCCTCACACGTGGAGCGCTGGGGTGGGCCCCGTGCAGCAGGTGAAGACAGGAGTGATAGAGCCCAGGGCGGTGCACAGAGGACACTGTCAGGCGTCACCAGCCACAAACACAACGTGCCAGGCCCCGTTCTAAGCACCATGCGTGTGCGTGTGCGTGTGCGCGTGTGACTCTCAATCCTCACAGTGACCCTTCAAGGTAAGCACTATTTATTATTCCCAATTTACAGAGGAGAAACTGAAGCACAGAGAGGACAAGGCACTTGCTCTAGGTCACACAGCTTCTAACGGGCAGAGCTGGGATTTATCCGCAGCTATCCGATTGCAGGGTCCTGTGCCCTTAACCACCCGTGCACAGAACCCAGTGCACAGGCGCTACAGGAAAGCGGCGGGCTAGGCGCCTGGGCGTCCATCACTGGTCCTCCTGTCAACCACCTGCCTGACCTCTCCGTGCGGCACTGTCCCCCCCTGTAGGGACTAAATGAGATGACCTACGTACAGAGCTAACTTCCAGTACCTGCCACTGAAGATGATCCAAGTCAATCAACCAGTCAATCCATCAAACTGCAAATTGCATCGAGACTCGGCCCTGAGCCAGATGAGAAACCCCCGCCGGCGGACAGCCCCAGTCTGCAGACCAGGCAGCGTGCTGTCTGTAGGATCTGACATGCACCGTGGACTCAGGAAGGTATCAATAGGTGTGAGCCGTTACAAGGAACGATACGCCCATGTCAGGAAACGCGGAGGAAGAAAAGTCTCCCGCAGCTGTGCTGTGCTGCCAGCCTCCTCTGCCCTGGGTCCTGTGGTGGGCACGGCACAGCGCTTACTCAAACTTCAAACCCCTCACAGCTTCCTCAGACGACCCCGACCGTACAGACGACGATTCTCAGCCGCGAAGGGGTAAAGTGAGGGGCTCCACGTCACACCACAAACAAAAAGCAGAGTCTGCTGCCCCAAACTGAAAGACTCAGCAGCGAGGCGAGCAGGGACATCATCTCAGGGTCAGACGCCGCCTTGACACCAACGCTCAGTGCAATCTGCGTCTCATCCCCATGGTGCGCTCTGTGCCTCCGAGGAGCCCAAGTCACTGACAGGTCACGACGTGGCACCCACGTGTTCCAGTACAGACCTCACTCGACCGTCCTGCGGGGACACAGTCAGGGAGGGGTCATTTGTAACTGCCTGTGGTGACCCCGACGTGACCGGACATCCGCACCGTGGACCCCGGGGCTGGGACAACAGTGACGTCAGTGGCGCGCACAAAGCTCGTGTGTGGTGTGAGACTGGGTACAGGAGGACAAGGTACCAGGATACCGTTGTCTAGTCTTGTTTATAGCAGAGCATCCTCATCACAGACAGAGCAACCTATCGCCGTCAAGCTTTCTTACTTAGGTTTCTCTGTGTCACTGGCCCTCAAGGAAAACAGAAGGCAATCACAAAGTTCACTGTATAAACTCTAAGACATGAATCTGCCTCTAATACTTCTGAAGCAGGAACCCTATCCGTGGGGGAGAGTCCACACTGGTCGCCACTGTGTCCTCAGCCCAACACGCCTTCAAAACCTATCCATGGATGTCCACACCTGGCATCACACACACCTGCGCAGGGGACACGGCGGGCCGGGCTGCCTGAGGAAGCGCCGCCCACCCTCCTCCAGCTGGCCTCAGCACCACACTGCTCTTAGAAACTGGACAGTTCAAGAAATGTGGGGCTGCAGGAAACCAGATTTTGAGAGTTTGGAGGTGGGGGGAGGGCGGAACAAACACACACTTTGGGGGCAAAAAAATGCCTCCCAACCCTTTTTGACTCTTCAAAATATTTGCCCATATACTGAGATACTTACAGGCCTAAAATGTGCCTTCTGATCGGCTATTTCAGAAACCTGAATCATGGGTGTCAAGAACACACTGAGAGCCTTGTGCCGGGTCCAGCCGACAAAGGAAGACCAAGGCCGCAGCGCCGGCAGCTCTGCTAGAGACACGGGCCGTAAACAAACAACTAGGGTCCCGCACAGTGAGGGCTTTCAGCGGAGCAGAACCCAGGGCGGGGGGCACAGAGCAGGGGAGCAACCAGAGCAGCCACACACTTCAGCCCCGAGGTCTAAGAAAGGACCCTCCTCTCCCCCGTGTGCTTCGCGATTTCTTCATCCAATCCTTATTTTCTTCCACTGGCAGCCCAGGCCATCGACACACTAAACACTTCACATCGTCACCATGCTCCTCGCTGCTCATCCAACCCCCGTGAAAAACCACACGGTGTCTGAGCCGTCCCACGGTTTTTTGGCCCTACAGTTTCCTTTAAGATCCCTGGCCTTTGCATAGCCAATTAAAACTGCATCTCATTTTCTGCCCAAAAGTCTTTTTTTTTTTTTTTTTTTAATTTATTTGAGAGAGAAAGCATGAGCAGGATGAGGGGCAGAGGGAGAAGCAGGCGCCTGGTTGAGCAGGGAGCCTGATGTGGGACTTGATCCCAGGAACCTGGGATCATAACCTGAGCCGAAGGCAGATGCTTAGCCAACTGAGCCACCCAGGTGCCCCTCTGTCCAAAAGTCTGGAAGATAAAAGCCAAATGAATGAATGACACTATCATGAGAAGCTCATTTTATTAGATTATTTCAATGTTATCCATACCCAAGAAAGTCCATGTGCACTTGAAAGGAACGGGAATGAATATAAAATCGCAAAATGAACAGAAGAAGTTGATTTTCCAACCATGAGATAATGCTTTGCTGTGCTTGAATATTAAAACAATTTTTTTTTTAATTTCTGATAGCCAGAGCTAAAAGGGAAATGGAGCAGGCCATCTAATTCAGATCAAAGAAAGAATATAGAAGGGCTTTTCCCCCTAAGTACTGAAAAACCGAGTCACCTTTTTCTTTAAGGATTTTATTTATTTGAGAGAGGGAAAGAGAGAGAGAGAACAGGCATGCACACAAGCCTGGGGAGGGGAGGGGCTGAGGGAAAAGCAGGCTCCCCAGGCTCCCCTGAGATCATGACCTGAGCTGAAGGCAGACGCTTCACCGACTGAGTCACCCAGGCGCCTCCTGAATTATCTTTTTTTTAACAATACCAGTAGAAGCAGTGTTATAGGGTTTCTTACGTCTTTACTAAGTAAGAGGTTGGAATAGTACCTCAAAGAAGGTACTCTCAGAGACACTGATAATACAGGGGGGAAAACAGCTTCCCCTTCTGTCAGGTTTAAAGACATTAAAGATGACTTACTCATCTGCTCTTGGTATCACAGAGAGGTTAGTCCCCAAAACAAGGCCTTCCGGGAAAAACCACTTGAATGTGATCTCTCCTACAAAACCCCAGAGCTAACTGAAGGAAAAGGTCTTCAGAAACTTCAGCAACTGTTTCACAGCTCAGAAAGGCCTGATTACAGGTCCGCCCCACCACCTGTGGGTTGATCTGTCGGTTTTCAGTGAAGACCTCGTCATCAGCCGCCTAACCAGAAGGGGAGCAGTCATCCCTAAAGTGTGCACCTGACTTTATTTTCTATCTTAAAAGGAATATACACGGGCTACCTGCCTGTACCTTAAGTCTCTTTTCTCGGTTTTTACTTTTCTTAACAGTAACAAACTATTTCATTTGTTTGGGGAAAGTGCCACACTTTGTATACCTGTTTACCATTATAAACTCCCTTATCCTTATAATTCCAAGTGACTCCTGGGCGTTACAAATAAACTTAGAAGCCCACTGCCAGAAATACCACTCTGGTCGTCCCGAGGCATTCAGTACGGGATGCTCAATAAAAATGGTACGAGGGTTTGACAGACAGGCACGCCCAGTTGCTCCTTCCCTGGGTCTATTAGCATGATTACTGCTGAACCAGGGATAAGAGTTGGCCACTACACCACGCAGGGAAAACGTCTTCCCAAATCCCTGTAGTAGCATCCAAACCGGGTCTGCAAACTGCAGAGCTCATTCCACCAACCACCCCACAAAGGCAGCAGGCGGAATCCACTCATCCTACCAATAACCTCCCTTCTTTCTCTTGTCTGCTGCTGCCAGGACCTTCCCTACTGCAGAAAACCAGAATCTGTCACCCCAAATATGCCTCTTTGACCCAAGGGTCATTGTGAGCCAATTATTTTGAAAAACAGTAGACACAGAAGCGGCTCAGAAAACAGAGAAGTTACCCTTTCATAAGGGAAATTTACATGGATGAAGGAAATCTCCATTCTCAAGGGTGTTTCTCTCTGTGTACCAGGAAGAGAAGGATTAAAAGAAGACCCTTACCCACTGAGAGGCAACCTTAGCCTTGGCTTACTGTACTTTTCCTGATCACCTTCCCATCACCCGCCCTCCACACCTGGCTTTCTTTGTTTTAGCTGAAGATGGTACATAAGCCCAAATTCTAGGCACTTCTTTGAGCTACTCTTCCATGTATATATGAGATATACAGTTAATACACTGCTTTTCTTCTGTTAATCTGTCCTTTGGCACAGGGGCCCCACTGAGAACCCAGAATGGGAACCTAGAAGGCAGAAGGACAAGATTTTTTCCTCCCCTACACTCGTCACCTGCTCCTTGTATGAAACTTCTGGGGGTGTCCTGCCTGTAACAATCCCACCGTCTCCACTGACTGAGCACTTGGGATGTGCCAGACCTCAGCCCAGTCCTAGCAACAGCAAGATAAAGTGGGCACTATTCCCCCTTTCTTACAGATAGGACAACGAAAGTCAGAGAGGAAGGGTGAGAAACGGGCTTGCAGGTGGCATGGCCAGGATTCCAACCCAAATTCTGTGGCCAGATTCAGGCGTGGGACTGAATTACTCACATTCACATGTGTAGTTAAACTTTATGTCAACTCCAAGTATTTTTTAAAGCCATAAAAATGCCAGAGCTTTGGTTTCCACATTACCTCCAACAATCCTCCCCCAAATCTGTTACTGGGAAGAAGGCCTTTACGTCTTTCACCTTGGACTGGTCCATCCATCTTTTCCTAGGGCTACATGGTTCAGGTTTGGACTTCCTGCACTCGCTACGACCGTGGGAGTGACGAATAACTGATCTCTTCCAGGGTGCGAGCCACTGGGCACGTCAGCTCGCGTGGGCAATCCACCGAGTGCCATCACTAGTCCCGGTACCGAGTTAGCTGCCAGGACTGGTCTGCTCAGCACCGTCTCAGGGGAGCTGCACATGTGCTGGGGAATCCCAAAATGCCCACCGACAAAAGAGACCAGTGCCACATACACCCAAAGAATGAGGCATCGATCCTGAGGAAAAGACGTAGAGATTGAATACGGTGAAAACAGAGTCTTGTTAAGGAAACTAACATCTCCATGACACGTTCCAAGCACAGAAATATCAGACAAGTATTAAAACCTCCCTGGAATCTTTGACAAAGTAAGATGGTGAAAAATAAATGGAAGAGAATTTCCTCCAAGAAAGTTTTTCATTTAACTTTGGGCTTACATTCTTTTTAAAATTTGATAGAAATGGCACAGGTCAGGATTACTGGGTTGTTGTTCCTTTGTTTTTCTTTAATTCAAAATTTTTTAAGGATGAATTCCTTTTTTTTTTTACTTTATATACTAGTGCTCCTTTGTGGTGGTTTTCAGTATAGTGAGTCTGCGGTACTCGCGAATGCCAGTAAGTGTGCAAGAGCAGCACGAGGCTCTCAGAAAGGGCAGTGCACTAACATGTCTGATAAATCCATCAGCTTCAAATCTGAACACCAAAATGAGTAATAGGAAGATTCGCTGTCTAGCTCTCACTTTATCTGAATCATCAGTTGTCAACATATTTTACCTCCTCAGAAGCTTTTTTTTTTTTTTTTAAAGATTTTATTTATTTATTTAACAGAGAGAGATCACAAGTAGGCAGGGAGGCAGGCAGAGAGAGGGGGAAGCAGGCTCCCTGCTGAGCAGAGAGCCCGATGCGGGGCTCGATCCCAGGACCCTGAGATCATGACCCGAAATGAAGGCAAAGGCTTTAACCCACTGAGCCACCCAGGTGCCCCTCCTCAGAAGCTTTTAAAAGTTCAATATTTCTAAATGTGTTTAGACGCATTCATAAGTATATGTTCACACAATTTCTTAATTATTTTCCTTGTAAGGAGTAATAAAGAGCGATTATTATAAGAGAACATATATAAATCTGTAAAAAAAACCCACTTTAGTCTTGAATAAAAAAGATAAAAGATATATATGATGTTGTACATATATATGCACATTTATACGAATCAAATAGGGAAAGGGGGAAAATAGAAATGCTTTAGTAAATATATGGCTAAATGAACCATGGTACATTTAATATGAAATCCTAAATTCCTGTCAAAAAAAAAAAAAAAAAAGACAGTTATCTGTATTTTAGAAGGACTTCCATGATGAATTAAAAACTTTTAAAAGCAACAAATTGCACTCCACTACATATTTGAAATACTAGTTTTTAAAACCCTCCCATACTACGTACCTACCTGTCTACCTACATACATGCACGCACACAGAGTCTCCAAAGACACCCAATAGGAAGTGGTTACCACTGGGGCTGAAAGGGGGATGGGGGAGAAGATGGTCACGGGGACTCTGTCAGCAGTATTTAAATCTTTCATGAGATGTACTCGTGGGTCACTTGCAGAACTAAAAACAAGTTAGGGGCGCCTGGGTGGCTCAGTGGGTTGAAGTCTCTGCATTCAGCTCAGGTCATGATCTCAGGGTCCTGGGATCGAGCCCCGCATTGGGCTCTCTGCTCAGCAGGGAGCCTGCTTCCCCCTCTCTCTCTGCCTGCCTCTCTGCCTACTTGTGATCTCTCTCTCTCTCTGTCAAATAAATAAATAAAATTTAAAAAAAAAAAAAAAAAATTAAAAAAAGTTAAAATAAACCATTTGGCACCCTAACAACGTCTTGCCAAATGGACCTCGGCTCAGTGACACCTGGTATTAAAAGAATATAAACTAAAGCAATGCCAAATATTCCTATTAAATCAGCGTTAGCAAAAAAAGTATTCTACGCTAATGAGGATCAAGCAAAACATCTGACCATCCTTTATCAAGATCTGTAAAATGCTTCTGCCCTTTGACCCAGTTCCACTTGAAACCTCAAGGAAATAATTAGAAATCAGGATAAAATTTTATACATCAATGTTTATCATCATTCTTCACTACTAAAAAAATGCAAAAGTACCTAATGGATCAACAACTGGGAAGTGGTTTAAGAAACTGTGGAACACCCACATGGTAGAATAGTATGCAGCCATTATGAACTATATTCAGGCGGAAGTCATTAATATATGGAGGAAAGCAGGATACCGAAATGTTCTTGCAAGCAAAGTACAACATACAGACACGCATACATAGAAAAGGAATCGGCAAGATGTGCCAAGTAAGCTGATGGAATATTGGTGGTGTTTTCCCAGCTCACAGAAGCATGTGGATACTGCTCAGTGAGCTTTTTAAGAAAACATTGCCTTAAAAAGTACCTCGTCATGGGGCACCTGGGGGGCTCCATTGGTGAAGCCTCTGCCTTCGGCTCGGGTCATGATCCCAGGGTCCTGGCATCGAGTCCCGCATCGGGCTCTCTGCTTGGCGGGGAGTCTCCTTCTCCCTCTCCTTCCCTCCCACAACACACTGCTCCAGCTCTTTCTCTCTTTCAAATAAATAAAATCCTAAAAAAAAAAAAAAAGGTACCTAGTCTTTTATATTTGCGTCCTGGCTATTCCTAAGACACAGGCCCACGCTGGTCCAGCAGAGATGCCTGTCCGGAGCGTGGCAGTGCAAGGAGAGTGCGATCCCGTCTGTTGGCACGAAGAGCACGGGTGCTTCCATCCGTGCACCAGTATGCGTGCGGATGGGACTGGACAGCCAGCTCCCCGGGACCCGCGCCGCGACGTCAGCGCCCACAGCGGACAGCGGACCCCGGAACCCCTGGTGGGGGGCCTGGCAGGTCTCTCCCCTCTCAAGGCCCCCACGTCCGCATCGTCACAACGAGATGCTCCTCGCTTGGCCGCACGACTACAGGAGGCCGTGTGCTACGTGTTGCCATCAGGCAGGAAACAGAACTACTGCTCGTCCCCCAGCATCTCTCGCTGCCTTCCCCACATCCGTGACCGCACCCAGATCGGGGTGGGATCGCCGAAGGAACGAAGGGCCATCTGAACAGCGAGCTCCTCACCTGGGGCTGCCTCGTGGGTGCCGTGCACCACTGTGTCTTGCTGGGCTCTTTGGTGGGGGAGAGCGGGGCTGTAATAAAGACTTTATTTTTCAAGAACGCTCTTCTTTTCACTGCTCTCCCGGATGGGTCTCATTTGATGAAAACAGGACAATGTCCCTGCTCCTGCTGAATTCAGAGAAGTGTAGCTTTTTATTCCCTGGATCATTTGACCTATTTGGGGGCCCTTTCTTCCAGCAGGGCCACAAAGGAGGGCCTGGCTGAGCATCCAGGCCTCCCTCTGGGGGCTGCTGGGGGCTGCAGAGCAGGAGGAAGGGAGCCTGGCGTGCGGGATGGCCTTCAGGAGGCCGGACCTCCAGTCAGCCCCCCAGAGGCCTGGCTGTGTCTGATGGGCATCGCCAAGGCTGCTGCTCCTGTCAATGGCATGTGCACTGTCCACGTCATCCCGACGCTGGGCTTCTGTGGACTTTCCACATTCCTCACGGACACATCTTACAAGGTGAGCATTCTCCTGGTAAAAAGTCTAGAATCTTCTTTACCTGAAGCCTCAACAACTTTTACTGAAAACACCTCCTGTGTATATTCTCTTTCTACAGTCCTGGTCTCCCGAGTGTGGGGCCTCCCATGGAGCCGAAGAAGGCACAAGTCTTTTAAGTCCCCACACCTGGAAAGCGTCACTTCTGAGGCTCAGCCCCAAGCCAGTGACAGCCCTAGAGAGGGTGACACCAGCCCCACACGCACCATCAACAGGCCCGAACGCACACTCCCGGGCTCGGCAACAGAGCGGGACACACAGGGAAGTTGGAGTCTCCGGGCCGCCGGGGGGCAGGGGGGAGGAGGGGACCGCCACCGGCTCACAAGCCCCTGGCCCTCCGCAGCCCTCCCTCCAGCTCAGGGAAAACAGGGCCCAGGACGGCGGCCGGGGGTCAGCAGCCACCCACCCTGCTCCTCCTGAGAGGAAATCGAGTGGAAATCCTGAAAAAACCACTGTTTTGTTAACAAATCTAAGGGAGGAGGGTTCCATCTGGATATATGTTCCATGAAGGCAGATTAGAAGAAAGGGGACAAGCACTGACATTATGATCCATTTCTTGCCAATCTTTGTCATTCGAGATTTCTTTAAACGAAAGCAGAATCCTAGGCTACAGGAGTCCGCCCAGGCTGCGTATCACCGAATCACTGACCAAGACGGCCACCTCTTACCTCTCTGTCAACTCGGGCCTCCCCCGAGTGTTCCCAGAGCCGTGAGCACACCCCACGTCGGGGGATAAGATTCCAGATTCCTCAGAGTGCCTTGCCCACAGACAGAGGGCACTCACCTACACAGTAAAAATCCTTACAAGAAAAAGGAAAACCCAGAGCTAACTACATTTAGTAAACTCAGGGTTTGGGGTACCAGACCCAAAGCCGGCCTGGCTTCCAGAGCCTCACCAAACTAACCGTGAGATGTGGGGGGGCCCAGAGGCTGCCGGGCGTGCTCGCCTGCGTCCTCAAACCAACCCGTTGGTCCCTTCCCCGTCTCTCTGAATGCCATGGAGCCTTCTCGTAATCATGTCCCACAGACTTTATTTTAAGAAACGCTGCTGCAAAGCATTCGCTTACAACAAGGCCTAAATTCTTAACGGGCTGATTCACCCAGACAGCTCTGTGGCCTCGCCTTTGCGAATCGGGAGCCCGCCGCGGACGAGGCCTGCAGCTGGAAACCTGACTCACCAGGGAGGCAGGGATGTCCCCTGAGTCTCTCACCTCCGATTCAGCGGCTTCTGAGGCAAGGGAGCCAAGCCCAGGCTCCGTGGGTGTTCCCCAGCCTGGGAGAGACAGGGGTGTGCAACGTTGCAGTGGAGACTTTCCTGGGAGAGTTTCCAACCAGGCAAGTGAAGTCAGTCTTGTAGTATTAGCGCATTAGGCCTGACTATACTGACATGAAGTCACCCGAGGCTTCCCCCACTCACGTTCCTTCCCAGTAATCACAACCCTCAATTCCTGCTGCCCGAGATCAACTCATTCCAAACAAGATGTGAGGGGCTATTAGCTCCTTAGAATCCCAATACCGGGAATATCTGGATTTAAAAATGATTAAGTACAGGGACAGCTGGGTGGCTCAGTGGGTTAAGCGTCTGCCTTTGGCTCAGGTCATGATCCCAGAGTCCAGGGATCAAACCCCAGTCGGGCCCCCTGCTCAGCAGGGAGTCTGCTCCTCCCTCTCTCTCTGCCTCCTCTCCCCCTGCTTGTGCTTTTGCACTCTCTCTCTGACAATAAATAAAATCTTTTAAAAATAATGATTAAATATTAAAATATTTAGATAAAAGTTTGTACCCAAGATCATGTTTTTATTTAGTGTATGAAGCTGTTTTAATTACAAAAATAATGCTACATGTCCAAGTTACACATTCTAAGTAGGAAACCCCTGAGGAAGAATTCCAGGTCCCTGGAGTTCAGCCACTTACAGCTACTCCACCTGAACCTTCTGACTAAGGCCCTTCCAGGACTTGCCCTCCATGTTTACGCAGTTTCTTTACTAACGTGTTACTATGTTCCTATATGTTCCCGACAGGCTATTTGTCCTACATTGTGTCTCATGGCAATACTCTCTGTCGCATCGTTGTCCTGGTTGCAGCAACCTCCACCCTATAGATGAATTTCGGAACCTATGTATCCAGTCCCGCTTCGGGGGCCTTCTGGGCTGCTCCCAACGTTCAGTTTCAAACAACGTTCACTCACTAAGCGTTCTCAGAGCTGAACATCTGGGCACATCCTCGTTTCCTGAGAATCTACTGCGAGGAGCGGGCTCACCGAGTCACAGGAAGGACACATCGCTTCAATGTGGCCACAGGAGACCTCATGGGGAACACGGCTGAGTCACGTCAGTTCGCACTGCTCTCAACTGTCTGTGACTCAACTTGACCAGTCTGTTTCTGCCGCCCTCACCGTGAACCTGACTCTTAACCAGTTTTCAAGACACTCAAATCCTCTAGTATTACGGACAGTCTCAGTTCAAGAAGTTGTCTGACTTGTTAGCCCATAACCTCTGAGTCCTTTCCTAAAATAAGATCTGAAGCCACCTGTCTCTCCTTTTCCGTTCGACGTTTACCCACCGTCCTCTCTCCGACACCGCTGACTCAGGGACTGACGCGGACCTGCACATGTTCCAGAACCCTGCTTGGGTCTGTCTGATCCTCAGTCCAAACCTTCTTTTCCTCCCCACGGGAGCTGTACGGGCCACGAAGGGACTCCAGAAGGCTTGCAGGCCCCAAATCCCAACCCTCTGCGTACTAAGAGCAGTCACTGGGGGGGAGGGGGGTGCCAGGGCTAAAATCCCGGGTCCTCCGCCGCCACCCCGATGTGACACCAGTGCACTCGGCAGCACCATGCGTCCAGGGACAAGCAGCAGCCAGCGTCTCCTGAGTGGGACAGGAGCAGCTGCCCAGGACTACTCTAGCTCCTAAGCCTCATCTACACCGTGTCCTCAGGAGGGGTGAGGCCACACCGCCAAATCCCAGAGGAACAGGACCTTCACCGGCCGAGCACAGCTGCCCTCCAGGAAGCGGGCTTCAGCCACCTGTTTATCTCCCCGGCATGTGATTAACCTCACGCGTGTCTCCGGAGCCACACAGACTCGTTCCAGGTCACGTGGCAGGCCTAGTCTCAAGGAAGCGCCAGACGAGACGCAGAGCTTCTCATGGGGGACAAGTCTTCAGTGTGGGGGACTGTGCCCAAGACCGAGGGGCACTCAGCATCCCACACACTCACAGCATTGAATACACACACCCCCACTGTCATGGGGACAACCACACATGTCCTCACAGGTTTCTAGATGCCCACGTGGGGGGTGACACCATCCCCCAGTGGGAACCCTTCTTCTCCTGGGTGAGATGGAACTGACACTCGGGAGATGACAGAAAACCAAACTAACCTGGATACAGAATTGTGCAGGCCAAGCTGTGAGGCCCGTAAAGATTACAGGAGATCAGGAAGGCTGAGGTACAGAGCAAGCTGTGCTAGGAATGGGGGTGAGGGTAGTGGGTAGCTTGTCAGGGCTCCAGTGCAGGGTTCAAGTTTACCATGAAATGCTTTCTCATCCACTTGCTGGGTTTTCCCTGCTTTAAGTTGATCACATGAGCAAATACAAAGACCCCATTCCACACACTTGGTAATGCCGACCTCTGAAACACTGTTACTGCTGCTCCCCGCATTCCAGGCGTCCAGGGAGGGCGGCGTCCAGGGACAGTCTTGGTGAAGGTGAAGGACACGGCCAGCCCCCACAGCAGAGGCTCTGCCCTCCCCTGCAGGACCCAGGAGGCCAGCCCCCTGCCCGGCTCCTTTCCGCCCAGTGCAGCTGCGATCAAAGCGCCATTGTTCCCAGAGGCCCAGGGAACAATGCCCCTTGTTGATGTTCTGTGCTCCAGCTGAACAAGGTCACTGGCTACACTCGGCCTCAGCCACTGTCAACCTCCGGGCCTCTCAACGCACAGCGCAGGCAGGGCTGTTTCCTGGGCCGTTTCCTGACGTCACCTCGACATGCAGGTGAGACTGAAAAGGTCAGCGAATGAGCAACCTTGTAGAGATCTTGTTGAAAACTGACTCCCGACAGACTCTGGGGCTGTGGTTCTCAAACTTCTAGAACTTCTTTAAAACGCAAAGAGCTCAGTTAAATGCAGATTTCCAGCCCTGATAAAGTGAAGCTGTGAGGGCAGGTGTTCCCGAAACAGGTGACCCAACAGAGGAGCTGCCACAGGACCACAGGACGGATAATAAAAAACAGCACCTTCCCGACACTTGACATCGTCTCCCTGAAACGTACTCTTCACTAGCAAAAGGAAAACTAAACACCTAGTAAAGAGAAATAAGAAATCAACCTAGTTTGGAAAGACAATTAGTCAAGTCCCTACTGAAAGGCTCTTACGTAGACGTATAGTAAGTCAATTCGCCCTCTAGTTTCCGTTGAAGGGTAGCTGATTACGTGTTCTATCAAAGCACACTGACGTAACTACAAAACCTCACAGTTGGACAAACGTTACTAATTTTGCAATCCTTCCTACTTTATCCTCATGAAAGATTATCTCACCTTACCATCGGATTATCCGCACCAGTCCATCGGGCCAACTAAAGAGTTAACACAACCTGTCTGGAGATCGATACAGGAGTCCAAGCATCTGGAATGTTCTGTCTTCTTCTGCTAGATTAGAAACGGCAGATAGGTTTCATGCCAGCTCAGACCCGCAGACGGGACCCAGCCACCCAGAGTGCAGCCCAAGGGGAGGGGAATGGTGGTACATCAGCAGGGGCTGTCGGGAGCTCAGGTGAGACAGGCGGTGGCATCTGGGCCCACGTATACCAGACGTGTCACCTCTCAGGGTACCTGGAAGCACTTAAAATACTTCTCAACACCACGGCTCCCATTCCTGCCCTCACCACACATGATGAAGGCTCTGCCATAGGCCGGATGGCACGCTAGGGCTCGGGACACACCCGAGGATGGTAAGTGCCACCAACTAAACAGCAAGACGCAGGGAGGCAGCCTCGACACCACGGCTTTCCCTGACACACGGGTGCTTCAGGAGAGACCTGGAGAAAGAGGAGCAGTCAACAAAGTCTTGAGGAGGAGGGAGGAAAGTGGAAGTGAAGGGCTCCCTGAGGAACCGGCATCCAGCCACCTCGGCGGGCCCACCGAGAGGGAGAGAGACAGGCGGTGCTGGGGACGGCGGGCTCCAGCCAGGCCACGTGGGGCTCTGAGGCGGTGAGACAGGACTCCAGCTGCCCACAGAACAGCCGGGGGATGAAGGTGTGTGTTCTACTTGGGGGGGCGGGGGTGAATTACCAGATCTGCATTTCAGAGAGGACACTAAAGAGACTCAGGGAGCGTGACCGCACCGGGAGGACAGCAATGGGAAGGGGACAAGTGGGGGACCTGGAATGCTTTCTGGAGGCACGATCGCCAGCGGCTGGATCTAGGAAAGCACACAGGGCAGGACAGACAGGGACAAGACTGAGACTCAGCTCCGGCCGAGTGCTTGGGGCACGTTTGTGCGGCCACCCCACGAGGCAGCAGACCAACCAGGGGCAGAGAACCTTCGAGAAGGTGTAAGATCTGAAAATCCAGGGGTGCAGGCACGGAGGAAGATGAGCCCGAAAACACTCACTCACTACCTTCTGCTTTCCGGTCTGGCTGCACTTTACACTAGCTATGTTGTTACACTGTAAATACTTCTTCCAGCAGAGACGTGATCCCGTGAATCTGATTTTCTAAATTACAACACTTACTACAATTTTGTACCTCTCGTAACAACTTAATTCACGCAACCAGAAAACTCCTGCTACTGAAAGCATTTCCTAAAGATTCTGCCTTTTCTGGCCTTGTTCAACATGGCACGCCAGCAGAATTTCGTCTTTCTTCGGAGATCTCGACATCAGCACGGAGCGCCCGGCCTGCATCGTGGCCTTGAACCCCAGCCTGCCAGGCCCCAGGCTGCATGCACGGTGAGCACCAGCACAGCGTGCGGTGTCACCCATCACCCTGGAAGCTGCCCTCCGTGGACACCAGACAGGACAGGGGCCCCGATCTCGGAACTGGAGTAAAAAGCCTGCCCCCGGCGGAGCCACCCACTCTGGGCTGTCTGGGGAGAAAAAGGCTCGTGTCAAACGCAACCAGGCAGAGCCTAGGGAAGCCACGACTAGAACCAGCCTGCAGGACTCGTGTGCGTAGGAAAAGGACTTTTATTCCTACAGCTGACAATCTTCCAGGGAGAAGGTCCCAAAGCTGGCTGTTCGCCTCTAGGGCAGTTTCGGATTCTTTGACAGCAGGGTTCAACAGGAAAAACTCACCCAGAAGTGCAAGAGGCTTCGCGTCTCACATGGTGGCCCAAAGTCACCCTTAAAACCCTCCCCGGCCACCGCTTCTCACGTGGGCCTCTCAGGGCACAGCTTCCAGGTTCCAGCAGCGAGCGCGAGCTGGGACAGCCACACCCCACAGCCGCCTCTCTTCCCTCTTCAAAGACGTGCAAGGCACGCCAGAGAGGTGTGTGTAAACAGCCTTTTCCAGGTTCTGTGTGTCTCAAAATGGCCGGAACCAGGTTCATTATTCTCCTTAAAATTACTTTTGAAAACTCAAAGAGACCTGACGCACGCATGTGTTTACAAACCACCGTTTTAAAGAGCTGCCCCTTGCTTACCCTTAGATCTCAGTTTCGGAATGGAGGGCGAGACGCCTGACAGACTGAGATAAAGAGAGAAACTAGAATTCCTGACACCGCCCATCAGGCGGGGAGCGGGAGACGTGCTACTTGCCCACAAAAACTGAAAGGTCAAGAGAGTGAGAAAAGCTATAGAGAGAATATGTAACACAGAGAAGACTACATACTGTTGACCACTGAATATGGGTTTGAACTACGTGGGTCCGCCTACATGGGGGATATTTTCCATAAACACAGGACAGTACTGCAAAGGTACTTTCTCTCCCTTAGGACTCTCTGCACACTTTCTTTTCTCTAGCTCACGTTACTGCACGAATACAGCGTACCTATAACAGACCACGGTTCATCGACTGCTTGTGTCGTCGGTAAGGCTTCTGGCCAACCGTAGGCTCTTAGTAGCTAAGTTGTGGGAAGTCAAAGTTATATGTGGATTTTTAAAACGTGTTGGGGATCGGTGCCCCTAACCTTCATGTTGTTCAAAGATCAATGTATTTTATATTTACATAAGATAGGAACGATGTATCTAGAGTATACTATATATACTATATATATATATATATAGTATGTCTATATTATAGATGCTATATTAACATATATAAAACATATATTCTACACATGCTACATATTATATAAACATGAAAAGCTATATATTATTTACAATTTCTAAATTAAACACATCACAATGACATACTTTATTCAGAAAGTCCCAATTTTTGCTAGTTGGGTTTTATCTTTCAGCAGCCACTCCTGGAGATGTTTTGGTAATTATAACGCTAAGTGCAAACACACGGGAAGGGGAGCATTCTCTAATCTCCCAGCTTTTACTGTCTTTAGCATGCAACCTGCCTGCTTCTCAGAGCAAAGCCATGCGGTCACTCTGTAGACTTGGACCCAGCTCCCTCACACACCCAGGGTCTACAAGCTCACTCTCGAGCCAATTCTAACAAGTGACACGAGGCAGCCACATGAGATCTGCCATGACTCCAGCAGCTCAAGGGCACACAGTGAGCACCCAAGCCACCTGGAGACCCAGTGCGGACTCCGTGCCGGGCCGTGGATGGTTTTCCCGTTACGGGGTGCTCATCTCGAAAAAGGCTAGCAACACAGCCTACGAAGGACCCTCGAGCCTGGGCTGGTTCTCCTGTCGCTGGGGAGTTATGGTAAGGGCAGAGGACAGAGGGGTGGGACGCAGGGGGCTTCTGCACATCCGCACGGCAGGGCTGCAGTCAACTCTGAAAGGCCAAGGCGAGTTGATATACGTGGTATGTGTCTAGTCTGAGAAGATTATTAACTGCTAGAACAAAGGGTTTGGGGCTAAAAAAATCCTGCAAGTGAAACAGAAGAGTCCCAGTGATTGGAGGGAAAAGGAGCCTCCTGAGCGATTGGGACCTGCATGTGGGTGAGCCTCGGAAACAGGGGGCCGTTTCCGTACGGAGCAGGGAGTGTGGCTGATGGGGTCGGAGGACAAAGTAACCGGGCACGGAGCAGCCACTTCGGGGGATGGTGGATACAAACCAGTGACTCCCAAAGATCCAAAAACGTCTGAGTGTTAAAACCACACACTCAGCTACTTTGACCCCATGACCGTGCCTGTCAGGAAACTTTTCAAGTACATCTTTATGTTTTTTTTAAGATTATATTTATTCATTGGACATTGAGAGAGAGAGAGAGCACAAGCAGGGGGAGCAGCACGCACAAGGAGAGGAAGAGGCAGGCTCCCTGCTGAGCAGGGAGCTCGATGTGGGTCTTGATCCCAGGACCCCGGGATCATGACCTGAGCCGAAGGCAGACGCTTCACCAACTGAGCCCCCCAGGCATCCCTCAAGTACGTCTTTAAACTAAAACATTTTTTCTCTTGATTTGATTCCAAATGTCTTTTAAAGCCTAAAAAGGAAACGTGAAAGAAAAAAATCAAACTCAACACTGACTCGAGTGGGAATGACAAAGAGGATGGGCTTCTTCACAGCCAGCCCCGGGGGGCACCCCCAAACGTCCTGCTCCAGGACCAAATCAGAACCTATTCTGCTCGAGGGACTGTTGTGAGGATGAAAACACTCCTTCGGGGGCGTAGGTGACGCACAGGCGTGCGGATGGGACATGCAGGTACACAACAACAGAAGTGACAGCAGGTGACACTTCCCGAAGGCCGCCTGAAGCCTTTGTGAACGGACCTGCTCATCTTCGAGGCAACTCGGAGAGAACAGATGAGGCCGCTGCAGCCCGGGAGGGTGGGGGCAAGCTCGGCCCACCAAGGAGCACGGAGCAGCCCGAGCCCTCCACGCGGCACTCTGACATCAAGCACGACCCATTCTCGCTCCAGGGAAGGAGAGCCGGCTGGTGAGCCGCCTTCATATCATTTGCACGAGTTCCCAGCTCTCGGACAGATTTTCAGCTGCATCCAAGCTCACTTTTTGCTCATGTTCGTTTTTTTTTTCCTCAAAAGAAAATTTAAATCAAAAGTGCTCACTGCAGAGCTGAGACAGACAATACATCAGGTCTGACGAACTGCAAAGGCCAAGAGCAGCAAAAGGGAAACAGATCTTTCGTGCAACGTTAAGCTGAAGTGCCACCTTGCAATTCTGGAGCCCGAAGGGTTTTGAAACTGTGGAGGAAGGTGGGGAGAACAGAGGGTGTGACCAGGGTCCGTCCCGGCTGATGGCAGGCGCGGCTGCAGCACGCAGCACCTCGTTCTAGAAGCTCAGTCCACACAGGCCATGAGCCCCGGGGAGCAGGACACCTTTCTCATCTGCCCCAGAGAAAAACACAGGACACGGGCCACTGATCTCCCTTTAGAGCTTGTCCCACTGAAACTACCCTCATCTTCTGCTTGTGTCTGGTAAACACTATGGTTAAATTATTCATAGTTTCTGTCTGAAAGAGAGGAAGAGAAAAGCAAAATGCACCCAGCCCTGATGGCTTTCCTCACTCAAGGGAGAAACGGTGCATGTGTGCAGCATCATCAAAATCAAGAACAGGGGACGGGACTAGCTCTGCGGCGGACACGGCAGTGTCGCTAACAAGCTTGGTCACAGCGCGGCCAGCATCGGGCCCCTCCGCCTCCGGCACACGCGGGATGCCCAGCGTTACAGGCGCACAGACGGCGACCGTCCCCACAGTCTTAATGAGTGTCCTCTCCAACGGGCACCTGGGTGGCTGAGTTGGTGAAGTGTCTGCCTTCGGCTCAGGTCATGATCTCGAGGTCCTGGGATCGAGTCCCGTGTCAATCTCCCTGCTCAGCGGGGAGCCTGCTCCTGCCTCTGTCTCCGCTGCTCCCCCACTCATGTGCTCTCTCTCTTTCTGTCTCTAATAAATAAAATCTTTAAAAAAAATAAATAAATACCTAGAAATCACTCTTTAACGAAGCATGTCTGCCCCCAAGTGGGGGATGCTATGCGGCAGTGAGCCCGCCCGAGGCTCCCAGCGGACAGAAACGCACCAGGGGCACACGAAGGAGGACGATCTGGTTGAGGAAGTGAAGGCACACTCCCTCACAGGACACGGAGGTGGACACAAGGCACAGCAGAGCTAGACGCTGTGTCCAGCGGTCCGAACACACAAATCCCAGCCGTGGAGGCTGGCTGCACTGAGCACCACAGTCAGACCCTACGGCAGAATCAGTGTTCACATCCAACGCCGTCTCAGTAGTAAAAAGAGTGATTTTCGAAGTTCAGGTCATACCACAGTTTGGTGAGTGTGCTTCCCTTATTTCAAAATATAGACATCACAGTAGAGTAGCACTTATCCCCCTAATTACAAGCGAAAAAAACGACAAATCTGCAAAGCCAGCGACCAATGACAGACAAGTCGGTCGGTGTGCCCAGGGCGTTCCCTCCAACAAGCGCGGCTCAGCCAGCATCTCTCTCTGCCGTCACTGACCTCAGAAGCACTGCAACTTTTCAAATAAAACACCACCCAACCAGGTCCAAGCGGGAAGTTCAACAAGAAACAACTCTGAGATTAACTGGAGACCGCTAGGAAAACTACATTAAAAACTCCTATTGCATCGACCTGGACCGTCTTCACGTTCCACGGTGGGTGGAGCTCAGATCCGGCTTTGACTCTTCGCGAAGACGAGGAGACGCCACACGTCAGTAACGACAAGGCAGCAAAGATACTTCGAGACAACTTTTTTTTTTATTAAGTTTATTGTCTGTAAGCGAACAAACTGCTTAGTCACTAATTCTTCTTGTTTCCTCCCCATTATACACGCGGCTGTCTTTGGTGAGCTAACAAGGTCCCCTGAGGGTCCCGCCTGGCCTCACTCTTCCTGCAGGCACCCCCTTCGAGCAGTTTCCCAGGGAAGAAACTATAAACTCTGTTCCCTCAATCTAATCGCTGTGTGGCTGCTGAACTAACCATCCCAAAGCACCCCTTCTATTGGCTTTTCTACACCCCTCCTGCCAAACAGAGTCAGAAAGGCCTGGCCTAGGTTGGACAGCAGTGCAGCCGGCCCCCAGCTTCCCCCCAGCCCTCCACTCCCTCCAGACTCCACTGCCCAGCCCTTGACTTCCAGAGGCACACTGCCCGCTGCCAGCCCTGAAAGGCACACCAACCTAGTGGGCCAGTTGGCCTCAGCCGCTCCCTCCGCACCCCCCTCAGACTCTCTCCCCAACTTTCACCTCTGCCCAGCTCCTACACGGACCCCCACTCATCAGGGGCCTGCCCCTTTCCCCCACTTCATCAAGCACTAGGAGTTTGTAAGACAGAGACAGAGGCAGTCCAGTCGGACAGAAATTTTAAAACTACCTTTGGCCCCCGCTCCTTGGAGAAGTGGCTGATTCCAGGGCTGGAGCGGGAACTACACAAGATGAGCCCGAAGCCTCTCGTAGGGCCTAATGTACCCACACGTGTGCACACCTGTGCATACTCACGCACACACACACAACCGTGGGAGCGTGTCTGAGGACGCAGGAGCCAGCTGAGAGAGCTCCCGATGGCCAAAGCTGGGAGGACGGGAGCATCGGTTAAGCAGCCGTGAATCCTGCTGCTATAAGCAGATGAGGACACTCTGCCCCCCAGCAGGGGCAGCCTAACTCCCTGGTCCTATGGCTGTACCACACACAGTCTCTTCCTTCCAGAGAGGAGCATATGGGAGGGGAATAAGGAAGGCATTGACGGTGGGACCATGCGACAACACGATCTCAGCCAGGCGGGGGGTGTCAGTGCCAACACTGGTAAGTCACGCTGACGCTACGTACCGGAGACAAGGGTGAAAGTGGCGTTTCACCTCCATGGTCTTCCTCAGTGAAGCCCGTGGCCCCAATCTAACTGGGGGGAAACATTAGACAAATCCCGGCTGAGAGACAGTCTACAATACATACCTAACACCCGACTGGTTCTCCAAAGTACCAAGATCATCAAAGACAAATGTCTGAGGGGCTACCAGAACCCAGCGGCCCAGGAGGCTAAGGAGTCAGGGGTGGCATCTTGACGGGGATCCTGGGACCCAGAGGGGACACAGGGCAAACACCAAGGAAATCTGAGTGAAAGACGGCTTTGCTGACTCCTCACCAATCAACACGGGATCGCTAGTTACAATATGTGAACGCGCTTACATGAGACGGTAGCGGGTGTGGGGAACGTGAGAACGCCCTGGACTATCTTCCCGACTTTTCTCTGAATCTAAAACCATTCCAAAATTAAGTTTATTTTTAGAAATCATCTCTGGCTCCTTCATCTCCCTACCCCACAGCCAGGCTGCAGTCCAAAATGTCTTTCTGCTCCCTCCTCTCCCGCCTTCGGGGCCATGGTCCTTCCTGGGCCTCGTGTCCTCTGATCCGTCCTGCACACAAGTGCTGGAGGAAGCTTTCCAACACACACACCTGAGGACGACACCTCCCAGATCAAAGCCCTTCAACAGCTCCCCCTTACCCAGACCAGGGCTGGTCAACTCCCCCTGTATCGGCCCAGAGAGCACTTCATTTAAGCTTGGGAAGCCCACCCTACTCTGCCACCACAGCACTCCAACAGCCATTTACAATATGCAGACAAGTGGCCGTGTTTCAATAAAACTTTATAAACACGGGCGGAGGACTGGATTTGGCCCCAAGGCCATACCTAGCATATCAACACCTGAGCCTAGAAAGTCAAATCCAAACTCCGTGGATGGACATTCGAGGCAGGAGCCACACACCCCTGAAGCTTCTGTCCTCCTTCTGTGGGTTATGTTACCTGCTCCCACGTTACCTGAAGCTAGCCAGGTGTCTCCCCCTCCTTCTGCTTCCCCCGCTGTATCGGGTCTAACCCCGGGCCTCCCAGGAAAAGAATAATGGGCATAATTCACCCTCCTTTCAAGGTCTTGGTGAAAAAGCCTTCAGAGAAACTTCCCAGAAGCTGAAAAAGAAGCTGCCCGATTCCCCTCCACCTGCAGGAGTCAGGGCCCCCCCTCCTTGAAGTCGTCCGATCATTCCATGTCATACAGTTTCTCTCTCATCAAAACTCAGAGCATACCCGGACACCTACAACTCCCCTGGTACACCACCAGCTAAATCGTTAAACATCATCATACATTATCACTCAATTCTGTGTATTTGCATGAGTTTTGTTCTTTCCAGTCAATTTCAAGCACAGTTAAGTTATTACGTAACACAAGGTCAGTGAGGACACACTCCATGCCTTCAAAGACAGCAGTCAGTACTTCCTAAAGCTCATCTGCAGCACTCAGCACATGCTAAGAGGTGCCGCCTCCACCCGGAAGCGTTCCGTAACCAGTTAAGTCCGAGGGAGCCCGGGTTCAACGAAGTTAAGCAGCTTTCCTTGCCAGAGGAATTTCCAAGCCTGCACTGTGCACTGTGAATCTCCTTAAGAGGGCTTTTTTACACATTCCATCTCAAATCTGTTTGGCTTGGCTAGAGGGCTTTTCCACATTTTTAGCATCCGTGTCCTGCAGAACAATTAGGAAACCGTTGAGATTAAGTATAGTCCTACAAGGTGGACCGAAAGTTCTAATTCTTTCTATTTGTCACTGTGGTGGGCTGAATAATGCCCTCCCCCCAACAAAAGTTACCCAGTTCCTAATCCCTGCAATCTGGGATGCTGCCTTACATGGCAGGAATGGAAGGGAAAGGGAAGGGAAGGGGAAAGAGAAGAGAGAAGAGGAGAAAAGAAGAGAGGAAAAGGAAAAAGGAAAGGAAAAAGGGAAAGGGAAGGGAAGGAAAGGAAAGGAAAAGGAAGGAAAAGGACTTTGTAGTTGTGATTAAGTGAAAGACCTTGAGATGGGGAAATTATCAGGCTGGGCCCTGAATGCAGTCAAAGGTGTCCTAACAAGAAGGAGGCCCAGGATGGTCAGACACTGGACAGAAGAAGAGGCCATGTGAGCAGAAGGCAGAGCCGGGAGGAGTGTGCCCGCGAGCCCAGGAGTGTTGGCAGCCACCATAAACGGGAGGACGCAATGAAGAGCTCCTGTCCTGGAACCTCCAGAGGGAGCACAGCCCGGCCAGGACAAACGACTGGGGGTTTCTGACGTCCAGAACGGACAGCAAATACATGTGTGCTGTTTAGGTTACCAGGTCTCTGGTAAATTGTTACAGCAGCCCCAGGAGACCGACACACCACACCGGTCAGGGTGCCATGCTCTTCGAGGACGTTAAACATTCCCAAATGCAGTCAGATCTGCCTTGTCCATGGTTAGGTCACAACGAGCCTGGGCCAGTGAGGTTTCATCGGTCATTTACGGGGTAACAGTGTAAGTCAGTGGTTAGGACTCTGGACTTGGGGTAAACCACCTGGCTTCAAATGCCAGCTCCAACATTTGCTAGTTAATTACAGGGCCTTGGTCAAGATGTTTATCCTCACTGTGACTCCGCTGTCTCATCTGTAAAATGGGCTATAAAGCTGCTTTGTGAATCAGACAAGGCCACGTATACGAAACACTTCGTACGGTTCCTGACACACAACAAACATTCACAGCAATTCCTCTGACAGTGATTATTACGTTATAGTGTTATTGCTACTTAGAGGCCAAAAAAAATCCACTTTCACCCCAAGCCAGATCTTGTATTCTTTTATTCTGAGATTGACAAACTACATATCTTCACCCAATTTCTACCTTAGGACATTTGAAATTACCTCGGCAAAGTAAGGCAGGTGGAAATGTTCATGCTTGCCTCCCCGAATCACAGCTTTTGGGTCTCTGACTTGATAAAGTATGACAGCTAATAGCACCAAGACACATGCCTAATGTCAAGCATGAAATCCACGTCGCTCAGGAAAATGCCTAAAGCCACTCTTCCAGTACGGGTGATCTGTATCGGTTAGGGCTAAGGGCCCCAAAAAGCCCATTTTCTAAGTTATTAAGTGTTGACTGTGCATTCACTAGTCTTCCTCTTCACGTCTGGTTATGCTCAGGGCAGCGGATGAACTCATTCTGATCGGCCTAGACACAGGAATGGCGGAAGACACCCCAAAACAGCAGAGACGAAGGGTCTTGGTCTAAAGCACACGAGTCCTTCCGGCACGGCATCCATCTCTCGGCCCCACAGCTACTCCTACTCCTCACGGGCCACCTATGCGCCACTTGCTGCCACAGCCAACGGCACAGCCAGCCGACGTGGGCACCACATGCCTGGTCTAACTCAGACCTCTGACTCCTAAAACCTTGAAGAGGCTTCTACTAAAATAGTGGTATCCCTGGGAAAGTATTTTCTTTCCTGATTAGAACACACTTCATTAGCCATTAGTTTAAAAGGGCCACAGGGAGGGCTGACATAAGAAGAGAGAAAGATTTTGATACAGGATATGGGAAAAGTCATAGCATCCTTGCCATTCTTCTGGGTGTCACGATCCAGAATTCTTAAGAAAGCTGTGGCTCTATAAGCTAATCTGGATAGTCTCTAGAATCCTGGTGAAGTAGGATGGGCCTTGAAGCCTCGTACGTGCAGAAGACACCGGTAGATACCACAAGAAAAATGATCAAGACCTCCTCAGGACACTGGAACTAAGAACCACCACCAACGGTGAAATAAGCCACCTTCCCTTGCAGGGGCTGTCCTCGGCCCAGGGTCCCCACTAACACAGCGTAAGAGACAGATGACAGATGGAGATCTCCCTCACTTCAGTAAGAATCACAAGAGTTGCCAGGTCACATAAGGCACGGATGAAAAAAGAGTGACCTCAACACAACCGACAAATTCCCCACCCAGCCCACCCCCAATGCCAGCCCCCGTCACTCTGCCCCGAGAGCAGGGGCCGCAAAGCTACAGCAAAGGCCGGGGGGCAGTCAGCAGAGATCCCCACCAGGCCTGGAAGGTCCGGAGCCGCCCCTGGAGCCACAGAGAAAAGCAGGGACCTAGCAAGAAGCACGTAGAGTAGGGGTCCCGGAGCCCAGCTGGTGGAAGCGCAGAAGCCACGCCGGTACTACAGCCCCTGCTGTCTGACCCAGGCAAGCGAGGAGCCGTGGAAGCAGGGCTCACACTAACCGGTTATGGCAGAAACCACGCCAGCTACGGGGCTGTGGAAGAAAACGAAAACAAGTCACACTCAGGAGAGAACACCATTCACCGTGGGCTGACGGATACACAATCACACAGCATACGTGTGAGTAAACACACAAGGCCACGCTGTCCCATCTGTCAATCAGGGAAGGACCATCCGGGGACACACCAGAACCTCAGGAAAGACTGCAAATTCAGAAAAGCAGGCTTAAACTAGCGAAACACTGAACGTTAGGGATTTTTAAGAAGCACCTTCTCTATCTTTAAATTCTAAAATAGAGGTGGTAAACCCTAACGCCCGCAAAGCCGAGCACGGACGGGAAGTGGTTACAGCCGGCGGGTCTACAAACCCAGCAGGTACACACTGCATCCGGGAAGGCAGCGCCCTCTCAGCCCTAGCCAGGGGCCGCCCTGGAGAGCGAGGGGACAGCAGCCAGCTGCCGCGGCCCCTGGAAGACCCCGAGCTGGCGCCGGGGCCACCCCCCAGCACGGCCCCGCTGGAGAACCACAAAACCACCGAGCGCCTGGCTGCTTTTCTTTTAGGATTAGAAAAGTCATATAACTGCATAAAACGTAGTTCCAAGGAATATAAATGAAAGAGTGCAGTCCTTCCCTTCTACTCCCCTCTTATCAGATTAGATCACCACGTATCCTTTTTCTAGATGCACAAAACAGTTCTAGAAGTCGCTTTTCTCATTCAATAATATGTCACAGACGTCCTTCCACCTGAGTACATTCGGATCGATTGCTGTTTTGGGTTTTTGGTTTTTTGGTGGTTGTTTTTCTGTTTTGTTTTGGTTTTGGGGTTTTTTTTTATGCCAAATGCAGAGTCAGAATACAAAATTTCAGTGCTGGGAAATGATGGGAGAGCCTCTCAGTCAATCCCTTTCCCTCACCAGATGGGGTCCCCGGAGGTCCTGGACATGGCTAGCCACACAGGGACAAACCCAGCCCCCTTCCCCCCCGCCCCCCACCCTCTGCCATGGGGCCATGCCAGCAGGTGTCACCAGTATCCCGCCATCATCTTTGCTTTCCAGAGGAACCAACCCAAAAGGCCAAGCTTCCCACATGGCTGGTGAAAAGGGAGATACAACTATCTTAGAGCAAAGTAATGAAATATAATCAGTAAAGAATCTCACATCCTGCAACTTTGGTTTTTTTTTAATTAGCAAATAATACCTAGAATCACTCTAAATCCATCCAGGTTACTAAATTAGAATTCATTAGCAGCCATATGCTACGTATTTCCAAAACATATTTGAAGAGGAGTTAACTCAGATTATGATGAAGTTCACCCTCTTTCTGACTCCAGGCCTGAGAGAAAGCAGGCCGGCTAGACGACGCCAGCCCCGGACTGCACGGGCGAGCTCAGGGCCCCGTCCAGTGGGATAAGGGATGTGGCCGGAGCCCCCTTGTCAGAGACCACTCGGAGGAAAGGATTTGTTTATTAAAAGGAAGAACTGCAAATTTCATATTTAAAATACTAATTCTGTTAGAGAATCAAGGTACTGAAAAGCTAATTAAGTATCCAGACCTTCAGAAACTCCAGTTTAGCTCCCAGATCTAGAAAGAGCTCTCCAGCTAAAGATAGAAACTCCCTGGAGGCCGAAGCCTCCCTACAGCTAACTTTCGATACATTTTAGGAAACTTGACCTCAAACTAAAAATGGCATTTCAGCAAGGGTTACTTGGAGGCTTTGAGAAGCTGTATCTCAGATAAACACAAATTACAGAAGTAAGTTATTCTTTTATCCTATTAATATAAATGCTTTATAAAAGAAACGTCTAGGTGTTACTGTTGTTGTCTGATATTCTTTATCTTTAGCTCAGCTGAATGGGAAGGCCATCTATCTCTTGCCAAGCTAGAACCAGAATATTCCAGATTGCTTCCCTTTTCTCTCCCCTCCATTCTTAAAGAAGATCCATCAGGAGTCTGTCCACCCTGGCTGCCCCGTCTCAGGTTCTCAGCAAATCTCTGAGAGACCGTGGCAATCACCTCTGACTCACTCTCAGTCACCAATCGTACCCCTCGCCCACCTGTTCCCCACAAAACTGCCCAAGTCATCTCAGTTACTCATTTGGCAAATACGTGCAGAGCCCTTGCTAGGGAGGCAAGAGGCACCACTCAGCCCTGAGGACCAAGCAGGGTGCACGACCGAGTCCCTGCCCTCAGGACCACCCCAGAGTGCTGTGGGAGGAGTGATCCGTGCTATGCAGAGAAAGCAAGCAGGCAGGGGAACAGGGAGTGCTTGGGGCTTGGTTGTTCTACTTACGTGGTCAGCCAAGGTCTCATTCCCAAGGGGACACGTGAGCATGTTCTCAGGGATGGGAGGGGACAGACGCGGCAGGTGGGGAGGACAACAGGTGCTTCCAGGAGCACGTGCCCGTGCATCTGAGGACAGCGGGGGGCAGAGTGGCCCTGCACAGTGAGCATAGGGCACTCTCTGAGGTGTGACCAGGGAGGGCAGACACCCAGGGAGCTCATCAGGAGTGACATGGGGACGGCGTGTGTGTGCACTAACTCCTTCCCAGAATTCCTTGGGAAATTTACGTATCTTCAGTATCCCGAGAAAAATCAGGCAAGAAATAGGGGGAAAGGATGATAATTCTCCTACCTCCTTAGCCATCAACATAGAATCCACCCAACATCAAGTGCAAAGCAAGAGGAGGAAATGCTGGTGTGCAGAGGGGAAGGGGAAGGGGAAGGTGAAGGCTGCTATTTTCATGAACTGGACCAGGAGCTCGGAGAAGAGAAGCTGCCCAATCCAACTACTCAGACTCGCCTGTAGCTGATACTGTGCTACATGTGTGCTTAAAAAAAAAAAAAAAAATTAAAATTAAATAAATAAATAAAATAAAGGCAATGAGTTTCTATGAGCTTAGGGGGCCCAAATCTTTTCTAACAAGCAGTAAGCAAGCCTGCCGTTGCTCTGGAGACGCTATCTTTATCGTCCAAGGCCATTCACTGTACAAACAACAGAAATCAGGGCCTCTGCTCAGCAGAGGAGCCATGGGGACCTGCTTCCCCACCGGAGGCAGACGGATGCGGGCAGATGGACAGACGCGAGCAGGCAGATGGACGGATGCGGGCAGACGGAGGGAGGGAGCGCGTGGACGTGGGTGGCTAAGTTGCAGAAGTCATCAGCACAGCCCTACTAAGCCAATCCACTCACCCTTGCTTACGCCATCCTCACAGCCACGCAGAGACCAGGTACTAGCCTCATCTCCTCCCACCCTACAAATGGGGAAACTGAGGCACAGAGAAATCACGCCATTGGTCACTCAGCTACTAAGTGGTGGGGCCAGAGCCAACCGTGGGCGCTGGCTCTAGATCCACACTGGCAGCCGCCGGACTTCCCCGCCTCTGTGCTGCTTAAACGGGACCCGACGACTTCAGAGTACGACTGGCGATTTCTACGTGCCGACGGGTCAGTCCACGGCCAACAACGTCATCATCATCGTCATCACCGTTTATCTGCTTTCACGAAGAACACTATTACAAGGCACCACGAAGCTTTCTCCCGTGAGCTAAATCTGATGCCCGGGCTGGAATCTTCCCCACGGCGTCATCCCAGGCTGTGGACACCTCATACCCCATCTATCCCAAACGAGCAACACAGACAGAGTCAAATACCACGAGGAAAAACAGCATCTGGCATCTTCTCCCGGCTAACCAGAAAACCAGACTGTCAGCGCTCAAGGACACGAAATTTTGGGTCACGGAATATTCCCCACGTCAGTGTAAGCACACACTGGTGTGAAAACCGTCCAGGACTGCCCCCCGCCAATCCGTTCGGATGACACCCGGAAACAGGAATTCTGACCTGAAAGAGATCAGGATGCTGACGGGACGTGGTGAACACGCCGCAGGGCAAACATCACACATCCCAGACTCATTACTGAAACTCTAGGGTTGGACAAGAAAGGCCCTAAATCCTGTTTTACTAGCCATACGTGATCTTTTACTTCAACCTGCCTCTGCCTCTTGAAGCAACGTCGGTATCCAAACCACCAACCGCACCCCCTCGCAGCCACCCCCAGCCCACTGTCAGGGGCACCCCCAGAACGCCCACTCCCACGCCGTCACTCGTCGTCTGTGCACGGCCACATCTGCAATCCCCTCCACCGAGTCCGCCACGCAGGCTGAGATGCAGGCTGCTTCGTGCAGGAGGGTGGGAGAGAGAGAGAAAGCAGTGAGCACAGCGCCCTATCCCTGAATACGGGAGCTCCGGGAGACCTGTGCTAGAAATGACCCCACTTCGCTGGTAAGGGTACTGAACCCAACGAAGCTCAGTACCCTGTCCAAGGTCCTACAGGACCATCTGAGCGTGACCTGCTGTCCTGTACACACGGTCTACGATCATCAGATCTCAGCGGCTCCTCACCAGACTGGGCCCGCCCGAAGAGCACAGGAAATAGGGCAGAGTCGGGCTCCTCGCATAGTGAGCTCTGGGCAGACAGCACCGCCCGGAGCCGGTGCTTACTGGGCACGCAGGAGCTGGAACATATCCTGTGCACATCCCATCACTTACCAGTGCCTACAAAATCCATGCTCTCCTGTGCCAAAACTACAAGAAATGTCAAATCAACTCTGTCAACAGGGAGAAGCTTCTGGTTCTCAAACCTCTTAAAACAAGGTGCTGAAGCAGAAGAAAGGAAAGAAGGTGGGGAGAAGAGCCCAAGTGAGAACGTGGCTTCCTAGTGGGACCGTCAGTCCTTCCTCCAAGCGGTAACGTGCACCCAGGCGCTGCCGCCAGGGCCCCCGGGGCACCGCTCAAGCAGTCTGCACACGCCGGCCCGGGGCAACCCCCAGGGACATGCGGCAGCCATCACCGCCCTCGTCTCACAGCCGAGAAAACCCAGGCTCCCAGTCACACATCCGGCCTCAAACGGCAGAGCGAGGATACGACGCAGGCCGCGTGGGTCCCCCACATGCTGTAGGAGCAGAGGGCTCCCGGGATTCCTTCCAGCTTCACCCTCCATGATTCCTGGATCTAGGAATGAGCTGTGCTCAGCGGGTCACATTCATGTCAGCTTTTTGCAGCTGCTCAATACCCTTCACAAATAACAAAGCCTTAATCTTCGAACACTGAAAGATTTAAAGTAGCCACCAAAAACACTGACTTTAATAAAAGGTCACCCTGAATCGAGCTAAAAATACATGCGGTGTTTCACACGCCCCTTGACTATTCCACTCGTGGTTGATGTAGGAAGAACTAAGTTATTAGCTAAATTGAGAAGTGGATGGACGCGAGACAGAGAAGGTTTGGCTGCTGGAACAATCGAGACTGGAAATATGCCCACGGCCAGTTTCAAGGCTCACTAAGGGCTGCTGGACCTCTCCCCACCGAGGAACCCGGAAAGTTTACCCTCCACTCCACTCCCACACAAAGCAGGGAAGGAGAGAGAGAGCCTGCCTTCATCCGGGCTCAGCACATTTCACAGAGAGGACGAGCTAAAATCTGAGACTCTCGCACAGAGTGTGGAAAACCCACCCTAGTTCACGTGCATTTCTTTTTCACAGATCCCATTTGAGGCTCACCCTTCCTTCTTTCAAAGTCTCTCCCTGATCCAGCTCAGCCCTCACCCACATGCACGAATGAAATGACCACTTTCGAGATCAGAGATTCCAGGACTCGGCTTTGCACAAAGTTGAGCTGTCTCGTTAAAATGCAGATTCCTGGCCTCTACACCCATCGGTTACGACTCAGCGGGTCCGGCGTGAGACTCAGGAAGCTCCACTGCTGATACACACTTCCCCTCTTACACGCCGGCAGGCACACGCGCCCCTCCCCCTCCCACTTACACAGGTGGCTGGCTGACCATGCTCGACACCGCACAGAGGCTGCAAGAACAAAATCACAGCCTAGAGGATGTCTCCATCCCGCCTAGGAACAGGGGCATCCTCTCTGCCCCCTTCCTTGTGCATCTGCCCACAACTCTCGGCGCCCCACCCTCAGAGCAGGCCGCCCTGCTGCGCAGTGTTAGGGGAGCTACAGCTCTTCCCGTCCCCAGGAAGCCTCCGCAGGCACGTTCCCCCCGCCCGGCATCGGGGCGACAGGCCCACGGAGCAGGTGGAGGCCGCCAGCCATTGCTGGGTCTGAACCCTCATCCTCCATCATTTTCTGGCCACGACCCACACGGCGCCTGCAGGAAGACTTTCCATCCACAGGACGGGCAGCCTGCGGCCACTGCAGTGACTAGTCAGGCAGCAAGACCAAGGTACTACGAAACGGACTTGTAAAAAACACTGAGACACTGAAAACCAACTTGAATCGTCCGGTGTAAGAAGCTCTTTTTATGGAGTCGCTGTCCTATGCAATCCGTCCCATAGCAGCGGGAGTTTCGGTTCCCAGGATGCGCGGGCGCAGGGCTTCTGCTCACACTCGCGTGTGCTTCGGCATGAAGGCGCTGACGGCCGGCCTCCATGTGCCACCGGCCGCACCGCTGACAGCTCCCGGGGCTCCCACACCGCCCCGACACCGAGCCTCCCTCTGGGAGGGCCACGGAAGGCCGAGGGGCGGCCCAAAGACACGCAGGCTCCACCCGGGGCCCGGGAGACTCCAGGCCTCAGGCCAAATGCGAGAACCTGTGGTCCAACCAGATGTCCAAATGCACAACACAAGACCCCTGCACCCACGCACCTCCCTGCTCTTGTCCCTGGCGCACGAGCTGGAGCGCTCACGACAGCCTGGACAGCGTCAGGATGCGGACTCTCCTGAACCCGGGAATAGCACGCAGCTAGAGACCCACACGGGGACAGAGGATCTGGCACCGTATGAAACAGAAAACACACACCAGCAGGGAGAGAGCAGCGTGTGAGTCAGGGCTGTGCTCACTTCTGGGGGGAAGGGAGAGCGGCAGGTTGGGAAGGGCAGGCGCGCCTTTAGAGGGCTGGGAAGGGTCTACTTCTTATCCTGGGGGCGGAAACCTGCATTTACCGGGTGATAGTGAATTTCTGTTCTATGTACTTTACTGGAAGTGTACCATTTCTCTAAACGCTAAACGGGGCTTTCCAGCAAGCCCGGTACTCTGCTGGTACTGCTGGGGCCTGCCGGTCCCCGGGGGGGAGGGGTCAGCATAGCTGCCTTCATTCCCTCGACAGTTTCCTTTCTGCCAGGTTTCCAGTAAATAAGCACGGTGCTCACGTACTGTTGCCCTACCCTTCTCTTCTCGCCAGCACGAGCGCCGACGGGCAGCACTTGTCCCACCCTGGGCTTAGCACAGTGCCTGGCACCCAGCAGATGTGCAGGAGGCATCTGTAGGACACAGAACAAAACCATTCTCTAAAAACTGAGCCAGAAGAAGCAGCCCGCCCTCCACACGGACACTGGACAATTCCCGAAGTAGCAAAGCCGACGGCCGCGTCCTCTGCGGCAGGCAGCATGGCCTTCTGCCACATCTGCGGGCGATCGACGCCGCAGGCGTCGGGCTGGAGACGGAGGAAGGCGTCTTCAACGAGGCCCGGTGAGTTACACAGAAGACACACCTGATAAGACGCAACTCGAGCGTGCGCTCGGGAGTCAGCGTAAGCAGATTACCACCTCGGCTCGACCGTCGACCAAGCAAGTGACTTCGTGGACGCCTCATTCTGCCACTAGGAGCCATGTGCTGGGAGCGGCGTGGCATCTGACTCCAGAGCCTCGAGCTGGCTTCGCTGACTGTCTTCTGCGTCTTCCTCTGGGAGGGATGTGGGAGTTAACCTGTCGCGGCATCCAGCACCTCGTCTCCACGCTGGCGTTTGAAGCTGGGACGTCCCCCTGCACCCCCTGCCCCGCGGGCACCCAGTGTGTGCGCACGTCCCCGAGGCTGGCACCATCAGACGCTCGCACCCGGGGCTCTGAATTTGCCACCAGTGACACAATGGGACAAGGACAGAGAAGGCGGCCGCCGAGTGACACCGAGAGACCCATCCAGCCAGGCCTGGCTGGCACCAGCGGGCGCATCCTCACCGGGGTGCCCACGGCACGGTGGTGGCTCCACCCCACCCGTGGTACGGTTTTGGCTCAGCTTCTGACCACCCAGCCTCATTCGGTAACTGCTGGATATTCTTCCAACAAATGCTTTTGCTGCTCAAGCTCTTATTTGCAACCAAGACCACATGGACCGAGGCCAGAAAATTCTGACAACCTCTGGCTTTCAGAAGTGTAAGAGGAGGACAAAAATAAAACATCAAAAGCAGCTAAACTAGAAAAGCGATGGCTCAGAAAATGAGACTTAGCAGAGACTCACACTGCAAAAGCGGTATTCCGCGCATCTGCCTCATCTTCCTTCTCTCACCCTGCCCTTTATGCTAGCGCCCTCGTTTCTGCAAACACACGCTTCTTCTGTGTGCCCGGCCCAGAGGAGGGCACTACGACCACAGAACAGACCGAGTCTCTTTGTGCTCTTCCATCCACAGCTTCTTCTGTTCTCGAATTTCTCTCTGATTCTTGGAAACCAGAAGACCGCGGATTAGAACACTCCTTAGCATTCACGGCAGTTTAAGGTCTACCGTGTGCGAGGCACTCCGCCCTGCGTTTGTAGCCTGAAGTCACGACAGAGAGACTACAATTCAAATCCAACTGACCCATTTGTAACTCAGGCTTGAGAATTTTATTTCTCAATGTAAAACACCCAGACGATTATTTTGTGAGTATTCTGGGTTCTATACAATATACTCTAGTAGCACAAACCAGAAACGCTCAGCAAGGCGGCCTACAAGCCAGCAGCAACCACACACGGGTTCTGTTTGGCCCACAGGGCACTGGCGTTACGGCTTTCCATCAGTTCCTTCGAACTCCAGATTTCTATCAGGATCCGAAGACCTGGCTTCCCAGCCACGCAGGCCACCATGTGGTGACGTGGGGTGGGTCCCAGCAGCATCTGCTCCTGGGTAAGGGACACATGGCTTTCCAATGGGTCATAGAACCCAGGCTCTGCGATTATTTAATATCCAACCCACTCTGCTGATCTGTCACCTGTCTGGCCCCCAGAGGCACTCAACTTTGGGATTCCTGCTTCAGATGCATCACAGAGTGGGCTTTAAAAAACAGACGCACACACTTATCTCAAATGCTCCCAAGCATCCTTTTTTCTGCAGAGAGGAAACAGGGGAAGACATCCTGTCCCACTTCACTCAAACATTCTCTGAATCTTAGACTTTCCAGAAATATTCAATTCCTAAACTACGGTATCTCTTAGTTCATTGTTACATTGTGTATTTAAATGTCTGCCTTCAGGAAATCATGAAAGGGCGTATGTCTCCCCACCCTCTTCACGCTGCCACCTGTCAGGTGTGGGGAGGGGGCCGGGGACGTGAGTCTAGTTCACTCGGGAACAATCAGGCAAGATCGTTCAGATGCTTTTGCCTGGACCATCACATTCCTAGAACAGAGCAAACATCGTCATTTCATGAGCAAAAAGCATCTGGTACTGTAAGAGCAATATTTTTACACAGCGATGTATACATATTTCTCTTTTCTCCAAATGTCCTTTTCCTCCTATTAAAAGGCAGCAGATAAAATTTCTCACACTTTTTGTTCTTAACGTGGCCGCAAAAAGAGCCTGAAGATAATGCTGCTCAGTCCCTCTTAGTGAATGCTCGAATGAAGGAAGGAACGAGCGAAGGAGCAAACGTACCAAAGGACAGAATTTGTGAGGACCAGTATTTCACAAAACCAGTATTTGTGAGGACCCCTCGCCGTCTACACCCCAGGGCCCCGAGCCGCTGTCCGCTCCCTTCACAGAGGCCAGGCCACACCCCCCCACCCCACCATGTCCATGGCATTCATAATTCCCAGCCACTGCTTCCTAACCTTTACTGAGAGAACACCGACCCCCAATCCTGTCTGCACTCCCGGCTTCCCCCTCCCCTGCGTGAGTAAGGGAACAGAATCTCCATGTGCCGTCTCTCTGTCCAGGGCGAGCAAGTGCTGCCTGGGCCACATGCAGACCTGGCAGTGATGTGGATGGGAAGTCTGGGTGTTTGGCGGGGAGGTGGCCAGTAGAATGACGGGAAATGGGGGTAGAGGGCACCAGAAAGGGCAAAGATTCCAGAGTGAAAAGCAGGCTCTTTTGTACCTGGGAGGCCACAAAAGGTGGTGGTAACGGTGTGGGCTCTGGAGTCGAGTGGGTCCGGGGTCAGGGCTGACTCAGCCACTGTGATGCGCCTGGCCCTTCCGGAGTCTCCCATCCCCTCGGAGGACGTGGGCAGATCCCCACAGAGCAGCCTGGTTGCCCGGCTGGGAGGAGGCCCCAAGATGGTGCCCCAGACCCAGGGAGCCACACAGCAACAATGGCGGTGACCTTCTCCATGGCTCGGTCTCGGGGTTTTCTGCTGACTTAGGGACGCAGGGATCCGTTTCTTACAACAGTTTTACACTGGCAAAGGCCTGCAAACTGTGAGCCTTCAGAGAAAGATGCCAGGAAAACTGTGGTAAACTCTTCGAGACTCCTGGCCTCTCCTTCTCAGAAGGAAGCTCACATAACGGAAGGTATTGTCTTCACAGGCTTTACTATTTCAACCAGCCTTCCTCACCTGCACAGTCCCCCAAGAAGCATCTTGGAGTCTCGGTCCCTCAACAGCACAGCTGGTTAAGAGGTGGAGTTCACTCACAGAAAATCACGTCAATCTTGTTATTGAGCCTCAGGTAAATCCCTACAGCGTTAATGATTCGAAGGAAATGGGAATTCCTTAGGACTGCAACTATTCTGAACTTACTATTTTAATAAGACAGAAAAAAGTCAGCATAATCTGGACACTTGTAAGTATAGCTAATGCCACTGCACTACACAAGAAATTTTTTTTAAAAGTGAAAATAAGGGCGCCTGGTGGCACAGTTGGTTGGGCGTCCGACTTTTGAATTTGGCTCAGGTTGTGATCTCAGGGTCCTGGGATCAAGCCCTGCATCGGGCCCCGCGCCCAGCACGGAGCCTGCTTCTCCCTCTCCCTCTGCCTGCTGCTCCCCCTGCTCATGCGCTCTCTGTTGCTCTCTGTCTCTCTCTAAAATAAATAAACAATCTTTTAAAAACAAGTGAAGGTAAAGATCCAGTGAGTGTGCTTCTGCCCTGTGCCCGAGTTCCCAGGCAGGGTCCTAACGACAGTGTACTGGGGGCCCTTCTGGTCTCTGCCACTTCTCAAAGTGCTAAAAGAAACTGCTTCTGCCCACGATCCTTCTGGAAAAGCTAACTGCTAAAACAGTCCTTGCCTCTGGCAGGAATTCATCAAGTCCAACGGCACTTATCAGTCATCTCCTGCTGACCCAGGCTTTGATCAAAGTACTGACAAAAAGTAGAAAAACGAATGGCTGCCTCATAAATGCAGTTTGTTTCGTGACAAATCCTCTCCCCTCAGTGTCTGTGGAGAGAACAGTAAACCCAAAAACATGAAAAGATAAAGACAGACCTGTTGATGAGGCTGTTTTGCCAGAGCCCAGGCAGCCCACATGTCCTGCCCTAGAGAAATGTCATGTCCATTTCAACAGTTGAGACTTTAAGAGAATGCACTGAACGTGAGAAAAAGACAGAGGCTTAAGAGTCAGAAGAAAAGGAACTAAGAGAAGCAAAGAGAACCTGGACGCAATTCAAACTGTCTCCACTTGTCTAGAGCAAGCGATGTTGTGTCTGGGAAGGTTGTACACAGAGGGCACTGAACAAGCTCAGCACCTCTCAGTGCTGGGGTGTAACTGCAGCAAACATAACAATACGGTAACATCCGCTGTGTATTCAGCTCCTACCATGCGTCAGGTGCCGTACTGAGCACACACGTGTACATGTCCACACAGAGCAGAGATATAAAAATCTACCTATCAACACAGACATAAGACTCACATACACGCATACACACACACATATATAAAATCCCATTTAGTCCCTACAATAACCCTGAAGCAAACGACATCCCCAATTTACAGATGAGAAAACCAGGGTTTGCAAGGTGAAGTAACATCCCCACGGTCAAGGCCAAGAAGCTGGAATTTATACCCAGATCCCTCTAGGGCTCCCGTGTACCACTCACCAAGGAAGACTCCAACAACTGAACGGCCACATGGGAAAGTCAGAGAGAAACTATCACTGCCGGGCACCGTGGAGACGTTCTGACCATGGGGTCATCTCTTAAACTAGAAACAGAAGTGCGCTAAGTGTCCACCAGCCAGCTGACCATGTCGTGTCGTGGGAATCCAGGATCGCGGGCACAGACCACCTCTTCCAAGCTCAGATCCCTCCTTCTAGTCAAAACGAAGCAACTCCTCAAACTACGACCATGGGATTAGATTCACAGGCACGGATGCTAGGATACTGCACTACACAGGGTTTCCCAAATAACAGAGGAATCAAAGTCTGGGCAGCCTCCGTGGGTAGGACCCTTTCCACTGCTTGTACCCCCCACATTCTCACTTGCTGGAACAGAAAGGTCAAAACGCACAGCTCCCTGCTCATAAAATGACAGAATTCGCCAGATTCGAGTGTCCTGGACAGTAGGCTGAAGGTCTTAACGGGGGGTGGGTGGAGACAGGTCACATAAGGGACCCACAACCATGGCATCAGAGTCATCTGTTCTGCATACTGGGTTTTTGGAAAGAAAATACAAACACACACACACACGCTTTTAAAGAGCAGGTTCCATTGCTAAAACCAAGACTGTGACCTTGCCAAAATTAGCAGAAAACACAGTACTGCAAAGAATGCCCATTTGTTTGTTAATTTTTTAAACGAAATATAAACAAGTTGTAGATGTCTGCCAGTTGGGAAGAGATCTTTTTTGTTCTGCTCTTCTGCCCTTTCTGTATAAGCTCTTGTCCTCTCCCTCCTCATTCTCCTTCTTAGTGCGCACATTAGGGGAACAAACCACAGGACCTGCCTCCATCATTAAAGCAAAACACTAGCAGAGCTTGGAACGCTAACAGAAAACCTTCCAGAAAGCTTTCCTGAGAGGCCCCTCCCCCGTGAGCACCGCTGCAGGCAGCACCACGCTCGGGCTCCAGGGCCCCCACTCGACCCCGAGAGCGATGGCCCAAGCATGGGCAAAAACATCTCCAGCGCCTTCTGAAGGGCTTTTCTAAGTTCTACAGGAAACCCAAAGAAACAAAGCAAAGGAGTATAACCGTTCATCTCAAAGACCACCCGCTTCTGATCTCCCCGGGGCCGTTCTGCTCCCAGTGCCCCAGCCCCATCGCGCCTCCCCCCGAACACCACCCCCCAGTAGAGCACACCCTCTCGGGGGCATTGCACGTCCCGCAGCAGAGACCGGGGGACCCCCAGTAGAGCACGCCCTCTCGGGGGCATGGCACGTCCCACAGCAGAGACCAGAGGACCCCCCAGTAGAGCACGCCCTCTCGGGGGCATCGCATGTCCCACGGCAGAGACCAGGGGACCCCCCCAGTAGAGCACGCCCTCTCAGGGGCATCTCACGTCCCATGGCAGAGACCGGGGGACCCCCAGTAGAGCACGCCCTCTCGGGGGCATCGCACGTCCCACGGCAGAGACCAGGGGACCCCCCAGTAGAGCACGCCCTCTCGGGGGCATTGCACGTCCCACGGCAGAGACCGGGGGACCCTCACCAACCAGCCAGCACTGTCACTGGGCCCCAGCTTCTGGTCCAAGGGGCGCCCCACGAGAAGCTGGGGGACAGACATGCTAGTGCAGCTCACCCACAGGGGAAGAGCCCACCTCTCTGAACAGAAACATGGCCGGTTCACCCCAGTGATGGACTCCACACCCAACCTCTCAATGTCACAGCCGTGGCCTCCACGAAACGCACCAGATACCGGGGTCCTGCGTGTGAAGCCTGCTGTCGGAGGACATGCCTCACCGAGGACGCCAGTCTCAGAGCCGCTTGGCCTCCCCCGTCCCCTCTCTCCCTCCAGTGGCCACCACAGCTGCAGCTGGAGGAACACACGCCTTGGAGCAGAATCGCCGAATTCCATAAATGCCACCCTTTCTTCTCCTCCCCCTCCGAGACAGGGGGTGTCCCAGGACAGACAGAATATTTCATTCATGCTCTGTCTAAAGAGCAATGTTTTCTATGGGGAAGAAACAGAGTGGTTAAAATTCTCAACCTGATGAGGGGGCCCATTGAGGACAATCTGAAATCACAAACGACGAAGCTGGGGTCTGTCTCCTACAGATTCTGAGTCACCAAGTCACCGAGCTGAGAAATGTAACTCTTCCTTTCTGGACATCAGGTTCCTGGCCTCCCCTGCTACACTGTGGCGCACGCACATGTACGCTTCTCCCGGCCAGTTTTCGGGATACAAATTGTAACCGAGATACACACCAAGCACAACATCACATTACATGACGGCTGCCCTGCGGCCACAGACTCTAAAGCACTTGGACCATCAATGTCTGGCTCCTCCCGCACTCTCTTCTAGCAATCTCCAAACACCGTGCGGAGCTCACGCCCTGGGAGCAAGCAAGCTCTGGCCAAGACCTGAAACCGGGTTTTCTGCAAAGAGTTGTAGTTTGGCTTTTAATAAAAAAAATTTAAGTTAACTTAATTCTTTCTAAAAGTAAATTTTTCTTTGCTGACCCTCAGAATTAAAAAAAAAAAAAAAAAAAAGTCTTTCGGAAGCCTTAGGGCGCTTCGGTGACACTGAGGGGAGCTAAGGAACTGTTCTGCTCGTACCTGGGCCAGGGCCTCGGAAGTGGCCGAGTGGCAGCGGCACTAGCTCCGATCGTGGACGAGGATGACCAAACTTGGGAAACCTCGCCTGCACGTGGGTCAGCTCACCCGTCATCGCATGCGGGGCGCCTTTAGCCCCACAAGGTCCCTGCCCGAGTCACCGATACGGCTCCAAGAATCCACTCACTCCCAGACACATGGAGAGACAAGGAGACGACTGGGAAGGCCTCACGAGGGAGAGACACAGGGACACGGAGGAGGAGAGGGGTTGCCGGTTCCCCAGAAAGGGTCCCTTCCGAACCTGCAAGAATCCACAATGCGACCAGAGTCGCTGTTTTTAAAAACTCAGCAAACAAGCAGGCATCTCTGCGGGACCGGGCTCTCCGTTTGTTTTAGCTCCACCTCAAGACAAAAACGAAAAGGACCCCGAGACGGTCGGTAGATTTAAACAACAACGAGTAAGAGACTTTCGAAGCTTTGGAAATCCATGAATCTGACTTCCGCCAAGGTTTACAGAGCAACCGAAAGTCAATGCTTTTTTTTTTTATGTGTTTAAATATTTTTTCATTAACATATAGTGTATTATTTGCTTCAGGGGTATAGGTCTGTGAATCCTCAGTCTTACACAATTCACAGCACTCCCCATAGCACATACCCTCCCCATGTCCATCCCCCAGCCACCCCAACCCACCCACGCCCCTCCCCTCCAGCGACCCTCGGTTTGTTTCCTGAGATTAAGAGTCTCTTATGCTTTTAAGGAGAAAGCAGTCTCTAGGTTTTGCACGCAGCCATTCCTGGAGAGAAGTGAGTGTCTTGGGTAAGCTTCCATGGGGGTCAGCAGGGAGGCCGAGAGGCCTTCCGTTCGTCTCCTGGGGGTGAAGTCAGTGGAGACTGAAGGGCTGGCACCGCCCGGAGCCGCAGGTCCCGTGATGCCCTTATCTCACGGGCACCAGGGCCAGAAGGGACTGTCAGGTTATCAGGCGGTGGCATTCACTGCTCTGGGGGGTGAGGGTAGGGGTGCTCCCGTGAGCAGGAAGGGAGCGCGGGTGCTCTACAGAGGACACGTCCAACACGCAGGGATGACCCAAACAGCCGCGCGTGTCACCACAAGGGCCACAGCGTGAAATAATCCAAGGTTATCGGCCTCACGTAAAAGAACCACACTGCTCTCCTAAAAACTGCTTAATTTCTCCAGAGACCTGCTCTCAGAATGCAGGTTCCTTCTTTATCACAGTTTCTGACCACCCCTCCGGCGATCCGAGCGTGAGGGCTTCGCTGAAGCATTCACCAGGGATCACGATCACAAATGCAGCCTCACTCTCCGGGACATATTTCTGTCCAGTCTGTCTGGCCCACAGGAGCGCCCTTCGTGGGTGGTCAAGGACAATCGGCATTAAAGCCCTATTATTCTGCTCTCCATGGAAGAAGGCTTAATGTGTCAGCTGCACTTTAATCTAAGGATTATGCGCTTACGCTCGGAAAATTCCTTTTAGAAACATCAATATGATTTTTTTTAAGGGCTCTTATTTTTTTGTCTCAAAGCCTATTTATTTATAAATTTATTGGTACTTTATATCCGAGATGAAAGTCTTTTACCGAGGAGGGGAGACAGCTACTGCAGGGTTACCAGGAAAGCCAGGGTCTCGGCTGAGACCATCTAAATATACATCACGCCGGAAACCTAAGATCCGGACGCCCGTGGAGGCTCACCCCTGCGGGCTGGTGAGCAAACACCAAGGCTACCGGCCCCGCTCCAGAGTCCGGGAAGACCTGCATGCTGACTTCCTGCTAAAGACGGCGAAATGAATACACAGAGTTAGTCATCTGCCTCCTAAAACCCTCAAACAAGAATAATTAATGCTTTTTAAAGCATAAAGCCACAGGGACAGGGACAACAGGAGAGGTTAAAAGATTAGACTGCTTAGAGCTGGAAGGCAAAGAGATGCTGCCAGCAGACTTGGCAGACGGGAGAACCCGAATCTTCCCATTCGTGAAGCCTCATTCTCAGGCATAAGCAGACGTTCAAGGATGACCAGGCACACACAGCAAGCATCTAACGTGAAAGCCAGAAGCGGGAGAGGAAAGAAAGCAACGTAATAGAAATTAAATTATGCAGGGGGGGCGGGGGGAGGAGGAAGGTTCAAAAAGAAGGAAAAATCATAGGATCAATCCCCTCAGAGAACTACGAAAAAAATACTCTGTCCTGAAATCACAAGATTTGGCAAAACAGAAGCATCCAGAGAAGAACCACCAGGAGAAACAGAGCGGTCAGAAAATAAAAGCAGAAAACATGAAAATGTTAACAGAAGATGAGAAAGCGAAGGTGAGAAAATACTCCATGAAAATAATGGGAGCAAAGCCAAGGCAGCCATGGGACTGGTGAGTCTACCCTGATGGGAACGTCAGACAGAACGAACAAAGACCGAGGAGAGATCGATAATGACTTTGAGAGAATTTCTAAAAACAAAGGACATGAGTTTCCAACCTGAAGGTGACTATGTGGATCTCAGCACAATAAATTTTCCCTCCCCAGCAAGGAATGTTCTCATGAAATTTCACAGCACTGAAGATAAAGAGAAGAACTAAGAGTCCGAGAGAAAAGGAAAAGTCAGCCTGACAAGGGGCCGGCATCAGAAGGCATGAGGCTTCTGCCCATCTCACCAGAAGCCAGAGGACAAGGCGCAAGCCTTCCCCGCTCTGAGGTTTGCAGACGTCCAAGCAGGAATTCCACACCCAGCCAGACCGTCAACTAAATATGAATGTGACATTCTCAGACACAAAAACGACTCCAAAGTCTCACCTGCCGTGTAATTTGTTAGGAAGGTTCCAGAAGATGTGGTCCGCCACAACAAGGAAGGAAACGGAGAAAGGGGAGAACATGAAGTGAGGGAAACAGAGAAGCCGGTCCAGGAGGAGAATCAGAGAAACCCCCGCGCGGTGTGGAAGGGAGAGCCCGTGTCGAAACTGTGGTGCCCGGCAGGCCTGAAGGGGCAGCTGTCTGGACCGCACCGGGTACGAGCCTCCAGCAGAGACTCTGTCCACAAGATAAAACGATAAAATATATGTCTTAAGATACTGGAGCAGATTCACACGGAAGGCTAAATTAGCGATTAGTACACACATTTTTTTAAAACAAGACAATTACTGGGGCACCTGGGTGGTTCCATCGGTTGAGCGCCTGACTCTTGGTTTTGGCTCAGGTCATGATCTCAGGGTCGTGAGATCAAACCCCACACCAGGCTCCACGCTCAGCAGGAGTCTGCTTGAGATTCTCTCCCTGTGCCCCTCCTCCTGCTCTCTCTCTCAAATTAACACAAGACAATGATTAAATCCAAGAAAAACAAAATCTACGTGCAGGAAAGTTCAAGTAATCCACATATACATCACAGTAGTCTCGCCTCACCTGTGGGGGACGCGTCCAAGACCCCAGCAGGTGCCTGAAAGCTCAGACAGCACCGAACCCTAGACGCCCCATGTGTTCTCCCACACACGCACACCTAGGATAAGGTGTGATTTCTAAATCAGGCACGGTGAGAGATTAACAACAGGAACTCCTACTAAAATAGAACAACTATGACAACAGACTGTAATGAAAGTTACGGTAGTCTCTCTCTCTCTCTAAATACTTTGCCGTGCTGCCCCCAGACTTCTGGTGATGGTACCAGATGATAAAAGGCCCGTGGGATGAGACGAAGTGAGGGGATGACGCAGGGGCTGGCGTGAGGCAACCACTGACCTCCTGACCTCTCCGAGGAGGACCGCCTGCTTCTGGACCACGGATGATCTCTGGTACAGGGGACTACCGAGGGTGCATCCATGACTCCTGCTCCAGGGGGAGAAGTTAAATAAACGCCCAACAAGAGAGGGGCCAGGGAAAGCATCAGCAGAAAGGAGACACAAGGTGCTGTTTCATGACAAAGTGAATCAACTTAACACTACTGAACTGTACGCTCAAAAATGGTCATGATGGTGGGGCGCCTGGATGGCTCAGTGGGTTAAGCCTCTGCCTTTGGCTCAGGTCATGATCTCAGGGTCCTGGGATCGAGCCCCACATCGGGCTCTCTGCTCAGCAGGGAGCCTGCTTCCCCCTCTCTCTCTGCCTGCCTCTCTGCTTACTTGTGATCTCTCTCTCTCTCTGTCAAATAAATAAAATCTTTAAAAAAAATAAAGGTCACGATGGTAACTCTCATGTTATATGTTTGGTTCAATTAAAACAGAAGCGGCATCATCCGGAAGGCTCATTAAAACATGGCTCGCTGGACCTCGCCAGCAGGATCCAGGAGGTTGCCCAGGATCTGAGATTGTCTACCCTTGACACACGACCAGGCCACGCTGATGCCACTGTTCTGGGAACCCATTTTAAGAATCACTGTTCTGCTTCCAAGGTTCTGGGACCCCAGACAAAGAAAACAAGAGCATGGGGAGGAAGCCAGGATGGTTATGGGCCCCGACATGGCACACTTTCAAAGTCCCGAGGGGGACTCCATCCGCCAGACAGCTGGAGTGCCCCCGGAGGGCCCGGCCCGCACCCACTGGCGGTAGAGTGTATGTGAGGGGTACAAGCAAGCCTGTGGCCCCTCGGCCATGTGCAGGCTCAGTGGCAGTGTGGACATCGACAGGATAAGGTCATGGCGGTGTTGAGAATACTAAGTAGGCTAATCGTCACAAGAACTTTCTGCTGCTGACATTCAGGAAACAGGGTTGACCGGGATTTCCCACCCATAAAAAGGGGTCAAGTTAAGACAGTGACAAAACTACTATTTAATCCCAGACTACTTAGCACGGCAAAAAGCTCCCAAGGAACTGAGAACAAAGTAAGGAGGATTAAATCTCAGAACCTATTACAATTCCCACAAGCATTTGGCACACTGAGGGTTGTTTCTCCAGAATTAGTAGCTAATCCCTGTATTTTCTGCACAGGGTTGTTCTTTGGAATATAAATGTCACTCTAAAACCAGGTGTTGGAATCAATACTCAAAACTGCACCGCCTGACCCTGAAGAGACAATGGAAAGCCGTGTGTTCAGACGCAGGAGGTAAAGGAGGGCTCGGGGCTTTAATTCCCGGAGACATCCACATGGGTAAACAACTTCTTGTCAAAAGAAACACGAACTGAAGACAAAGGCACAGTTCAGACAGCTCTGTTCATTCAAGAAATATCTGCACACCTCCCACACGCCAGGCAGCGAGCAGCGGGAGGGGCGGGGGGGGACACGGGCCAAGGCCGCTGCGGGGCCAAGCGCGTGAGTCTGGCCGCGAAGCCAGCTTTGGAAATTTCAAGCAGCACGGTGTTTCTCCAAAGGCCCCTGCAGGGAGGGAGGGAGCCCCCAAACTGCGGGCCCCCCCCCCATGTTTCTCCTTGGGTGGACGGCTGCACACTTGGGTGTATTACAAATTACCCACAGTGATACTAAGTTTCCAGTGTCTTGAGTCCACAGTAAGTCAAAGAAATCATTGTCTTTGTCCTCAGAAAGCAGTATGACCCTCTCGGATGTCTGAGTCAACCGAGGTCTGAGCCCCCGAGGCAAGCCTCCTGCAGGAAGTCCATCTGAAAAATTCCTCCATAAGACACTCTCGATGCTGTGGGACAATAGTCTTCACGAAGAAACTGGTGAGGCAGCAGTCTGGGGTGGCCCGAGCCCCTCTCCGACAGAAGCCACGTCCTCACCCCACACTGCAGGGTCAAATCACCTCCCGGCCACACAAGTCTTAGCTTCCTCTGAGGTCCTAATGATCAATCATTGATCAAGCATCAATCGTGATGATCATCAATCATCAATGATCTGATCAATCAATTAGCCAACATTCCCGGGGTGAGTGCCAACCCCAGACACGGCTGACTCTCCCAAGCACACGCCTGCTACCGTGGGACACTGTGGGCGTGGATTTCCTCACCGCGATGCTCCCGAAACGCGCCTGGGGGCACCCGGTGGAGGGGAAGCCGAAGACCAAGCTGCAAGTGATCCCACGAGCGACGCTTCCTGCACTGGACTTAGGGACGCCCAAACAGCGGGCTACTGTTCTGGAATCAGGGAGGATTTCCCTCTCTGCTCCCTGGACTTATCATCACTCCCAATGCCCCCATAATCCTTGCAAAGACCGGCGTGGGCACAAGAAATCAGGAGACCTGATGGCAGCAGGTGTCACCCTTCCAGGTCACATGACTCTGGACTTCGGTGCCTCAACTGTCACACGAGGAGGACACTTCGCCGGCAGGGCTCTTTTAAAAATTCACAAGGGACAGCCTGGCACGTATCAGGCACTGTTCTAGGCACCTGGCACATGTCCATTAATTCAGCCCTTCCCAGAGCCCCCGCGGGTGGACACCCTCATCCCCGTGGCACCGGTGAGCAGAGGGGCACATGAGAGGTTAAGCCATGGGTCGAAACCGTCTGAGGCTAATAACCGCACCCACACAACCTGGCCCCAGCACCTGGGTTCTTAATCACTTCTTTATCCCGCCTTCCTGACCAAGACAATCATCCTGATACCCTTCCTAGACCCCTACTCGCTCTACCATGGGACCCTCGTGTGCACGTCCGTGCGGACCCCTCTCCAGAGGGAAGCCAGAGGCTGAGGAAGTCGGTCTGAAGGAGCTGTCCTTGACAGATGAGATGTCCCTGAAGCTGCAGTTCTGGTAAGAGCTCCCTGTCATAAGGACAGAAAACACAGTTTTTCTAATACCACAGATCAGGTGATTCAGCCTCTCCTCAAATTTGTTTCTGAAACCTTTCTTTTTAGCCAAAGCAGTGAAGCCGACAGTTTCCAGTTTTATGAGGAAAACAACTGTCAGTCTTCTCCATTCTCATTTTTCATTTATCCCTAATTCTGCACCACTGAAAAAAATTACTAAAATGAAAAGCAGGACCAAATCTGTAAAAACATTTTAAACACAGAAGCAGAACACGTGAATGGATATGTACCATTTCTGCCTCAGAAAGGGGAGCGCCACCTTAACTTTATTAATCATGCAACAAAACAAACCAGTGCAGAGTTTGACCTCCTGAGAGGCCCCAACTTCAGGGGAAAGCATGGTCAGGTCACCCAGACCACTGCCCCGGAAGGTGGCAAGGAGCATCCCGCCCAATGGCAGACGGTTCCTAAGGCAAGGAGTGAACACTGCTGGGACGTCATGCCTTTTCCCATCTTTACTCCTCGCAGCTAACCAACTGTAACTACAACATCCAAATAACTGCTCGAACTTACTTCACTTTCCTAAAGGATGTCTCGGGCTGGAATGAGGCAAGGCGGCCGCGACGGCCCTGTGAGGCTTTGGGGAGATGAGTCAACGGCATTTCCTTTCTGTCTGTCAGAGGACAGTCTGGGGTGACGCGGGGCAGTGACTCACGCCCATAAAGCATCTACGCGCGTACATGAAAACGCTAACGGGATTCAAGCAATGTTAAAACCGCTTCACCTGTCTCTGTTCACGACAATGCCCTCTACAACCTCCTATTAAGAGAAAACAAACTTTTACCACCTCACGTAAGCAAACAGAGAAGCACGCCAGCAGTGACAGATGAATCTGTTATACCACATTCCGAACTTTATTATCCGGTATGCTGTTCTTTCTGTTGAGTCTTATTATATAGTATTCACATAGCCGGAGATGGGAGGTCTGCTTGGCTTGCTGTGATGAGCACGTCCAAGCTCACGGCCCAACGCAGACACGCTGCCTTAGACAGTCAGCTGTCACCTCATGGAAATGAGCAGGACCTTCAGACACACTTAGACACACAGCCATATCTATGTAGGTCATTACGTTATAGAAAGTGCTCATCGGATTTATAAAATTAAGAACTATAACCAACATACACTCATTTAAAACTGAGGATGTGGCCATTCCATTTCCATTTCGTGCTTTCGTTCTGACGCGTAGAAAGCACAATCCTGGAGGGGAGCTTCAAGTTCCCAGGAGCCTCTCGGAAGTTCCGCACAGGCGGGAGCCTATGCGACTGTCGTCATCTTATTATCCCTGACATACGGTAGCTTCTCAGTAAATATTTGTGGGATAAATAAATGAATAAATAAAGGCATTCGCATTAAAATTAATGGGCTCAGGCTATTTCAAGACTGCAGCGGTTATCACCACCGTGCCCTTGCTTTGACGAAGTAAAGCAGGAGTTGGCAAACATTTTGTAAAGTGCCAGCGGTACGCAGGTCAGGTCTTGTGGGCCACATGGTCACTGCTGGAGCCACCGACCCTGGTGTCCCTCACAGCCGTGCGATTCTGTTGTTGCAGCACAAAAGCCACCACAGACAAAACATAAACAAATGAACGTGATCGTGTTTGAATAAAACTTTTTTTTTTTAATTTATTTGACAGAGAGAGAGATCACAAGTAGGCAGAGAGGCAGGCAGAGAGAGAGGAGGAAGCAGGCTCCCTGCTGAGCAGAGAGCCCGATGCGGGGCTCGATCCCAGGACCCTGAGATCATGACCTGAGCGGAAGGCAGAGGCTTTAACCCAGTGAGCTACCCAGGTGCCCCTGAATAAAACTTTATTTATAAAAACCAAATTTAGCCCTAAACACATCCAAATCCCGCAGGAACCACTTCCTTACAATGAACATTCTAGGCCCTAAAGGTTCGAAATCAGAAGGCTCGCCAACTTCAGCCAGACACATTTTATTGGGTCAAAAACTGGGCAATGCATATGTACTCGCGCCCCACAGTGCCCATCCCCCCTTATGGAGCAACCCCCCCATCCCTGTCCTGTTAGAGGCGCGGCCTACGCAAGCCTCTGAATCTCCACGCTCGACTCTGAGGCAGGCTGGCTTCCCGGGGTGTGGCCCACGGCCGCACCTGCAGTCTGGACCCACAGCACAGGGGCTCCAGAGCAAGGCCAAGACCTTCCCAATGGAACGCCTAGTATCAGCGCCTAATGAACTTTACTCAGCGGCGGCCTGTTATTGGATCTGTCCTGCAGGGAGAAACGTGTGCCAGCAGGTAACAAGGTGGAAGGGACGTGCTGAGTCCCAGGAAGAGCAGCAGGGATCACTGCAGGACTGAGGAACCACACGCACCTCTACCCTCATGTCTCCACCTTCTGTCTGCCCCTGGATTCCTCTTTCACGGGACAGCAGATGCTGGACACCCAGGACTGCCTCCACTATAGCCACAGGGATAAAACCTTGTGTAACCCTCATTTCTGCCGGGAGACGCCCCACCCCAGCCGAAACTACCTGCTTCTAACAGAATGAAGAAACTGGCTTATTCCCACACAATGCGATGCCCATAGCAATGAAAATGAACGCTCTGTAATTATCTGCAATGATCCGGAATAACCTCATACAATGTCGGATGAGAAAAGCCAGACATGAAACAGTACAATCTGCATTATATGCAACACACGCATTCACACACACACACAGAGAACAAGAGGCAAAAGGAAACTACACCCTCAGAAGTCAAGAGCGCAGCTACCCACGGAGCGAGGCGGTACGTAGGGTCACGACAGGGGCATGAGGCTGTGGAGGAAACGCTCTGCTTCTTGAACCGGGCGCTTGGGACAGGGGAGTGCTTGGGCTGTGTAGCTGTACCGAGCGGTATACGTGACAAGGCCGCACGTGCGTGTGCACGGCCTCGTTCAACAGACAGAGAAGAACCATCACCCCAGGAGCAGAGAGCAAACCGAAGCCGCCACACGGGGCTCCAGACACCTCCTTCTTCTCAATCTGGCAAAGCCTTCTGGCCTCAAGTGGAGCCCCATTTCGTCCTCCTCATCATCTCTCCACGGCCTAACCAGCGGCCGAAAAGCGAAAAGCCAAACCAGACCATTCTGAGAGACCTACGACTCCAGTCACAGCTCCTTCAGAATGCTGGTGTCTCGCCAAGAAACCTCACCGCTGTCACTAACTCTGGGTTCTAAATAAGACACGAGAATCTAAGAAGCTTCCACTGCCCTACGGGCCGCACTTACATATAGACTTCTTCTAAAGTAAGGCTTGAAACGGGCAACTGTGGCTCATAAACACCTAGGAAGAAATGCCCAGATTCCCAGGGCTGCCTGCGGGAGAGCCCATCACCGTGCAGGGGAGAGCTGCCCCTGGGACACCGCGGTCACCGCACGGAACCACCAAGGGCCAGCAAGTGATCACGTGTGACTGGTCGTGATGCTTCTGGGGTGATGGTTCTTCTCTGTCTGTTGACCTAGGGTGTGCACATGCACGTGCGGCCATCTGCAACTCTAATCATAGCTGAACACATCTGCAGGATTTTATGGGCAGTGTCAATTTGGGGAGTCAAATCATGGTGCTGGGAGTCACTGTGGACATCTTGAACGCTGGTTTTAATACAGTAACCTGAACATCACATGACCGCATCTCCCAGGCACACTCTCCTGGGAGTTCAGATTACAAACTCAGTGAAGACCTTCGATCCCATTCAAGCACAGAGACTAGTCTATTTGCGAATGCTGCAGGGACACCAGCCCCAGGGGCACGGACGGGCAGAGCGCGCAGAACGAGGGAAACACAGTCACCCTCTTACACGGGACCCACGGGCAAGTGCAAATCCCAATCAGTCTTTTATAGACAGACGGAGCTCCTATCAAACAAGTTCACACTGCCTATCTGTCCATTAAATAAATCACTGCTTAAAGATTTCTGAAAACCTGACTTCATTTACATCAGCTATGAAGGGATCATAAATCCAAAATTACACCTTTTAATAGGAAATCATAACTGTATTTAATTCAATGATTCTATGTCTCATAGTTTATGAGTGTTCTAAAATGCCTCTCAAGAGGAAGACATCCTTATTTTTAGAAGCTACGTCCCGAAGAATTTAGGATAAAATGTCATGATGCCTGCAACTTACTTTTCCTTTACATGCTTCCGCAGAAGAATGTACGAGCCCTCAAACACACACACACACACACACAATGTGGCAAAATGCTAACGAGTGTTAAATGTAGGCGGTGGGTACACAGGAACGCACTGCACATTCTTGCGTATGTCTGAAATCTGTAGGACAAAAAGTTGCACAGAAATCTTGACTCACCTCTCAAGCGGATGGCGGTCTTCTTTCTCCTAATGAAAAGTGAAAGGTTAATGCCCAGGGGCACATTCGAGGCCAGTCGTGCTCCCTTACCCTGCAAACATAAGCGAAATAACGTGTTACCACCGAGGAGTTTTATTAAACTCAAGCTATTTCAGTTGAGACAACGTTCTTCAGCTATGACAAGCCTATAGATTAAAAAGGTGCTCGAACTTTTTTTTTTTTGGTGCTCAAACTTTTTAAGTTGCTTTTAAGCAAGGAGAAACGTGAAAAGAGAAAAAACTGATCCCTCGCGTCCTAAATGTGGGGAACAACCGTTAGCCTCACCCACTCTAGAAAGTTCTAGAACAAAGAAATCCCTGATTAAGTTTCTCTTAACTCACATCAATTTCAAAGCAGTGACACGTGATGTCGCCCAAACCTCCACACAGAAGGGATGGGGAGCTTCCAGGGCCGGAGTGTGACTGTGGATTTCTGAGAGACCCCGTGTGAGGCCCCCGTGCCCCCTCGGAACCACGCCAGACCGCTGGGCCTCCTGGATCTCCCAGGCAGACCCACCAGGTGCCCAAAGACAGCACGACAGCACAAGGACAGTCAACTAGAAAACAACAGCAGGGATGAAGCGTCTACTTCTGACCCCAAGCTCGAGGTGTGTCTGACCATATAGGTGGCCCCCCAATCCCATAGGATGCTCTCCTGAAAAGCAACCTCAAGGCCAAGAGGCCAAACACAGTCACATGCCATCGGGGGGGGGGGGGTGCACTGCAGTTTGTTCCCTGAAGAATAATCATTCCTGGGACACTTGGGTGGCTCAGTCGGTGAAGTGTCTGCTCAGGTCACGATCTCAGGGTCCTGGGATCGAGCCCAGCATCAGGGTCCTTGCTCAGTGGGGCATCTGCTTCTCCTTCTGCCCCTCCTGCTCCTGCCCCCTAGCTTGTGCACACACTCTCTCTCCCTAAAATAAATAAAAACTTAAAAAAAAATAATAATCATTCTTAATACTATTATACTCTAATTATGACTACCAATTCTATAACTATTATTAGTAATTACACCTCCCTTTTAAACACAAAAACCCTTAATTTTTACATTATATATTTTTTTTCTCCCTTTTTTCTCAAAAGAGCACATTGTTGGCCAAGAGAAGCAAAACAAGCATCACGGGGCACCTCTGGTGCCTTCTGTCTTGGCCGTGACAAAAGGCAATTATCACTTGCTGTTGAGGATTTTCCTCCTCATTTTTGTAACAAGCCAAGTCCCATATAACGACACACACTGCTCTACCACTAAGGATGGAGGCAGCATCCCAACCACTGAGGAGCATGTGGTGTCCCCACAAGATGACCTAAAGGGATCCTTCGTGCGCTGGTCACCACAGTCCTGCTCACAGAGGCTTTGGGGGATTGACGTCCAACGTGTGAAGGCGCCGTGTACAAAAGCCTGAAGAAAGCGAGTCAGGATCCCCCCCTTTCAGTCCCATCTCCTCCACTCTCCAGCTTGATGAAAAATCGAGGGAACTGCTTCAAGCTGCTTCCTCCCCTGGGGGCTGGGGAGCACCTGGTCCCACGGATGCTGCAACCCGGAAGGGGACAGGCCTGGTGTTGAATGCCTCCCACGCCGGAGCACGCGGACCCCAGGAACACTCACCAGGAAGTTATGTCAGACGCTACCCAAAACCAAGGGAAAACACAGGATGCTCCTTTGGAAACACTAATTTTACTCCAAGATTTTGGCAAGAATGAGCAAACGCATCAGCAACCGAAACCTTGTTAATATTAAAACAAACATGTACTGCGAGCACAATGTAATCATTGCATGAATTTTTAAGCTCCAACTCCTATCCTTACTTGTCCAGCTCATTTCCAGCTACATCCTCACTTGGAGGGGAAGGGAGTGCGGGGTGGGCTCTCCTTTCCCATTAGAGGGGGTCTCAGGAGAACACGTAAAGCTGGCAGAGACTTCAACATCACGGGGAACCCAGGATGCTGCCGATGCCCCTTAGTCCAGAGAATTCTCCTCAAAATCATGAGTCCCAGATGTCTGCCCGATCTAGGGACACAGGTAGATGGACATCTAGGCATGTGGTCCCGTCTACACCACACGTCCTGGGGTCCATACTCCCTGAGTCCCTCTCTGCCCTGCCCACCTCCCCCCCCCCCCCGCCACCGGCAGGTGCTGTCAGGGCCCCCTCCCTCCCAACAGCTCACACCATGGGCTTCCCTCCAGCCCCACACTGCGAACACGTACGGCACCTACGTCCTTGTCATGCCAGTGAATGCCCGTGCTGTTACCAAAGCAAAAATAAGCAAAATAAGCTTCCCAGTTCGGCTTGTCTTGTCTCCCAATGTCTTGCCCACACACAGGCCTTGTGAGATAATCAATGTTTATCAGTGTTTTAAACTGCCACGTTTGGGGTACCTTGTTATTCGGTGACAACATGTCAGACCAGAGAATAATGGAAACAAATCCCACACACCTAATACCCCAGGGGCTGGGTTTGGGGGGTTTTGGGGGGTTTTATGGGAGACGTGTGTGCCCTTCCTGACTCCCTCCCGTCCAGCCCCTGCACAGATAACCACTAGCCCCAATTCTGATTTAATTCTTCTGCTTGTCTCTATGTTTGCATCACATACATACTCTCAGTTTATGGTTGCATTTTGCTGGGCTTTAAACCAATGTAAAGTGAAACCAGAGTGTATGTATTAACACACTTGCCTCTTGCGACGCAGATTCCGAGATTCACCCCTGGTGACTCACGGGACTGTGGTTGACTTTCCCCACTTTCTATACAGTCCCCTCTGTGTGAACAGACCACAGCTCAGCGCCCCATTCCGCCGAGGATCCCCTGGGACTTGCCAGTTGTTGCTAAAATGAACAATGCTATTTGCATTCCAGCGCCCGTCCCCGGGGCACACGCGGCATTTCTCCAGGGCACACACCTAAGAGAGGAGGGCTGAGCTCGGGAGTGCGCGTTTTCGGCTCTTCTAAGTAATGCCAAATTGTTTTCCATTGTGGTCGTGTACAATGGACTCTTCAGCCGCCTTGCCAGTCTCTCCCAAATAAGAGGCGTGCTTGTTTTGCTAATCACCAGCAAAGCTCTCAACCAACAAAAGGGAAAGCTTTTCCTGTTTACAGCATCACTACCACAAATAAATAGTACTCCAAAGTAGTGACCCAGACAGCTGGGACATATTAGTCACAGGACATTAGCACAGACTTCAGAATAACGATGCAGACCCAGCCGGCACCACACGCTGCCCGCAGGTAGAAGTCAAATTGGATTTCTAGCCCAACGTTCAATTCCGAGATGGTTTTTCCTCCTGGTTGACTCACATCTAGGGTCCCACCTTACTGTGTGCATCTCGAATGGGGAAAAGAATTAACTCACATGCGATCCAGCCAAATTCAAGGTTAAAGCAGCAGAGTCTAACTATTTCAACGAAATCGTGCCGTGTTTTTAATCTTTTCACCTATAAGATGAGATTGTCATATATCAAAACTAACTTTAGGTGCAATAACTCCACAAAAAAATACTGGGGCTTTCTTTATATAAAAAAATGTCCCTCTTAGTTTAGCTAATTCCATTTCTTAGGTGGCAACAGTCATTTTGACGATAATTATTTGTATTTCTAGTAAAAACATGCTATCAAGCTTTTCACTGGCATTCAATACAAAAAATGAGAAATTCTTCCCACGTGGGCAGGAAGGACAGTGGACTCCTTACTGTGAGTCTCATGGAGGCTCACCTCCCGCCACTGAAAACACTGGAACCAGACGACCAGAATCGGGTCATTTCAACCCTACCTCTTGACAGTTCTTCTTTCTTTACAACCCTCGACTATCGTTACACCCATTTTACAGATAAGAAGCTCAAGATGCAAAAAGCAGTTAAGTCGTGCACAGTCATGAAGCTGGTGAGCGGTAGCTGGAGGACCTGGCCCCAGGCCGTCTACTCCAGAATCCAGAGTCTTCCACGCTCCTCTGGGCTCCCGTATCTCAAAGGCCGGCTCTGCTGCTGAGGGCATTACAGAGACCAAGTGGGGAATGTACCCCGCACAGGGTGGATATGACATTCACACCTGCCCAAGGGAGGACGACGTGCCAAGTGCCCCAGAGAGGGGACAGGAGAGCACGGGGAGCCCATCGCAGCCCAACCCTTGCTCCCAAACCTCGCATACCCCACAACGGATGACCTGACAATTTGCACAAGGTCACCACCGAACCCTTTCGTTTCTGTTAATATTACAGTCTCCTCTTCCTGTCCTACCCTCAACAGAACAACCTTGACAACCAGATCACCCTTGATGATATTCGTAAAGGTTAGACATTCTTCACATAAACACTGGAGCCGAAATGGACTCTAAGTAAATACTTGGCTCATTCAGCTTTTCTAGTACTGACTTTAGAAAACCTTTGGCACTCCTTTCAAATAGGAACATCTTTTCAAAGTATTTCCGGTTTCCTGGAAATCATCCCAAATGATCTGGCCAATAAAGAAAAGCCTAGGGGCTCCTGGGTGGCTCAGTGGGTTAAAGCTTCTGCCTTCGGCTCAGGTCATGATCTCAGGGTCCTGGGATCGAGCTCCGCATTGGGCTCTCTGCTCAGCAGGGAGCCTGCTTCCCCCTCTCTCTGCCTGCCTCTCTGCCTACTTGTGATCTCTCTCTCTGTCGAATAAATATATAAAATTAAAAAAAAAAAAAGAACAAAAAGAAAAAGCCTGATTATAGGACTAGCAAATGACAGGTTACAAAAACTTCAGCGATAGGATATACACTGCTGCTCACAACACCCCTCTGCCATACCTAAGCTTAGGTATTTAAAGGATAATGTGGTGTTCACCAAATCTGTATGTTTGTAACTACATTAAGAAGTTAAAAAATGCGGCGCCTGGGTGGCTCAGTGGGTTAAAGCTTCTGCCTTCAGCTCAGGTCATGATCTCAGGGTCCTGGGATCGAGTCCCGCATCGGGCTCTCTGCTCAGCAGGGAGTCTGCTTCTCCCTCTGCCTCTGTTGCTCCCCCTGCTTGTGCTCTCTCTCTCTCTCTCTCTGACAAAATAAATAAAATTAAAACAAAACAAAACAAAACAGTGAGATACCACCGCACACTTACCAGAATGGTGACATTTTTAAAACCGCCAACATCAAATGCTGACAAAGACGCACATCAGCCAGGACTCTCACGTGTTTTTAGTGGGAATGCAATGGGGGAAGGGTAAAAAAAAAACAACAAAAGACTGTGGTACACCCATATGCTGGAATCCTACTTAGTAATGAAAAGGGACAAACTACTGATCTGGATGAATCTCAGATGCCCTCCGCTCAGGGAAAGAGGTGAGTCTCAGAAGCGCATCATCTGTATGATCCCACTGCCGTGATATTCTGGAGAAGGCACAACTACAGCAACAGAGAACAGATCCGTGGTGTCAGGAGTTAGGGATGGGGGGCTGCCTACGAAGAGGCAGCTCCAGGGAGTCTGAGAAGTGCCGGATTGTTCCACAGGCTCTTTGCCATGGAGGATATGTGCCTCAGTGCATGCGTTAAAACTCCAAGAACTAAATGTTCCACAAGAGTGAATTTTACTGCTGGAAAATTTTTTAAATCACCGAATAAAATTTTTAAAGCACAGAAAAAATTGGTAGGCCTTCATGAATGGCTATTTGACATCTGCTTTGAGGGCAAAGAGGGATATGTGAGGGTCGAACAGCTCTGAGGCTCCCTGCCAGGCTAACGATCATGGAACAGGAGACCATGAAAAGCCCATGCGAGGACCTCTACGGGGTACAGAGGGTCAGGAACCTTGATTTCTGGTCTGACTTCATCAAAGGAGGACCGTGTCAAATTACGTAAGCTGCATCACCCGCCTGAGCCTCAGTTTACCTACTCCTAAAATGGAACAATGAAGCAAATGGTCTTTTGCTCCTTTCCTACTGCAAACATTCTAAGGTCAATTTGTCTTTAAGTCACTGAGTCTGGGAGGACAGTAGGACCAATAAGCAGAAGTGGCCACATACAGAAAAACGGACAGGCATCTGCACAAATGCCAGCAGGGAACAAAATACAGTGAAAACCACTGATGTGAGTGGATGTGGGGGAAATCATCAGTGAGGGGCAGACAGGAGAAGATGCAGACTAGTGCTCTCTCACACGACAGAATCTGAAAGGAGACGGGTTTCCTCGGGGCAGGGAGGCCGCGCTATGCCTCGAACTTCAAATGCTGGCGGGGTCGAGATGAGAACTGATAAAACAGGCTGGCCCAGTTTCCCTGCAAAAGCCCAGTGCAGAGGCAGCGATTTTCAAAATTTTAGAAATTCTTGAAAATTAAGAACACGATTGCTGAGCGCTGCTGAGCTGTCTTCTTGTCTTGCAGAGACTCCAGAATTCTAGAACGGAAGAAACCATTTCATTTTTCAAAGGATTCAACAGAGGAGCACCTGGGTGGCTCAGTGTGTTAATCATCTACCTTCAGCTCAGATCATGATCCCAGGGGTCCTGGGATCGAGTCCCGCATCAGGCTCCCTGCTCGACGGGGAGCCAGCTTTTCCCTCTGTCCCTCCCCACCGCTCATGCTCACTCACTCTCTTTCTGTCTCTCCCTCAAATAATAAAATCTTAAAAAAAAAAAAAAAAGATTTAACAGAATGTAAAGAATACAACTTACTAAAGGACTAAGATTTTATTTGTCACCTTATTAGTCTGCGGAGCAGGGAAAGCACTTGACATCAGTAAGATTCCTCAAGTGACCAACTGAAATGGGGCGAACCCTTGGGCTCTGCGCGGAACAGAACCCAGAAGGCCACTCCTGGGCTGGGCCCCTGCACTGAAGGAACCTGGGGAGACACAGCGTCTGAGCACTTCACCAGCGCTGAAGGGAGGATGGGGAAATGGATGGTATTCCCGCAAGTTCACATGCAGAGAACTTTTCAAACATCACTCCCTCTGCCAATTCTTTCTGATGATGACATGCGTGGGTGAGGAGAATGCACAGGGGACTTCGGCTCCAGGTCTGGTCTCTTCCACCACCGGCGGCCCCCCAACTTTAGGAGCACTGCTTTGCTGCTCACTTCCTTTTCTGCCCCCACAGGAGGGGACAGCCCCGGGCCCCCAGCCAACACCAGGGCCAGTGGGGCCTTGCACCTGCCGGGTGACCCCACGTCCACGGAGGCGCCTGGGGGACACATACACGAGGTGTGACTGCCGCTGCTCTCCAGCGCTGGGCTGTGACCACACGTCCTGCGCGCGCACACACATCCCAACTGCCCCATCCAAGTAGCCAGCGTGTTTGGGGGAATGACTGTGGCGGGTGCAGGGTGACACCCAGCCCCAGCCGGCTGGGGTGCGGGGGACACAGCTCACCCAGGAGACCCTGAAAGAGGAAACTAAGGCAGACCAGTGCAGCAGAAGGCATTCGTGTGGGCACAAAGCTCAGAAGTAAGGAACCACCACCAGGGAGGGGACAGGGTGGGTGAGAGGGACAGCAAGGGACAGAGCACAGACACTCACATTCAACTGAGGCGTCAGGCTTTCTCCTCGGGGCCCGGGGAACCACGGGCACATGTCGGCAGGACGTTACCATGACTGCCTCTGCAGCCTGGGAAGAGGATTGACAGCAGTCGGGAGAGTGGAATGAGGTCAGGGCAGAACGCGGACGGCTACACGGAATCCAGGCAGGAAGGGATGCGGGCTCGAGTCTGGATGAACGCAAGAGATAATGCAGGGACCAAATGCCCTTTCTCCAGTGACTACAAGGGGACGGGGGTCACAGAAAAGCAACCGGGGACGGTCCCGGGTTCTGCCCTGATGACTGAGAAGAGGATGGTCTTTTTCGCAAGGAACTGGAGGAAGGGCAGCGCTGGTGGGTTCCCCGTGTGCAGGACTGCACATACGGAGGTCACTCCACACTCCTGCGACCGACCAGTAACTCTCGGGCTTCTCCTCATAGAGCTGCTTACTCCAAACCCCCACAGGCCACGGCACCTCAAAACTTTGCACTGTCTAGCTAAAAACTCAGCTCCCTGCTCAGAACCTCTCGGCAGCCGAAGAAAGAATGGACCTCACGGGGCACCTGGGTGGCTCAGTGGGTTAAAGCCTCTGCCTTCGGTTCAGGTCATGATCTCAGGATCCTGGGATCGAGGCCCCGCATCGGGCTCTCTGCTCAGCAAGGAGCCTCCTCCCCCCCGCACCCCCGGCCTGCCTCTCTGCCTACTTGTGATCTCTCTCTCTCTGTCAAATAAATAAATAAAATCTTTAAAACAAAAAAAAAAAAGAATTGACCTCACATCAGAGAGGGCAAGGGGCTTACTCCAGGCCACACAGCCAGAAGGAGAAGAGCTAAAGTTTCATCCAGGATGGTCTGCTTCTGGACCAGGATGGTCTGTTCTTCTCTGCTGCCCTGCTCTATTAAGGGCCTAGTGCTATCAATTCTGTAAGGTGAGGGCTCAGGGTTCTTGACCTCTGGCCACTGTCTTCTCTTGCTACTCCTGAGAACGGAGTCCGGGCAGCCCTGGACGACCTACTCTAATCCCTAGGAACACTGCTCCCACGGTGGAGCTCTGGCCCACCTGCCCTGGCAGCCTGGGAGAGGCTTGCCCCATCTCTGTGTCTTCAAGTTCATCCCACCAGCTCCTGGGGCTCCGTGCCTGCAGGGCGGCTGTCTGGTTTCCACCGGAGCCCTTTCTGAATCCATCTGCCCTACCTTGTATCTGGGCGCTGAAAGTTCCCTGAGGGCAGTCCTCATTTAACTCACAACTGTATCGCTGGCTGAGCCCAACAAGATACTTTCCCCTCCTCCAAAGGGAGCTCTCTGTGATACTGTTACCTCGGGGAGGAAGGGAGGGGAAGGCGGGAAGGCCGCTAGAGAAGGATACACAGTGTTTAAGGGAAGCCTGCCACTCCCCATGCACTATCTCGGGCACCAGAGAGAGGAAAACCAGACCCCACAGCCCCTGAACTTGCAGTCCCGTGGAAATGGGGTGTTTGTTTAAAAAAATATACATATATGTACACATACACACACACACTCCCCAAAACACATTAAATATACAAAATAATTGATAAAATTGAGGGCTTTGGTGTGTATGCTCATTAAATTATTCTCTATATTTTTCTACATGTATAAATATTTCATAATAAAAACATCTAAAACCAAGAAAAAAAATCAATGTCAAGCCACAGTACTCTGTGCACAAAGAACTGGCTGGTCAGACTGATTGATCTGCAAAGGTTCTAGGCAGAGAAAATCTGATGTGATCTGCTGTGTTTTTCACATCGGCCTCCACAGCTATAAAGCAACCAGAACAAAAGATGGAAATGCACAAATTCAGACGATATGAATGCAATCGAAAAACAGAATGGGGTCTCTCATGTGCCAAGACTTCCCTCGTGCTACCACCAAATCCTCTGTAACAGTAAATAATAAAAGAAAATAACAGGAAGACAGAATTGCTTTTTTTTTTTTTTTTTAATAAAGAAAGAGATTTTATTTTTTTCAAGTAAACGCTACCCCCAACATGGGGCTCAAACTCACAACCCCAAGATCAAGAGCCATGTGCTCCACCAAGTGAGCCAGCCAGGCGCTCCCATAACCACTTTCTACTACTTTCTGGCCTCAGAAAGAAGCCCTAGTTAGTAGCCACTACAACGTTCTCTATACGTGCTAGGCATCGACGGACCCAATCCCGTAACAAACCCGCATGAGACGGGCACTACTCTCCCCGCCCCATTGCTGCTGACGGCTGGTGCAGGCACCCAAACCTGTCTCTGGCAATAATCAATACTCCATGATGTATGCCGCCCAGGGTCTCGTGTTCTCTCACTCATTTTCCATAAGCTTCGGTGCCACACAAAGGAGTAAATCTGACAAAATCTCCACCAGCCAGTTCAGTAAACCAAAAAAAAAAAAAAAAATCCAAGAAATCACAGTACTAAGATGTACAGTCTCAGAAACAGAACCTCCAAATGTTAAGGCAATAAGGAAAACCAAGCAGTGAAGAAAATTATCTGTGCAATCTTCTATAGTCATAAAATAAATACTGCATGAATATTTTAAATCGAATAGCCATCTAATTTGAAGGGGCCCTAAAGATGCAACTGGCAACAAAGCTGCAAGATCAAAAGTTTGAGTTCTTGAAGTCAATTTCTAATACTTTTTATCTTTAAACATCTGTTACTGTGAAGAGTGTGCAAAATTCGCGTTCTACGCCGCCACAGAGCAATGGGACAGGCTAGAGCCCGTGTGAGCAGGCTGAGATTTTATTTACTGAATTTTCAAAAAGATCATAAAACTTAAAATACATGCCACTGTTTATGCCCCAGCAGGGGGCTTCACCATTCTGGAAACAAAGTACAGGTCCAACGGGAAAGGTCGGGTTTAATCTGCATCAGTACTTCTGAGCCCCTAGGGTTTTGTTCTTCCGGCGGAACCCTGGTTGGGAAAACGCTCAGTACTTCACCCATCACTCCCCTACATGGTCTAAATTTTAGGCACTCAACGGCTCTGACCATGCCTCCCAGGCAGTAAGGAACTTTTTGCGCCCAAACCCAGTAATCGGAGCGCTCTCCCGGCTGGACCTCCATCCGCACAAGACCCCAGCCGGAAGAGGGCGGGCTGCTCCCTTTGCCTGCACACCACAGGCATAAACAGTCCAGGGACATCTGCCGTATTTCTCTCCTGATCTTACCCTCCTCGAGAGTGCGGCCCGCTTTCCACATCAGGGATTGCTGGTGTCCCTGGCCCATCAGGGGACACACAGGCAGGAGCCCCGCACCTCTGTCACACTTTCGCCACCCAAAGGGAGCCCCGACGACGACCTACGGTGGGGCAGGGGGGTGGGGGAGACAGAGCAGGTCTCATGTCGCGTTCGGCCATCATCATGAAGGCAGACTTCAGCTGTAAACTGTTCACCCAGGGATCTGAGACGGTGTGTTCGTTGGCGGCACCCAGAATGTTCGGGGTACAAAAGTGTCCCAGTTATCTTTCTCCCCAGACACCTCTCGCTGGTGACCTATAGCACGGTGAACCAAAATGTTAATGCAGACGGCACTGTGGTTATTTTCTGCAGGAGAATTATTTGATTGCCAGAGCGTCTAACTAAATATGTAAATGATGCGACGGAATATCAAACATGCATGTCATTTGTTCCCAGTCCCAGATAAGTCAAGGCCATGGGGCACCTGGGTGGCTCTGTTGGTGAAACATCTGCCTTCGGCTCAGGTCATGATCCCGGGATCCTGGGATTGAGCCCCACGTCAGGACTTCTCCCTCTGCTCCTCCCCGTCCCCCTCTCAAAAATAAGTAAATAAAATCTTTAAAAAAGAAACCAAGTTTAAATCAAGGCCTTGTTTTAAACCCACCCCACAACTCTGCAATCCACACACATGCCATCAATAAAAAGACCAAGACAGACGCCAGAACAGGATGAACCAGAAAGAGAGACCCTGCAGCAAAACCCAGACTTCCACTCTGAACATGGAGTCCACAGTGCAGTCGGCGACCTGGAGTATGGGCCACCCTCTTCCAACAAACAGACTCGACCGTTGCCGCTGAAACGACGGGTCATCCCACTGGATTCTTATCAGGACTCTGAAGGCACAACAAGTTTCCCTTCTCTTACCACAGACGGGAAGCTAAGCTCCGTCTCCCACATCTCCACAGGAACAGTGCCAGGACCCGTGGCTGCAGGACGCCTGGGCCCCCTCTCGGCCCGGGCACCACGCAGTGGAGCTGGGGGACAGTCTGCTGCCCCAGGGGCTCCGCCCAGCCTCCGCCCAGCATCCCCTACGTGCACATGCACACCAGAGCTGACACACTGTAGGAGCGCACATCCAGGCCCAGAGCCTCAGCTCCCCTCCCAAACCTGTGGCGGTCCCTCCACGGACAAGCCTGCGCCGCCAGGGACAAGCTCAGCAGCCGGCAAAGCGCCGAGAGAAATCATGATCTGTGCGCCCAGAGAGGACTACCGGCTGAGGCTGAGAGGCTGAGCCGAGGGGCCAGCCCCGCTGCCTGCTCTCCCTCCTGCCAGGTAAGACTGGCCAGAGCAAAAGACGTGAAAACACCAGGCTGTTTTCCAAGAACGCCGACAGGCCTCAGGAAAAGGTGGCTGCCAAGTACATGGGCAAGACCGCTCTCATGCAGTCTCTTCCTCGACTGATGGGGGGGGTTACATCCCAATAAATCTAACGTAAGAGGCGCTCTAACAAATAAATAAAATCTTTAAAAAAAAAACAAAACTTATTTAAAGATAGAAATAAGCCACACGCAAAAGGACAAATACTGCACAGTTCCACTTACATGAGGTCCCTAGAGTAGACAAAATCACAGACGGAGAGAGTTAGGAGTGGACGCTGGGGCTGCAGGGTGGGAGGAACCAAGGACGAGGGAGTGCTGGACGTGGACAGGGGTGAGGGTTACACAACACAGTGAATCTGCCTAACGCCACGAATTAGTCACTTAAAAATGGTTAAATGGCCCATTTTCTGTTATGTATATTTTACTACAATTAAAACAAAATAAAAGATGTTTGTTTGTACTCTTTCAAAGCAAATTATAGACTTGGAACATGCTCGGTCACATCTCAGAAACGGTATGCTTTATGCCCATACTATTAAGATAAACAGCATGGCTCTGCAGATCTGAGGATGCCCCAGGGCTGTCTGCAGTTTCCGTACTTGGCCAAAATCTCATCTTGGGTTTCAATCTGGAAGGCCGAAGAGCAGAGGCTTCCGGCATCCCTGAGCTGCGGTGTCATCAACACGTCACCACTCAGCACGGCAGCATCAGCAACGGGAGCCAGGAACCTCATCCGGATACCTACCCTGAGTACCAGAAAACCGACTGCCAAACGTCGGTGAGCCTTCCAGATGACTCTCAGAACAAACACGTCCCCCACCCAAACAGAAACGACGGGACGCCCGAGGGCTTGTGTCCTGCGCTTATGACGTCACGAAGACGTCCCGAGAAGGTCACAGACAGGCTGGAACAGCTGGTGAGTTAGTACCTGTTTTAAAGGGCTGCCTGAAGAGAACTCCAACACCGTGGTGCAGAGAGCAAAGCCCGCAGGGCACGCCGGCCGACGTAACAACGTCCGCGTTAGACGCCGGGGCACCTGAGAGAACAAGCATTTCTCACGTACTACGTCTCTCCAAACCGTCATCCTTCTCCGGGAAGACGCTGAACCTGGCGCGCAGGCAGCGAAAGTCCCAATGTCGACGGAGATTTGTTATCTCCAAAGCCAATGACACCACTCCACGCCACATGTCTAGAAAGCCATGGCCTCGGGACCATTGCTCTCTCAGCTGGGGTGAGGCACGGTCGTGGACCGAAATATCAGCAAAAAATCTGTATGAAGGCAACCAACTCACTTCTGCTGCTGAGATTATCCAGGTATTCTCTTTTCCCAGCACGGCACAAAGCTGGGATGAGAGGCCACTTTCCACAACGGCACCCTCGTCACCAAGGAAAGTGGCAGGTTCCAGGAGTTAGAGAGACGTCAGTGATTTAACAAAAGTTTAGTAAGTAGGAGACAACCTCCCCCTCGTAGTGTGTTATCCTGACAGCTAGCCAAAACAATGATAATTATTCAAAAACGAAAAACACAAAGCCTTGCTGTCTGTCCCTTCCTCCCCGGCTGAGCCACCCCCACCCTGTACCACAGACGTTCATGATGCACACCACACACTAAGAATTAAGTTTCCTGTGCCGCAGTGCTAACTCTTACGATCTTAAGAACATTGTAATCATTTTCATAAAGCTTCAGACTTCCCCTTGCATCCCAGAAACCCATTCTAGAGCCTGCGAGATTTCCTTTTGGCAACACAGGTCCTGTTACCATTTCCTCTTTTGGCATTCTGCCACAATGTTCATTGAGCACACATCCAATATTTATATAAAACTGACGGGATGGACGCACACCAAAATGCTAGCAATGGTTATCAACGGGTGACAGGATTCTGAATGATGTTCTTTTGCTTATGTAGTTTCTAAGCAGAAAAGAAAGATGAAAAGTAGGGAAGAAAGGGAGTGGGGGAGACAGGGTAAGGAGGGGAAGGCAGGAGAAAGGTTTTCTAAAGAAAACCAAACCTAGGCTAAAAGGCAAAGGCAAAGCAGCCTTCAACAGCCAGACCCCAGGGGGCCATTTGGAGGGGCCCCTGGCGACCTGCCCAGCCCGCATCCACCCCCAGCGCAGGCCGGCCCTCCCTCGGACCGCCTTCCTGAACATGTTCACTCGGCATTCCATCACACAGCCTTGTCAGGAGGTCCATCCCCGGCTTCCCTCTCCGGAGGGCCGCCCCTGAGAGCAGAACCCCAGCCTCCCCAACCTTCACTGCAGCTCTGTAAGGCCAGCGATGGGAAATGCAGACTGGTTTTTACCGCAGATTCGTGTCTTCGTGGAAGAGCCATCCTCATGGTGACTGGAGGGACCGTGGCTAAGAGGCCACAGGGAGTCTGGATACCCCGATTCCGATCCAGACCCCACCAGGCTCCAAGAAAGGATTTAAACCAGGTGATTTCCAAGACTGGAGCTCTACTCCGCATAGCTGCCAACACCACAATCGGACGTCAGGGGCAAAGACTCGGAGCGACGCGGGGCCCGAGAGGGGTGACAGTGAGCCACCAAAGGCGAGCAGGAGACCAGGCCAGGGGATGGAAACCAGGAAGTAGAGCAGAACCCCACCCCCTCAGAACCAGGTGGCCCCACCCCTTTCCACCCGCAGAGCCTGGTACGGTGTGGGGAGAAGAGGGGGCCACAGGAAGTCGGCTCAACAGTGGGCTCGGGCAGGAAGACAGTGCGATGACTGACTTCTGACTTTCTGGAAAATCGGTGGTTTCGGGTCAGGGACGCGGCTGGTAACAAGCAGAGAGGACAGTGGATCGGACTTCACAGGGTCAAACTGCCTGTTATGAGTCATTCTTTGCCCAGTCCTCCTGCGAGTATTTAAACACTTCTTTATGAGAAAGTCGGCGAGGCTCCACTTCTTCCCCAGCAGACCACAGGCTTGCTGAGGGCGGGGACCGTATCCGGGCACTCGGGTCGGGTCGCCTGGCCCACAGCAGCCACCAGCCAGGACGTCCGGGAGAGCGTATCTTCTCCAAAAGCGCCACAGACCTTCTTGCACACAACAATGTCTAGAGAACATCTTTTTTGGGATTATTCTTCTAGATAATGTTCTCAAGGGTTGCCTAGTGTTCCATTTTGTGGATATACGCAATTTGTTCACCCAGTGCCCCAGTGTTCGATATTTGGTTTCCCACTTTTCCAGTAGACAGCTCTGGGATGAACAATGGGCCTGATTATTTCTTAAAACAAACTCCTGGAAAGTATATAAGGGTCCATGCCAGCCCTCTCCAAAGCGACCCTCCACACCCTGATCTTGAAGGACGACTGTCATGAACTTTCTCATTTAGGTAAACCACTAGGAACTTCTCACGCAGGGGAATCTCTGAAACCGGGCACCTCTGACAGCAACAGCCGAAGCCCTAACTGTCCTCTCCAGTCCTATTTCCCGTCAGACGCGGGCATCTGGGAGGAGCACCTGATCCAGAGTGCCCGCCTCCTGGGCTCACCTTCTCCTCTGGCTCCGTGCACGACGAGCCACACAGCCGCGTCACACGCCCCACCCCCCCTTCTCCCTCTGACGTGGCTGGTCCTCCACGACGCCGGCTCTGTCCCTTTGCTTCTAGGTCCTCAGAGGAAGAACAGACCCTGCCTCACCCCTAAGACACAGAAACGTCAAGTCCTCTGTACCCACAAAAGCCTCCTGGCTTGTGTCTGCCTCCCTCCTGCGGCGGTCACATCTTAGTAGTCCCTCTAACGAGGGCACAGGCAGCAATAACGACCTCAGTCGTACAGTCTTAACTTTTTATCTGCTTTCTTAAAAAGGGACCTTTCAGAGGTCTTCCTGGTGAACTTAATGACTGCTTTAGACACACAGCTCCCAAATGGTGAGTGTGATTTCAGCGGCTTCGTGAAACCTGCACAGGGACCCCAGCAAGAAACTGGGTCCACTGCCAGGGCCTTCACACGGATGGCTAAAGGGGGCTTGAGACATCTCTGTGAGCTCCCACCACCAGCCTCGGGCTCTAAAATCAGAGGAGGGGAAAGCAGGCCACGTGCAGGGCCCCGTGGAAACTTGGCATGCGGCCTGGCGCAATGGCTGGTAACTGTGAGGCCCTCTCAGAGGGACTCAGGTGTCACTGCATGGCCGTAAAACAAATGTCGGATTACCAGCCTGAGAACGGGCAGCGGCGCCAAGAGGAGGCACGGCCGAGGCTCTGCCTCGGAGCACCGGCGTGCTTACGGTTGCCGACGTGAGGACTGCGTGAGACCCAGCCTGGACAGCTCTGTGCGGGCAGAGCCTGTGCTGTGTTCACACCTGTCTCAGCCTCCTCATCCGCGTCAATGACTCTCAAGGCTTCGGCCAGACCCTGAGGCCGCCCGTGAGGATCTCCACGAAGACGGTAACAAACACGGGATGTTCTGTGCACTTGGGATCTCAGGGTAAGGAAACTGAACTCACAGCCAGTGGGGACAGGGACAGGCTCTGGGACAAGATCAGGGAGAAACACAAGCAAAAGGACAACAGTCCACGTGGCCAAACACCAAGAACACTCGGGCCCTCCACGGAGTTGAGTGAAGGGCCCACCTGCCACCCAGGGAGCAGAAAGGAAAGCTACACTCCCTCCGTCCGACAAGACTGTGCGGGGGGAGCCCAGGACGGCTGCCGCCTCGGCCAGGAGGGCCCACCTGACCACCCCACAATGCAGGGGCCGCGATCTCCCTCTCGCACGACATAGCCGGTGCCCCGAGAGGCCTAGAACCCAGCTCTGCTGCCCTGCCTGGCATCCCCAACCGCTCTCCAAATCCGGGCTCCACGGTCCTTGCCTTTCCCAGTTCTCGTCACTGAGGGGCCACCCACTGTCTGGTGCCCCCACACGGTGGTTCAAGACAGTGGTCCAGCCCCACAGGGATGCGCTGGCAGCCACGACGCCGGTCCCCACCTGCTCCCTCCGTCTCAGGGGACCCAGGCTGCGGCTGAAGGCCCCGCACCGGCCCACACAGTGTGCTTCTCCAGCACGCCGAACCTGCCAGCGCCTCATTCCTCCCCCACCTGCCTGCACACCTCAGGAGCCAAGTCTGCTTCTCCCCATGCCCCACGCACACGCACACCCCGGTCATACGGCCGCCCATCAGCCTGCGACTGCCAGGAGGGGGAGGGCTCTCAGCACAGCGCCCCCTTTGCCCTTTCTCTGGCCTCTGCGGCAGCCCCCACTACTGGGACGGGGGACTCCCTCAGCCAGCGCGCCCACCTTCTTAGGGAGCAGTTCTGTCGAACTCTGCTCTCCACCCTGCCCCCAGGACGTGTCTGCTCTATTCCGAACCTTCACTGAGCCCGTGACTCCAGGGAGCCCCATTCCCAGCAGGAGCACTGTCCTTCGCCCCAGCCCGGCCGGGGAGCCCCCAACCCATCCACCATCTGAGGCTGGTCATGGCTTCACACAGTGCACTCAATGGGACTTCTAAGCGACCCAACATCCCACATTTTGTACCTTTAACAGAGACAGCCTGCCGGGAGGGGCACCGTAAACAGTGATGAATCCACCAACCACTGCTGCTTCTGTAGCACGGTCTGGACACACGGCTCAGCAGGGCCGGGGAAGATGCACTGAAATAAGACTCTTTTCTATGAACACGATGATAAACACCAGGTGACGTGGGGCTCGGGAGCCACGCTTCCAGTGTCGCGCAATCTGGGAGCAGACGACTAGGGTCTGTGAGCCCAAGCTCTCCGCACACAGGTGAGGAAGCAGAGCCGCGAGCTGGCCAAGGTCACGGCTTGGGCACACGTGGCCTGGCACACACGGCGTCTGTAAGGGGGTTCAGGTAGGGGGGAGGGGAGGACCACGTGAATGAGCAATGCCAACCACTGAAAACAAACTGGAAGTGGAATTTCGAACTTTGCCAAAAATTGCGGGCAAATAAAATCTCGTTTCTAATAAAGAATCTCTCTTTAAAACACTGATTCATCTTAACGATAGTCATTCATCTTTTCCAGGTTTTACATTCCAGGAGATGGCGAAAATGGAGCTACATTTTTTAAAAGACAAACTGTCAAGTGTCCCCTACGACTTCCTATGCGGTTTCCAAGTGCAGTTCCAGTTCCTGGTTCCCCTTCGCGGGCTGACCACGCACAGCACGCCTCTTCCTACACTCCCCTCTGCTGTCGGAGGGATCGAGCCAAACCTGGCAGCCCCAGAAACAAGGGACAGAAGACGAGAACACCCAGCCGCCCCACTTCGAGGTCCATCTGCCCTAGCCTGCCGTCTCGGCCCCCTGCTCCCTGCCGTGCACAGGGAGCCCTGAGCATGGGACCCTCTCCGGCCAGCCTCCCACCCCCGCCCCCCAGGGGCCATGGGGCCACACTGCATGCACCACGGGGTGATGGCCTTTCTCTGTGCACAGGTCTGCCCCACGCCCCGCGCCGCCCCCTCCAGCCCCTTGAGAACCCAGACCGTATCTCACTGTCTCTGTGCTTCCCAAGGCTTAACAAGGTTCCAGCCCACTGCAGACCCTCAACGTGCCGTTACTGCCATTGTAAACCCGGGCTACGGAGAGGCCAGACGTCAGAACATCTCTCGTGTGGGCTCCCGGTGTCCCCTCTGCCTGCCACCTTCCCTCCCCAAGCAATCCACCCCCGTGGGACAGCCCCAACAACCAGCACAGGGAAAAGTCTTCCCAAAGACAATCTACTCGTGTGTTCTCCTCTGAGTTAGACTCTAAGTTCCCATTTCCTATAAAATCTTTCAACTCTCAACACGTCTCATTCCACGGACATGGTTCCCATGCAGGAAACGCAGCCTCCGATGCAAAACAGAAAACTCTGGCCATACAAACGCCATTCGTCCTTCTGGGGGGTTGTGCAGCGGGCAGCACGACGCACGGACACACCTGACCTCACCACCGCTGAGGAAGAGGCACAGCCCCTCCTTTTTCTTCCTTTCTTCAAGTGCCTTCCTACAGATAGTTTTCTACTACAATTACCTCAAATAAGATGATCTTCAGCCTCTCCACCATCAGGATACGTATCTTTATACACTTTTAATTTCTCTGTGCCTAACCTTTCCAAAGGGATAGATGATGGGACGAAGCCTTTTTGTGCCTCTGGCAGGGAGTGAGCAAGGTGGAAAATAATAAAACACATCAGGGCGTCTCCCTAAGAAGGGATGCACGACACAGCACTTCGCACTCATGAGTCTCGAACTGCACTCCCGAATCTTCTCCCCACCCTGGGTTATCACCCATTTGGGCCCATGTCAGAAACGCGGGCAAGCACAGAAACCAAATTCCTACCCTGCGCTGGCCCAGACCCCCTCCACTAGCCTAGATAAACACGACCGTGTGTGCTCAGTCTTTATTGCATGACGGGAAAAGGATTTAAAACTTCTGCATCTGAAATCACCCCACCGGACCGGGAGCAGGAGCAGGTGGCCCCTCGCGGACACGAGTGCTGCTGAGAGCAGGGGCTCTCCGAGAGTGATCCCAGACCAGCCCTGTCCGCAGCATCCACAAACGCGTCAGGCACGTCCGCTTCCTGGGTGTTTGCAACAAGCCTCCAGGTGCTTCTAACGCCTGGGCAAACTCGAGAATCTTCCGCCTGGGCTGATAAACCTCCAAGGTCACGGGAACGCCTGCTGGGCTAACCCACATGTCACCTCATTACCTGATTATGACGGTTACCCACCAACACACCTACACGGCCAATTTTTACCACCTGCCAAAGGCCCTGAACATTAAGATCCCTCGGGGCATTCTTCCTACTTTGTGGGCAAATTACTTGTGCCCCTCTGTCCTCATGTCTAAAACAGGAATGATAATAATCTCCATCTCAGAAGACAGTCGTAAGGGGCAAGGGCTTAGGCAGTCCCTGGCCATGCGGTTAGGTCTCCACAGACGTGAATCCCTACGGATACACCTTTGCCAAAAGGTCTAACGAGCTTCCTGCCTACTCACCACCTGAGGTTTACCCCCCGCCACCGTCCCGCAGCCCCGATGGAGGACACGCTGGGCCCAGTGAGGCCGCACGCGGTTCCACGATCTGCCAAGGAGTCATTCATTCCGTCTACAACCCGTGTGCCCACCGCGAGCCTGGGAATGAAGAGAGAAAGTCCCCTCTACGCACCTGCGCTGCCAACAGGTCCTTCTGGACAAAAGCCACCCGACCCTGGACATAAGGCCCGATCCACGTCAAGGGAGAAGCAGGAGGAATGCAACGAATATGAACAAAAGGAGTCATAAGAGTAACTAATGTTCATATCGTGATGACCTTGTGCCAGGCTCTAAGCACCGACAAGTGTCGTCCTCACAAAGACATGGTGAGGTATCTGCAGTTACTACACTCAACAATGAGGGTCAGGGAAACTGAGGCACAGAAGGTCTACATAACATGCCTGAGGTCCCACAGCTCCTAAATGGTAAGGCCAAGACCTGAGCGCACACACTCAGGCTCCAGTCAGGGCTCCTGGTGACTGTATTACACAACACAAAGCTACTAGTTAGCCAAGCATCTACTAGCCACTTGTTACCACATTTCCCAAAGCAATCATTCTGAGACACCTAAATTCAGGCCCACAATCCACGGCCACGGGGTTGAATACCAGGCCCTCCAAGCCCTGGACAGAAACGCTAGCTGATTATACTTGGTTTCTCCCTCCTTCTCTCTCCTCTAATGGGATTCCACCCGAGTCAAGTCAAACTCACAGAGCAGCGTTTCTCTCTTCTCCCAACTCCCGCGACACACCACGTACCCCCTGATTAAAGATCGTCTATGACACCGAGTTCTCTAATTGCTTCTCCCCCACGGCATTGCCGAAGTCTCTGGAAGCAACCCCCCTTTCTGTGAAACCGCACGAAAGTGGGGGGAAGCACGGCCTTGCTCGTGTGGACCCAGCAAGTGTTACATGGTTCACACTGGTTGGCTCCCCTCCGCTCTGCTGACGCTTGCTGTCAATCCCTGAGGAGCAGGACGGAAGCACTCTGTGGGCCAAATGAAAGCCAGCATTAAGGGAGGTCTAACACAACAGTCTCCGAAGGGTGACTCTGTTTCACAATCTGCAGGCCCTGCCTCTCCTACCTTATCCCCTGGGAGCCTTCAGCAGCCCCTGAGGGAGGCTACTAGGGTCCAGGTGGAAGAAACAGGCGCCCCCAGGGACAAACAGTGGGTAATTGTCTGGCCCATGTCACTCAAGGCTGCGGAATGGAGAAAAACCCGTCCCCAAAGTCCCAACTCTGCCCACCTGAAAGGTTAAGACTAAGGAACTACCACCCTGAAAGCAAAACTCGTTACCTTTGTAAAAACAACACAAAACAAGACAAAAAAAAATACCATGACAGAAAATACTACATTCTGTTAAAAAGTCGTTTGTAAAAGATGAGATAACCACGTTCGTGGATAGAATTGCAGGATTCAGATACAAAATGTGCCATCTGTCCCTGTGTTAGACTATAACGCCGGTCCCATTTCCAGGACTTTGTGGAGAACTCGACGAGCGTTCAGAAAAGTGTATGGAAGGACAGAGGTTCACGAGGACCAAGTTCTGAAAAAGAACAGCAAAGGGGAGGCTGACCCTGCCAAGCTGTGAACGTCAAAATAATCTGGCGGAGAAATAAAGAATCTGTGAAGAATCTCAGACTCATTATGCTGAGTGTGGTGGTAACAGACTTTCAGTTTGGGGTGATGAGAAGGTTCTGGAAACGGACAGTGGCGATGGGTTCACAATACTGTGAACGCACGAATGCCACCTAACTGTATGCTTAAAAATGGTACGTTTTCTTTCTACTTTGCCACAAATTAAAGATTTAAAAAATCAGTATGCTGAGTGAAAGGAGCCAGATACAAATGTGGTTCCATTTATAGAAAACTCTCAAAAACTCTCATCTACGGTGGCAGAAAGCACCTCGGGGGCCGCCTGAGTCTGGGTTCGAGACGCGGATGGGCTGCAAGGGGGCCCACGGGAAGCTCAGGGTGACGGAAACGCTCGGGATCCTGACCGTGGTGGTTTCACTCTGCCAGAGTTCAGCAAACTGTACGCTTGGAATGGAGGAAGTTCACCGTATGTAAATTATACTTCAATCAAGTTTTTAAAAAGGGGCTCGTGTGTGCATGGGGGAACCCCAAGTATGACACGGTCTGCCCCATTAAGGAAAAAATACAGGATTTAAGGATGTGGGAAAAACTGGATCACAAGCTGGAAAGGAGAACAAGGGCCCTGGATCGCCGCCTGATGCTGTGGGTGAAGATGAACCTCACACAAAATAAAGCCCTCCCCGTGCAAAACAAAAGCAGGGAACACCCCGGTGAGCCCAGGGCCAGGAAGAACATCTTCAGGCCCCTGCAGCGCGACATAAAGCAACAAGTAATGGGCTCTATCGAAACAAAAATTTTGGAGTGACAACTGACGAGGTTGACAGACAGACGGCAGGATGGGATTACGCTCTAGAACATGCAAGAAGCACGTGCAAACCAGCACGGCAAAGAAACGGACTACGGGGGGGTAAGGAACTCCAACAGCTAACAAACATATTAAAAGATGCTCAAATTCACTAAGAAATACACAAGCTGCCAGGAAAACGAGGAGATCCCACACCATAGCCAGCAAATTCCGGTAAAATCAGAAAAAGGGCTCATATCAGCCACTGTTGAGGATGCGGGGCGTCAGGAACCCTCGGGCACCCACGCAGAGAACAATCTGGCAGCGTTTAGGAAAAACAGGTGTGCTCGCTCCCTTTTACCCAGCCACTCTGCCCCCGGGCACGGGCCCTTGAGACAGTGGGTCTCACACCATCCCAAGTATCATAGTCTCCAGACCCGGCATGCTACATTACCAGTTGGTGGGGGTCTTGCCCCAAAGTTTCTGACTGGGGTCTAGGCCAGGGCCCCAGAACCTGCATTTCTAGCAGGTGCCAGGCGCTGCTGCTGCTCCTGGGCCCAGGCCACTTGGAGAACCAGCGCGCTAGAGACGGCCTTACCTCTACCTTGAAAAGAACGCATACACGATGTTCAGCAGAGCGCTGAGTGGAGGTGAGCTCAGTGTCCCTCGCCAGGGAAACAGGTAATAAAACTAGAAGATACACAGCAAAGCACCGGATAAGCCCACAGGAACACAGACCTCAGGAAGCCTTGAATGAAATTCTACCCGCTTTTATGAATGAAGATTTCCATAACAAAAAGGTTTAGCGTTGAATGAAAGAGAAACCCAGTGAAACCTAAAGCATGGGACCAATTAGTAAACTGAAGACGCGCACAAAATAACATCTTGAAGGAGGGCACAGACACACGTAAGAATAAATACAACCCAGGAGAGGAGGCTCCGCGGGCGGGGAGAGGAATGGGAGTAGAATGTAAGGGAAAGGTCAGACAAGAAAGGGGCTTTGCACAAGAGAGGGTCCTGTGCCAACAACGGAGGCACGCCGACTCCCAGCACCTCGATGTCCGAAAGGTAAAAGCCGCAAGAGCAGCTGTAAGTGCCCTCTCGCAGGCCTCTGCAGACAATGGAAGCCCCCAGCAGTTTTCGCAGTGGCTATGGGGACAGATCCCTTTAGCACTCAGAGAGGGAGGGGGAGATCTTTGTGGTGGACAAGCTCAAGTGAATTCAGGCCCCCAGAACCCAACCTGCTCCTGAGCCCTGGAGTTTCCCTCTTGGACATATCAGCACATGAGAAAAGCTGAGATTCTAGGTGTTCGGCAAGGGGTGTGTATGTCCACACCTGTGTCTCTTCTCAGTGTGCGTGTCTCTTCTCAGTGTGCGTGTCTCTTTGTATTTGTGTGCGTCTCTGGGGGGGGAGCAGGGAGCGGTTTATTAGTGGAGGTAAGGAAGCCTCCGGAGGGCAGAGACTCGGCCGCGCTTGTTGGCCAGCACTCACTTCTATTTCAGTGGAACCAGAAGTCAGTGACAAAACCAAGTCCTGCTCCTGGCCCACAAGCCTTCTCTTCCCCTTTCTTCACCCTCCCCTCCCCTCCATCCCACCCTGCTTCCCAGCTCCCACATCCAGAGGGGTGGGTCATCTGGTGGCAAGACAGGCTTATCAAGTGACAGACTTTACAGCCACGATTCTCAGAACGTGGTCGGAGACGCTAACTGACCAATCGTATTCCTGACCGAGAACCTGTAACAGAAAGGCCAAACCTTTAACACCAGGCATTCCAAAATGAGCCTGCTTCTAGCTACCATCAAGGAATAAGGCCAAAAAAAAGCCATCTGTCATCTGTCATGTCCCCTCAGGGGCACACTGGACACAGCTTTTCCCAAGGCCCAGAGAACAGTTCGCCCCACGAAGTGGCCGCCACAGCATAGGGGACGATCAGAAGATAAAAACCATCACTGATAGAATTCATGTGAAAAAATGCAAAAGATCCTTCTGGTGGCAGCTTTAAGCAGGCAAGCCCAAGCCAGGCAAGTATGGCCTTAGGGAAAGAAGCAGCAGATGAACAGCTGGAGGAAGGAGCAGAACTAAGTTAAAAAGCTGCAGCAGCTTGAGCGGGTCCAACACTCACACCTTCCCCAAAGGGGAAGCTTAAGCAAAGGGAGCTTAAGCCTGGGCAAACAATGCCGAACTTATTCCCCAAACGCAGTTCCACGGCAGCCCTTCTCACAGGCCTGAAAAGGTTTAGGAATTCTAGAGAGTCTTTCTGAAATGCTTTGTACAAGATATTAAGTTTCACAGATAAAGAATACGTGATGTGCAGCAGGGGTATGTTTTAGTTTTTTCAAAACCATATGACAGCTCTATGGAGAAGTGAGTCCTTTAGATTTTCATGGGATATGTGAGCAAAGCATGCCGTTTTCCTTTCCAGCTGAATCTACAGGATCTGCCACAATTTGAAAATTAAGGGACTCACCCGGGGGAAAAAAAAAGTAAAAGGACTGAAGCGAAAATTGAACGTCTGTGGTCAACACAGGCAATTCCAACTTAGGAAAATAAAGTTCTCTAAGTGCCAAACTTAATGACGAGATTCTGGTTTGTTTAGTTGTTTTTAATTCAGCTGAGTAAGCATTTATTGAGCACCTACAAGGCGGGCCCTGCGCAAGATGCTCAAGAGACTCCAGGGAGTAAGATACTGTCTTAATAACTGTGTCCCTCTCATGTTAGCTTAATCCATCCCTTGAATTAATTTCTTTAAAAAAAAAATGCTGTCTGATATTTCAAACAGCTCTCTACCAGCACTGAAGAGTTACAGAAATACATCTTACTATTTTATTAAAAATGTAAATTTCTAGTCTCTGAAGCAGAACAGAAGAAAAAGCCGCTTTCTCGGCTTTCCAGAGTGCTATCATTTGCCGCCCAAACACTCGCTACATTTTCAACTGTGCATGAGGGCAGCTGTTACTCAGCAGGTCACAGGGCTGGCCAGACTCAAAAACATGCCACCTGGCTGAAGAGAAAACCAAACGATCGGGGCCTCCAGACCCAAACAAACAGCAAGACAAGGCCAGGGAGCTGCCATGGCAGAAGACAGCTCCTGGAGGTTCCCTCCAAGCTGGAGCCTCCAACAGGAGGCACAAGCTGCTGCTGGCGGGCTCGCTGGTTTGGCCAAGGCTTGGATGGCTTCAGAGCTGGAAGGCTGCCACCTGCTGAATCACCAAACATCCCCGGGGCTTCCCCTGGAGCACTGACCAGGCAGGGACCCATCCTCCGCCTGGCTTCTCCCTTGGATATCCAACCAAGAAACGCCCACCCCCATCCCCTACTGCACAGGCCCAAACCGCTGCCAACCCCCTGGGTGCTGGGGCGGCCACTGGCAGCTCCCCCCAAGTTGCTACGTCACCAGTCCCACTCCTCTCTTTCTACCCACTCAGTCCTCCCTGCCTGTTCAAGCCTCGGGACCAGGACGCGTGGGGGGCTCCCCCGCGCACCATGACAGGCGCCTACCACTCCACAGCCAGGCAGCCAACCAGAAACACCCCCGAGTCCGACAGCAGAGTCACCTGTCCGAACAGCTTGAAAGGTCCAGCAAGGTAAATACCGAGGGAGCTAAAAGAGCAGGCAGACCCCTCATACGGAAAATCAACTTCCCTTTCACAAAGCAGCCTTCGCTCTGGGTTTCATAAGCGGGTGTCGCTGAAGTCTGTAGTGTCTGAAGGTGAAAAGAAACATCTGAGCTGCACCTGCAGGGATCCCTTCCACTCCCTCCAGCCAGGATTTTTACTCGCGACTCCCAGGAGGGAAACAGGCGTTGACCAGAACGCGCCAGCCCGAATCCGTTGGCTGGACCAGGACGCGCTCCCTGGACCCCCGGCAGCCGCAAGCCCCGCTCCGGGCGGACACGGTGGGAGAGACGGCCGCTGCTGCCGCCGCTCTGCCCTTGACAAGTCGCCTCGGGATCGCAGGACCCTTCACTCGCGGGGACGGCCGCGTCCTGGAGACACTGTCCAGTCCCGGCTGCGCCGATGGCTCCTCCAGGCCTTGCCCACTACCCCTCCTCCTCCGGCGAGGGCCGCCCCCGAATCTGCAGGCTGTTCTGCGGCCTGGGGAGGGCAGCTTGCTCCGTAGGGGAGGGGTCCCACCTGTTATACTGTAGGGGAGGCGCCAAGGGACCGCGGAGAGAGTGGGGGTGGGGGGAATCCCGAAACCCTGGGCGGCCGGCAGGCTGCGATCTCGCCCGGAGGTGCCAACTGTCACGCCGCCGCCAGGGCCGTGGGGGTGGGGCCGTGATTTAGGATTGGCCCCCGCGGGTCTCCCGACCCCGGCCCGGCCACCCGCCGAGGCGCCTCGCCGCCCCCTCCCCGGCTCTTCTACCCCGCCACCCTCCGCTCGCCCCAATCCGGCACTAGGCAACCTTCCAGCCCGCACGCAGCACCTCCGAGAGGCGCCCACGGACGCCCCCGCCTTCCTCGCAGCCCAGACCAGGTTCCCGAGCCCCGCGGCCAGGTTCCGGAGCCCCGCGCCCACCCCCGGGAGCGGCGGTGCGGGGGGAGTGCCCGCCAGGTACGCGCGCAGCTCCGCGCGGGCTGCGCTCACGCCCCCTCGCCCCGGGGCCGCCCGCACGCCGCTCCCCGCGTCCGATCGGCCCCCAGGATCCACGCTCTCCACCCCCACCCACGGGCCCCATGGCTCACTTGCACCGGAGTCGCGGCCGCCGCCGGAATTCCGCTCGCCGAGCCCCCCGCCGCGCACTGAAATCCGGGACAGGGCAGCGTCGGGGCTCCGCAGCGGGATAGCGCTCTCCCGCCGGCTCGCCGTGCGCGGGGGAGACGGCTGCCTCTCCCGACTCGCCCTGCCCGCTCCGTCCTGCCCGCGGCCGCCGCTGCCCGGCCGCTGCCTTGCTGGTGCGAACGCTTCCGACTTGCCACCGCGAGCCTCCGGGCTGCGGAGCATGCCCAGTCCGCGGCCCGCGCCGGCCCGGCTCTCCGCGCGCCGCAAATCCGCTCCTCCGGGTGTTCGCGGCGCCCGGGAGGGGAGGGCGGGCCGGGCGGGCGGGGTCGGCGTAGCTCTGCCGGGGACCGACGGGACCCGGGCCGCAGGCTGCGCCCCGAGGGGCAGCGCGGCTTGGCCCCTTACTTTGCTTTCAAGGAATCCGGAGCTTGGGAGAAGGGCCCAGCTGCGGATCTGGGGGGGTCGCTCACTGAGGCCGGAAGGGAACCGAGGTTTACGGTCGGGCGGCGTGCCGCTGGAGGCGGAGCCGGAGCTGTTTGGAATCGGGAACGCAAACTCGGCCGCCTGGAGGCGGGCTCGGGGGAACGAGTTTGCGACCCTGAGCGCTAAGACACTGGGGTGAACTCCTGGCTGACTCTCTCTCTGCAGACTCCCACCCCCGAACACTCAGACCGCCTGCGAGTGCCCCAGCCCAGCCCTAGCCCCGGGCCCCTCGGGGATGAGAGAGACCTGGGCCGCCCCGCCCGGGCCCCACCGCCCCGCCCGGGCCCCACCGCCCCGCCCGGGCCCCACCGCCCCGCCCGGGCCCCACCGCCCCGCCCGGGCCCCACCTCCCGCTGCCGCTCCGAGTGGCCGGGAAAACCCGGAGACCGGCCGCCCTGGGACGGGAGCACCGCGCATGCCCAGTAACCCGACCTGATGCAGGTCGCCCCCAGGATGGTTTCCTGGACTCCGAGAGTCCGACCCCCGCGCCCGGGCTAGGGGCGGGCAGCGGGGAGAGGTGGCCTTCGGCGCGGGGTCCCCCGTCCCTGGCCGGGCGGCGCGGCAGCCCCGCGGCGGACAGGCGCCCGGGGCTGCGACTGCCGCGGGGTCGGGGACTGGGCCAGCGCGGGAGGGGGCGCGCGGCGGCGCCCGGGCACGTGACTGTCCGCGGCGCTCGGGGCAGCCATCTTCCGCCCGGCCGACGGGCCCGGGGCGCGCGCCCAACGCCATCCTCCCCTCCACGCCCTCCGCGGCCACCGCTCGGCACCTGCCTCCGCCCCGCGGGGGGCGCGGGACCGTTGCACGGCCGCCGGCTGGTGGAGCCCATAGTGCGGCCGCGAACGCGGAGGGCAGGACTGTGGGGGCGCACTGTCTCTGCCTTCCCCAGCGGCGGGAGTTGGGGTAGGGGTCCGCGTCCGCGCGGCGGCCACCCCGCTTCCCCAGCGGCCCCACCGAGCTCCCCGGCGGCCTGCGGAGGGGCTGACGGCGCTGGCGGCAGCGTCTGCAGCGAGGCCGCGGCTGCTGAACAGCCCGGATGGCGAGCCTCGGAGCGAGCCGGCGCGCGGGGCTCCTGGGGGCCGCGGGCAGCCCCCACCACCCCCGAGAGTATATTAGCCGGGCCTGCCAAGCCAAGTCTACGGGTGGGGCCCCGCCGTCCCAGGAACGAGCCCTCTGGGTGCTTCTGGCCGGCTTTTCACAGCTTTTTCTCAACACAGCGGGAGGCGCCCCGCGTTACAAAGGAGACATGGAAATTGCACCCTGAAAGTCCGCGGGCGGTCGGGGATGCGCACCGAGGCCGCGCGCCCCGGTGCGCCCCCCTACCCCAGCGTTTCTGGCTCCTGCACTCCCTCCACCAATGCCCCGCACGTCTCTGGGAGGCTGAGAAAGTGCAGTTGTCACGTGCGGCTTCAAAAGAACAGCTCGAAGTCCATTAAACTGCGGCCTTTTAGTGTTTACTGAGGGCAACTCAGTGAGTCATAGTAGCCCTACCGGGTATTTTTGCCAGTTTGCACCTAAGGTGGAAAAGAGGCCTTGCTTTCTTGTGATGTCAGTTTTTTCAGACTAAAGGAATGCCAGAAAACTGCTGGCTCGTTTCTCAGAAGTGCTATTTATGCAAGAGTGTCCTTTAAACTTTGGACTTCCAGGAAAAAAAAAAAAAAAGCAGCTCAAGTAAGCATCCGGTTAGACGGTGTCAAGGAGTCTTTAAAATGTCCTCCCACCCCCAAAAAACGTAAAGGTAAACTTAAGTTTTGCAAAATATTAACAGTGCTTGATTGTAAGTGGTTTTTCTGGAGTGCTCATCGTAATTTTTTTCCTTAATGTTCTGTATGTTTAAAATTTTTCATAATAAAAAGCTTTCTAAATTGTTTCCATGAGTAATTTTAAGACTATATAAGACATGGAAAAAAGCAAGATATAAAACTATTTCCACTTTATTCCATTTTCATAAAATAATTCAGAGAGAAAGTTATAATTTAAAAATCTAAGAAGAGGGACGCCTGGGTGGCTCAGTCGGTTAAGCCGCTGCCTTCGGCTCAGCTCATGATCCCAGGGTCCTGGGATGGAGTCCCACATCGAGTTCCTTGCTCTGTGGGGAGCCTGCTTCTCCCTCTGCCTGCTCTGCCTGCTGCTCCCCCTGCTTGCGCTCTCTCGGACAAATAAATAAAATCTTAAAAAAAAAAAAAGAATAGTCTTAAAAATAAATAAATAAATAAATAAAAATCTAAGAAGGAATTGCAAAGGAAATTCTGGGTGAAGTGACTAGAGACTTGAGTTGGCTCTCCCTGAAATTAAATTGAGTTAATGGTCCTTAAGTGAATACTGTTTGTGACCAAAACAGAAAAAAGTTTTAATAAAAGCAATTCTTTTCTTTGGTCCACCAACCCTAAAGAATTTTATCGGTGTGTTTTTTTTTTTATCAGAATTTTAATAAGGGACACATTGACTGAAAAAGTTTAGGATTCTCAAGCACATAAAATGTCATAAATTACGTTGTTGTCAAGACAACTATGAAATACAAATGAATCGCTTCCAAGTCACAATCTGTCATTAAAATATGTTTAAAATAATACTAAGAGCAAATACTGGAGACAACGGTTCATTTGCCAGAACAACTATTCTGAGGTGGGTGGTTTAGTTCCAGATGAATGAGTCCTCCACCTTTGGAAGGTAACCCAGCTGACGAAGACTGTGGTGGTTCTGTCGGGCTGAACTTAAGGAGTGGCCGTGACTCACCAAACTGTAGTCAAAGTCAAATAGCGCTCCAGAAACAAGGAGCCTTTTTCTGTGTGTCCACGGCAATCTGTCTCAGTGCGAAGAATCTGGAGCCACAAAGCCTGAGGAGCAACAAGACCTTACGGGCCCCCTCAGTCCTTTAAACTCATCTGGCTAACCCACAATTTGGTTTCCCAACCAAGGCTGGCCAGAAAAGCCAGCTGCAGACGACCGAGCTGGTTCCAAGGTTTTAACCCTGGGGCTTGGATCTGGTAAACCGCAACCCTCTGTGCTCGTTCTTTTGCCCACAGCGAGGATTCCTGGACTCAGTAAGGGCTTAGGTCCTGCTGTTGGTCAACAAAAAGCTGGAATGTATTCGAAGACGCTGGGGTAAACGAGGGGTGCATCTGAAGCTCAGGCGGAGGGAACCAGGGGCTGGGGTATTAACGGGAACTCGGGAAGTCTGCATCTGTCTTCTGAGAGTTTGTTTACTCTGTCTCCTTACCCTGTGGCTTTTTTGCCGTCCGTCCACCTATCAAGAAATGACCACTTGAAAGCCACTAAGTTTATTTGTCTTCCAGAAAGTAGCAAGAATGACCCCACCTCGGGCGCCTGGGTGGCTCAGTCATTAGCATCTGCCTTTGGCTCAGGTCATGATCCCAGGGTTCTGGGATCGAGCACCGCATCGGGCTCCCTGCTCAGTGGGAAGCCTGCTTCTCCCACTCCCCCTGCTTGTGTTCCCTCTCTTGCTGTGTCTGTCAAATAAATAAATAAACTCTTAAAAAAAAAAAAAATGACCCCTACTTCTATTCATTAACCCTTTTGTCTCATAGAATTCTCTTTCTCCAGATTCCTACTGTCCACTTGAACCAGTCCTACTACTATTTCAGTGCTCCTCTCCAATTCTGCCTTTTTCATGACAACCTCTGCCTTCCGGGACACTGCAGCCTCCTATACACACATTTTGGCACGTGTATATGTTATATCATGACTTACAGTTCTCTCTCTGTTTCTCACTGGTAAGTCTTGAGTCTCCAACTTACATATGAAATGACATCTCGAGGATGTATATTTATATTTCATCTTCCATGATATCTAGCACAGGATTTGGCACCAGGGAGCCCAGAGTAAATATTTATGAAACTGTAATTTGTACTTTTCCCCTTTTTACTTTTCTGTTGCTGCATTTTTGTTTAAAAAGGGTAAACTACTGGAAATGGAAATGTCCTTGCTGTTCCTTCTCTGATTAGCAACCACCTTTCACAACCTGCTGTACGTTTAAAAAGGATTTTGAGGGGCGCCTGGGTGGCACAGTCGGTGAAGCATCAGACGCTTGACACCGGCTCAGGTCATGATCTCAGGGTTCTGAGATCAAGCCCCGCATCAGGCTCTGCTCTCAGCAGGGAGTCTGCCTGATATTCTCCCCCTCCCTCTGCCTCTGCCCTTCCCTCCACCTCTCTCTCTCTCTCCCCCTCCCTCCCTCTCTCTCGCTCTCTCTCAAAATACATACATATATAAATCTTTTTTTATGAAAAAGGGTTTTGAAATTAGACATTTGCGTCTGGACGCTCATCAGGGCCTGATGAGTCGATGGCACCAGCAGAGCGACCGTCAAGAGCGACACCGCACTCCTAGCTCTTCGCAGAGTGTATGACTCGGGGCTTAATTACCACCTCTTCGAGTGGGAAGAATATGACCCACCTCCTCTTTGCTTCCCCTGAGTACCACGGGAATTAATTAGGTCTTTAATAAGAATGAACGTCTATTAAATGTTTTATAGTTAATTGGAGGTAAACATAATGAAAACACGGGGTATTGTCAGGATATCGTGAATGTTCCTTGTTGCTGGATTTAGTGATCGGCTTCCTCCTGAATGCAAGGATTAGAGTAACAGCTGTCGTACACAAGATAACGAACAGGTGTTTGCTCAGTGTCCCCTCCAAACGAGTTCTGGATGGCCAGACCTCGGCGGAGGGTCAAGACAAAAGTGAGGTCTCCCACACTGAAGAAGGGGAGAGTTACCGGAGTTTGAGCACCCGAATTTCACAGATCCTGCCTGAACTCTTCAAAGGTGGCAAATCTAGGCCATGCTGGGAGGAACAGTGGCAAGTGAGGACTGACACTTCTGGAACCTCTACAGCACTTCTCTCGTTTTGTGAGATCTCAAAGGAGCATCTCAAAACCCTTCTACCCATATGTTTACAGGATGGCGGGTAGGAGGCATTCTCTCTGCCAAACCGACACCCCCTGGGAACAGCAGATGCTCGGACGCTCCAGGACACAGCTGGAGTAATCTGACGCAGAGTTGCTAAATCCCTAGCGGTCAGATCTAGACCAGAGTTTCTCAACCTCAGCTCTGTGGATGTTCCGGGCCAGGAAAGTCTGTATTGCAGGAGGCCCTCTGGTGCAGCGGGATGTTTCGGCTGCACCCCTGGCTTCAAACCGCTAGATGCCAGTGGCACCACTCTTCCCAGTGGCGATGGCCAAACATGTCTCCAGAGGCTGCCAAATGCCCGCGGGGGGCAGGGAGAGTCACCCTCTGTGGCAAACCACTGATTTAGACAAGAACCCAACCAGAGTCATCGAACCACAAGAGACTGGGATCCTGAGTCATCAGCATCCTCTGTGAAGTCACTCAACAATTGCATATACTGTATTTAGCTCTTAGGTATCCACGGTGCATCGGTGCAGCCCATGGTTGTTGAGCTCTCGAGGGGCAAGGCTCAAGACCAAGTGCTCCCACGTGTCCATGAGCAGAGATGAACGAGTATGTTCCATTTCTCCACAGCAGAGTCCTTGCCAGCCTCTTATTTGCCCCATCATCAGGACTATCAAGTATGACATAGGACATTTTTATCTCCAAAATTATTCATGATTCATCTCAAATGCAACTTTTACTGAGTGTCTTGGGTTTGGGTTTGTTTCTGTTCTTTGCCAGCTCTGCCGCTGCTACCGTGATACATCTGAAAACGTGTCCCTGTCTCTTGAGTTCTGGCTCTGTAAACTTTATAACTTGACTTCATTCAACCTAATCAAGAGGAGTTACCGCAGAGGCTTTGAAAAGACAAGAAAAGGAACGTTGATGGAAGGAGTGGCACAACTAAATTTGACTATGGCAAATTTCCTTCGAAAGACATCTAGTTTCCTCCTAACCATTGTGATAAGCTCCTTAGAATCCATTCGAAGCCTGATGGAAGCCATCGCCTGACTTATTTCAAGATCATGCTGCTGCTGACAGGCAGTTGAGCGTTCCCGCAGCCAGTGGTATTCCAGTAGTCGTGCTGAGTAAGTCAGCGTGCGGGGAGTCATGCAACAGACCGAGACGCAAACCCCTTGTCACCTAACGGGCAGGGAAAAGAGACCAGACGAGCTCTACTTCTACGCAGTCACCCGTCACCTGGGAACGTAGACATGCACATCTTGGGCCCTCACCCAGACCTACTGAATCAGAAGTTCTACAAGTGGGTCCCAGCCATCAGGGGTTTAACAAGCCTTCCAGGTGATGCTGATGCATGTCCAGGCTGGGGAACTGCTGCTTCAGAGCCCTCGTTCTCGACTGCAGCCACAGAGCAGAAACACCCGGAGGATTTTTTAAATACCGACCTCTGGGTCCCAGCCCCCAGACATTCTGATGCTTTCGCTCCTGGCCCAGGTCATCCTCACACAAGGCAGAATGGACAGGCCTTCCATTCTTTCATCTGAAGAAAACCAAAGGCCAAGCGATCCAGGAAGGTGGTCTCATCCCCAAATCTGCGAATCCACTCTTTAAGGGTCTGCCAGGGTCGATATGACACAATAAAAAGAGAGAAGATGATCGCCTGATCCCTGGGCCCTGTCCAAACATTCACTAACCTCCTGGGGTCACGTTTTCTTGTGTCTACTCTTGGAATGATATGAACTCTCCATACGGTTTGGGGAATGATTTAAGGAGACCATGGAGGTAAAGAAGGCAGGAAATAAATAATTAATAATCATGTCTGGACCGGAGGGGGCTTTGTAGGAGGGGGACATTAAAAAGACAAAACTCAGTAAGTGCACAAATTTCAATGTGTCTTTGTATAATTACTATTTTCTCTTTTATATTCCCCCGCCTATTGATGTGTCTCTTGAGTTGTGGCCCATAATTTATCCTGCTTCCTTTTTTAAAAAAAGATTCTATTTATTTTTTGGAGAGAGAGAGAGGAGCAAGAGAGAGAGAGCATCAGTGAGGGGGCAGGCAGAGGGAGAAGCAGACTCCTCGCTGAGTAGGGAGCACAATGTGGGGCTCGATCCCAGGACCCTGAGATCATGACCCGAGCCAAAGGCAACTGCTTAACTGACTAAGCCACCCAGGTGCCCCAATTTATCCTGTTTCTAATGCAGGTAGTTTGGTGACCCTCCTATGTTTCTGGGCTCAGCTCCCTCAACAACACTTTACACCCCCAACTAGAAAGAGATTTTGTTTGGATGGAGGGAGGAGACAAGGGAAGGAAAAGGGTGCTAGATCACCTTTCAAGCACACAGCTGCCAGGCAAAAAGCAACACCACAGAGAGGAGGGCCACTGAGACATCCGAGAAGATGTGAAGATAAGCAGCCTAATGAAAATTTCCAAGCCCAAAGCATGGATCCAGTGTTGCTGTCAGACATAAAGGGGTTTGCTTCCTTCTACCTACATGGAAAGGGGATTCAAGGGTCAACACAGCCCCAACCCTCACAATTGACAGTTCCAGGGGGCACTTGAAAAACACTCTGCCAACCAAAAATAAGGGTAAATAGGTAAGTTTCCCACCAACTAGGTAAAATGGGTAGTGATGGTGGTGATGATGGTGGTGGTCGCGGTGGTGTAAACATGGAAATTAAATGGTGTTACTGAGAATAAAGTTACATTTCCCCCGCACTGGTGTTGGTGAATTTACGGACTGAAATTTGTATAAAATTCCAAAGCTTGCAATTATCTTGAGGTAATTGTGTAAAATGTTATTTATCGTGCTCACACTGTAAATGCTCATGTAGATACTGAGAGGCAACAGGACGAACTCAGTACAAGCCTTAAGAACACCCTGGAATTTGCTGAACCCAGTGTCTGTTGGCATCATTGTACTCACTTATCAAGATTAAGTGAACCACTGTGTCTTGCTGAGCAGTACACAAGACTTTCTGTAAATGGGATGACGAGGTCAAAGGCTGGGAGCCTCCTTTCCCCAGCCTCTCTCCCTCCATAAAATTTGTTTGCATTTCTTGGCTAATGCCTTTAATTTTTTTTAGCTGCATTAAAATTTTTCCTGTTATTTCTGCATGAGGAAGATTATGTGTCATTCCGGCCTCCTTGCCAGCTTCTGTTTCACTTTCATTACATTTGCTGATTGAGTGTGAAGAAGGAGGCCCTGTCATCATTTCCAGATCTTATACTCCAGGGGATGGATCTCCCTTGGAGCAATGCTGTGATCCCTACTGTGATTTTGTAATGATGCTAGGGGGATGGAGAGGACACCAGGGAAGGCACCTTATCCCCTCCTTCTCTCCTTTCATGGGTTCAAGGAGGCAGCAAAACAGGGGAGGAGGATCCTTCTGTTTCTAGGAGGAGGATCCTAGAAGGAGGATCCTTCTATTCATTCATTCGTTCATTCATTCATTCATTCATTCATTTCCCATATGTTCAGAGAGCACCTCCCAGTAGACAGACACTGATTTAGGCGCTAGAGCCACAATGGCAAGCAAAAACAGGCTTCATGGAACGTATGGTCTGACAGTGACCAGTAATCAACAAAAATGCTAATTACTGCCTAGTTACCCCCAGAGATTAGATCCTGATCAAATTGAGCTGGAGTGCAGCTCAGGCATTAGTATTTTTTATAAGCTCCATACATAATTCTCACAGGCTGCCACGGCTGGGAATCACAGAGGCCAGACCAGACAAGTTCTCATCAAGCACCACGAAGCATTTTGATGTTATCTTACAACAATGGTGACGTTACTGAAGAGAGGTGATATGGTAAGTTTCGGGTTTCTAAATTATTAGTATTAAACTCTTCAATTTTGAAATAATTGTAGATTCACATGAACGTGTAAGAAATCATACAGAGGGGGCACCTGGGTGGCTCAGTCGTTAAGCATTTGCCTTCGGCTCAGGTCATGATCCTGGTCCTGGGATGGAGCACCGCATCGGACTCCCTGCTCAGCAGGAAGCCTGCTTCTCCCGCTCCCTAACTCTGCTTGTGTTCCCTCTCTCACTGTGTCTCTCTTTGTCAAATAAATAAATAAAATCTTTAAAAAAAGAAAAGAAATCAATACAGAGAGATCCCACATACCCTTGGCCCAGTTTTTCCCAATGACAACATCTTGCAAAACTAGAATGCAGCCTTGCAAGCAGGATATTGACGTTGATACAGTCAGGACACAGAATATGGCTAACATCATTAGGATCCTTCTGGCTGCCTTTTTATCGCCATGACCTTGCCCTCCATATTCCGCCAACTCCTTAAATCCTGCTGATCACTGTTCTCAATTCTCGGGTTTCTAGAATCTTGCCACTTCAACCATGTTATTTAAATGGAAAAATATGGCATTCATACAGGTCGTTGCATGTATCAATAATTTGCTCCTTTCTATGCTGAGTAGTGGTAGCCCATGGAATGGGTGTGCCACAGTCTGTTCACCGTTCCTACAGTGAAGGACATCTGAGTCGTTGCCAGCGTTAGGAGTTTATCAACAGAGCCGCTATCAACCTGTGTGCAGGTTTCCGCAGGATGATGCCCAGCAGTCTAACTGCTGGGGGGTGTGGTAGTAACCAACGGGAACTATCATATGTAAAGGAGCGAAAGAAGGTGTGTGGTAATATCTTGTTGCATTTTTCATTTATGTTTCCCTAATGGCTAATGATGCTGAATATCTTTTTGTCTGCTTATTTGCCATTTGTATATCCTCTTTGGTGACGTGTTTTTGCCTACTTTCTAAATAGATTGTTAGATTTTAATGTTGAGTTTTGGGGGTTCTTTTTTATATCTCGGGTATGTGGTTTGCAAGCATGTTTTCCCCATTTGCTAACTTTTTTTTTTCATCCTTTCAACAGTCTTTTGCTGAGCCAAAGTTTTTAATTGTGATGAAGTCTAATTTATCAATTTTTCCTTTTATAAATCATACTTTTGGGGTCAAGTCTAAGAACTGTTGGCTTAGTCTTAGGTCACTAAGATTTTCTCCTATGTGTTTTACAAAAAGTTTTGTAGTTTTGTGTTCTACATTTAAATCCATGAATCATTTTGAGTTAATTTTTGTATAATTTTTGTATTGCACTGGCTAGAACTTCCAGTAATATCTGAATAAGAGTTCCTGATCTCACCATTAAGCACAAAGTTAACTGTAGGAATTTGGTAGTTGCTCTTTATCAAATTGAGGAAATTCCTTCCTATTCCTAGTTTTCTGATAGTTTTTTTTTTAATCATGACGTGGGTGTTGGATTTCATCAAAAAATTTTCTGCTTCCATTGATTGATATAATTACTTGTTTTTTCTCTTTAGCCTACTAATATAGCAAATTACATAGCCTAATTTTCAAATACTGAACCAGCCTTGTATTACTGGAATAAACCCCACTTAGTCATCATATATAATTATCATATATGTTGCTGAATTCTATTTGCCCCTTTTTCTGTTTGTTTGTTTGTTGGGTTTTTTTTTTTTTTTTGGCAAAAGAGAATAGGGGCTTTAATTTCATTGCATTGGCAATGAAATGAGCAAAAGCTCATTGGCATTTCTGGGATGCCAGCTTCTTCATCTCCAGGTTTGGAATATATGGGGCAAAAAGATAAGCCAGGTAACCCCCTACCTCGTTGTGTCTTGGGTCCTGATGTCCCTCAGGTCTACCTTCTTCTTGCACCTTTCAGAGGCTAATGTTTATTTTACATGTAATGTTTGGGGTTTTTAGTTGTACTTAGTGGCAGGACTAGGAAAAAGTAAGTCTACTCCATCTTCTCCCAAACAGAGTTTCAGTTTTTAAGAGGTCTCTCTGAACCTTGATATTATCCAACCTGGAGGTGGCCATTTTTCACCATTTCATGTTCTTGCTTTGCTGTTTATCAATCCTCATTCAAAAACAACCGTTGATCCTCTACACGTTGGACATAATCCAAGAGAGGATCCTTGTTGTCGAGTTAGACCGAATCTTATCCTCCTTTGACCCCCAACATCTAGATCTGTTACACATTGTCCAAGCTCTTACAAAATGTCTAATGAAAGCAAGCAAGCATACTGAACAACTAGATAATATAATGTAGGATAAGGTATGTAGAAGTTTTGTGATCTTGGGAAAAATTATAGGCATTAAATATTTGCTATTCCTTCATCAAAACAGTACATTTTATGAACAAGGCCCATTACTCCAAACTGTTGCCAATACCAAAAAAGATCCTTATCCTTAGCTATGAGTGAGCCTTTGAGCAATCAATATTTCTCAAAGCATGGTTTGCCAATCATCTGTATGAGAAGCCTCTGAAAACCAGTTAAGGAATAAGGACATTTAGTCTGAAATCCTTAAATAATGATTAAGTGTTTTAACCAAGGGCAGGCTATGAGCCACAAATCCAAAGGGTGTTAAGTGAAAGAGAATCCTGACGCAGATGGGGGGTGATGAAGACTACTGAGTGTTCCCGCCCACCGCAGAAAGACTGTTCAGGACCAAAGGCGCAGAAGAGCAGGCAAGGTACGGCCTCACTCGACAAAAAACAGAAACAAGGGGTAGATTTTAGCAAGGGAAATAACACCTTCCCTCAGATGAGCAGCCCAAAGTAACTCACAATGAATATGCCCTACAGCCACCGAGAAAAACTCCACTATTGGCGACTCAGTGACAGAGTGTGGATGTTTAGGTTAAGAAAATTGTTACATTAAGATACATTCCTAATGCCACTCCTCTTTTACCTGAGTGCCATTTGCCAAGGTACAAGGATATACCTCCCCAGGTACTGTATGTTAGATCAAGAAGCCTGTTCTAACCAGGACCTATGAATGTGTAACATAAACAAGAATCAAACTGTTATTAAACAAAACTCCATTTCAACTAACACGCTTTCATGAATCATCACATGGAGCTTGTCCAGCTCTCCACGTCGGAAGACTGTCACATGGGTCTAGGGAACCACGGAGCAGGAATCTGCGAGCCTGGCTCTACATTGGAACCATCTAGGGAAAGAGACAAGCACTCATGCCAGGGCCCCCCTCTCAGAAATACTCATTCAGTGAGGCTCAAACCTGGGTTTTTATTTTCTAGAGCGACATCACCATTCACTGGCTACCTGAAATGGAATCATTAGGCCCAAGAGGAAATTACCAGTGGCCGTGGAGTTGTGGCCAAACTTGTGAAGCTACAGACCTTTAAAATTCACCCCCTGGACTGCTGCTTTCCACCATGTGGGAGCTTGTAAAAATCCCGAGGTCCAGGCTGCATCCCAGACCCGTTAAATCAAAGCCTCTGCTGGAGGAATTTAGGCATCGGCTTCAGAATACTTGGGGCCGAGGTCCGCAAGCAGGCTTTCCGTGGGTGGCTGTGCTGTGAGAGGGGCAGATGGTTGGCTCGTTGGTCCTGGGGAAACTCATCATCAGAACATTGAGTTAAACTTCTGCTGAGCCTCGCTGCTTCCATCTGTCCGTCCTCAGCCTTCATCTAGGGTTTGTGAGAAGACACTGGTTGCCTGGATTGACACTTCTTCTCGTCCCTGTCATCTGAGGTCGTATCCCATATGTAAAGGGTCTGGGCTACAGATTCCGGATTCTGTTGTGTCAGCTTTGAGGCACATGTGTCTCAGCCTTGACCGAAACGAGACCTCCGGTAGGGCATTTCAAGACCATATTTCCTGCATGCATGTGCAATTGAAGGACAGAACTGTCTATCTTATGAAACAAGCAGTAATGAATAGAAGAAGTCTTATTTTAAACAAACAGATATTGCTAAATCCATGACCCTAATTAATGAAGTTGCTAACACTTCACTAGTTTTTAGGAACAACTAGCATAGCACTAAATCTCTGATAGAGTTTCCATTTTTGAAAGGAAACACTTCTTTGGAAATGAACCAGGTTGTGTGTGTGTGTTTTAATACTATAAAGCAATTTTCCACAACCTTGGCTGCTTGGGACAAGCATTGTTCGGAGTTGCTTTTGTTCTTTTCAAAGCAGTCACCACATGTTATAATATCCCTGAAAATCATTTGAAACTCAATTTATTCCAATTCACTGGCAGATCATAAATATAGCTTTGTCTGTGTGCAACAGTGAAAACAAAAGAGCATCCCATTTAGTGACGATATCCAATAACTTGGATTACAAATTTAAAGAAAGGAAAACTGATAGCAACGCACCTGATTTTAATGTGAACCTTTAACACGGATGGCCCCGAGCAAAACTGGGAAGTAAATCTACACTGCTCTGTGGTTTCCCAGTCTTCTGAGAGGAGCCATTCAGGTGCCCTGAGCCTCTCTTTCTGCTCCTCCTTTCTCTCCTGAGCTGGTTTCCTCCCTTCTCAAATCTTACCTTTAGAAAGGGATCAGTTAGGTACTGTTCATTTGTTCCTTAAAGGAATGTTCATTTTTTTGATGAACCCCCTTCCAAGGATATTTACATTTGAGGCTTATTTTTATTATTCTTTTTTTTAAAGATTTTTTATTTATTTGACAGAGAGAGAGAGATCACAAGTAGGCAGAGAGGCAGGCAGAGAGAGAGGGGGAAGCAGGCTCCCTGCTCAGCAGAGACCCCGATGCGGGGCTCAATCCCAGGACCCTGAGATCATGACCTGAGCTGAAGGCAGAGGCTTTAACCCACTGAGCCACCCAGGCACCCCTATTTTTATGCTTCTTAAACTAATAGTAATGGTGGTGGTGGTTGTCATTAAGAAGGAAAAATCATGCCCTGAAGGAAGGGGCTAGAGTAACATTGAATCAGTGGATGTGTTTGCACTCCCAGTGTCTCCCGGGGGGGGAAAAAAAAAACAACCCATTCCATATACCACGGCTTAAAGAGAAATAAATTATGAGAAATTATTATACAAATGCCCTGTTGTGCCAAAAGGAAGATAAATGAATTTACAATGCTAAAATAAAACCAAACCAAAGACAGACCAGTCAACATATTTTAAAAAAGAGAGAGGAAGATGCTACTCAGGCTAGCGCCTGAATGAAGGGCTCAGAATCGAGGGCTCTGGGAGCCCTGGGAGGCGGCGGCTCTCACGGGTTGACTGGCGGCGAAGATTCCATGGAGCCCCTAGGACACAGATTAGACGCGGAGGGGAAGGCAAGTTTATTTGACAGTTCGGGCCATCTGCACATGTGATTTCACACACACCGAACGTCTAGGTGATTGACTTCTTAAAGGACAGGACAAAACGGATTTCAGATCTGTGTTGTTTTTGCTTTCAGAAAGTGCCATCTTGGAAAGAATCAACAAACTGTTCCCTTGGAGGCAGAGGTCTTTGGATGTGCAGAGATATGGAGGGAGTTGATTTTGAGTAGCTTCTGGGCTATTTAGGGAAGACTTTTAACCTGATCATTTATTTTTTTCTAAAGATTTTTATTTATTTATTTGAGAGAGAGAGAGCGAGACAGTGAGAGAGAGCAGGAGTGGGGAACAGGGAGAGGGGGAAGCAGGCTCCCCGCTGAGCAGAGAGCCGGATGGGGGCTCAAGCCCATGACCCCGGGATCATGATCTGAGCCGAAGGCTGACGCTTCACCACCTGAGCCACCCAGGCGCCCCTAAGCTGATCATTTAATAAATTTCGACCTTTGTCGCCTTCTCCCTAACCTTGTATAGGCATGACATCCTCATAACGCCCCCTAGCTTCACTCCCTCCTCCAGACTGGGCTTCCTCCCAGGTGCAGACCTGTGCTCTCCTCCTCTCCCTTCACCCCTGCTTCTGAGTCACCCTCATGTGGCAGCAATCTGGCTGCTGCAACTGTCACCTCGCCCGATAGCATTGCTTTCTGAGAGTCATCTCCCCAGAAGCATTCGCCAGAACCAAAGGATGAAAAGACATTGCCAAGACTCATAATGAAGGGGAAGGAGGAGGAGATAAGATACAACTCTGGTGGGTGATGGAGGCTCAAAACATACATGTTGGGAGCACCATGGGGGGGGCGGGGTTGGCTAAAGAACTGTTCCATGAAGCAGCCGGTGAGGAAGCGAATCTGAAGAAGCCCTCCCTACTGTCCCACCCAAGCTCAGAGCCCGTATGGCCGTTCCTGCTCCTAGACTTTCCCAGCACTGCCAGAGACTCACACGGAGCACTGTCCCTGGAGCCATTGTCATTGTGCACAATTTGATCCCAGTCTACTCTGCTGGCTTTCTCTCTCTCTTTCTTTCCTCCTTCTGATTTTTTTTTTAAGATTTTATTTATTTATTTGACACGGCAGGGGGAGTGGAGGGGAAAGCAAGCACAAGCAGGGTGGAGAGGCAGAGGGAGAGGGAGAAGCAGACTCTCTGCTGAGCAGGGAGCCCAATGCCGGACTCGATCCCAGGACCCTGGGATCACGACCAGAGCTGAAGGCAGCTGCTTCACCAATGGAGCCACCCGGGGGCCCTTCCTCCTTCTGCAATTCTGGCCGAAGAAAACAACTCTTCACACCCCAAACATGAGCCACAGTTCCCCATCTTGAGGTCTCTGCTCACTACGAACTCCACCTGTGTCCATCATCTCCACCTGTCAAAATCCGACCCACCCTCCGGGCCCAGCTCTACTCCTTACCGGGCATACGAGGAACTTAATGAGCCCCCAGAACAATCACGATCACGGTCACGTCGCCTAGATTCTCAGGGTGGTCCCAGTCTGCCAGAGGGGCCGCTCTCCGAACAGCTTGGCACCGCTCATTTGTAATCAACACCCGAGAAATTCCTGTAGCTTTGCTTATCAAGTGTGAAAAGGAAAACATGGATCTAAAGTTCCCATAGCCAAGTCACAAATTTCTTGTACACCTGTTGCAGTGACCAAAAGGTGCCCGAGACTTCCCTCCGAGCTACGAGGTCCTGCCTGCCCTCTGGACTCTGGCTCTACGTCGTCAACTCTCTCCTCTCTCTCTCTCTCATTTATTGATTTTAGCACCTTTCCTGCCACTGGTTGATGTAAAATAATCCTGCAGGGAATCAAGTAGATGCTTCCAATTAGATTCATTACAAGTTCCCTTAAGGGCCGATTAGGAAGGTGGAATCCCAAGTGGATGATTCCCTCAGTAATCCCAGCAGAATTTTCGGGGTGCTTGCCAACACCAGACCAGGTTTTAAATGCCACACTTACTACTCTGTCACCAAGGGATCCTTGGAAGTTTGCAAAACAGCGTGCAACTAAGCACAGAGTTGGGCTTTACTGAATGCCTTCAAATGGCAATCAGGAGGAAGCCAGAAGTGGGAAAGCCAATTAAGGGGACTGGTTAATTAGTACGTGATCTCTCGAGTCAGATGGGGCTGGTTTCAACTCCCGTGACACCCTTCACCGGCTGTAAGAGTTGGGGCAAAGTGCCTCTCCAAGCCTCAGTTCTCTCATCAGTAAAATGGGGGTAATGAGCGGGTTTTGGGGAGAATTAAATGAAGTTAGCCTAATACGTGGCATTTCATGTTGAAATAAGTGGCAGCCATTATCATTACCATGGAAACTGACATTCTAGGGAATCACAAACTGCCTCCTATCTCCAAAACCATGACCTTGCAGTTGCTAGGCTCTCTGTGAGCTCTTCAGGCTTCGAGGAAGATGGAAAGTAGGGAAAGGAAGATGGGAGAGGGCAAAGTTTTGCTACTTCCAGTGGGCTCCAGGGGAAGCCAAACTCTTCACACAAGGATCATAAAGATAATATCTTGAAAATATTTTTCTTTCTCTTAAGTTACAAATCTAGTTCCCTGCAGCCATTAGGGTAGTAGAGCCCGAGGAAATCCTCAGCCAGGATAGAGGAAAATCTGATGTAAAGAAAGTCCTTTCTGGCCTGGTGGGCTGTGCGGAAAGTCACAGAAGGCAAAAGGACAAGCCAGCAGCCTGTGGTCTTCCGGTCAAAACCCAGAAGAGGGGAGAAGGAGAGAGGCACAGGTGACGTGTGCCCCAGTCCTTGTCAGAGCTCTGGGAGGAGGCTGCTGTGCAGAGGGGCCAACACCGCGGGAAACCACAGCCCAGGGAAGAGGGGCGGGAGGCACGGTTCAGCAGAGGGAGGGTCAGTGCGCCCCCTCCCAAGCCCGCGCTGGCTGGTCAGGTGCATGGGAGGGCTCCAGAAGCTCCCACAGTCTCCTATGGGAGACCAGGGAGGTCACAGAGTTGGCGGCCTCCGGGCCGGCTCTGGTAGGGGCTCCACGGCCTGACAGCAAGCTGAAGGGCAGACAGCGACACCAGGAGCCAGACAGGACCCGGCTAGACTTGGTGGGGTCTGCAGTCCCAGCAGGTGTAAGGCGGGATGAGTTTGGGGGAGCCAAGGAGCAACAGCGCACTTGGGGGAGCAGCACTGCAGGGTTCCAGGCCCCTGGCTGGAGCAGCCCCCTGAAGCAGAGGCATGGGACAGGGCAGGGCCTACCCTGAGATCGAAGCCCACCTCCCTCGTCACCGCATGCCCAGAGAGCATGCTGGCAGACGAGTGCAGACGGAGAGGTGGGAAATGGACCAGGAAGGAACAGGAAAGATGGTTCCTCTACCCTGGGTGGGAAATCATTATTTTTGCCCAAAGGGAAGCCTGGCCTTTGCCCTGAGAGGTACTCTCTAAACCCTTGGAAGATCCGGCCTGATAAGAGCGTCTGTGTTTCTCTGGAAGTCTTAGCATTGTCCAGTCTAACAATGTGATTCATGGGGGGGCTTTGGGCCACCCCAGCGGCTCAGCCTCTGGAGGTGCTGGAAGTCAAGGTCATGCAGGGGTCAACCAGACCTACGGGACAGAGCCCCAGTAAAAACTCGGGACACCGAGTTTTTACACTCAGGTAAGCTCCCCCCGCTGGCAATACTCTGTGTGTCGTGGCACATGGCTGCTGGGAGGACTGAGCGCTGTCAGATCCTCCACGGGGAGAAGACAACTGGAGGCCTGCTGCCTGGAACGCTCTGGATCTCTGCACCAGCTGTTGCTTCCCCATTTTACCCTGTAACCGTGGGCTGTAATAAACCATAATTGTGAGTAAAAGAGTGTTCGGTGAGTTCCGTGAATCTTGTAGTGAATTACTGAAACTGGGGGTGGCCTTGGGGACTCCCCATCTCTGCATCCCCCAAAGAAACGGAGTTACCTGGCATGACCGATGCGGAAAATTACATCCATTAGGGAAGATGAAGAAGCCTCATTGTCTTATCAACTCCGAGGGACAGCGTGTGAATACGCGTATGTGCTGTCCAAGCAAGGAAGGACTCCTCACCACCCCAAATAAGGCATGGATGAAGGAATCGGGCGGAGGGTGAGTTTTCCCTCCGAGTAAGGAAGAGGACATGAGCACCGCCTTCCAACATTGTAGAGCTGTCATGTGAGAAAGGAGCTAGAATTAGTTTGTGTGGCTGGAGTGTTATATAGAGCCCAACTGAGGAAGTCATGGAGGGCCAGATTTCAGTTTATTCTCAGCACAAACTTAGTGACAACCAGCAGCCTCTAAAAACAGAAGGGGCTGGCTCAACGTCTAGCTCCTCGTCAGTAGCCGTCTACAAGGAGAGGCTAGAGGACCCCTTCAGACTGAGTGTGTGTAAGAGGTGGCAGTTGACTCAAATATCCTTTAAGTTGCCTTCTGAGCCGAGAGGCTATGATCAGGATGGACGAGAATGTGACGAAATGCTGAGGCCATATATGGGAATGTTGTTCTTTCAACTCTCTTATAGATTTGAAATCTTGTGAAAGCTGGGAAACAAAAAAAGGAAAGAAAATTTGGAAACTACTTGGTGGCTGAAAATCTTCCATCGTTCTACAAAGAAACACAAGGATTTGTTTTTGTTTTTGTTTTCTTCACACGTTAAGATCAGACTAGATGCTGACGGGTGTTCTGTCTGATGAGTACGTGTGATGACGCTTGTATTTTGCTGTTTCCGGCACATCTATGTAATTAACTCTTTCGTCTTTATTGATTGCTATGGATTGAACTGTGTCTTCCCAAAATTTGTATGCTGAAGCCCTAATGCTCAAAGTGACTATATTTAGAGATGAAGCATTTAGGAGGTAATAAGGTTATATGAGTTTGCAAGGGTGGAGCCCTGATTGGATAGGATTGGTAGCTTATAAGAAGAGGACGAGAGGGGGGGAAATTTTTTTTTTTTTGAGAGAGAGAGAGAGAGCAAACTGGGGGGATGGGGCAGAGGGAGAGGAAGAGACAATCCTCAAGTAGGCTCTACACCCAGCATGGAGCCTGACATGGGATTCGATCTCACAACCCTGAGATCATGACCTGAGCTGAAATCAAGAGTCAGATGCTTAACCAACTGAGCCACCCAGACCCCGAGAAAGAAAGATTTCTCTCTGAGGACACAGTGAGAAGGCAGCTGGTTATGAGCCAGGAAGGGAGCTCTCACCAGGAACCAAACCCCAGCTGGGCCAAAATTCTACGGTTAAAGCCCCCCAGCCTATGGTAATTTGTTATGGCAGCCCTAGCAGATGAAGACACTGACCTTTCAGTGATTTACTGACTCATTTCCTGACTTATATGGCAGATATATAATAAGGTATATAAAATACATATACTTTATTATATGATACAAAACGCACATATATAACGGAGAAAGGTAGACAAAGCATTCGCCGTGGCGTTTCTAGAGATAGTGTTCAGAGTGCTGCCTCGTGAGCACACAGGCCAAAGCAGGGACAGTGACAGTTACTATGGGGCTGCCTCCAAAGCCCCTCGTCCTAGGAGGAAACAGCAAGAGAAAAGCAAGGTCCTTGTAGATAACAAGCGACTGTCTGAAGTCAGAATGACCCAGGTAGGCTTCACCCTTTGCTGAAACCAAGGCTGGGATTTGCTATAGACGCTGGATTCTGTAGACATATTAACATCTGAGGACACAGAGCTGGAATTTTACTATGGCAAACATTCTACCTGTGCAGAATTGTAAGGATAGACTGCATCCAGGGAAACGAACTGATCTTTCTGCTCTCCACCAAAGTGGCCCCATCTGCTGGACTCACTCAAAATGCAAATTTCCCAGCCCTGCAGGAGCTGAGCAGAGTCACAGGACTCCTCCCCTCTAGCTGCTCTCTTCTCTGGACTGTAACATCCCTTTTCTTGTTTCCTGACCTTGGCTGACACTTCCTTCCTGTGCTCGTAAATATAGATGCCCTATTTATATTTTGTGTTTCCGACGGGTTTCCTGGAGATTTGTTACGCCATAGGTAATGGATGTTATAGGCAATGAATGCGAGGCATCTCGCGGGGAATTTTTAATATGAAAGTTAGTCTGTAATTCTTCAGAGTAGTGCCTTGGAAAGGGGAACTAATTCAAATGTATGGTGCTCCTCAAGCTCAGTCCTTTTCCCAAAGGTAGTGGGGTGTGTGTGTGGGGTGGGGTGTGTGTGTGCACACAAATGCTGTCTAACTTGACTATTTCCTGTCTCTACGTCTAACCACTGACCAGACCTCGAGAGTCCAAATCTTCTTCCTCCTCTGACCTCACCCTAACCCCTTCTATTTCTCCAGACTCTGAGATAATCCCAACCCTAGCCAAAGGACCTTTAAGGAGCCCCACACTCAATACTAAATCTATTGCCATTTCCACCCCACCTTTGGCCCAGTTCTAGCTGAGGGCCTTCTGCCTACAGCCTGAGCCCACTCCCCAGAGCTCAGTCTCCAGTTCCCATACTGACCTTGACCTTGTTTCCCCGCTGCCTACACGTCTTTTTGGATTATCTGCCCAGATCCTCTGCATTCGGGGCTCTTGTGGGGGAAATCGTGGGGAGAAATATCTGAAGGAAGAGGCAGGTGGGGCCGGCTGAGAGATGGGACTGGGGACTCGATCCCAGGACCCCCGAGATCATGACCTGAGCCAAAGCACAGTCAGGGAGGATGGAGAATAGCACAAGGCAGTGCTGAGGTCCCTCGGGAGACAGCTCTGAGACCGAGGTCAGTGTGTGGGAGGCGAGGGTGCTGAGCCAGTCACCGTGGCAGAGAGAAGTCCCATTGCAATTCGGTCTCAAATGAAGCCTCAGCCAATGCTGTGGAGGGTTTGAAAACGGGATGAACCTTCAGTGGTGACTGGACTAGGGGTGGGAGGGCTGAACCTTCATGCTCCTAGCCCATCAACCACTGGATGCGGGCCTCCAGGGGGCATGACCTTGAGCATGGGGCATGACCTTGAGCTCAGGGCATGACCTTGGGCATGGGGCTCTCTTCCACTGAGGCGTCTTCCAGCAGCCCTTCTAGCAGCTAGGAGAGTCAGTCCTACAGAGATTCAGTCCTTCCTAAAGGAAAGATCGGGCAGGGCATCTTGGTGCTCCCCTCTCCCCCGTAATCTCCTCTGCCCAGCCGAGAACATTTCATCTCACACCCAGTCTGGAAGCGGCTCTGAACCCCTACCCCAAACACAAGGAGGACTAACTCATTCTCTGACGAGAAGCCCCAGAAGAAGCTGGAGAGAGAGTGCTGAGCAACAGAGGGAGTACTGGAGGAGGATGAAGCAAAGGGAAGCATCAGGAAGATCAGAGCACATGCCATGCAGGAGAAGCCAGGGCACAGAAACCGGGCTGTGAGGGGCAGGGACGCAAGCCCCCTGCAGCTGGACAGCGACTGTGCCAGCAGACGACAGCCCGGAACGTGCTGTGATTAAAAAAAACTCAGAATGATAGGGGAGAATACCAGACCATAAAATATCGAACAGAAACCCATCCTCCTCGCCACAGTGGGCTAGGGGTTTTCCCCAGTTTACTTAAAAAGAGAGAGAGAAAGATAATTCATAACTGTTCTTGTTCCGCAAATGGTTGCGAAGCGTCTGCCTTCCACTCGGGTCATGATCTCAGGGTCCTGGGATTGAGTCCCACATGGAGCTCTCTGCTCAGTGGGGAGTCTGCTTCTCCCTCTGCCTGCTGTTCCCCCTGCTCATGCTCTCTCACTCTCAAATAAATAAATAAAATCTTAAAAAAAAAAAAAAAAGATTTCCCGTGGCAGATCCTTAGTGAGCAGGAAGAGAAAACTTATACCAGAATCTCCTACTTGTTTTAGATAATTCCAGGTTAATTGGACATAATTCTCTCCCTTTACCATAGACAAAGTAGGGGAGTATCGATAATTCATTTAGTCATGTTATGGACTAAATGTATCCTCTCCCCTCAAATTTCTATGTTAGAATCCTAGCCCACAATGTGAGGGGATGAGGAGGTGGGGCCTTTGGGAGATGGCTAGATCATGAGGGAGGGGCTCTCAAGAATGGGATTCATGCCCTTATAAATAAGGGACTCTGCAGAGCTCTCTTACCAGCTTCTGCCATGGGAAACGCGGAGAAGAGACAGTTGTCTATGAGCCAGGAAGCGGGTCCCTGCCAGACCCTGAATCTGCTGGTGCCTGGAAGTTAGACTTCCAGCCTCCAGAACTAGGAGGAATAAATGTTTGCTGTTTAAGCCACACGATCTGTGGTATTTCTGTTCCAGCAGCCCCGGGAGACTAAGACAATCATCTTGTAAAGTCCTGAATTAAAGTCCCCTTCCAGGATTTTACATAGCTCTGGTCTGGATTGCTAATTATCTCCAGTGTCTAGAGACCATCTACCTGGTGAGCTGCCTTGCTGCAGATAAGAACCTCGAATGGACTCAAAGGAGGCTACGCCGTCCACAAGTCAAAAAGGAAGGGTCCAGGAACAAAGTTGCCAGAAAGGATCACTTACAAATTAATAAGGAAATCAGAAAGCCCAGCCTTGGCTATCACACATGGCCACAAGCAAGCTCAGCCTACATACAAGGGTGAGAACATGGGGCACCTGGGTGGCTCAGTGGATTAAAGCCTCTGCCTTCGGCTCAGGTCATGATCTCAGGGTCCTGGGATGAGCCCCGCATTGGGCTCCCTGCTCAGCGGGGAGCCTGTTTCCCCCTCTCTCTCTGCCTGCCTCTCTGCCTACTTGTGATCTCTCTCTCTGTCAAATAAATAAATAAAATCTTAAAAACAATAACAACAACAAAAAACAAGGGTGAGAACAACCCAAATGTTTGAACTTTGGAAGCCTCGCCTACAAAAAAGCAGAAGTTAAAAAAAAAAAAAAAGCAGCAGTTAAAAAGTAATAAATAATTCAATTCTTAAAGAAATACATATTGGGGCACCTGGGTGGCTCAGTGGGTTAAAGCCTCTGCCTTCAGCTCAGGTCATGATCTCAGGGTCCTGGGATGGTGCCCCACATCGGGCCCTCTGCTCAGCGGGGAGCCTGCTTCCCCCTCTCTCTGCCTGCCTGCTGCCTGCTTGTGATCTCTCTCTTTGTCAAATAAATAAAGTCTTTAAAAAAAAGAAAAAAAGAAATACATATTACATGCCATCTAGGAGAGCAATCAGAGGATAAAACCAGACTGAGATCTCTGTTGTCATGCAGCTTGCATCTCGTGGGGGAAAAAAAGCCATGGGCAAATTAAAAAGAGGGATACGAAGTGTGTTGACATGGGACTCAATCCCAGGACCCCCGAGATCATGCCCCAAGCCAAAGGCAGACGCCCAACAGACTGAGCCACCCAGGCGCCCTACAGGTAATTTTTATGCAACCATTTGAAAAGCACCGGTGTGGAAACTTGAAAACAAAGCAAGACGTTGGCTCTATTGGGAAGAAAAAGAGGGAACGTTGGGGTTTGAAGCAGGGAAGCGTCGATGAGCGAGTGACAAAAGGAAAAGAGATGGAGAGGAAAGACCCCTTAAAAATTCAGGAAAAGGAAACTCTGTAAATGATGGTGACTGTTAGGCCGATTTCTCCTGATACCAGAAACATGGGGCTGAGAAAGCTTGACTTGTTTCTGGAGCCTTCTCTAGGAAGTAGGGGTGAATGTATATGTGGATATATATATATATTTTTTGTGGTAAAATAAATGACATAAAACTTACCATTTTTAGGTGTACAGTTCAGGGACATTGCATACACTCATGATAGTGTGGAACCATCACCACTGTTCCAAGAGCTTTTCCATCATCCTAAACAGAATTCTACACTCATTAAACACTAAGTGCCCCAACCCCCTTCACTCAGAGGCCCCGGTACCCAGTAGCCCACGTTCCGTGTCGAGGAACTTGCCTTATACGCCTACCTACGTGCACTTAGACCTCATCTAAGTGGAATCACAGAGTACATCGGTCTTTTTGTGTCTGGCTTCTTTTACGCCACATAGGAAGTAGAATTTTAAAGAGACCTTCCCTCGTTTTACAGATGAGGATATTAAGGTCCAGGGAGAGAAAGGACTTAACAAAAGTGAGGCCTGGAGTAAGAGGCTAACCTGGGCCCTAACACCAGACACCGACAAGTCAAGGCTCGGTGGCTTTCAAGGCTTATGGACTGCAGCTCCAGAGAACGTGACCCTGGATCACTGACACCCCCAATGGAACTGAAGTTGCACAAAACAACTATATACTAGGTGTGATGCACTCTGACTTTTCTATCCTTTTTTTCCAGAATGCTGATTTAGACCTTTTGCATTAATTTCATAAACAAGAAGTTAGAAATTGAGGGGCGCCTGAGTGGCTCAGTTGGTGAAGCGTCTGCCTTTGGCTCAGGTCATGATCCCAGCGTCCTGGGATTGAGCCCCACATTGGGCTCCCTGCTCAGCGGGGAGTCTGCTTTTCCCTCTGCCACTTTTTCTCTCAAATAAATAAATAAAATTAAATTTAAAAAAGTTTAAATTTAAATTAAAAAATTTTAAAAAGAAAAAATACAAAAGAATACCCTCAACTGAGCAGAGGGTAGAGTTTTGACATGGGTTTGACCATTGTTTCAGTAATGACCATAAAAGCCACTGTGTGAACTGTAAGGTGTGTGGTTCAGAAACGTAGTTCCCCATAGTCTTCATTAATGCAAATACTCACACAAAGCTCACAAGAGACGTAGACTGAAGATTCCAGCACACAATAATTACGATTGTTTAAAACTACCATTAAGGGGGCACCTGGGTGGCTCAGTTAGTCGAGCATCTGGCTCTTGGTTTCAGCTCAGGTCATGATCTCCGGGTCCCGATCTCTGGGTTGTGAGATCGAGCCCCGAGTTGGGCTCTGTGCTCAGCAGGGAGTCTGCTTGAGATTCTCTCCCTCTCCCTCTGTCCCTCCCACTCGTGTGCACACGTGCCCTCTCTCTCAAATAAATAAATATTTAAAACTAAAGTTAAGTAGAAGTGAAATATAATAAAATAGTTCACACATAAGTGCTTACTACATGCAAGCACCCTTGTAAGATTATATGTCCATGTCTATAATGTTTAACCTTACCACAACCCCATGAGCCAGGTACTGTTATTATTCCCATTTCACAGATGAAGAAGAGAGTAAACGATATAGCACACAGTCAATGTAAAATTTCACACGTGTTACAACCAGTTTGTTTCCAGCAGCAGCACAAAGGGGAAGAGTTCGGTATCCTTGCAGACTTCGGCTAACGTCTTGGCAGAGGCATGCATTAAATGTCCCTAGCACCTCTGGTCTCTTAGCTCCCCGCTGGACACTGAGAAAAGCAGCCTTGAGAGCAAACACAGTTTGACTGGCCCCCAAGGGGTGAGGGATTAATTATTGTTCTCTTCACAAGAGAGAGTAAGCTCAAGGGAAGTTGGACAACCCATCTTTGCCCTACTTCCTGCTTCCGTTTTCACCAAGTACACGCCCTGTAGGTTCTGCACACCAGCTCCCCCATTCCTCTGGCCAAAGCTGGTGGCCCTGTCCTCTTTGGCCAAAGGCGGGTGGCACCATGCCTTGCTGCTGTCACATGCTCTCCAAGTTTTAGTCCTTTGCTTCCCTAAGGATCTTCTTTCTCATTTGTCTGTGAGTTCCTTCAGGGACATTACTGAGTGCTGATTGGGTCTACTGTGCCTAGGACAGCCCGAGGTTGACATGTTTGAGAGGACCCGGATGTCTGTCTCCTGGGGCAGGCTAACCGTAGGCCATGGAAGATATTCCCTCGGACCCCGTCATCAGATGACTCCACTCTTTATTTATAATGGTCTCATTTCAAAGTCTCGGCCGTAGGGGGAGAACACGGCTGGCAGCGCAATTTATGGTAAGGAAGTTGATCCCATTTATAAGGTGTTGTGTCATGACATCAAATAATACAATGAAATCCAAGTGTGTTCATTGGGCATATTTGTTCTTCACTTCTTACTGAGGCGAAGAGGATGTGAGAGAAACTATCTTTTATTTCCCTCTGTAACAAGGCAGTACTTCTGAATCTAATAGGCCAGCACACAATTCTGCAGGTTGACTATTTTTACATCAATTCTAGCCTGCCAGAAGACAAATAACTTCTTGAAACTTCAGTTTTTAGTCCCAAGAGTTTTTACAAATAAAATGACACATGTGTTGAGACAAATTACATGCTTAAAAATCTGTCACTAACATAAGTTTTGCATAAAAAAGTACTCAGCAACTGTTACAGTCACATCTCTTTGTTGGGGCTGGAAATACTGTGTGAATAGCTATGCTAATTTAGGGGCAATTTCAAGTTTCATGACTACATAAAAAAGCTAAGAGTTGTTCAATAGGGAAGGTTTTGGGGCGGAGCTGTTGGTAGACTTCTTTGTTGATTTATTATATCTTGACAGACTGATACGATTGAAATGAATTAAATATTAGACATGCTTAATATTTTATATGTGATATGTCATTATAATAGCAAAGTACATAGATCACATTATTGACTGCCTTTGGATTTTAAAAATCTAGATTGTTATCCAGATGAATACCATTTCATTATTGCCTGGCTTGCTCTGTCAATTTAAAAAAGGTAATAATTACCCTTCCCATTTTAAAGCATGGCAGTCAAACATGCTGAAGCTGTTTTTGTAGGTGGTTATAGAAACAGCGAGGACCCCCACTGAAAAAGTCGAGGCTTTCATGGAGATCTCTGAACCTTATTGACACACCTCTGCATCAACGTTCCAACACTTCCCAACTCCACGTTTGTTGCCAGATGCTCCTCAGGCCAAACTCCTGCAGATTTCAAGAATTTGGGAAGGGGGGAGGAGCAGTTAAAAGTATCTCTTTGGGGACACCTGGGTGTCCGGAGTCGGTGAAGCATCTGCCTTCAGCTCAGGTCATGATCCCAGAGTCCTGGGATCAAGTCCCACATTGGGCTCCCTGCTCAGTGGGGAGTCTGCTTCTCCCTCTTCCTCAGGTTCCCCCCCCTCCACTCATGCTCTCTCTCTCTCAAATAAATAAAATCGTTTTTTAAAAAAAGTACCTCTTTGTCTCTAACAGGGCACCTCACCTTGGAAGCAGCAGACATCTACTTAAACTAGAAAAAAAATTCATTATAAAGATACAGGAACACTCAAAAGAAATGAACTACCAAGCTATGAAGAGATATGGAGGAATCTTAAATGCATACTATTAAGTGAAAGAAGGCAATCGTATTGTACAATTGTATGTATTGTATGAAGGCTATGTATTTTTTTTTTAAGATTTTATTTACTTATTTGACAAGGAGACACAGTGAGAGAGGGAACACAAGCAGGGGGAGTAGAAGAGGGAGAAGAAGGCTTCCCGCCGAGCAGGGAGCAAAGGCTCACATTATATGATTCCAACGACATGACATTCTGGAGAAGGCAAAACTATGAAGACAGTAAAGGATCAGTGGTTGGTGGGGAGAGATGAATGAATGGAGCACAGAAGATGTTTAGGGAAGTGAAGATATGCTGTATGACATAATGGTGGATACGCATGATCCCAAGAGTAAACCCAAGATGAACTTTGGGTGATCATGATGTGTCCAAGTAGGTTGATCATTTGTAACACCTGGACCACTGCGGTGGGGCATGGTGATCACGGGGGAGGCTGTGCATATGCGGGTGGGGAGGAGATATACGGGAACTCCCTGTACCCTCCTCTCGATTTTATGAACCAAAAAGAGCTCTGAAAAAATTACAGGAGTGTTTCTTGGGCCCCAAGAACTGGAGGTGTAGTCTGGTCTCATGAGGGAGTAAAATCTGGAACTCCAAGACAGACTCAGGCAGCTACATCTGTCTCCGTGTCTTTGTCTCTGGGACTAGACTCTCTTGTGTCTGACTTCCTTTGTGAAGGGGCCTTATTCTCGCTCTGGAAAACAAGCTCCTTTTTGCCTTCGGCAGAAGATAGCCTTACTCTGTTCCAGTGAGCAATGGCGCCTAACCTGTGCCCCTGAATATGGGGCTGTCTTCTCACTTGAGATTTTTCTTAACCTGGGCTCTGTGTCGGGTTCCGTGAATTTGGAAGGGATATAAAATTTGCACGTTCATTTTCACTAACCTTTAACTGCAATTTGTTATTTTGTTCAATAATGAACCTAGGCAACAAAGCACAGCAGAGCCCGAAAGACCTGTAACATAGTGTGAGGAACTTCATGATGCGTCTCTCACTTCTCTTTCAGGAAGGAGGACTTAGCCGCCAGGTGCTCAGAAAGCTGTTGGGAGAGTGGCCCTCGACTGCAGAGTCACCTCACCCTGGGTCATAGCTCCCTGGGGCTGCTTAGAGCCAACAAGTGATTGATGCCGAGATACAAAGGCCTTGGCCTCTCCTCTGATTCAAGACAGGCTTGAACATCCCTTCCTTTTCCTTTTCATTCCTCTCTCTTCCCTTCCTCCCTTATTCCAGGTAACTTCCCAGTGCACCTCCTGAATGCCAGTCCCGAATACCAGGGGGCACCTGGGGGTCTCAGTTGTTAGGCGTCTGCCTTCAGCTCTGGTCATGATCTCGGGGTCCTGGGATCGAGCCCTGCATTGGGCTCTCTGCTCGGCGGGAAGCCTGCTTCTCCCTCTCCCACTCCCCCTGCTTGTGTTCCCTCTCTCGCTGTGTCTCTCTCTGTCAAATAAATAAATAAGGTCTCTAAAAAATAATAATAAATAAATAAATAAATAAAACACGACACGTTTCTGGAGTAAGAACTAAAATTATAGCTAGCATTTCCCAAGTGTTGACTAGGAACCAGACTCTGCCACCATTGCACTTGGTCTTTGTAACAAGCCCATGAGGACGACTTACCATTATCACTATCCACATATGGGGAAACCAAGGGTTATAGAAGACAAAGAACGCCCCAAATCACACAGCTTGTAGTAAGTGGCAGAAGTGGGATATGGTTTCAGAGCCAAAGCTCCCTCTTTTTCACTTCATGAAATAACTTTTTTAATCATAAAAATTTTCAAATATGCCCCCAAATACAGAGAAATGTATAATAAACTCCCATGCACCTATCACCCAGATTCAACAATTTCCAAATTTTACAATTTTATTGTGCCTATCACTTCCCCATCCCCCAGCCCCACATTTTTTTCTTTCTTCTTTACATCTGGACTATTTTTAAAAAAGATTTTACTTATGTATTTATTTGAGAGAGAGAGAGACAGAAATCAGGGAGGGGGCAGAAGGAGAGAGAGAGAATCCCAAGTGGACTCCATGCTGGGTGCGGAGCCCAACATGGGGCTTGATCTCACAACCCTGAGATCGTGACCTGAGCCAAAATCAAGAGTTGGACGCTTAACCCACTGAGCCACCCAGGTGCCCCTACATCTGGAGTATTTTAAAGCAAACCCCAGACATCATAGAATTTTATCCAGCAGAATAGTAGAACCCAGGAGAACACTTTGGTAGAATGATGTTTAAATATGCCAGTATAGTTATACCATTCTGTTTAAAACACTCGAGCAGATTTCTCTTCTGCTTTGGGTAAAACCTTAACATGATCTGTACACCCCTGAGTCAGGGGCCGGGGCTCAGTCACCAACCCCCTCTGCTGACTCTGTCTTGCTCAAGAAAATGCTAGGCAGAAGCACCTTCCTCCAGTACCTAACGCTCTTCTTCACTGGCATGGCCTTCCTCCAGCTTTTCATAACCCTGAGAGGCTTCTCTTTCCCCCATCTTCCTGTTGAAATGCCCCTTCCTCGGAGAGACTACCCTATGCTAACTGAGCGTCCAAGTTCTTCCCAGTCTCATTCTTTCTCACACCATGCTGGGCTTTGCTTTCCTCTCACTTCTCACAATGGATACTTTTGCTTTTATTGACCTGTGTGTCAGTCTCTGACATGGACGCTCTAAGAGATTTGCCAGTCTTGTTCACTGGTCTGTACCTAGTCTCAGCGCGGCGCCTGGCACACAGTGCGCACTCTCGAAAATGTACATGTGATGTGTAACTTACAGGTGAAAGTGTAAGTACAAAAGAGAAATAATAAATTGTGAAAGGATGGCCTATTTTACTTCCACATTTAATTTCCCAGTGTTCCTGGCTATTTAACAGATGTGACTGATTAGCGGCACTGACTGAAGGATCGATAAATTATTTCAGATCATCCCCCCAAAGAGACACCCTCTTTCCACCATATAAATTTGTTCCCATTGTCCTCAAGAGCTAGAACTTTATAACATTTTTTTTTGTGTTCTAAATACATACAGTAAAAAAAAATTTGCTTTTGGGACGCCTGGGGCTCTGTGGACTAAGCTTCTGCCTTCGGCTCAGGTCATTATCCCAGAGTCCTGGGATCGAGTCCCGCATTGGGGCTCCCTGCTCAGCAGGGAGCCTGCTTCTCCCTCTGTCCCTCCCCCTGTCCCTCCCGTCTCTCTCTAACAAATAAATAAAATCTTTAAAAAAATAAAAATAAATTAAAAATAAATAAATAAATTCTTTGGAGGTCCTGAGGTCATAAATGAGAAATTCACGTCCTAGGAACCTGTGCCCAAGGTCATAAGCAGAAAACAGTCGTTTCCCCTCACCGTGAAGCTTGGGCGGTCTGCCATGTGTTTTATCTCGTCAGCTCCCGTGTCATCCTGTGATCCTGAATAATGGCTCTGGGCCCCATCTCTGTCGCAGTCCATGCCCTGAGAATAAGATGGAATCAACGCCCACTGCTTGGTTTGCTGCAGGGACTGGTATGAGGGGCTCAAGGGGCTGGGCCAGAGTGCGTTTGGCCTTACAGTTGAGTCGAGTGGCCGAAAGGGAAATATTTGTTCTCTCTTTGTCCTACGATTATGCTTTTATTAGAAAAGCCATATATGTATATTGTGAAAATGGGAAAGGGCCAAGAAGTATAAGGAAGGGAATGAACATTGCTGATGATCCTACCATCGAGAAATAGTCACCATTGACATTTTAGCTTATTTGCTTCCAGATGTTTTTTCTTTGTGAAATTGCTGAGATTTCATCCCTTCGACCTACAAACGTGTTATTTTTATATGGTCAACGCTAATTTTTCTCAATCATGTCCTATACTCATTCTTTTACATATGTAAGAGCAAACTAAACAGATTGCTTTCTAGCTTGCTTTTCTCATTTAACATTATAATTCAAACATTTGTTCATTTATAGAAACCTTTAGAAAACTCTGTCATGGACGACTATTATATTCCAGGGTACGGATGTGCCACAATTTACCCAACGATCTCCCTCCTATTGGACCCACCAGCTGTTTCCATTTGTCACCATTAGGAATCATGCTCTGATCAACATCTCTCTGCATAATTATGTGTACTTCTTTTAGATAATTTTCATTTTTAGAAATGAGATTCTTGGTTACAGTTTACACATACAGGTTTCCCTTGTTGTCCAAAAGTTTGGTTTTATGCTACTTTACTTTTAAAAAACACTGACAGGGGACTGTGGGTGGCTCAGTTGGTTAAAGATCTGACTCTTGATTTCAGCCCGGGTCATGATCTCAGGGTAGTGATCACGATCAAGCCCTGAGTTGGGCTCCACATGGGACATGGGAGTCTGCTTAGGATTCTCTCTCTCCCTCTCCCTGTGCCCCTCCCCCTGCTCATCCTCTGTCTCCAAAAAATTAAGTTAAATTAAGTTACATTAAATTAAAAAACACCGACATTACTGCACATGGTTTTTTGCTAACATGAAGAGGGTTTTTGCTTTTACTAAATGGTAATTGTTTCTTTGCTTTAGGCCATTATGGCTTACAAAAGCTTTGAGAGGACCGCTCTACTTTTGGATAGAGGAGGAAACTGTATTTTAAGGTCTATTGATACATACTGCCAGAAGAAACATATGTTTTGTGAATGCAAGGGCCGTGTTTGCTCACCCCGGTTTCCCCAGT
>CM052894.1:69293926-69337876 GCA_028534135.1 Potos flavus | reverse complement strand
AAGAAGATGTGGTATATATATACACAATGGAATACCATGGAGCCATCAAAAAAGTGAAATCTTGCCATTTGCAATGACGTGGATGGAACTAGAGGATATTATGCTAAGCAAAATAAGTCAATCAGAGAAAGAATTATCATGTGATCTCACTGATGTGAGGAATTTGAGAAACAAGACAGAGGATCATGGGGGAAGACAGGAACAAATAAAACAAGATGAAACGAGAGAGGGAGACAAACCATAAGAGACTCTTAATCACAGGAAACAAACTGAGGGTTGCTGGAGAAGAGGTGGGTGGAGGGATGGGGTAACTGGCGATGGGCATTAAGGAGGGCATGTGATGTACTGAGCACTGGGTGCTATATAAGACTGATGAATTACTGACCTGTACCTCTGAGACCAATACATTATATGTTAATTCATTGAATTTAAATTAAAAATGTTTTAAAAAAATGAAAAAACAAAAACAAACAAAAAGATTCTCTCTATGCCCCTCCCCCAGTTCACATGCGTGCGCATTCTCTCTCTAATTAAAAAAAATTTTTAACTTTTTTTTTTTTTTTTTTTTTTGAGAGAGCGAGCCAGGGGAGGAGCAGAGAAGAGGGAGAGAGAATCTCAAGTGACTATGTATTGAGCATGGAGCTGGATGCAGGGCTCAATCTCATGACCCTGAGATCATGACCTGAGCTGAAACCAAGAGTCAGATGCTTAACCCACTGAGCCACCCAGTCACCCCCCCAAAAAAATACCTCCAATAAGGAAATCAATGTTAATGTATTTTGGGTGTTGTTACATTTTTAAAGGACTTTCTTTCATATCACCATGTTCTTTTAATTTTTTTTTCTGATTTCCCACAACTAAGCTAATTACTTCTGGGATCATTTCACATTTATCTTCCCATTTAGATGATAAGCCTCGTGAGAGGAGGGACTGACTTATTCCCAGCACTTATCACGTAGTCTGCACTAAATAAATATATACTTTATATACGTCCCACCTGCACTACTACTTAGACTAAGGAGTTTCCCAAATTTACTGCTCTCATTTTATTTACTTAAAAATTTATTTCAAACTCCCAGGGACACTCCTTGTGTCCGCCCTTTCAGAGCTGTCTGGATTGACATCACACCCTGAGATCTTCCAGCTTTTTTGAGGTAAAAGGCATCAGACCCCAAGTGTTCCACTTGGTTCCATGATTAAATGATTCTCTCTAGAGCTAGCTTCCTTACTGCAGGTGTAGCAGCATCCTTGTTCCCAATGGAGATATTTTCTCTCTTGCACTTTTGTCATCTTGAAAGCAAGGTACTTCATTCATATCTGTCTCCATCTTCTGGTTGACATATTTCCCATACTTTCAAGCCATAGTATCTCCAAAACAATTCATATTTCTTTTATTATTAAACTCCCTTTTCCAAAGTTCTCCCCTGTAGCCTATAATCCTCCTTCCTGATGTCTTTAAATCTTCAAGGAGGCCTTAGACCCCAAGTACACATTTCCCTTCATCATTTCTCATTACCAAATTTAGAATGACAGAATATTTTATTTTTCACATCATAGATCTTTTATTCTTTTAAGGGGAAGCATTCTCAAGTGGTCACAGGTACACAGAACTGCTCATAGTATTCCTGGGAAGGACACATAATAAACCCTAAGGAAATATTTGACATTTTAAACTTCATGCTTTTTAAAAGTTTGATACAGCCTCTGACTCAGGTCATGATCCCAGAATCCCGGGATCACGCCCCACGTTGGACTCCCAGCTTATCGGGGAGTCTGCATGTTCTTTGGAGATGTAAATATAATAATATTTATTAGAGAGAGAGAGTGAGCAAGAGAGTGGTAACACAGCAGGGAGGGGCAGAGGGAGAGGGAGAAGCAGACTCCCCGATGAGCCGGGAGCCCAATGTGGGGCTTGATCCCGGGATTCTGGGATCATGACCTGAGTCAGAGGCTGTATCACACTTTTAAAAGCATGCAGTTTAAAATGTCAAATATTTCCTTAGGGTTTACTAAGGAAAACATCAGTCTTTAATCTCTTCTCCTCTCTGCTAGGACAATCATTTTTATTTCACTTACTGGGCATGTGGGTATCTATTTCTACATCTCCAAAGAACATGCATTGACTGATATTTCTGGATCTGCACTTTCGGGGATCGCCCACTGACTTCCCACTATGGGCTACAACTGCTCCTACCCACCTTTACTTTTTCACCCCTCATGATATGGTCGCAGCAAACTTCCCTTCTATTATACCAATCAATAGGTTGACAGTAACATGATTATGTGAAAACTACTCACACCTGAGCCAGATAGAAAACTATGGTTGATTTTTCTTTCCTGAACAGCTTTTTATGTGCTCTGCAGCAAACTGTCTTGTTTTATCATTGGTCTAGTTTTTCAGGTACTTATCACTAACTGAAACACCATTTTTTTTTTTTTACCAGTTCTCTAACTCTTAAGATGTATTGATTTCATCTTCCTGATGAAATATCTTCTGGATTCTTCTGACAGCTCCCTTATTGGTCATCATGCCTGATCTACAGCTGCTGTCCTGGGACTGTGCCTTCACCCTCCTCGTGGGCTGGCTTTCTTCACTCCCTGGTCTTCTGTGTCCTGGGTCTCATTTCTTGTTCTGGCGTGGCTGTAATCATCACTGTGGAGAGATCGGGCTGTGCAGTTCCATTAGGGAACCTCTGAGGTCACTGCTTTCAGTTTTTCCTTCTGGGCTGGTCCCATAAGATTCTTCCAGTCCCCTGTCTGGAGAGTAAAGTGGCAGCTCCCAGCTCTGGAGCCGGGGAGAATGGGTTGGGGGGCGTGGTAAGCAGAGATGGCTCCACATGTATACATTCTCACTGTTTCCCATGAGGTCCCTCCAACTTGGACTCTGCTGGGGGTCCCACAGCCAGAACCCGTTTTACTCTCTCGAGAACACACCTCCAATGGAAGAGGAGCAGTAGCGCAGCTTCTCAGAGGTCAATGGGATCTGGCGTTCTGATTCTTCAATAAACTTGCAATGAATCTTCCTTTTCCAGTCTCTCTTCTTCACCTCATTTCCGGGAGAATCTGAGGCTGCTAATTCCTGAGACTTTGAGGATTTTCAGTATAAAACAAGTTGCCTGTTGGCTTTGCCGATTCTGGCAAAGTAATTTCGTTGTGTGAGGCCTGCTAAGTCTTTCATGGCCAATCCACCATCTTCCAAGTTTCCGGTTTTGTTCTTGTCATTTCTTCCCCCCATTTCTCCTATCTTAGAGGCTTTAAAAATTCAATCATTATTTTCGGCTCAGGTGATGATCTCAGGGTTGTGAGATAGAGCCCCGTGTCCGGCTCTGTCCCGGGTGTGAAGCCTGCTTAAGATTCTCTCTCTCTCTCGGGACGCCTGGGTGGCTCAGTTGGTTAAGCGGCTGCCTTCAGCTCAGGTCATGATCCCAGGGTCCTGGGATCGAGTCCCACATCGGGCTCCTTGCTCGGCAGGGAGCCTGCTTCTCCCTCTGCCTCTGCCTGCCACTCTGCCTGCTTGTGCTCTCTCTCTCTCTGACGAATAAATAAATAAAAAATCTTAAGATTCTCTCTCTCTCTCTCTCTATACCCCTCCACCCCCTAAAAAAATAAAAAATAAATTTAAAAAAATTCAGTCATTTTCACTGGATTTGGGGGAGCTCGAATTTGATGCATGTGTTTAGTTTACCCTCTGTACGTGGGAACTCCGTCAAATTTCTACCAAGCCTAACTAAGACAGTTGATACCAGTAGTCCTGGAAAGCTGAGTGTAAGGATGATGCCCTGCAGTGTGCTCATTCACCAGCTGGTTCTTCACTGCAGTTGGTGTCACGGGGCAGCCGCCAACACTTTCCCCTGAGATGAACCAAGACAGGATATAGGTTGAAGGGAACGCACGAACTTGTGCACGATGTCTAATATCGGAACGTGCTGGAGAAAGAGTACGTTGAAAGACTGTGAACTGGGAGGCTGCTGCTAAGGACCACTGATGTACCGAGCAGTGCAGAAGATAGGAACAGAGCTAGGATGAACCCCAGGTGTGCGAGTCAAAGGGCCCCACTGGCAGCTTTTATTTCTATTTTTTTTTTTTTAAGATTTGTATTTATTTGAGAGTGAGAGAGAGAGAGCAACAGAGAGAGGACAAGCAGAGGGAGAGGGGGAAGCAGGCTCCCTGCTGAGCAGGGAGCCCAACATGGGGCTCGATCCCAGGACCCTGAGATCATGACCTGAGCCGAAGGCAGATGCTTAACCCACTGAGCCACCCAGGCGCCCCTCATTGACAGCTTTTAAAGAGACCCTCATCACTGGTGACCAGAGGGATGATGGAGCTGAAGACCAGACATGAACTTTAATTAAGACTGGCAGAACCTCAGGGAAGGTGACTTCTCAGCCTGGGCAAATCCCTTGCACAGTGTCGGGCCCTCATAGCAAAGGAGTGGAACTGTGAGACTTGCAGCACAGACACCTGTTAGATACTTAAGGGCCCTAATCACCAAAGTTCCCCTGAACACTCCAGACCTACAGAGGTAAACCGCTCCCTCATCGGAATATAGAATGTCTCCTTATGTGACAACTCTATGGAAGCTTCAAATGAGCATAGTATCTTACAAAAAAATGCTGGCCCTGCTCAGAATTTGTCCCCACGTCTCTCCTGGCCACCAGGCTGTTCTAGGATCAAACTGTAGTGTGATTCAAATAGGGGAGTGCAGGGTTTGCTAAGGGAAGAGAGGATTATATGGCAAAGGAGCTGCCGGATCTGTCTGACATGTGCCAGCAGGACCCCAGAGAATAAGTCTGCAGCGGGTCCCCAAGAGACCGGAGCCAGCGGGGGGAGTAGGAGTTAACACGCTGGCAAGGGCCCTGGAATGACTCTTACGAGTGTGGCTTTCCTCCTATTTCTGTGACATTCAGAACCATGTTTACTATCTGATTGTTTCTGCAAATGTTTCCTGGCCATCCAGTAGGCACGAGGCAGTGGGTCTTCAGGGCTCCCCCAGAAAGACGTGCCCCTCGACCTTGTGGAGCTCAGTGGGAAGGATTGGGGCCCGACTAGTAAGCACAAAGGTAAAGCACATCAGGCTGCAGCCAGGGTTCTGAAGCAAACAGCCAGGGTGCTGTCATAGGGACGGGTGGAAGGGACGCCTCGTTCAGCCAAGACGGTCAGGAAGGGCCTCTGTCCAGAGGTGACACAAAGCTGTGAACTACAAGGTGGGAGGCCAGCCACTCGAACAGCTGCAGCAAGGGCTTCCAGGCTGAAGGGAAAGGAAACCCAGCTCTCGAGGCGAGGAGACTGGGTGTCTCCCGGAAACTGATAAAAGGTCAGAGCTACATTCACACACTCCCTGTTGTTTTGCTGCTTGGGCTTTAAAACTCGACTTGATATTTGGAGCTCTGTGCTTCTAGGAAAAATGCCTTTGACGGACAGGATAGGTACATATGTTGTAAAGTTTTTGCTATGAACTCACACATTGTTATTTCTGGATATAAACAGTAATATCAGTTTCTGCTTATTTATCCCAGTAAAAGCCAAGAACTTTATGAATATTTCTTATCTCATTTAACCGTCCCACCAAACCTGAAGATGAATGAACATCACCCCATTTTACAGATGAGGAAACTGAGACTCAGAGAGACTAGGTAGCGGCCACAGGATTTCTTCCACTACCTGCCCCCAAAACCCACCCTAGCAGACTCGGTTGTGGGATTCTGAATGGAAAATTCTAAGGCCTTTATTTTATTTTAATTTCAGGCTTTGGCCCGAAATGTAGCATATTACTTTAGGAGAGAAAAACAAACAGAAAAGGGCCTCTCCTTGACAGGTCCAATGAACACCAGTGTTCTGTTTTACTGGCCTGGATCTAGCAATTCTCTTCTTAAGCCAAGAAGACACTACTTCAACAACTCAGCCCCAGTTTGATTTGCAGGGCAGAGCTAAAACAAAACCCAGCTCGGTTTAAGTTAAATTCAGCAAATGAAAGGACCAGTAACTAATCAGCAATAACAACAAAAAAAAGTAAGATGATCTCTGAAGAAACTTGTCAGTTTTTTATATGCCAAAGGGATGCTGCCAGAGACTTACCAGGGACGTCTGGAGAGCACCAGAAAAGAATTTACAAATTAAACTCTTATTTTAAGCGCCAATCCAAAGGCTACAAATTTAGTAATTAAAATTCAGGCATGTATAAACACATAAACAAGCAAACTTCGTATTGTTGCTAGCCCTCCAATATCTTAATTACAGAGTAGAAAATCAATGTTACCGTCTCGAAATCCCTGGGATAATTACAAAGGACTAAATGAAGGCAGATTTTCTTGGCCCCAAAATATGCTTGTCAAGTTAGTGCAGGATCAAATTCAAAGGCTGTTGCCTGCATGCACTGAGCAAGAGTAATGAAAGGGTACAGTTGGTCCAATGACTCAAGGTGGTGGTGGAGACAGGGGCTGTTTCAGCATGATAGTAAGGAGAAGAAATGGCAAGAGGAGTCTGTTTAGTCAAAGTGAGAAATCCATTCCAAGTTTCCCATGCCTCCCGCTCCACACAGAGACGAATCTGATGGAATCGAACACCTGGCAAGGCTAGCTGGGGAAAGAGGCGGGACGCTGGCTAAGGGGAGCCGACGAGACAGTTGTTTTCAGCCGGACCGTGTACTGCCCTGCGGTAATTTTAAGGGAAAAAAAAAAAGCATGCCCCAGGCTTCATCCCAGACCAAATGAATCAGATGCTCTGGGAGTGGGGCCTCGGTATTAGTCTATGAGGAGAACCCATGCATGGCTTACATTGAAAATCACCAGCTTAAAGGGACTCAGGACAATGACACGGAGTGGAGGGACGACAGGGAGTGCACGCTGGGAATGAGTGGCCTTGAGAGGCTGAAGGACCTGTGTCCCTTGATGGGCTACGGGACGGGACGGGAAGAAGACAATGAGGCACCATTCTCCACGCCCTACCTCCCTGTGGACTTTGTATGGTTTGGGAGATAGGATTCAATCATCAGTTCAAGGACGGGGCTCCTTCCACACTGCTGGTGTGTGACTAGCTCAGATAACCAAGTGTAACACCAAACAGCCCCTCCTCTAAGTGCGTGGGACCGCTACAGTATTCTCCAGGGTTGTTCTTACAACGGAGAGAGAAAAGTTCCAGATGGACTCACTCTCTCTACTGCTTGTCACCTGTCAATTATATCAGTTTGAGCTGATGTCCGCGGACCGACAGGGCGTGGTCATTCGGGGTTGATGGTGACAGGGCCCCCCACAGACTGATCTGGGGGAATTTAACAGACCTACTTAGGTGTGGTTGATGAAAAAACATTCTAGCAACTCCATCACCACTACTGGTGCCTACGAAAAGAAATTCTAAGAAAACAGAAAGATGTTTCCTCTTTAGGCCTTGAGTTAAGGCAAATTTCAAACAAGTCCAGACTAAAGAAGAGACTGAGAAGCTGATATTTTAAGGATCCCAGGACAGTTTTTTTTTTTTTCCCCCAACATAAATGTCTCTATTGGTCCTGATATGTCCCATGTTAACCATTTAATGGACCTCCATACAAGTACAAATGTTACCTGAGATAAATAGCAGCATTCACTCAATTTATCACATTAGCCAGTCAGCTGGCAGAACCCCAGGAAAATTGAAAAGAATCAGTAAGTTCTAATAAATAAAAAGAGAGAGCTTCAGGGGAGCCTGGATGGCTCAGTCGGTTGGGTGTCCGACTCTTGATCTCAGCTCAGGTCATGATCTCAGGGTCATCGGATTGAGCCCCGCATTGGGCTCGTACTGGGCATGAAGCCTCCTTATGATTCTCTCTCTCTCCTCCTCCCTCTGCCCCTTCACCCCTCTCTCTGAAAAAAAAAAGAGAGAGAGAGGGTGAGAGAGAGAGAGAGCTTAGGTTTGGGATGCTACCTTGGGCTGGTAAGACTTCAAATTAGGAAGCTCCAGACTTAAGCAAGTCCCCTGAACTCAGTGGGTATATGCAGCTACCAAAGAAAGGGAGTATGGACAAAGGAACAAAGAACTCTGAATGCATATATTGGCTGTTTTTTACTCTTTAATCTAGATTCTTCTTGAACATGATAAATCCTGCTCAGCTAAGAGGAAAACACTGACAGAATTAGGATGACGTCTCTTGAGTTCTGCTCCCTGAGGTTCATGACAAATCTTAGGAAAATGTGCTAGATACTCATTTGGGTCAGCCTTTGAACCACTCTCTGTAAACCATGTACTGCACTGGAGACCTGAATAACAGATATGGTGATTATACTTTCCCCTTTGACAAGCAAGAGTACATTTCAGTCGAATATTCAAATACTCAAAAAGCCTCTTTATGCTAGGGATGGAAGTATAAGATTATACAATATTAAACACCAATCTTTAAGGAGTTCTAACTCCATGGGGAACACACTGATGTGGAAGCAACATATTATTTGCCTAATATTCCATTTGTCACACGTCTATCCTGCTCTTTTCTTTGCCACGCTGTAAGTTTTAAGATTCTCAAGTACAGTCTATTCGCTAAGTAATCAAATAGCTTTAAGAATGCAATTCTTGGTAAGAATCTCAGAAAGAGAAGAAAATATTCCCTTAGATTTGCAGAAGAGCACATCTTATCCCACATTGTAAAGCCAGTTCTGATCAAGTAGAGAATTCAGTCCATTCACAAAATTATCGCTCTTACTCTCTTATCCAATGAAGACTTGTATAAAAACTATATAATCTTATTCTAATCATCTTTGGTTTAACATAAAAATCTTTTGATCATTTTTTTTTTTTTTTTTTTTTTTTTTTTTTTATAGAGCAAGAGCATAAGTTGGGGGAGAGGACAGAGGGAGAGGGAGAGAGAGAATCTTAAGCAGGCTCATGCCCAGCACAGAGCCTGACATGGGGCTTGATCTTACAACCCCAAGATCAAGACCTGAGCTGAATTCAAGAGTCGGGCACCCAACCGACTGAGCCACCCAGGCGCCCCAACAGAAAAGTCTTTTAAAGACACCTAGGCTTTTGAGTCTATTGTTGTATTCTGTGAAAAGAACCTTATAATTCCAAGAATTCTGTAATTCTGAGTAGTTGACTTATGTAATAATTTCTTGCTTGAGTAAAAATGTTTAAATTGATCTTTCTTTTTTGAGAAGGATAAATGCATGTGAGATTTCTTCAGTAAGCATGAAGAGCATCATAATGTCCTTTTTCACCCTTCATATACAAAAAGGTAATAAACCTATGATTTTATTGCATTCCTTATTCAAACCAAGTGTTTGAGAGTCTTTATCTCATTTAAATGTCCTGATGGAAGTTAAACTAAGAGTCATCGCGGCCAAGAAGAAATAACAGTCCCTTTTGAGGATGGGGACCTGAGAAAGCTTCACACAGGAGATGACGTTTAAGATACTGTAATAGAAGAGTCATATTTCTGCAAGCAAAGAAGAGAGGAGGGGGTTGGTAAGGGAGTGTTTCTGGTGGAGGGAGTGGCCATGCCTTGAAAATATAAGTGCCACTTGTTGAAGGAGTACTGCCTATTTCAGCGTGGTGAGGAGTGGAAACTGGTTACTCAGTGAAGCTGGAAGAGTTGGTCGGGTCATATTAAAAGCTAAACGAAGCGTTCTGGGACTTTAAAAAATATAAGCAGTGGTGTGCAGTAGAATACTTGTGAGTAGGGGGTCATGTGATTTGCTATTCACTGAGAAATGTAAATAGCAGGAGGATGGAAGATGTATTGAAGAGAGGAAGACCTAGGTACAGGGATATCATTTAGGAAGTCACCTGAATAGTCTCTGTGAAGGATGACAAGGTCTGTGGCAATGGAAGGAGAAGGTGAACAGAAATTCAAAAGACGTTCAGAAGTGTAATCCTTTGGAAATAAGAATGAAGACGAGAGTAAGGTTGGATACACCTACAGGTTACTAAGAGGGGCTAGAGCATCCTTCTTTGAAGTGTATACTCATAATATATGTACTGCATGTCTACAGGAGGTCTCAGAGGTAAGAGATGGGGGAGTGAATTGCATAATCACTGGAGGTTTTTCCCTAATTCTATTATCTGTGGTTAAAAACCTAGGATCATCAATGCAATCTATTTCAGAGGAAGTCATCAACAACAATTGAAATATATTCTATCTTTTGTCTATGAAACCACCACAGTATTTCTACTCTACAGATGTAATAACCTTGTCCTGGAATGCTCATCTTCCTCCAGAACGACTTCCAACTTTGCTCATAGCTCTACTTCTATGTGAATCATTCAACCACTTCTTTACACATGCGGAATGAGTTTTTACCAAGACTCAATGCTTGAACATTATAAGATACTTCTATAAATCCTTCATCTATTCTTTTTGAATCAGTGGCTCCCATCCTCTGAGTACTTTCTCTTTAATTTTTATTATTTTTCTTTGTCTTTAAGTTTCACTCATGTCTATGGTAAATACTTTTGGAAATATTTTTCACAATGATGAATTATAAGAATAAATGATAGAAAGTAAGCCATTGATGTGTCATGTCATTAGGATAAATGATGTTAAGGACTTTTATAGTTCCAGTTTGATGAAAAGAGGCTCACTCGAGCGATAAGCCTCAGGATTAAGGTACTCCAAGTTGTTATGTATTCAGATTTAATTTTAGAAAAGTTATGATCATGAAATATGCATCAACCAAATGAATTGATAAATTACCTTCATCTCCAGTCAACCATATTGTATCATTTTCCAAGAGATGAATTTTGAAATAATGTAGAAAAGCTCTATTCTTTGAGTTATCTGTAATACTTATTACTAGAGCCAAAGACCTTATTGGTATTTTCATTATAAATTTCAAACTACCAATAAAAATTTAAAAATCAACACCAATTTATAAAAGAAGGAGGCAGAGAGGAAACGTATATTCCTACATATTTTGGAGTAATCCAAGAAAGAAAATAATTTTCTCTGGAAAGGTGAGACTGACCTGGGTATTTAGAATGTGTATCTTTGAGATAAGCAAAATGTTTGGTCCTAGAAGCTGAGAGGACTATTACTGAATGATTATTTAGCCTGAGAGGTTTATCTTCAAGGAAGTCTTGAAACAAGAATATGTAGTTATTATTTACTTCAATCTTAGCTGAATGGGTTTTACCAAATATCACTCATGCAGACATTCACTAATTTATCAAAAATTTATACAAAATCATTTATGAAGCAGGTCCGGTGTTAGAGAGAGAAGTGACCCAGGTAAAAGATCCCTCATTTTGTGGAGTGTATGTCCTAGGAAAGGAGAGAGGCATTGGATATGTAATCTCTAATTCATTCATTTATTTACTGACAAACATTTATGGAGGTTCTCTCATGTGTCAGGCATTGTTCTAGGCACAGGCGACAGAGCAATGCACAAAACCTAAAAGTCCCTGCCCTCGTGGAGCTTAACTACTACTTATGGTAAGAAGTAAATGCAGGCTGCCATGGAAACCCATTCAGCCCAGGCCCCACAGCTGGTCTGACTACTTGCTCAAACGCCTCCTGGACGGGGCTGGGAACCTGAGCCTTGCTGTGTGTCCTCAGGGGTGGGTGCGGGCTGTACGAGACCAGAGAGTGGGAGACTGATGGAGGAGGGCTCTGTTTATGCTCAAAGACCCTGTTCCTTGCAATTACATTTTCTGCAACATGTTAACCACCCGATTGATGAGGTGCACTTGGGTCAGTTGAGGGGGTCTCTGATGCACACCTAGACTGGGCTACATGCAGGAAAATTCTGGCATTGTATGTATGTCTGGATGGATGGATGGATGACTATTCTTGAGGAGATTTCTCTACGTCCAAGGCATCCGATAGGTCCCTCACTAAACAGGCATTATCATCTGCATGTATCCTCTGGGGGGCAGCTGGGACCAGGAAGCTGCTCATCTTGGTTTGTTTTGGAAAGGTGTCCATGTATTTTAATTGTGTTGACTTCCTTCTGTGTCCTTTAGGTGAATTAACTCTTACTGTCCAGGTGGTGTCCATGCCTGATCTTTCCGCCCATCTAAACCTGTTACTGAAATCAGTCAATCTAGCAGACGTGCAGCTTCACGTAGATTTAACAAATATGATACATCATCTGGCTTTACTTGCAATTTTAAAAGTGTTGATAAAAATTATGAGAGAACTTTTAAAAGCTTCCTAGTGCAGGCATCACACAATATGACCATACACTACAGGGGCCATGGAACACGGTCAGCTCCAGCCCAGCTCACTGCACCATGAAGGCCATCAGAGGGTAACTGCGGACTCATCTCTGCATGCACCCACCAGCTGCCTTGACAGGATGGTTTGAGGGAAGCTGGAGAAGACTGCTTTCAACCAAAAATGTTCCATTACTTCCTGCTCAGAATCCAACTTAATAGGTGGTAAGTATCTTAGTTTGAGTTCACCCTAAAGCAGACCATTCAACAAGGACTTGCGACCAGACATTTTATTTGAAGGTGATCCTGGGAATTAGACGTGAGGGAGTGGAAGGAGTGAGACATGGAAGAGAGAAAGCTCTGGAGACACCTGAGAACAGAACATCCAACCTTATCACACCTCACGTGACAGCTCTTAGTCTATAAACCAATTTGCTGCTAGTCCAAGAGAGAAAAATACCCCTACGTTATTTTTCACTGAGTGTGCTGATGTTAAAGGAACTTATGCCCATTTAAGAGAACGTAACAGTGTGAAGAAAGGGTCCTGAGTAAGCGACTAGAACAGATGACTCACACCGACATAGAAATAATGGAACAGACAGAAGAGCTCTTCTGCAATGTAATGAGAACTCTCAGGGAGATAGAATTAGAAAGCACAAAGTAATTCCTGAAACTTAATACATGATTTCAACTTAAAATTCAGTAGAAAACCTGCAGAAAAAAGCACCACCAGAAAAAAATGATGTGGAAGAACAATGAAAGAAATATAACACAAAGCCAAATATAAATAAGTACAAGTAATGAATGACAAGTCAACAAAAAATGAAGCATAGACTCAGAAGACCTTATGTGAATGAAATTTCATAAGATTACTAGAACCCCAGATGATTAAAAAATATATATATTTTTCCCAAACAAAAGGTCTCACAAATTTATTACTGTGCCAACCTACCTGTGCAGAAGCATTGTGTAACAGAGAAAAATCACTTTGCTGATAAAGCATGCCTAATACTCGGTTAGTAGTGATGTCATTTACAGAGCATATGACGCGAGCAGGGGACCTTCGTGCAGCATAAATACGTGCGCTGTCTCATGTGTGATCGATCCCTTGCAGACCCAGCTTGGGTCTCCTCCAATACCTCCTCTTGGAGTTGGACCTTACCTGTTTTCATCTGAATCCACTGGGGAATGGGACGATTCTGTGTTTGTTTCTAGGCCAGGAATCACTTGATCTTGAAAGTCTTATGAGAAGACATGGTGAGGAATGGACAGTCACAGGCAGCACAATGGTGGAGAAAGGGAGCCAAGAGGGTCAAACTTTGATCCTGGGAAGTTAACAAGAATGGGAATATAAGCAATAAGAAAAACATTAATTCTGGGATATAATCATTCTTGAAAATAAGTTTTGTTATCAAATTTGCAATTTTTGCATATTCCTTTTTGCTGCTTAAAGTGGAAATACATTGTGAAATTAAATGTTTGAAAATGTTAAGTTTGCAACACAAAATATTTCTTTTTTTTTTAACACAAAATATTTCTTAAATCCTTACTTTTTTATTACTTATATAAGTAGTACAGAGATATTTAAAGGAATGTTGTTTCGTGATTTAATAAATGCTAGTTTTTGATAGCTATTTATATTAGTTTGCCAGGATTGCCATAAAAAAGCCCCACTGACTAGGTACTTTGAGTGTCCAGGGTACTTTTTTTCCTATGCTGCTTAAACAACAGAAATTTTTCTCACAGATCTGGAGGTGGAAGTTCAAGATCAAGGTGTCAGCAGTGCTGGTTTCTTCTAAGGACTCTCTTTGGTTTGTGGGTGGCAGTCTTCTCCTTGTATCTTCACAAAGCCTTTCCTCTGTGCTTGTGTCCACAAACAATCCACTTCGTTATTTCTTACTCAGCCTGGGTTCTACTAACCTCACATGACCCAAGAGAAAAAGAACGCCATTTTGGGCAAGCTAAGGTGGCAAATCCTGGGTTGCTGACTAGATTGAAAGTTTTTTGGAGGAGGGGTTGAATGGGGATCAGAATAGGAGACCTCTGAGTGGGTAATTCACATATGTACCACTCATAGAATTTTATTACAAAGTTTCACTTATCACATCATAGGATTTTTTCCAAACCTATCTGTTGGTTTCTTATTGAGGCTCTAACAGATGACCACAAACTTCATGGTTTAAAACAACAAAAATTTGTTCTCTGACAATTTTAGAGCTCAGAAGTCTGAAATCACTTTCGGCGAGCTAACGTCAAGGTGTTGTCAGGGCTGGTTCTCTCTGGAGGTGCTGAGAAGAGAATCCATTTTCTTGACTTTTTTTCAGCTTCTAGTGGCCTCCTGTATTCCTGTGCTTATAGCCCGTACCTTTGTCTTCAAAACACAGTGCTCCAACCTCTGTTCCAACAGCCCACCACCTCCCCCTCTGACTTGGACTCCTCCTCTCTCCATCCCACAAGGAGGGTCGTGATGACATCAGCCTACCCACATAATCCAGAATCGTCTCCCATCTTAAGGTTCTTAATCCATCTGCAAAATCCCTTTTGCCATATAAGGTAAAATTCACAGATTCAGCAGGATTAGGACATGGACATCTTCAGAAATCATTATTCGGTTTACCACACTATCCCCAATACATTTCATACGTATAGACTTAAATTTTAGAAACCTTGTTTTTATTAGAATTGAGGAGTTCTGTACGCTGGCCGCACCTAATTTTTATCCTTTCATAATGATATATTGACATAGTCTGTCGTTATAATCGGAAACTTATGTAGGTCTTATCAGTACTTCTTTATAATTATAGGGTCATCTAAATATTATATTACCTGGAAGATGAGAAAATGAGTGTGTAAATAAGAAAATTAGTTTTCTTTAGGGGGGACATTTGTCCCATTTTTCATCTTGAAGCACATCTTCAAACACACCACTGGACTCTCATTTAAGTGGTTACTGTGTGTGACTAGAGGTGCTAATCGGCTATTATCTCCAGTCCCCCAGGGAGATCCCACTTGCTGATTAGTCTTTCCTTGATGGTTTTTTTTTTTTTTTCAGAACTGTTGGAAAAAATTCATGAACATTGGTTCACTCTTTCTGTCCATACAAATAGAAACAGAAATTTAACTTCTTTATGAATGGATATACTCACTAAAAACAGATAAAATATTATAATTATTAATTACATATTCTATAATAAATATTATCCTACTTACTAAAATTAACAAAAGCTAAATATAATCTATTCACCTTTTTATGTATTACAACTATCATTTTTTTTTAAAGATTTTTATTTATTTATTTATTTGACAGAGAGAGAGAGAGAGAGAGAGAGAGAGATCACAAGCAGGCAGAGAGGCAGGCAGAGAGAGAGAGGGAAGCAGGCTCCCTGCTGAGCAGAGAGACAATTGCGGGGCTCGATCCCAGGACCCTGAGATCATGACCTGAGCCGAAGGCAGACGCTTAACCCACTGAGCCACCCAGATGCCCCTACAGCTATCATTTTTATGTCTTGTATAAATTTTCCTTTTGCATATCATTATAAACTCATGGTCTTTTAAAAATTCAATGAGTTCTAGGGGTGCCTGAGTAGCTCAGTGGGTTAAAGCCTCTGCCTTCGGCTCAGGTCATGATCTCGGGGTCCTGGGATCGAGCCCCGCATCGGGCTCTCTGCTCAGTGGGGAGCCTGCTTCCCCCTCTCTCTGCCGGCTCGTAATCTCTCTCTCTCTGTCAAATAAATAAATAAAATCTTTAAAAAAAAATTCAATGAGTTCTAATTTAACATAATATTTATAATTTTTTGCAAGTTGGCTCAACTTGGTGATAGGGAGCCCCCTAAAATTGGCCTCTTTCCCTTTTTAGAATTGCCTCAAACATTTTGAGAACACCCTGACTTCCTAGAAAAAAATAGGAATTTCTGTATGCCTCCTGATTGTTTCCTACCCCAGGACATTAAATTAACTATCCTTAGGAGCCTTGATTTCCTCCAGTAGAGAATGATGGCTAGCGATTGAAATATGGGTTCCAGACGTGTGTAACAGAAGTGGCGGTGATGAGCAGAAGGGCTGCTTCTGGCTGCTCAGGACAGCCACAATCGAGATTTCTTTTCAGGGTTCGCACTGGTTGTTCCAACTGAACACATTCTGTACCCTGCTTATTGGTATATGGTTTCATCAGGCACCAAGACTTTCCCATGGTGACACTTGTAAACAAAACAAAATAAAAGCTAGCAGTGGGATATCATTTTTCATCTTTCAAACAGGCAAAGATTAGGAAGATTGATGATGCTCAGTGTTGGCCAAAGGGAAGGGAAATAAGACATTCAGTGTGAACTGGTATAACACTAGGGCGCCTGGGGGCTCAGTCAGTGAAGCGTCTGCCTCCGGCTCAGGTCATGATCTCAGGGTACTGGGATCAAGTCCCACATCAGGCTCCCTACTCCGCAGGGGGCCTGCTTCTTCCTCTGCCTTTCCTTCTCTGTATCTCATGAATAAACAAACAAAATAAAAAAAAAACTGGTATAACACTTTCAGAGAACAACTTGGCAACATCTATTGACAGTTATTCTGACAATACTCTTTAGCCTAGAAATTCCACTTTTAGGAATTTACCTTACATATAAATTCCTACACAGAATGTATGACCACCACAGCATGGCCTGAGCTGGTGTGTAACAGGAAAACATCTAAATGCCATCATAAGCAGATGGGTTAAATAAATCATTATGGTACAACCATATATAGTGAAACACTTTGGAACCATTAAAAAGAAAGAGGCTATACATGTTCCCATGGAAAAATATCTACATTTATGGGTTAAAAAAAAATAAGATAAAATTAGTTTAGTCTGATCCCATGCGTGTCTGTGTCTGTGTATTTGTGTGTGTACATATACCACACATATGGATATATATAGAAAGAGAGAGATACACATTTGCATTTTAAGCAAATGGCTGGATGTATAAGAAACATCCAGCTTATATTCTTAGCTTATATACTAAGCTAAGAAACCTGTATAAGAAAACCTCTGGACATCTGAATGGAGGCGGCTAGAGAGAGGGAGACTTTTACCTTATAATATTTTATAATAATAAACTTGATAAATACTGTCAATATTACCTCGGGGAAAACAGTTTTATTGTTGTGTTCATCAGTTTATGTTCGTAAAAAACAAAATTCAACTGAGTAACCTTCAAAGACCTTTTGGCTTTATTCAGTGATTTATGAATTGGGCAGCGCCCCATAGAGCAGACGGAAAAGAGCTCCCTGAGGAGCCATATAAAACTAAAGCCTTCTATAGCCAGAAGGGAGTGGTAACAAGACAGTTACACTAGTAGGAAGTGGACTGCTTGGGGCAAGGTCACTTTTCTTTAGGGGATGGCAGGGATCCATCAGGCAGATTTCTTCACTAGTGCTGATCAGGTGATTCCTGATTAACTGGTGGGAGATTCCATTTCTGGGAGAGATCAAAACTTGGTTTAATTAAGTAAGTCTTGGTTTGGTGACCTGGGGCTTAGCATAAGTGACCCCATTTTAGTTCTGTTGTCTTGTTTTTAACAATATGGACTAAGAGTTAAGTTTAACTTTTATTTCAATTTTTCTCCATTATTGACTGAGAATTCCTTCTTCCAGTAGTTTCTCTGTTTTCAATAACGTCATTCTCTATATTGAGTCACTGCTGAGCTTTGTTTCCCCTAATTATAATATCAGTACCTGGTAAGAAGGTAAACTCCCCTCCCAAGGAATCTGATTGCATTAAAGGGTGCAGTTTACTCATTTGACTAGAGAAAAACAGAGGCTGCATGGCCTACCAATGACAGTTTCTTAAGGGAGAAAGTTAAATTTTATTAAATAATGAAAACCCTTTATAGGCTGCCTTCATTTTGCTGCTCTAGTGGCCATTTTCTCTAGCAAAAGTGGTTAAAATGAACTGATTAAAAGAATTCAAGGGTGAATTAAATTCTTAGAGATTTTCAAAGAATGATACTATTTCCCTCAAAATCACATCTGTTGTATATCAAATAAATTTCAACATTCAGAGGAGAATACAGAAATATGAGATCAGAGAAATCAAAGGCTGCTATTAAGTTCTATTTCTTTAGATATTTCCTCTCTGGGATTTCTTGTTCATGCACCTCATTTTTATCCAACCAAGTAATTCATCAAACACCATACTTATCAAGATAAATACCATGACCAGGACTGGACTAAGATTTGGGGCTATACATGTTAAAAAAAAAAAAAAAAAGTAGTGTTTACATTTACAAATGTATGAAACAAAAAGAAAAAAATAGAGAGTCATTCTGTACCTAAAAAAAGATTTAAAAGACTATTAACTAAGTTCACGATGTGAACCTTGTTTATATCCTGAGTCCAGAAAGCATATTTTAAAAATATGAAAAAAATTAGAAATTTAAATTCTGCCTGGATATTTGATGATATTAAAGATGTTTAATTCATTTCTAGGTGGGATAGTGGCATTATGGTTGTTATAAAAAGGAGTGCTTTTAGAAACACATACTGAAATATTTGCAAATAAAATCATACAATGTCTGAGACTTCCTTCAAGATAATATAAAGCTGTGGGGATTGGGTAGGGGTGCGGTAGGGACAGGACAGGCCATGGGTTCGTGGTGACTGGGGCTAGGAGATGGTACATGAGGGTGTATTATTTTATTCTGTTTCTTTCATCTACTTTCAAAAAATTTAAAAATCTGCCCTTCTTCTACCCTTTGGGAAAAAAAAGATACAAATTTAATCCCTACCTTCCTGAAGTTTTCGGTCTTAAGTGAAAAAGCAACATCCACTGAGTGAATAAAAATGAAGTGTGTTAAAAAGGAGAGTGCAGGGGAGCCTGTGTGGCTCAGTCGGTTAAGCGTCTGACTTGATTTTGGCTCAAGCATGATCCCAGGGTCCTGGAATAGAGCCCCGGGTCATCAGACTCCCTGCTCAGCGGGGAGTCTGCCTCTCCCTCTCTGCCCATGATCCTAGCCTCCCCCAGCTCATGCTCTCTCTCAAATAAATAAAATCCTATAAAAAAAGAAAGAGAGAGAGTGCAGAGTGACAGCAGACCTTGCAACTGAGCCAGATCCCTGCAGATTGAGGGAGGAATTAGTTGAAAGTTTCTTAAGTGAAGTTTCATTGAAACGAGTATTGAAAAGTGGGGTGGAATTGTGGGAGGGGAAAGATAGAGAGGTATCCGCCAGGCAGGAAACAGCATGTTCAAAGGCCTGGAGAAGTGGGTATATATGTATCTTGCAGTCTGTACAAGTTAAAATAGTACGTAAAGTTTGAAAGTCAGATGAATATGTTGTTTGCATATGTCACAACATTTATCTGAACTTGAAACAGGTATATCCACATTATCCTTTACTGCATCACCTTCAATCACATGCAACTAAATTCAATGAGCTGTGTTCTCACTATCACGGATGTAAAGTCAAATAATACATGGTTGCTTCCTGTAAGAGCCTCACAGTCTAATGACAGTGACAGATATATCGATACCTGCGTATACCTTCTCAAAATGAAATGTGACAAGATCTCTACTAACAGAATACAGTGAAGACTGTAGGGACACAGAGGAGGAGTGGTTCCTTCTGCCTATGAGAACAGCAAAAGGCTCAGAGAAGAGCATGCCGCTGGAGCCAGGTTTTAAAAGTTAAGTAGGACTTGGTGAATCAAAAACAGGGAAGACAGGGCATTCGAGCCTGAGGGAACAGCATGAGCACTCACTCAGAAGCATGAAAATACTTATCATGTCTGGGGATTCACAGGTAAATGATGTAGTTAGAACATATAATTAAGGGGCGCCTGGGTGGCTCAGTGGGTTAAAGCTTCTGCCTTCGGCTCAGGTCATGATCTCAGGGTCCGGGGGTCAAGCCCCGCATAGGGCTCTCTGCTCATTAGGGAGCCTGTTTACCCCTCTCTCTCTGCCTGCCTCTCTGCCTACTTGTGATTTCTCTCTCTCTCTCTGTCAAATAAATAAATAAAATCTTTAAAAAAAACCCATATAATTAAATAAAATGTAAAACAACTCTTTAGTGCTATGGTAACAAGTCACATGGATGCTTGTATTTTTCAAGCTCTTCCCAGATAAATAAACATTTGCCGGCTTCAGTCACAGGCATTTCAGGAAAGGAAGTGCCTCAGTGGAGATGCACACAGATAATACAGATGAGCAGTGGATAAAGACAGGAGCTGGATCAGGGTGTCTCCATTTTTTTTTTTTTTTTTTTTTTTCATCTAAGAAACTGATGATGGGTACAACTGAGGTAACACCAAAGCATCAAACCAAGCTTTTGGTAAATGAATTTGGTTATTTTCATGATGCCAGAGCTTCCTTGCTGGCTCTTCTCCTTCAGTCTGCCTCTCGGTTTGGTAGTTTTTCTGGGCTTTGTCCTGAATCTCTTTCTCCTTTTAAAAAAATCATGTTAGTTTATTTTTCCATGGCCTCAAAAAAACACTTACGATTGTATGTATCAACAACTTAAACATCTCTTCTGAACCCCAGATTGGATATATGGTATATGCAAGTGCTTTCATGCCATGCTGACATAATGTCACATACATGTAAGACCTCCAAAACTGTCCTCTTGCTCTTCCACTCAATCCTGCCTTGCCTCCAGTCTTCCACATCTTCGTTAATGATACCAACCTTGACTCTCCTCCCCCTTCCTTCCCTACACATAAAAACTCTCGCTAAGACCTTCCAGTTCTCCCCAAATCTTGAATCTCTCCATATCGGTCCTTTACTGCTGTCATTTCCATAAAAACCACCGTCCACCAGCTTCCCTGATAGCCCCAACCATGCATTCTCCATCTGAGAATGACAAGATTGGGTAATTCCTCTGATTAGAACCCTTTAATGGCTCCTCTTTGCTCTCTGACAAAATGCAAAATCCTTAATAAAGCTAACAGCTTTCTGCAAAATCTCCTATCTCTCCCATCTCATTTCCAATCATTTGCTATGTTACCACTGTATTAGCTTTTAGGTTCTTGAATGTGGGTTAAGATCTTTTCCAGTTCATAACGTTCACACTTGCTCTTTTCTGCCTGGGAAGTTCCTTTCCACTCTCTTGGCTGGTTATCCCTTTTAGGCTAAGCTTTAGCCGGGCTTAGATGGTAAAAATCAGCTCCATCTCAGGCTGGAATACCAAACCTGGGTTAAATCAGCCACAAAGTTTACAGGAAACTACTTCTCCCCAAGAACATGCTATTTCCCCCAAGGACAAGTGTCATAACAACCTCTTTGTTCAGTGATTACTGTTGAAAATCTTTGCTCTCTAAAACCACAGACTATCATAAGCTTTGTTGTTTGAAACCATACGTTAAAAATAAAATATCGCACGCTTGCCTAGAGATTCTACGACAATTTGACACAAAGACTCAGCCTCGATTTCCAACCCAAGTGAGATCTGGATACAACACTCTGCATCCATCTTAACTTTGTAGTTTCTAAGGAAACAGGCTGCCGGATCCTTCTCAGACCTGATGTTGACCTCTGATTTGCTTTAAGTCTACCCAAACACTGCTTCATTTCTATTTCACCAAAACTCCACTCTTACCCCAAATCCTATAATAACTTTATCTTTTCTTGGTTTGGCCAGATGCCTCACAATTCGTCTGTGTGCGATCTCCCTCATTGCAATGGGTCAATAAAGCTGATGAGTACAGGGTGGTCCCTTGTAGGCTAATTGTGCTAGGACAAATGACACTTCTTCAGAGAGGCCTGCTCTGATGTTTTATCCCAGGCTAAAGTAGTTTTCCAATGCACTCCATGATAAGCACATTCTGCTTTTCTTTCATGGTTTATTATATCCTTCAAGACCCCTAAAGTAATGCAATGATTTAGTTAAAATATCTAGTTAGAAATATTAGCTAGTTATATTGTTCTTCTCTACTGGTAATTGTATAAAGTTGAGAGCAACCTACATGTTCACTCCTTAAAGTCTGAAGCGATTTAAAATATTCACTGCCTCCTACCACACCTCAGGATGGTGCATCGAAGTTGTAAAAATCTGTAGCACTTGGAAACATTGTTTTGACCAATTTGGGGGAAAAAAGTTTCTAAACACATTAAATAACAGCCAACTAAGCTAAGCAGGCCAGACAAACTGCAAATGAATCAGAAAGAAAAACACTGAAATAGCAGGAAAAAGTTCTAACATTTTTGTTGTTGTTGTTTCTTTTCTTATATATATTTTGTTGGTTTTTTCCTTACTCTGAAAGCAAAGCATATAATTACAAAAAAAAAAAAAAAAAAAAAAAGACAAAAAGAACTTAAAGGACACCATAATTCTAGCCTACCCGCAGGTAACAGAATATAACACCCGGGGGCCGTTTCCTTCCTAAACACACATTCTTGCTCTTCCTCTGAACCCAACCACATTTCATCCTAAACTAGCAGCATCCCTGTCCCTGGAGCCTTTTGGTAACTGGTTTCCAAGCTCCGAAGCCCGAGGGGGAAGCGGAGAGGCTGAAGGCTCAAGAACAAGCATGGCAGCAAGACTGAAATAAAACTTCCCACATCGCGATTTTTGCCTTGGGTTCACTCTTAGGCCTAAAAACAACCAAGCAGTCACTCAGGAGCTGTCTCACAAGCGAATGACCAAACAGATGTATCAATAAACGAAATCGGTTTAACATGTGTATACGTCATGCTCAATTTTTTCTAAGGATGTTATTTCCATCCTCGGGATAAAAATTCAGCATAATGTTTTCAACTCTTGACACAGGCTAGGGTGGGCACAAGTTAATCTCCTGCCTGCCCCCCTTCCTATCTGAATCCACCAGCCTGGGCTACCTAGCATCTTATCGTTTCACATTTCTCACCTCCTCTAGGCGGTGACAGGAGATATTTTGTTTAATCCTAACTACTTCAGTTACTGCTCATGTCAAAAACAGATACCTTATCACTGGGATTTGACCTGAGGGCAGAAACTCCACCATATTCATCAGTCCATCAGGCAGAAACTCCACCATATTCATCAGCCATTTTTCTTTTTTAAAAAAATATATATATACCAGCCATCCCTCATCTACATTCCAAATAAAATATTTTTATTCACTCTCTTTACAAATTTTGAATTTCTTAAAAAATGGTTTATTGTGTTCATATGTAAAAGAGAATAAATAAAAGTGGCCCAGTATTAAGCACCATTGCTTCTTACTTCAAAGAATGTCCTCTAGGATTTGCTATTGTTTGCCAAACAAATATATAAAATATACCTTAAATATTCCAGTTATGAACAACAATTATGCAAAGCTTCAACAAATGATACTTGTGCCTGATGTATCATGTAGTCATATTCATTATGAAGTAGTTTTAATGTAGAGAACATTCTTTTTTCCAGAGATTGTAAGAAAACAGATCTTTCTTTTGGGAACATCTAAGGCGTGTGAATATTTGACTTTCGAATGCCCAACACAGAAATGGTCAGGTGCTTCCTGCTTTCCTAAACTCCCCATGTGAATGAGAGCCATGCTATCCTGAACTAAACTTTCCTGAATACAAGGAAGTGCCCATTCCAACATCTCTTTCTATCTTCTTTCTTCTCTCTCAGACTTCCATTCTCTTACTGGTAACAACTGCCTTTAATCTATCACAAGAAACAGAAAGAGCTCAGCTCCTGGCTATTCTCCTTCAGCACACGCCAAGTCATACCACTACTGTAGGACCTTATAGACATTAACCTCATAGAACCTGTTTCCTCATCTATAAAGGGAGATAACAGTACCTACCTGAAAAAGTGGTAAGGATTTTTGAAATAAAGTATGCAAAGTGTTTAGCACAATGCTTTGTTGGTGAATGCATTTTAAGTGGTAGTATTATCTACATTATTCTCTCCAGCAAGGAGAGCAATCCTTCCCAAACCCATAATTTTGAGTGATATAAAAACAGTGCTTGTGACAAAACTGTCTCAAAAAAGTAACAATGACTTTGGAAGTAAAATTTGTCATTGCATTGGGGCGCCTGGGTGGCTCAGTGGGTTAAAGCCTCTGCCTTCGGCTCAGGTCATGATCTCAGGACCCTGGGATCGAGCCCCGCATCGGGCTCTCTGCTCGGCAGGGAGCCTGCTTCCCCCTCTCTCTCTGCCTGCCTCTCTGCCTACTTGTGATCTCTCTCTCTCTGACAAATAAATAAATAAAAATCTTTAAAAAAAAATTTGTCATTGCATTAATTGTGTTGCTGCTGTAACAAATTATGACAAATTTAGTGACTTAAATAACACAGGTTTATTATCGTAAGGTCTGGAGATGGGAAGTTTAACATGGGTTCCACAGGACAGCTTTCCTGTGGAGGCTCTGTAGGGAGAACCTACTTTCTTGCCTGTTCTGGCCACTGGCTCCTAGAGGCCACCCACATTCCTTGGCGAGTGGCCCAGCATCACTCTGACCTCTGTGCCTCTCATCACCTCACCTCCTCTCCCAAAGCTGCAGGCCCACTGGTATCCCTTCACTCTGACCCTCTTACCTTCCCTTAGAGGGACCCGGGTGATGACTTGCTTACACCACATTCTCTCCCCATCTCAAGATCCTTAATCACATCTGCAAAGTCCTTTTTTATTGTGTAAGGTCACATATTCACAGGCCCCAGGAATTTGGATGTGAACAATATTGGAGCCATTATTTAGCCTACCAGAGTTATTTAAAATGATCAAGCCATTTAACCTTCCGGAAAGTGCCCTGAAATTTCACCAGAATCTACAGAAAACTTTCTCTCTTCTCATTTTTTTCACTAATAAAATCTGCTTTTCTTTAGGTGTAACCAGTTGATAAAAATAATGCCATTTCTGATTCCGTATGTTTTCCTAATTTGGCTAACAGTCAATGTTTTGATAGAGTAGTGTACTACAAGGTCATGACAAATGTGTATTTTGTGTACACAAGCAAAACTGAGACGCAAACAACTATCATGATATTTATCCTCTGGGTGGATTATTTCATAGTCTCAAACAATGTGCTCACCAACTTGTAAGACAAACTATTTTTTTATTGTGATAAAATATATATATAACACAAAGTTTGTCATTTTAACCACTGTTTTTTTTTTGTTTTTTTTTTTTCAAAGATTTTTTTTATTTATTTATTTGTCAGAGAGAGAGCACAAGCAGGCAGAGAGGCAGGCAGAGGCAGAGGGAGAAGCAGGCTCCCTGCTGAGCAAGGAGCCTGATGTGGGACTTGATCCCAGGACCCTGCGATCATGACCTGAGCCGAAGGCAGCTGCTTAACCAACTGAGCCACCCAGGTGTCCCTCATTTTAACCACTGTTAAGTATACAATCTAGTGGTGTTAATTATATTCAAAATGTGCAACTATCACCACTATTTCCAAAACTCTTTCATCACCCCAACAGAAACCCTGTACCCACCGAGCAATAACTCCCATTCCCTCCCCCTCCCAGCCCCTGCAAACCTCAAATCTACTTTCTGTGTCTATGAATTTGCCTATTTTAGATTATTTCATTTAAGTGGTACATTAAAGTCTTTTTCTTTTTTTTAAGATTTTTATTTATTTATTTGACAGAGAGAGTGAGAGAGCACAAGCAGGGTGGACAGTGGGGAGAGAGAGGGAGAAGCAGGCTCCCTGCCGAGAAGGGAGCCTGATGCGGGGCTTGATCCCAGGACCCTGGGATCATGACCTGAGCTGAAGGCAGACATACAACCATCTGAGCCACTCAGGCACCCCTTTAAGTGGTATATTATATTTGTCCTTTTCTCTCTGGCTTATTTTACCAGAGAGAATATTTTTTAAGGTCCAATCATGTTGTAGCATGTATAAGTACTTCGTTCTTTTTTTTTTTTTTTAAAGATTTATTTATTTATTTGAGAGAGGGAGAGAGCACTAGTGCAAGTGGGGGGAAGAGCAGAGGGAGAGAGAGAATCTCAAGCAGACTCCATGCTAAGTGAGGAGCCCAATGCGGGGCTTGATCTCACGACCCTGAGATTATGACCTGAGCCAAAATCAAGAGTAAGACACTTAACCAACTGAGCCACCCGGATGCCCCAGTACTTTGTTCTTTTTATTGCTGAATAATATTCCATTGTACGTGTAATACCACATTTTGCTTACCCACTGACCTGTTGATGACAATCGGGTTGTTCCCACCTTCTAGCTGTTATGACTAATGCTGCTGTGAATACTGCTGTGTGCCTATCAGTTTCAGCCCATGTTTTGGTTATACACTAGGAGTGGAATTACTGGATGATAAAGTACTCTATGTGTAACTTTTTGAGGAATTGCCAAACTGTTTTCCACAGTAACTGTTCCATTTTACATTCCCACAAGCAATATACTAGAGTTCTACTTTTAGCATTTTCACCACCACTAGTTATTATTTTCTTTTTAATTTTAACCATCCTAGTAGGCATGATGTGATATTTCCTATGGTTTTGATTTGCATCTTTCCATGTGCTCACTGCCCATCTGTGTATCTTCTGGGGGAAAATGTCTATTTAAGTCCTTTGCTGATGTAAAAAATTAGGTTTGTGTTCTTATGGTTGAGTTATAGGATTCTCTATATATCTTGGATATTTGTCCCTTATCAGGTATATGATTTGCTAATATTTTCTCTCATTCCATGGGTTGCCTTTTTACTCTCTCGAAGTCCAACTTATTGTTTCTTTTGCCACGTGTGCTATTGATGTCATATTTAAGAAAATATTGCCAAACCTAATTTCATGAAGACTTTTTCCTATTTTTTCCCCAGAGTTTTATAGTGTTTAATTTTTAACTTTTATAGCTTTAAAATTTAGGTCTATGATCCATTTTAAGTTAATATTTGTATATGGTGTAAAGTAAGGGTCCAACTTCATACTTTTGAATGTGGATATCCCAGCACCATTTGTTTGTTTGTTTGTTTTAAAGATTTTATTTATTTATTTGACAGAGAGAGATCACAAGTAGTCAGAGAGGCAGGCAAAGAGAGAGGGGGAAGCAGGCTCCCTGCTGAGCAGAGAGCCCGATGCGGGGCTCGATCCCAGGACCCTGAGATCATGACTTGAGCCAAAGGCAGAGGCTTTAACCTACTGAGCCACCCAGGTGCCCCCCAGCACCATTTGTTAAAAGACTGGCCTTTCCTCACTAAATGGTCTTGGCAACTTTGTTGAAAATCAAGTGATCAGGGGGCGCCTGGGTGGCTCAGTGGGTTAAAGCCTCTGCCTTCGGCGCAGGTCACGATCTCAGGGTCCTGGGATCGAGCCCCACATCGGGCTCTCTGCTCAGCGGGGAGCCTGCTTCCCCCTCTCTGCCTGCCTCTCTGCCTTCTTGTGATCTCTCTCTCTGTCAAATAAATAAATAAAATCTTTAAAAAAAAAAATCAGGTGAACATAGATGTGAAGGTTATTTCTGAGTTCTCAATTCTCTGAAGTCTCTGGAGTGGTTTGTAAGTCTTCCTTAAGTCAGTCCCACACTGTTTGGAGTATTATAGCTCTGTAGTAAGTTTTAATATCAGGAAACGTGAGTCTTATAACTTTGTTCTTTTTCAGATTGTTTTGGTTATTCTGGGTCCCTTGAAATTTCATATGAATTTTAAGGCGGGCTTTTCCATTTTTGAAAAAGCACTGTTGGGACTTTGATAGTGATTACACTGAATTTGCATATCACTCTGGGTAAAATTGTCATCTTAACAATATTAAGTCTTCCAACCATGAACACAGGATGCCTTTCCATTTATTTAGGTTTTCTCTAATTCTTTCAGCAATATTTTGTAGTTTTCGGTATAAAAGTTTTCTGCCTCATTGGTTAAATTTATCCGTTAAGTATTTTATTCTTTTGGATGCTGTTGCAAATGGGATTGTCTCCTTAATTTCCTTTTCAGATTTTTCACTGCTAGTATATTAAAATTCAACGGATTTTTGTTTGATTTTGTATCCTGCAACTTTGCTAAATTCATTAATTAGCTCTAAAAGGACTGTGGGGGGTATGGAGACATATTTGCATGTGTTCTTCATGTTTTCTACATTTATGTAATCTATGATATAGGCAGTTTTATTTCTTCTGTTCCAATTTGGCTGCGCTTGGAGCCAAATTGGAACAGAATTAAGGGTCCAACTTAATTGGACCCTTTTAAGTCCAATTAAGTCCAATTTTTTCTTGTCTAATAGCTCTGGAACTGCCAATACTATATTGAATAGAAGTGGCAAAAACAGACATCCTTGTCTTGTTCCTGGTATTAGGGAAAAAGCGTTCTCTCCTTCCCCATTGAGTATGATGTTACCTGTGGGTTTTTTATATATAGCCTTTATCATGCTGAGAAGGTTCCTTCTATTCCATGTTTATTGATTGTGAAGGGATGTTGGATGTTGTCAAGTGCTTTTTCAATATCAATTGAAATGACCATGTGGTTCTCCCCTACCTTCATTCTATTCACGTGGTATATTACATTGACTGACTTTGTATGCTGAACCACTACTACATTTCTGGGATAAATCCACCTTGGTCATGGTGTATTATCCTTTCTACATGCTACTGAATTCTATTTGCTAGCATCTGTTGAGGATTTTTGTGTCTACATTCAGAAAGGATATAGGTCTGTAATTTTCTTCTAGTGTCTTCTTGGGCTTTGGTATCAGGGTAATGCTGAACTCATAGAATGAGTTGGAAGGTATTTTCTTCTTTGCTATTTATTTAATAAAAGGCTTTTCTTTGTTGGGAGATTTTTTAAATGAATATGTTATTTTTTTCATAAACAGAAACCACATCACTTTATTTGTTACAGTGAATGTGAGGCAATAATTCAAGAGGGCCGTGGAAAGCTTTTTTATCCATATAATAGAAACGATAAGCACCTTCACCATCCATGCGTTTTGTTAGCTTTTCCTTTTGATCTCTGTTCCCCCACCCAGATCAGTATGTTGCTTCCAGAATGAGACTCTGCCCTCAAATCTTATACTAGTTGGGAGGCTAGTCTGTCAACTTGCCTTGATAACAAAATGGAAGTTGTTGGGAGATTTTTGATTGCTGATCCAGTCTTCTTACTTGTTATGGATCTATTCAGATTTTCATTTTCTTCTTGAGTCAGTTTTGGTAGTTTGAGTGTTTCTAGAGATCTGTCCATTCCCTCCAGGATATCCAATTTGTTTGGTATACAGCTGTTCACAGTATTCTCTTCTAATGCTTTTTATTCCTTTTATCAGTAGTAACACCCCCTCTTTAGCTTCTGATTTTAGTAGTTTAAGTATTCTCTTTTTTCTTAAACTAACTAAAGGCTTGTCAATTTGTTGATCTTTCCAAAGAACCAGTGTTTGGTTTCATTGATTCTATTGTTTTTGTATTCTCTATTTATTTCTGCTCTAGTCCTTATTACCCTTATTATTTCCCACCTCTTTATGGCATCAAACTCAATTTAATATATTCCCGAATTAGTGTTTTCCTCAAATACCTAAAATGTAAAAACAAATAAGTACCTTTGTGCCATCAGACAAAGAATAGTGTACTTGTCAGATTTACTGTTTAAATCCACATGAGCAGCTCTCCTATCATTAACAGAATATTACTATGTCTTTATGAAGACATTCAGAAAAGGCTTAAGGCCATGAGGGAGAGCTACCCCAGACTGAATGTTAAGGCCATCCTCTAGTTTTCAAGACTGTGTCAGCCTGAGAGAGAGCAATACCACGAGCCTCTCGGCACTTACAGGAAAAACTGAAACTAAGTCTCTCATTTTTAGACTATGGCGTCATCATGAAACACATCAGAACTTGCTCTGTTTCTGTAGAAAACAAGCATGACAAGAATCCTCTGAGAGCCTATGAACAATGATTCCTCCCCTCGAGAGAAAAGCATGGATCTAAGTGACACCATTACTATAATGTGATTCCATAACTCTCCCCAGAGATGTGCTCCTATGTCCCTAAGACTAGCTTTCTAAGGGTGTGCTTGGAAGAGTTGCCTTCCCTCTGATTTGCATTTGCATCTCTTGCTTAGTTTTCACACTTCACCTTGTCTGACTCCAATCTCCATCACCAGATATCTTGTCCTGCCCACTTACCTCCTACTCTTCCCTGGACTTCCCATGGTTCATAAACCACGATCATGCTGAGTGAAACACCCAAGGTCAGGTCTAAGGAGACGGGATCAGGTAACTCCAGCAAAATTGAGAAAGGCATGATAGGTTTAACCGAAGGGGTTAAGTGGGGCTAATAATTACTTACACCAATTAGGAGACTTTCTATGGAAAACAGTGAAACACTAGTTCAAACAATAAAGATGGTTATTACCTTAGATGACAGGAAGCCCACAGACGGTATATTCCAGGTTTATTTCTTCAGCTCAATGGCATCATGAAGGACTCAGGTTCTTCCCACAACTGGCCGTGTCATCTCGCTGTATTGGCTTTGTTTTCCAGCTGGATCCTCACTGGTTGGAAGACGGCTGCAGCAAGTCTAGTCATTGCCATTGGACATGCTAATGTCCAGAGAAGTTGCCTCTTCTTCAAGTGTATCATTCTCTTGCATTTTAAGAATGAGGTGGGTTTTTTTTTTTAGGATTATGTTTAAAATTATTGGCATCTCTGTGCTTTCAATCTCTCTCATCTTTCCAAACCATGGATCGCATCTATTAAAAACAAAATGTTGATATAAAATAAAATTTTAGAAATAAACTTCATGGAATAGATGCTGAGTGAGCTGGGTATTTTTAAGTTAGACAGAGGGAGAGGTGGATAGACTAGTAGAAGGTGAGAATCTAGTGGGGTTAAATCCTACAGGAATAGAAGTTTAGAGCCAGGAGCAAAAGTTTTGAACCAGGACTTCTTGGCCTCTCCATTATCTGTTTGTTTGTACCTTCTTAATTCTAAAAGATTTGTATTCTATAACTTGCCTTGGCTAAATTTTCTTTTTTTTTTTTAAGGTTTTTATTTATTTGACAGAGAGAAACACAGCGAGAGAGGGAACACAAGCAGAGGGAATGGGAGAAGGAGAAGCAGGCTTCCCGCTGAGCAGGGAGCCCAATGCGGGGCTTGATCCCAGGACCCTGGGATCATGACCCGAGCCGAAGGTAGATGCTTAGCAACTGAGCCACCCAGGCACCCCGCCTTGGCTAAATTTTCTTGATCTTAAGATTTAAACTGTCTCATTTAATCAGTAACAAGTACTCCACCATCTCTGAAATAGCCATTTTAGGCATTTCATTCACTGAATACCATCTCCTTCCCTTCCAGAATTTAACTGTGCCAACTGCAATATTTCTTTGAGTCATTAGGATCTCTAATCCACTCATCCTATAAAGTGTTGACCGTTTATCACCGTACCTTGTCTTTTTTAGAACGAAAACAACTTTCTCAGAAACTGGTAAGTAGACTGGCCCTTCTATCTCAGTGACTAGAACTGAGTTACATGCTCTTTCTTAAACCAAAACTGGCACTAAAAATAGTTACCAGGATTGGTTTAAACCAATCAGGACTTTTTCCTTAAGTGCTGACACAGCGACCTTCCTGAAAGATGAATACATACACATTAATTCCAAGAAAAAAGGGAGAATAAATGTTGAGTGGTTAATATAACTGCTATAGTATTATGTGTAAGATTTATCCTTTTAGCCCCATCTACAAATGACACTTTTTGAGCTCACTGTTCATTTGTCAGGAATAGGTAGGTGTCAGGAAAAGAAACACAAAGATAGTTCTTTCCACTAATCATATTCTAAAACTGGTTCTACTAAGTACTTGTTAGATGAGATGACTTTTGGCAAGGCATCTAAGTTCTCTTTGTTTTGATTTCCACATCTACAACATGGTATAAATACTGTTCTTCATAGGTCACGGGATAACTGGGAACGTAAAATAATTATGTTGCATAAAAAGCAATATTATTTCCACATTTTATCTTCCCACGCTGTTTGTTCATCTCATTTATTCATTCATACATACACCCTTTTAACAAATAATTGCTGACAGTCTACTTGATGTAAGGGTTGGATATTTGATATCAAAAAAGTTTTCACCCTGGCTCTTGCATCTAAGGTATTAACTAAGAATGAGTTAGCAGCAACTGCTTTATCTCTTGGAGTACAGAATCGGACAAGGTACTGCAGGATGTAAGATAGGAAAGGTGGGGTAATGAAGGGCGTTGTTTATGGCACCATAATGGTTGCTTCAGTTGGAGTGTGGACTGTCCTGTTTTACTAAAGTTGCTGCAAACAAGTGTGTGAGTCCACAGATGCCAACATGATTTTTCTAGCTTAGGTAATGTTGGGTTCTACTACTTACTGATACACAATATAGGCAAAGCAACCCAACCCAAGAAAGACGGTTTTATGTTACTAGAAAATAGTGAACAGGGGCGCCTGGCTGGCTCAGTCGGTTAAGTGTCTGCCTTCGGCCCAGGTCATGATCTCAGAGTTCTGAGAGCAAGCCCCATGTCGGGCTCTCTGCTCAGCAGGGAGCCTGCTTCCCCCTCTCCCTCTGCCTGCCACTTCCTCTGCTTGTGCTCTCTTTCTCCCTCTCTCTCTGTCAGACAAACAAAGTGAACAAAAACTGAAAGACAGGTTCATACATGGGTTAGGGAGACAACATGAAATTGACATTAATGTACTAAGTAAAAAACATTTTTTCTGATAAAGAGCTAATAACTTTTCTCTGAAAGTCTCTGTTCTGGGGAATAAGGAAATATTGATGGCTTTAAAGTAAGCTCAACCATTGTCTTAAAGGTCAAATTGCTCAAAGAGATTTTCCAAGTTTGGAAAACTAACATTTCAGAAAAAAATAAGATGTTTAAACAATGGCTATTGTCTATGCTTGTTCTTGAAAAATACAGGGAAGAAGAGAATTTTTTTCCCAAGATTTATAACACCTTATTCATCTTTGCGGGGTAACAGGCTATTCTGGAGGGGACTTCTGGAGGAAATTATGCCTCTAAGCAATAGTATTGGCATGTACAGGAAAACCATTACAGAACAGGACTAGAAAGTGAATAGCTACAGTTTCCTCCTATTAAATGGAAGTAGCAAAGCACAGAAAGAATGCTGGCAATTTAAACATCGTATCTGGTTTTTAAAATATAGTTCAATGGATTTCGAGCCAACATTTGATGGGAGGGAAGAAGTCACATCAAAGTCCTATGATGTGTCAAGACACTAGAAGAGAACCTTTGTCACTGTAAAATAACTCCCTTAGCAAAACATATAGAGAATGTAAAAAAGCAAGTCACCTCCATCATTGTTCATGGTTTGGTGAAGTTCTACTCATCAACTGAGACACAATGTTAAACAATTCAGCTTGGCTTTTATATGCTGGGGAATGATGTGGTGCTTAGCTACCAGAGATGCTGATATTGTTCTTTTGAACGAAGGTATCTTATCCATGGAGTCTGGTGATCTATGCAACCTCCACATTCAACCAAGGTTGAAGGGACTGCTTTTGAAGCATGGATCACTCCAGCACTGTCCATACATATGGACCCTTCTTCTGTTGGCTGTTTCTACTGCAATAAAAAACAAATAAGCACTAAATCAATAACCAAGAAAGGAAAGATGAAATAGCAGGGTAGTAAGATACTAGAGTTAAACCGTCTTGGAATAGGCACAAAGTTAGTTGCTTAATGTAGTTGTAAGATAACAAATATCTATGACAAACTGGCCATCATTCGTTTACTTGGTTAAAGGAAAAGCGGTAACAAGAAACATTTTAATTATGTTCAGTAAAAGTTACAAATTGATTTGGGGCCAGTAACTATATAAAACCTTTATGTAAACTGCCTCATTTAATCCTGTCAACAACCACATAACATAGGTATTATGTCCAATTTATAGAAGAAAACAAACTGAAGCAACAGTTTAACTTGCTCAAGATCTCACAGATACTAAGCAAAACCTGGAATTTGAGAACCAGAAAGTCTAATTTCAGAAACCATATTTTTAATCAAAATTTTCTATGCCTAGGGGCGCCTGGGTGGCTCAGTGGGTTAAAGCCTCTGCCTTTGGCTCAGGTCATGATCCCAGGGTCCTGGGATCGAGTCCCACATCAGGCTCTCTGCTCGGCGGGGAGCCTGCTCCCCCCCTCTCTCTGCCTGCCTCTCTGCCTACTTGTGATCTCTCTGTCAAATAAATAAATAAAAATCTTTAAAAAAAATTTTTTTTCTATGCCTACCTAGACAGCCTACTCTATCCCTCAAAGCATTTAGCCTTTTCCTTTCTTTATTGTTTCTTCACTAGAAAGTCTCTTCTTTAGTAACCTTTAAAAATAAAGTCACAGATGTCTTTAATTTAAATGCTGTATTTGACATCATGCACTCTTTAGAGTGGAACAACTATTTTAGAAGTCCTATGAATAAATAATCTGTAAAAATACCATATTCTTTAATAAAGTAGATTGATTAGAAAAGTTCTACTTAAGACAAATTAGAAAAATATAGAACAACAGAATTCAACTTTTTTCTTTTCCACTCTGAAAGATACAATAGATAATGTTCACTTTCTGGATAAAATTGCCCAGCCACTAGCAATTCAAGTCTTCCATTCTCTGTTGGATCCCCAGGGCTAGCCAACCAACTTTTTAACTTGTTCCCATTCCTCTCTGTTGCAAATCCTTTCCCATTTCTCTCAGTTCTAAATCCAATCCATTTCTACATTCCAAAGACCTAAATCCTATTCTCCCATCTCTTCAGACTATCTTGTCTTCTATGTCACTGAGGAACCTGAGGCCATCAGGCTTGAAATTCATGAATTCCCTTCTGCTAGACCAACAAATGTATCTATATGTGCATCCATCCTTCCAATCTTCTCTCAGAAAAATAAAGTCTCCTCTTGTTCTGGTCCAAATCAAATTCTCTGTGCTCTTGGTCCATGCTCTCATCTCCTCAAGGAATCTGAACCACTAATTTTCCATTCTACCTCTCATTTTGTGGTAGATTTGTCAAATACATTACTATCATGCTTACAACCTGACGTGAGGGATAGCCATCCATCCACGGTCTTTACCAAGAAGCAACCATGTTTTATACCATGCAAACTCCTGGATACTAGCTGCTTGGACAAGGTGGGCAACTATCTCAAAGGGCAGCCAATTTACAGACTGGCCAGAGAATTAAGACTTGGCCTGACATGAAAAGATGAGCAGGGCCTGTTGCCTACTTAAAACTTGTCAAAGGTACTCACTTCTTTAAGAATGAGAAACCCATTTTAAGGAAGATGAGTAGATTTTTATTATTAGAAAAGTTATGAAATGATCTTTGATGCATGTCTTGCTGTGAAAGCCAGTCATTTTAATGTTCAGTGGAAGTTTATACAGTGTAGTTGCTAGAGAGCTATGTCTCTTACCACAGGAATAACCTATATTACTGAAAATTATTGATAAAAATACCATTCTTAGCAGCTTATATGAATTTTAAGTATCATGATTCTCACAATAATTCCACAATGTAGGTTCTAATATTCCTAATTTTCTTTTTTTTTTTTTTCTAATATTCCTAATTTTCAAATAAGGAAACTAAGGCTCAGAGAACTTGAGTTACTTCCAAAGGTCACTCAGTTAATGATGGGTCGAGCTTGGCATCTGGAGCCAAGGCTTTTATACTTTTGGTCCTCTTTATACTACCTCTGGCTTTTTCCTAGTGAGAAACATGAAGGCATTGCTTAACTTTATCATCTGTCATCTTGGCCATAACAACAAAATGACTGGAGCTGGTTTAATAAACATATAAAACAGTATAACATTAACGGATGAGGAATGAGAGGAAGAAAAAAAAAATCAAGATAAGGGCAGATTTAGTGTATAGGAATGTATGCCATTGATTTTATAAGTAGGTACACAGGGTCTCTAACGTCATTAGGAAGGATAGTGCCTTTGGGAAGACTTGGTACCTCCTGAGGATCCAAAAGATCAGGCATGAGAGGTGATCATTATTGGGCACATATATCAAGCAAAATATAATGGCATGCAACTGGCACGAATGCTTGCTGAATGCACTCAGAAATATCAGGCATTTCAGTCGATAAAACGTTAAGGGTTAGTAAGTTCATAAAGAAAAGGTACATGTCCACTAAATATTAATTTGAGCAAAGTTCTGTGAAAATATCACTGACCAGTGAATATTCAGACATTCTACAAAGTGGCATATCAAAAAAAGAACATGTCAACAGAAAGACAGCTTCCTGCTACAGAACGTCTTAAAATTTGCAGCGTCCAAATTGGAATCTATTCCTGATTTTATACCATTTTGTTCATTGTTTAACATTTAGAGGTACACCTCTCTGAACAAGAGACGCCTCAACAAGGAGAAAAGTAGTTAAGATAAAGATGGGCTTACCAAGAGCAATTTAGTAGTGTCTTTGAAGGAAAAGCCCCATTACAAAGACATGATCCACATTTCCTTGAATTTGGATCACCGTATGACTTCTTTAATCTTTATTCTTTTCCCAACTAGCATACAAAATTGTGCTCAAGTAGAAATACCAAGGCATTGTTCATATTTGTAATTTTTTTTTCCCTTGGATCAAAGATTCTGAGCAACAACCTATGAAAACACGTAGCTGCTGATCTGAGTATGTAATTACACGGGAGCAAAGTTTCAGTCTGGAGCGGTCGTAAACAGAGAGCAGGTTTGCTCCATAGAGCAGATTAGCTCATACTTAATAATGCAGTCAATCACGGGCTATGACTCAACATGCCAACTGATGAGGGCTGTGCTGTCCCTACTCTGAAAGCCTCTGATGCCAAGACGCACAATCCTTCTGGGGTGCCGTGTCGCTGAGCGTAGCTCCGCTCGCCCAGGTCCAGACGCTCTCAAAGGCTCGGGAACTGGATTTCCTGGAGAACAGAGCCTTTCTCCGGTTCTAGTCGGCCCGGTTGTACGCTATTTTCAAACTCCAACCAGAAAACAGGTTTGGACCTCGGGAGGCAGGCTGGGGCAGAGCCTGGGGATCTGCTCTGTGAACAACAGCCTCAGGCGCACCACAGGCGGGTGGTTCAGAGAGCACGTTTTCCACACCGCAGGTGAACCGGGCGTTGCAAGGTGTCGTGTGTGGCCCGCCTCAGAGACGCGGGCTCAGTCCCGCCCCCAGAGCATTTCAAACAGCTGGGCAGTGGTGGAGTCAGTCCCGGAGACGCCTGGCACAGGGAAGCTCGCCCACGCGGGAAGCCCAGCCGACGCCAGCTCCAGGTCTTCCGAAGACCTTCAGCCACGGGTCTCTGAAGCTCCCCGGCGGTTTGCGCCGGCGCCACCGGAGTCGCAGGCGGGAGTTCCCGCTCCGCGCAGCGAATCCTGGGGGTCCAGACCCAGGCCGGAAGCGCCGTCCGGGCCCGCCCCCTGCCCCCCGGAGCCGGAAGTCGCGACCCCGGCCGGTACGTCGCCCTCCGCGGGCCGCGCCGCACCATGCTCCGCGGGCCGCAGCGCCTCGTCAAAGTCTCCGTGGCACCGGTTGCGGCCCTGGCTGTGGCGCTGCTCTCGTCCCTCTCGCGCTGCTCCCTCCTGGAGCCGGAGGACCCCGCGGTCTCGGCGCTCAGCCCCTATTTCGGCACCAAGACCCGCTACGAGGATGCCAACCCCGGGCTGCTGCCGGACCCCGAAGCGCCGCGGAGGGACCCCGAGCTGCTGGAGGACACCTGCACCCCGGTGCAGCTGGTGGCCCTCATCCGCCACGGCACCCGCTACCCTACGGCCAAGCAGATCCGCAAGCTGCGGCAGCTGCATGGGCTGCTGCAGGCCCGCGGGCCCGGCGACGGGCGCGCTGGCTCCGCCGGCGGCCGCGACCTGGGCGCCGCGCTGGCCAGTTGGCCGCTGTGGTACGCGGACTGGATGGACGGGCAGCTGGTGGAGAAGGGGAGGCAGGACATGCGACAGCTGGCGCTGCGCCTGGCCTCCCTCTTTCCGGCTCTCTTCAGCCTGGAGAACTACGGCCGCCTGCGGCTGGTCACCAGCTCCAAACACCGCTGCGTGGACAGCGGCGCCGCCTTCCTGCAGGGGCTGTGGCAACACTACCACCCCGGCCTGCCGCCGCCCGACGTCGCAGGTGACGGCCTGGGGCCTCCGGGACAGGGTCCCTTGGCTCGGTCTCCCCTCGCTCCCTCTGTCCCCAGGCCCCCGGGCGCCCATCCCGTGGCGCGTGTTCAGGGCTGGGCTGTCTGTCTCCCTTGTCCCCACGCATATTCATCTGTCCGTTCATCAGGGATGCAGTGGACACCTTCCTGGCCCTGGACGCGGTAGCGAGCGTCGGGGGACCAGACAGGAGAGGAGACGGCCGGGTGCGGTTCTCCGTGCTCCGTTCCCAGACAGAATTGCCCCCTCTCAGAGCACCAGCCCTGCCTTTCCTCCCACTCTGGCAGCTAGTGCCAGGATTTCCTTCCTCAGGCTTTACTTCTGAAAGCTGGGTTTTTTTACTGACCGTCTCTCTCTCTTTCTTTTTTAATGACGTATTGGTTCTGGACCCACATCCTGTTTTAGGAAGCGACTCTCAAACTTTCTTGACTACTGTGCTTTTTTCTCTGTTTCCATCATGTATATACTGTAGACTTACCCTCCCTGTCGCTGTGGTTCAGGGTCACACTCAGTACTTGCCTAATTTATTCCATTACTTTTGCGGAATTGGAGAGATCATCCAGTGGGGCACTTGTATTCCACAGGTAAAGAAGCTGAGCCCAAGAATGTGCCTTGTTCATTGTCCTTGGTTAATTTGAGGACAGAGTCAGGCCTGGATTCCATGCCCCCCCCTCAGATAAATGTTCAGTAATCACAGATACTAATAATAACCGATACTTAAGGCCTGCTATATGGCTTTGTTTCAGGCATGCCTGGCATTTATTTCACTAATCCTTACAAAAGCCCTCTGAGGTTGGTAGTATTTCCTCCCTACCTAACAGATGAGGATGTTAAGCCACAGAAACACTAGTCTGCCTGATTTTGTAGGGCTAGGTATGGACCCAGGGAATCTGATTTCGAGCTTGGTCTCTCAACCCATATACTCTACAGCGTCCATTCGCCCTGTAACTTAGGAGTAAGGATGAAAGCATGTAATGTGTTTGTGCCAGAGGGATGAGAAAGGGTTAGTATTTTTTTGGCCAGTTTTTAGGTCAGAGATGAGGTGAGACATTGTTTAGCTTTAAACCCAAGTGAAAAATAAATTAGAAGTAGACTGGTTTATCATTTTTCCAGTAGCATCCCTTCTTAGCGCAGTTCAACCATCTCCAAGAAGTCGTTCTTTGTGTGTCATGTTACTGCTGTGCGGGTAGTTCTCTTGGCTGACTTGTTTACTCACTTGTTGAATTTTGCCTTTTAGTGATTAATACAAGTGAAAATTCCCCCACAAATCTGTTAAATTCAGTGAACATTCAAAGCAGAATATACTTCGCTATGGCAGTGTATATAGTGTATACCAAAAAGGGGCTACTGGCCCTCCTGGGATGAAGTCTTAGAAATTGAACCCTTTGCGTAGCTACTTCATTATGATCTATCTATCTATCTAAAATTATAATTGCCTGTTGGGTACACCTGGGCTTTCAAGGGACTCCACTGAATGAGATTTTGTATTCTTACAGCAACAGGACAATACCTTTGTTTCTGTTTAAACAGGAGCAATAATGAGTTAATAGCAAGGACAAAGAATCCAGATCCACTTGGAAAATTGTATTTTGAGGCCACAGAGAAAGAGGATGAAGGTCACTTATTTTCCGAGTCAGGATGTTTTATGAACTATAATCCAGTTGGCAATGACATTGGGCAGGATTATCCATTTCGGGAGATACTGAAATGGACATGCAGCATACACGTAAATAATGTTTTTTCACACCCACATCCAAAGCAAAACACTATGACTGATTTGATTTTCTCATTTTGTATACAGCAGTGATATTCTTGGTGTTGTTTTCGTGGTAAATTATTGGAGAAATGATGATTGAAATCAATGTGTTTTGAATATGACTGAAAAAACTTAAAAGCCCCTCCCCCCAGTAGTTGAGGCATGATTGCAGATGCTTTTATAATATATATTTGCTGCCAAATTGGGGAAATAATGGGACTTAGTGATTCTAAATGGAAAGCGTCTGGGAGCTTTCGTTATAAAATAAACCAAAAGCAGAAACATCAAGCACCATGAAATACAGAAGACCTGAAACAATGTTTTGTGCTGTTGTCAGTAGTTTTTGTCCAAAGCTGTCTTCTGTAAAGTAACACAGCGTTGGGAAAGTTAATAGAGAAAATACACTATGTAGACTTTGGCTTAGAGGAATAAAACAGATTTGATCTGCTGAATTAGTCTCTCAACATGATAATTCGGAACTTGGCTAGTTTTCAGTTTGCTTTCTCCAAGTTTTCTGTGCCGGACAGAAATAGTATTTACACGACACATTGCTGCACTTCTTAGGATTTTCATGTCTAATTATTTTTGTTTTCTTTCAGAAAATATTTATTTCAACCACCTTTTTCTTCACTGTATAGTAATGCAGTAACATTTTATCTCTGATTCTCTGTGTCTTTAGTCTTTTCTAGCATACACTTTCATGAATTACCACCATTACAATGGGAAATAGTTTTGCCCTCTCTTGATCAGTGTGTGCTTATTTCAGACATGCCAATAAATAAACAGGTTTTTAGTGTTCTTTTTCACACTTGAAACAAAATTTTCAATAATTTTGGATTATCATTTATGTTGATGAGATATATATATGTATATATATATACACACACACACACACAAGTATATATATATATATAAACAAAAATTTTTTTTTTCTGTTTCAGACATGGAGTGTGGACCTCCAAGAATTAATGATAAACTAATGAGGTTCTTTGATCATTGTGAGAAGTTTTTAACTGAAGTGGAGAAGAATGCTACGGCTCTTTATCATGTAGAAGCCTTCAAAACTGGACCAGAAATGCAGAACATTTTAAAGAAGGTTGCAGCTACTTTGCAAGTGCCAGTCAGCAATTTAGATGCAGGTAATGTGCCCATTATCTTTCATTCGAACTCTGAGATATTTTAAATGGTTCTCAGACACTGAAAATGAAAAAAATATGGAAGCATAAAGTAATTCCTTTTAAAGGCCCACAATTGATTTTACATTAAGAAAATAATACGTTCTAGGTCAAGAAAATGGTATATCTCATGCTTACTGTTTTGAGATTCATATACTTCTTTGAGCTTTATGTAAGTTAATGTGCAAGATTCTCGCCTATATCCTGGAATTTTTTTTTAGAGCAGAGGTATATAAAGGCTTCAACTCTAAGCATTATTTATATGAATTATATTTTTTGAATTATTTCCTCATAAAATGATAAAAGTGGAAAGTTATATAAAATTCTTTGGCTTTTGAAGCCGTTCAGAAGTGTGTATGTGTTAAAAGCAAAGTAGTGTGGGTATTTGAAGCTTTTAAGCCTAGAGATGATAAAAAGAATGAGCACTTGTGTCTGTCAAAAGGTATTGCAGTGGACAGCCTGCCTGTTGTAATTTGTCATGCAGCCCAATACGGGGGGGGGGGGTGTTAATAATTATGTTGGGAAAGCAGGTGGAAAGCCAAGGTACATGCTCACCTGCCAATAGGAAACAAAGGAAAAATAATGGGATTTTTCTCTGATTTCTAAGAATTCATAATTCATGAAGCAAATGTTGACAAACATACATACAAAGATTGTGGATTTCTTATATTGTGAATGAACTTCCAAAAGGCCAGAAGTAGGAGATGTTGGGAAAATAATAGACTAGAATCATGGAGGCTGAATGCTTTATAAGCATCAAAAAAATGAAGGTGCCTGTACTAGCATTTAAAATTGAATTTTTTCTCTTTCTCGAAAGTGGCTAAACATTATGGTCACCTATAGAGATTTAAAAGTTATTTGTTTAAGGGCACCTGGCTAGCTCAATCGATAGGGCATGTGACTTTTTTTTTTTTTTAAGATTTTATTTATTCATTTGACAGAGAGATCACAAGTAGGCAGAGAGGCAGGCGGGGGGGGGGGGGGGAGGGAGAAGCAGGCTCCCCGCTGAGCAGAGAGCCCGATGCGGGGGCTCCATCCCAGGACCCTAAGATCATGACCTGAGCCGAAGGCAAAGGCTTTAACCCACTGAGCCACCCAGGTGCCCCAGGGCATGTGACTCTTAATCTCAGGGCTGTGAGTCCACATTGGGTGTGGAGATTACTTAAAAATAAAATCTTTAAAACATTATTTTAGTAGGAAGTAATTTAAGCTTATAGATAATAATAAAGGCTGATATAATGAATGAATATCAATATACCCACAACTCAGTTTTCTCAAATTTCAACATGCTGCAGTTAGTTGCTTTAAATGAATCGAAGTCCCTTGGTCCCTCTCTGGGATTTTATTTCTCTTCTTTTCTTCCCAGCGGTAGTCATCACAAATTGAGCATTTAAATCACCCCATGCCAGTTTTTATATTTATGTTTCTATACAAAATGGGATATTGTTTTGCAGGTTTTAAAACTTACATGAATGGTATCAAACTATGATTTCATTCTGAAATTTGATTTTAATTCAACTTTTTATTTTTTAAATTTTTTAAAAGATTTTTTTTATTTATTTGAGAGAGACGGAGACAGAGGGAGACTGCACATGGGCAGGGGAAAGGGCAGAGGGAGAAGCAGACTCCCTACTGAGTGGGGAGCCTAGTAGGGGACTCGATCCCAGGACCCCGAGATTGTGACCTGAGCCTAGGGCAGAAGCTTAACCAACTGAGCCACCCAGGCACCCTTCAACTTTTTATTTTTATTTAATGTGTGTGATTTTAGTCCTACATTTTAAACTTTATGTACCAAATTCCTTTATGTAACTATACCAGTATCTAGCTATTACTTGGTTAGTAGGGGGCTACACTTTTGAAAATTTTTTAAGAAACAGTTTTTAGTCTCAGATTATTTGTGTTGTACTGATGAGGTAACTGAGAGCCGCTTCCCTTTGGAAGCAGTATAAGCATAGTGGTTAAAATCATGGGTTCTGGAATTGGACTGTTTGTATTCGAATCTTGACTCTTACACTGTTGACTAACTCTGTGGTTAGTATGTAACAAGTTCATTAATAGCTCTAGGCCATAGTTTCTTCCTCTGTAAAGTAGGATAGGAATTGTACCTTTCCTTTAGGATTATTGCAAGGATTATATGAAATTAATTCATGCGGAGCATTAGCACAATGCCTGACAGACTAACGGCTCAAAACTACTGTAGCTATTTAAATCCTTTTAACACAGAGGGATGATGATATATGTGTTTACTGTAACTCATTTTTACTTAGCAGTATATCTGTCTTATGTAGATGTCTCATTTTTTTTAATTCTATGTGATTTCATAGGTTATATGATTCAGGTTCTAGGTCAGTGGTAGTTAAAAACTTATTTAACCTATCAGATTTTACTGGTGGAGGGGACTGGAGCTAATACAGTGCATATTTTTTTTGTAAGAAATCATTTTCCTACTGAGGTTTTTCTTAGTTTTTCACCCTTTCAAGTGATGCTGCAGTGAACATTTTTATAATCTGGTTTTTGGCCTTGAGAATTTATAAGGTGAATAACTGTTGGTGGAATTGTTGGGTTAAGGACAATGAATATTTTATACCTTGATATATACTTCCAAATTGTTCTCTGAAATTGTAGAAACTTATATCAACAATATATGAAAATTCTCATTTTTCGCCTGCCTTATCCAACAGTAGCTGTTATTAGTTGTTTTGATTTTTGCCTATTTGATTAATGAAAAATGGTATCTAGCTCTAATTTGCATTTCTTTGGTCACTTGTGAAGATGAGCATGTCTTCTTGTGTCTGCTAGCTACTTGCATTCCTTCTGGGGTTTGCCTCTTCCTTATCCTATCCATTTTTATCAGATTATTTTTATGTTTTTCTTGTTCTTAGGGACCCTTTATGTGTTATAGATATATTATGTATCCTTTAATTTTGCTTGACAA
>CM052894.1:69276756-69293826 GCA_028534135.1 Potos flavus | reverse complement strand
GAGCAGAGAGCCCGACGTGGGGCTCGATCCCAGGACCCTGGGATCATGACCTGAGCCGAAGGCAGAGGCCCCAACCCACTGAGCCACCCAGGCGCCCCTAGTTTTTTAATGTTTAAATCTCTGATCTATACTTTTGAGGTTCCAAAAGACCGGCCAGGAAGTCAGCATAATGGTCATAATAGGTGGGTCAGGGCTGTAACTCCTCCTGAAGAGTTCCCACCTACTTTGCAGGTGGGAAGATTGAGACCCGAGAGGCTGAAGCCACTTGCTCAAGATGATGAGTGGCAGAGTTAGGTCTCATAGCCTGTTGTCCTCTTAAGTGTTTTTTGGTGAAATTTTTCCATCAACTTCCTTCCAGTTAAAGAATAGACCATTAGGATTGACTTTTATAGCTTCAGAGCTAGAACTTTGAGTATGACTGAGTCAGGTTCTTTCATCAAACATCCATGGTCCTTAGAAGTCACTACATTATATTCGGTTATTAGGATTATCAACCCTTTTGTTTATTCAAGCAAAGTTTGTAAATGGCTTTTACATGTGTTCTCAATTAAATATTCTTTTTGTACTATATACTGCCTTAGGGAAGTTCTTTAAACTCAAACCTGGTTCTTTGGGAACAAGGAGAGACACTGAAGTTAAAAAGCAAAGTGCAGGGCAGCCCTGCAGTGGCTCCCGTTCTCTCCGTTGGATTGAGCAGCGGCCTCATGCCTGTGACCAGACAGCACGGCCCCCTCTCATAGCCAGGGACTTGGTGCCCTCCCCTTCCCTTCTAAACCCAGGGCTTTCTAAAGGTCATATAATCAGCTCATTCCCAATGTAAAATTCCAACGTAACTTAATCTGAAATCTGCCGCCTCACTGAGTAACTAAATCTGAAAAATGGGTGCTGTTAGCATGCTCTCTCTCTCCAGTATGTGATTTTTTCCTCTTCATTTCTCTCCTTCTTGACTTTTGTTCTCCCCTCCCTCCCGAGCCCCAATTTACTCTGCCCCCTCTCCAGCTTCTGCAATCTTCACTCCGTTTTTGTAGCCTTCTCTCTGTACTCCTGCCTAACAGAACATGAAGTGTTGTCTTGTTAAGAGAATTGTTCAGTAAATGTACTTTGTTATTCCTCATTTTCAAGATGGGTTAAACTCTGTTGGATTTGGTAGGCAAACGTGCTCTTAACAAACACATTACTTTTAAAACCAGAAAAAATGGTGCCTTTTAGATACCAGTTAAATGTCTTAGTTTCATTGGACTGAAATTTCTATCTCCTCATGTTTTCTTCCTGACAGCTCTAGTTCTGCCTGTTTGGATTGTACAGAGGGGGTCTTAATTCTTTGATAGTCAGGAAAAAGCCGAATCATCTTTTCTCTGTGCTGAACCTACCCAGGTCCTTGGACCATGCTGCACGTGGCATTCTGTAGCTATTTAGCCTTTGGAAGATTATGGAGAACAGTAACTCACAAATTTTACCTTTCTTTTTTTCCCCCCAGATTTAATTCAGGTAGCTTTTTTTACCTGTTCATTTGACCTGGCAATTAAAGGTGTTAAATCTCCTTGGTGTGATGTTTTTGACATAGATGACGCAAAGGTAAGTATTACTTTTGCAGTTTCTTTGCTTTGTATTTATTTATTTATTTGCATTATTTTTGTTGTTGTTACTTGAAGCAGCTTTTCAAAAAATACGCGGAGCAGGGAACATGAACTGTCTTTGACTGACTTATAATTTTCCTTGCATGGGGATGAATTGTTCAGATGGGGTCTGCATACTTATAGTTTGGGTTCAGAAAACTTTGGAAAACATTCTTCCGTGGTAATTTGATTTTTAGGTCCACCCAGTTAAAACCCTATTTTACTCATCGTCAGATTTTATTGCTGGAAAGGATTGTAGAGCTATTAAAATCCAAATTCTTTTTAAAGGAAGCCACGGCTCAGGATGAATGATTTTTCAAATACCTAACTTTTCTTTTTTAATAGTTTTTGTGATAAATTGAGCTCCACGTTCCACCTGGTGATGGCAGTAAGTCCTCCACAGTTTCTCTCTGCCTGCTTCATATTTTGTTTCTTTTCTATTTTACTTTATTTTGTTTATTTATTTGTTAGAGAGAGAGGGAGAGCGCACACAAGCAAGGGGAGCAGCAGGCAGAGGGGAGAAGCAGGCTCCCCACTGAGCAGGGAGCCCGATATGGGACTCGGTTCCACGACCCTGGGATCATGACCTGAGCAGAAGGCAGACGCTTAACCGACTGAGCCACCCAGGCGTCCCTCGTATTTCGTTTCTTCCCTCTTCATTCGTATTGCTTCTTTTAGATTCTAGAAAGAGAAGGGCAGACAGGCCTCAACTGACTTTAAGGGAGACAAATTCTGGTCATTTCTGGGATGTTGGGAGCCAACATGTTGTTTTGTGAGCACTGAGGAGTGGCATTGGATAGGATTCTGGTGTCTATGGATCATTCAGGCATGTGAACTTTTAAAACTTTAGTCATCTCTTGCATACATATAAAATGTTCAGTACTCCATGTGAAAATCAGTTATTAACTAAAACTTAGCATCGAATTTTGAAAAGAAGTGTACTGTTTGCCAGATACCAGCAGGCTTTTAAGCCAAGAGCTAATGTACATTTGAGGATAAACAAGTGCTTTATTTTGTTACTCAAAGACCAGAGTGACCACAACCAGATTAAAGTTGGTTTTATGTGTCACTGGGCTCTTGTGGGAATGGGGCTTAGCCAGGTGATTGGAAGCAGAGGAGAGGACCCTCAATGAAAGAGTGCTCTGAGACACTGAGCTCTGGTGGTAATGGGTACGATCTATCTCCTCTCTGTCTGCTTCTCTCCTCTAACTGTCCAAAACTCCTCTCTTAGAAATTTCCTGACCATAAAATTAATTATGCCAGTATAAGTATAAACCGAAATTTATGGTCACCATGCACATGGGTCACAATACTCCCCTCCCTTTTTTCCCTACCCAGATTGCTCTAGGGAAAAAAGTTGATAAACAGAAGTAACTTTGAGTACTGTATAAATGATTGGTGGGCATTGGCCAAGGGAAACTCACCACTTAGCAGCACAGTTTCGTTTGCCCAGGTTACTGGCCTTGGTGGGATGTTCGGCATGTGCTCACCGGGCCCCTGCTCTCTGTGCTGCTCCAGTTGTGAGCGGCTGTATCCCTGTGGTCGCTTCCAGCTACCGGCGGCTTCTGGTGTAAGTGCCAGCTGCTTTCCCGGCGCTCAGGATGCGCCCCTCCCATCGTAGCCTGCCGCTACCTCACGACACCTGCCGCTTCCCCTCCCTTTTCCTTATTTGAATCCTTCTCCTTTGAAACAGTTTGCTCTTGTTTTTGTGCATCTGTCTCTTCCGGGAGGTAGTTTGACATACTCCCCAAACCGTGGAAGTCATGATCTGCTTCCTGTGCCTTGATTCCCACATCTGTTAGCAGCTGGAACTGTGGGTTACTCAGGTACACCCCTGAGTATTCTATGCTAGTTGACTTTCTCTTTCTTCCCCCTCTCCTTTGTTCGGATTATCCTTTTGTCTCTTTACTATTGCTTGCGAAGAGTTGCTCTCTTTTTTTCCTGCAGCTTATTTTGAAAAATTTCAAACTGACAGAAATCGTAAAAATGATAACAATAAACACTCACATTTGTGAGTTGTTTACCTTTCTTTGCTACATTTGTTTTTCTCCACAAATAGGAGTTTCCTATTGCTGCCATAATGAAGTACCACAGACTTAGTGGTCTAAAACAATATAAATTTATTATCTTACAGTTCTGGAAGCCAGACATTCAAAACGAATCCTACAGTGCTAAAATCAAGATGCAAGTAGTGTGTTCTTTGTGGAGCTCAAGAGGAAAATCTGTTCCTTGCCTTTTCCAGTCTCTAGAAGCCTCTTGCATTTTTTAAAAATCACTCTGACCTCTGCTTCTATGGTTATATCTCCTACTCTGTCCTTCCTAACTACTCCTTATAGGGATCTTTGTGATTACGTTGGCACATGTGGGTAGCCCAGAATAATTATCTCATTTTAAGATCCTTAATCACACCTGCAAGTTCCCTTTTATCATGTAAGAGAATATAGTCATAGGTTCTAGAGATTAGGATGTGGACATCTTTGTGGGGCATTTATTCTGTCTACCACATATATATGATCTTTTTTCTTTGCAGACTTCAAAGCACTTTTCCTTTAAATACTTGGGTATGTATCTGAAAAACAAGAACATTCTGCTACATAGACAAAGTATAATTGTTTTACATATATATGTAATAGTGCAGTATTATCTAGTATATAGCGAATATTGAAGTTTTCACATTTGTCTTTTTTTTTTTTAAGATTTTATTTATTTATTTGACAGAGAGAGAGGGAGATCACAAGTAGGCAAAGAGGCAGGCAGAGAGAGAGAGGGAAGCAGGCTCCCCGCTGAGCAGAGAGCCCGATCCCAGGACCCTGAGATCATGACCTGAGCCAAAGGCAGAGGCTTTAACCCACTGAGCCACCCAGGCGCCCCTACATTTGTCTTGATAAGGGTCTATATTTAGAGCTTTTTTTTCCTTTAAACTCGAGGTCTAATGAAGGATCACTCATTGCATTTACTTAGCATGTCTTTTTAGTTTCCTTTACCCTAGAGAAGTACTCAGCCTTTTGTCTTTTGTACATTGGTGTTTTGCAGGTGTCTAGGCCTTTTTTGTTTGTTTGTTTGTTTTAGCATAATGCCTTTGTGTTCCATTTCCAAGTTTTGATTAGATTAAGGTAGATTAAGGTTTAAGCATTTTTGACAAGAATACTTTGTAAGTGATGTGTCCTCAGTGCATGTCTTTGTGTCACAATATTGATGACATGTTTGATCATTTGATTAAAGTGATGCCTGGCAGACTTCTCCATTGCAGAGGTACGTTTTTACCTTTGTAAATAAAGAACTTCTTTATTTAATTGACCATGATCTGAAAATTTGAAATACATGTTTATTAAGTTAATTGAATAAGAGCTTCCTTTTTATGTTAAAAAGCAAGTACGTTTCTTCATTTAAAAATACAGAGTTCTGGGGCGCCTGGGTGGTTCAGTGGGTTAAAGCGTCTGCCTTCGGCTCAGGTCATGATCTTAGGGTCCTGCGATTGGGCCCCATATTGGGCTCTCTGCTTGACGGAGAGCTTGCTTCCCCGTCTCTCTGCCTGCTTCTCTGCCTACTTGTGATCTCTCTCTCTCTGTCAAATAAATAAATAAAATCTTAAAAAAAAAATACGAAGTTCTCTTTTAATTTATGTTTCCTGTGATTATTTTCTTTTTAAATAATTTGATAGAAAATAACTTCTCTATCTCTGCTTAGAACTTTTCACTGTGAAATAGGTTTATATACTAAAGTATTTACAGATGAAATAAAGTGATGTCTGGGATTTGCTTTAGAATAATCCAATGGTGGGGCTCCTGGGTGGTTCAGTTGTTAAGCGTCTGACTTAGGCTCAGGTCATGATCCCAGGGTTCTGGGATCGAGCCCCACGTCGAGCTGCCTGCTCAGTGGAGAGCCTGCTTCTCCCTCTTCAGCTCCTCTGTGCTTGTGTTCCCTCTCTTGCTATCTCTCTCTGTCATAAATAAATAAATTTTTTAACAATTGATTTACCAGGATCTCATTTTCTTTTTTTTTTTAAGATTTTATTTATTTATTTGACAGAGAGAGAGGGATCACAAGTAGGCAGAGAGGCAGGCAGAGAGAGAGAGGGAAGCAGGCTCCCCGCTGAGCAGAGAGCCCAATGCGGGGCTCAATCCCAGGACCCTGAGATCATGACCTGAGCCGAAGGCAGAGGCTTTAACCCACTGAGCCACCCAGGCGCCCCGCATTCCTTCTTTCTTAAGATAAATTCTCTTAGACTGCTTTTTCTCCTAGTTAGAGCTCACGTTTCTTGTTTCTTCATATATTTCTAGCAATTTTTTATTAACTACTGGACATTGTGAATATTATATTGTCGAATGCCTAAATTTTGTTGCCTTCCCTTAAAGAGTTTTGAATTTTGTTTTATTTTGCTGTTAGGTTTCTTGTGGGTCACCTTGATCCCTTTGAGGTTTATTTCTGAGTTTCATACTGTAGATCTGACCTACAAAACTCAGAAACAAACCTTTATTTGTAAACATGCCTTTACTGTAAGTGTGACCCTTCTGGGGTCTATAATGGATGTCTGGGTGTCCGCTGAAATTCTCCTACTTAGGCTGCTTGGAACTTGAATATCTCCCAGCCTTGTGATAGCTCTGGAATTCAGCTTATAACTCCACAACATTGAGCTACAGAGTCAAGAGGACCCCCAGATTTCTGGAGTGGTTTTTCTGTGTAGCTTCCTCCTTTCTGATACTCTGCCCTGCTTATCCCAGCCCCTTAAGACTCCTCCTCAGCGGGACTGCAGGATTCTGCCCGATATGCCTTCCGCCTACTCCCCCACCCCAACCTCAGAGGGTCACAGTTTCAAAGTGCCTGCAGGCAGAAACCTGGGCGATTGTAGGGTTTGCTTTGTTTCTCTCCTCTCTGTAATCACAGTTCAGTGCTCATTACTCAATGACTGAAAACATTTGTTTTACATATTTTGTCCTGTTTTCTACTTGTTTGTGTCCAGAGGGCATGCCTGGTGTCCTTTACTCCATCGTGAAAGATGGTACATTCTGTCGTGACAGATGGTACATTCTGTCGGTAGACTGCTGAATTTTTTTGGTAATGTTTTATTTCACATTCATTAAATCGTGTTTATAGTGAGGTTGGTTTATGGCCGTGGCTCTCATCTATGAAGGTACTACTGGCCTGGCCTTATTCCTTTTTCTGGGTAGGGGTTAGAACACAAGGGGGGATTTCTGTGTGTGCTGGTGACTAGGGGCCACAGTTGAGAGTACAGGAATTGCAGTGCAGTGGGCTGAAGTTTTCCTCACCCTTTCCTCTGTGCTTTCTTTGTTCAGTTTTGGGTACAGGCTTCCATTATGCTCCTAAAATGAGTTAAGAAGCTTTCTGATATAGGAAAGAACATCAAGGTTCGAAGCCGACGGCCAAGATGATTCTTGAGACGTCTTTGGTACAAAAAGATGATTTTATTAAAGCACGGGGACAGGGCCCGTGGGCAGAAAGAGCTGCACTGGGGCCATGAGGAGTGGCCCGTTATATACTTCCAAGTTGGGAGGGCATTAGGGAGAGCCTTAGTCTCTAAGGAATTTTGGAAGCAAGATTTCCAGGACTTTGAGGGGCTAGCTGTTGTTGGGAAAAGGTCATTTATTACCGTCTAGTAAAACCTGAGTCATGAGACCCTTCAGATGTATATCGGCGGGCCATATGCTTGGGGGGTGGTTGCCAACATATATCTTGGGGGGTTTAGAGATAAAGGAAATTTCCGAAGGAATTTTTATATGTTAAAGTAGACTTACAGGATCCTGGAGGAGGGTCTGGCTAGGATTGCCTTTTGCCCTTAGCAAAGTGTCAACATCGAGGCAGTTGAGTCTCTAGAGGAATGTCACTCTGCCTGTTTCAAGGACTTGTCTGTGGGCTCTAGGTAGTAAGGAAATTTAATCATTTTTCTTCTGCCTTTGTTTCCCACATCACTTTCCATCCTATCCTGTACCCTGGAATAATTTAATTATTAGAAACTAACTCTTCTTGAAGGTTTGATAGAACTCCTACTTCAAACCAAATATGCCTGGTCTCTTTCAGATAGACTTTTGTCTCTAGTTATTTTGTATAGTCAGATTTCTCTGTGTCAATTTGGGTAATTTATATTTTCCTAGAAAAACTGCTTATTTCATTTACATTTTCAAATCCTTTTGAGAAAAGTTTCAGTAGCATGCATAAGTGATTTTGAAAAAATCTTCAGGCATATCTCCTTTTTCATTTCTGATACTACGTTTTATTTCTTGAATGGATTTGGCAGAATTTTAATTCTTCTAATTTTAATTCTTTCATTAAAAAAAATGTTTACTTTGTCCCTTTTGCTAACTTCTTGATTTAGTTGCCTCTTTAATGTATGTTTAGTTTTGTTTTTGGTGTATGGCAATGGCTTGCCCTTGCTCTTAAATTTATTATGGCTTGTGCTTAGTTTCTCTAGGGGCTTTTTCAGGGAAGAATAACTCATAATTACTGCAGTCTTCTCTTGTACCCATTTTTATTTTTACGTAAACTCTACACCCGACGTGGGGCTTGAACTCTCATCCCCCCACCCCCAAGATCAAGAGTCACATGCTCTACTGACTGAGCCAGCCAGGAGCCCCACTTGTATCTCTTTCCACTGCATGTTTTTAGTCCCCTAGTTTTGGTGTTTATGTGATCAAATGATACATGAGTACGAAGTTTAACATTCAAAGAAAGTCTGCCTTAATCACCAATTGCAATTCAAGACCTCTCCACAGAGATCAGTCCCTGCTGTCAGTTCGATGTGTATCTTTTAACCCTTTTCTGTGCTGCTATTTATAATCTGTATCATTCTTGAAACAGTAAACAGTATGATGTGTGTTTGTAGGTATGTGTGTCTTGGTAATAAATGGTATTATGCTGTATTTATTATTAACCTGCCCTTCTCATTCCGTATGTCTTGGAGAGATCTTTCCACATCAATACACGTAGATTTACAGTATAGAAGTGTTAAATAACTGCCTAGTATTCCATAGTATATGTGTATCATCGTTTAGTCAACCGTCTACCTATTAATGAAATTTGGGTATTTCCAGGACTCTTTTTCCTGCCCTATAAGCAGTGCTGCTGTAAGATGTTCTTAGACATTCTGTCTTGTGTTCATCTGTGACTACGACAGAAATGGAATTAAATGGGCCATAGAAGTGTATGCTTTTATGGATTTTGCCAATTTTCCCTTTAGAACATCTATACCAATATACATTCCTTTTCTATATTCTTGATCTACTTTTATTACTATTTTTGCAAAAGTGATACATGAACCAAAGTAACTTATTTTCTATCTGGTTTCTAACTTCATAAATTTCTTTAAAGTTCCTGATTCATTGTTCATTCTTCCTGTGGTATAATGAATATTCTTCTATTTCTCTCTTTTTTTCTGTACGTATTTTTGCTATCACTTGAAAATAATCTTAGCAGGAAGGGGAAGCTCATGAATGCCTGTCTTTAGCCGTCTGTCCTGAGCGGCCGTAGATGCTGGGTTATCAGCAATGAGTACTACTAACTTGCTCTTGCATGCCGGCCCCCACGTTCCCACAGTTCAGATTCGTTTTCATTGTAAATCCCTGCATGGCATGGACTTTTGGGGCAACTCTTAAAAGCTTGAAATGCAAATATAAACTCAGTGAATGCTAAGATTCTACTATACTTTGTGTAGAATGGTAATTAAACAATGTCACTTTTTCTGAGAATCATTAAATCAGGAAATCTGTTAACATTAAAAATTGTCATAGTAATGATTTTTGAAATTTTTATTTTTTAGGTATTAGAATATTTAAATGATCTGAAACAATATTGGAAAAGAGGATATGGGTATACTATTAATAGTCGATCCAGCTGCACCCTGTTTCAGGATATCTTCCAGCACTTGGACAAAGCAATTGAACAGAAACAAAGGTAAAAACTTAAAAAAATTTTTTTTCGATATATATTCTCTTTAGTGCCCAATTAAGCTTCTTGAAAATGTTTTATAATGGGTGAATTTTTAAAAATAGATTTTGCTTGTGTTTTTAAAAACTATTTTAACATAATATTTAGACTTACGAAAAAATTAGATGACATAATGTGTGTTATAAGACATTTAAACCTTTCATTCAACCCAAGAACTGTAGAGCATTACTAATGATTGGCATGTGTGGTGGTTCCCTTTTCCTGCTGCCTCTTGCCCCCTCTGCTCCGTATCCCCTGTGACTCCTCCTCTCAAGTTGGTGGATATCATTGCTTTGCCTCTTTAAGAATCATCTTTATTATAAATGTATGTGTGTAAACAATATGTTTAGTTTTGCTTAGAGTCATATGCTCATTGTCTTCTAGGACTTGTTTTTTTTTTTCCTCTTCAGCATTACATTTATAAAGTCAAAAAATAAACATTTTTACTTTAGTATAAAACTCAGTAATGTCTGATTTTCTGTAAAGAAGTACCACAGTTTATAGCATCTTTTCTTGTCAACAGACATTTGGGTAGTTTCTATTTTTGCTATTATAAATAGTGTAATTGTACATGGCTTCTGGTAGAATTGCAAAATGTTTTTATTTTGAAAGAGAATTTCTCATGGAAAGCCTTTGTTAACATTCATACTTTTCAACTTTTCAAGGTTTAAAAAAAAAAACTTTTCATAATTTAAAACTGTGATAGAACCTAACTAACTAATCCCATTTTATTTGACAATATGCTTCTGTGAAAGCTTATACATTCATAATTAGAGGCAAAAATGCTATAAAGATGACACAGAAAGACTAAAGATTATGTATTTGTGTTTGTAGTATTAAGTTTTATACATACATGTGAGAGAGAGAGAGTGTGTGTGTGTGTGGATATTACTCTAGTTTAAGGAATTTTCTTGGGTTTGATGGGAGTTAGGGAAGAAAACTAGATTGAGTATTTAGTTTCTGCTACCAGACACTTTTCGTGGGGCAGTGTAGTCAAAGCAGGTTCCGTCTTTGATGTAGGCATTAACTTCTTTCCTACTTAGTTTTATGAGTGGTTTATAACCTGTTAATTTCGTAAGATAACAGATTTTTGTTGTTTGTTTATTGTTACCCTGTTGTTGAATGTGAGGAATGGCAAACTTAAAATCGTGTCAGAAATATTCTTAAATAACTTTTGCAGAATTTGCTACTACAATTTGATACCAGATTTAAAGTTTAAGTAAGAAGTTATTGTTATTTCAAAGTGAGTATTTTTGTACCCTGAAAACTACGAAACACTAGAGAAATTAAAGATGACTCAAATAAATGGAGAGATATGCTATCTTTGTGGGTTGGAAGACAAGATTGATCATCTATAGACTGAACGCAATTCCTGTCACAGTTTCAGTAGGTCTCTGTAGAAATTGAGAGGCTTATTTTAAAATTTATACAGAAATGCAAAAGAACCTTGAAGAGCTAAAACAATTTTGAAGAAGAACAACAGCAACGAAAACTTATAATTATCTCACTTCAAAACTTACTATAAAACTGAAGCCATAGACAAATAGATCAATGGAATAGAATCAAATCAATAATGGACTCTTATATGGTCAATTTTTGACAAAGATGCCAAGGGAATATACTGGAAAAAAGATAGTCTTCAACAGATGGTGCTGGAACAATTGGATATCCATATGTTAAAAAATGACCCTTAGACCTGTACTTCATACTATACATAAAAATGAGTCATAGACTTAAATGTAAAATTGGAAATCTTTCAGAAGAAAACATAGGATCAACGACCTAAATGTAAGAGATAAAACTATGAAACTCTTAGAAGAAAACATAGGAATAAATCTTCATCATCTTGGATTAGGCCAAGATTTCATAATAAAGCACTCAAAAGCTTGATCCATCAAAAAATTGAAAAAATGGACTTCAAAATTAAAAATTTTTGTGCTTCTAAAAACACTGTTTGGAAAATGAGAAGATAAATCGTAGACATAGAGAAAGTATTTGTAAAATATACATATATGATTAAGGATCTGAACCCAGAATGTATAGAGATGTTACATCTCAATAAGGAGACAATCCAGTTTTTAAAAAGCATGAGACTTAGCAAAAAAAAAAAAAAGCATGAGACTTTAACAGACAAGTTAAGTGGATGGCAAATAAGTGCATGAAAAGATGCTCACCATCATTACATATTAAAATCACAGTGAAATACCACCAGTATACCCCCAAACTGGCTGTGAAATAATAGAAAAAATATATATTGATCTTTGCCCCAGGTTCTTGACAAAGAGCTCCTGGGTAATTTCCTGGGTGATTGGAGTGTCTTTTATTCTAATGAGGCAGCTTTGGGTGGGACCCTGGACAGCTCCAGGATGAGTGCTCGTCACCGAAAGACCAAGCCATGAGTAGAAGCTTGGAATTTTCAGCCCCGAGCCCCATTGTCTTGAGAAGGGAAGAGGGCTGGAAATGGCACTAAGGATCAATCATGGCTCTGTGATAAAAGTCCAAAAAAACTTGAGGGTTATGGAGCTTCTGTGTTGATAGATAAACAGGTAGCAGTGCGGAGAGAGTGACTTGCCTAAAGAGGGTGTGGAAGCTCTGCGCCCCATCCCATATACCGGGCCCTTCCCATCTCTCCCATGTGGACATTCATCTGTATCCTTCATCATATCCTTCTATAATAAACTGGCGAATGTGTTTCCCTGAGTTTTGAGAGCTGCTCTAGCAAGTTAATAAACCCGAGGAGGGGGTTATAGGAACCTCGATTTGTAGCCAAGGTGAACAGAAGTTGTGGGTAGCCTGGGACCTCCTCCTTGCCATTGGTACCTGGAGGGGGCAGGGGAGGCAGGCTCAAGGGACTGAGCTCTTTGTGGACTCATGCTGTCTCTAGGGACACTGTCAGAACTGAGGTAAATTGCCGGATACCTAGCTAGAATGCAGAGAACTGCTTGGTGTGGGGAAAATGCCCCCACGTGTTTGGTGACCAGAAGTGTCCAGAGTGGTAGGAGTGTGGTGTGACAGTAAAGCAGAAACACAGGAGGAAGAGACTGGGTGTTTTCTTTACTCACTGGCTAAAATATAAATTAAAAAATAAAGATTGTCCTGAATGTTGGCAAGATGTCCAGAAAGTGGAAACTGTATACTTTGCTGGTGGGAATGTAAAATTAATACAGCCACTTTGGAAAAGTTTGGCAGCTTCTTTAAAAGTTAAACATATATCTGCCATATGATGTAGCAAATTTAGTTCTAAGTACCCTATAGAAATGAAACTACATGTCTATACAGACTTTTATGTGACTCTTCACAGTTTTTAGCTATTATGAATAATGCTACAGTCAACAATTCAAATGCCCACCAACGGGTTGATAAACACAAGGTGGTGTGTCGATGGGATGGAATACTACTAAGCAATAAAAAAAGAATGAACTACTGACAGACACAAAACGAATGACTTAAAAAACATTATGCTAACAGAAAGAAGCTGGTTGCATAAAACTATACATTGCATGATTATGTTTATTTGAAGTTTCTAGAAAAGGCCCAACTTTACAGATGAAAGTCTGTCAGTGGTTTCCTGGATCTGGACGTGGGAGCGGAGATTGACTGCAGAGAAAGTCTTTAGGGCAATGGAAGTGTCCCAAACTGGGTTGTGAAGTTTGCACACACAGCTGTTTTATTACTAAACTTTATCTAACTAGAGGGCAGCTGGGTGGCTCAGTCGGTTAAGCATCTGCCTTCTGCTCAGGTCATGATCTCAGGGTCCTGGGATCAAGCCCCATGTTAGGCTCCCTGCTCAGTAGGGAGCCTGCTTCGCCCTCTCCCTCTGCCCCCTTTCCCCCACTCATGCTCTCTCCCGCTATCTCTGTCTGTCTCTCTCTCAAATAAATAAATATTTTAAAAAATTAATCTAACTGAACAGTTAAAACCAGGTGGATTTTATGGTAGTTCCATTATATCTCAATAGAAATTGTAGGGATCCTGAGTGGCTCAGTCGGTTAAGCGGCTGCCTTCAGCTCAGGTCATGATCTTGGGGTCCTGGGATCGAGCACCGCATCGGGCTCCCTGTTCAGTGGAGAGTCTGCTTCTCCCTCTCGCTGCCACTCTGCCTACTTGTGCCCTCTCTATCTGTCAAATAAATACAATCTTTAAAAAAAAAATAAAATTGTAAAACAATATGGGTATTTAGTAAAAGGGAAACGGGGGGAAAGAATAAAATAATCTTTTGGTAGAAGTGGGAGTAATTTTTGAAGAATTTACTAATTCAGGGGGCGCCAGGGTGGCTCAGTCTTTAAGTGTCTGCCTTTGGCTCAGGTCGTGATCCGAGGGTCCTGGGATCAAGTCCTGCATCAGGCTCTCTGCTCAGCAGGGAGTCTGCTTCTCCCTTTCCCCTCCCCCTGCTTGTGTTCCCTGTCTTGCTGTGTCTCTCTGTGTCAAATAAATAAATAAAATCTTAAAAAAAAAATTACTAATTCAGAAAAAAGGAGTCTTCCCGTAGAATTTTTTTACAGGATAACTGCAAAATGCTTATGACATGTAATCACTAAAAACGTGTTTTAAAATTATTAGTTCACTTACTTGCCTTAATAAAATATACTGTAGGGGCACCTGGGTGGCTCAGTGGGTTAAAGCCTCTGCCTTCCGCTCAGGTCAGGATCTCAGGGTCCTGGGATCGAGCCCGCATCCGGCTCTCTGCTCAGCGGGGAGCCTGCTTCCCCCTCTCTCTCTGCCTGCCTCTCTGCCTACTTGTGATCTCTCTCTCTTCATCAAATAAATGAATAAAATCTTAATAATAATAATAAATAAATAAATATACTGTAAAATAATTGAATAATAAAAAGAATTAGGACTCCTGCAGTTCCATAGAGGTGATCTGGATTACTATAAACAGGACAACCTCATTTTGTTTAAGAGAGTTTATTTTTTAGAGCACTTTTTGGTTCACAGCAAAATTGAGTGCAAGGTAAAGAGATTTCCCGTATACTCCTTTGCCCCATATGTGCACAGCCTTCCCCACTACCACAATCTCACATCAGAGTTCTTTTTTAAAATCAGTTCTGAGAAATAGTTCACACATCATATAGTTCACCCTTTTAAATTGTATAATTCTGTAGTTTTTAGTATATTCAGAGTGGTGCAACCACCACCACTACTTATTTTTTAAAGATTTTATTTATTTAGAGAGAGAGAGCACATGTGAGCAGGTGGAGGGGCAGAAGGAAAAGGAGAGAGAATCTCAAGCCGACTTCCCACTCAAAGTGGAGCCTGATGCAGGGCTCAGTCCCATCACGCTGAGATCATGACCTGAGCCAGTATCAAGAGTAACCGATTGAGCCACCCAGGTGCCCCTCTCTGGGGGGTTTTGTTTGTTTTTTTTATCTTAAAGTGAAATTCCAATTTTTAGCTTTTTTTTTTTTTTTAAGATTTTATTTATTTATTAGAGAGAGAGCAAGTGAGCATGAGCTGGGGCATGTGCAGAAGAGGAGGGAGAAGCAGACTCCCTGCTGACAAGGAGCCCGACATGGGGCTCGATCCCAGAACCCTGAGATCATGACCTAAGTGGAAGGCAGACGCTTAACTGACTGAGCCACCCAGGCGCCCCTTAGCTTATTTTCTTATAATTTACTTATCTCACTCACAGATGAAATACAGAGGGAAAAATGCAACTAATTGATTACTTCATTGTGTTACCTCTATACTTAGACGCTGACGAAGCTGATTTTCGTGCATAGCCTGTGGAATCAGATGCAGTAATATAGAGGCAGCGTGAGGATGCAGGCAGATACTTGGATTTAGTTGCAGTCCTGGTTCTCATTTATTGATGCTGCAGATTCCTCACTTCTGAAAGGGGGCTATGTCTCCTGACTCATGGGGATGTTGTGATAATGAAATGAGATAATGTCTTCAGAGCCCCGGTATAATAGGATGTTTTCATTGTCAAGATGAGAAAAGTCTACTCCTTTTGCATGATTACTCCTTTGTGAATTGAAAAGAAGATTCATTCAACAATATTTTAAAACACCTGCTGGTATATGTCAGGTAGTGTTATAGGACCTGGAAACAGTGAGGAATAGGACAGACTCATTGCACTCGTGACTCTTACTTGCTAGAGAAAATAGAAATGCATGTAAAAGCCCTGGGTAATGATGTAACATGCGAGATTGTGAAACAGTATAAAAAGTTAAAGGAAGGAGAGTTTTGACCTTGTACGACAGGAAGTCCATCTCCTTTTTGACCCGAGGAAGCAAAATCAGCAGTAATTGTGAAGAAACCGGAAGGTGCTTTTCAGGGACTGGTTATCTCTGTACAAAAAGACTGATTTAGGGTTTTTAAAAATATTTATGTAGCTGAATCAAGATTAAATTGTCTTAAATAGATAAAGGGAAGAAAGTGTATTTAGAGACTTCTGTCAGATTTCTATCCAAAACCAGATTGATACTGATTTTATAAGCCGTTAGGGGGAGCAGTTAGCTAAGAGTACTTCTAAAGAAAACTGACATACACTCACAGAATAACAGGGTTAAAAAATTAATAGACTTCGTTTTTCAGGGTAGTTTTAAGTTAATAACACCAAAGTTTGGGGTGGAAAACACAGTTCCCATATACCATCCTCTCCTCCCCATGCACAGCCCCCCTCAGCATTAATATCACACACGAGTGTGGTAGAATAAGATTATAATAGAGTTTTTTATCTTTATACTTTTTCTAATCTATTCGATCAAAACAGTAACCTTTTTTCCTTCTGATTCTTAAAATTTTTCTTGTGTTTGGATTTAGAGTCTGTAAATGAGTATGCTTATAGATGAGCAATATTTTGTCGTTAACTGTTGGCTGAGAGAAATGTCTTTCACTTACTTCTGCAGTCCCCAGGCTCCCCTTGCTTTCCCCGTTCCCTCCTCCAGCCCACACTGAGATGGTACTGTGTGCACAGGTAGTTTACCTTTTTATATTAATGTGAAATCAGAGATGGTCTTCAGTGTTTCTGACTATTTCTTCAACATAATTTTAAGAGCATGGCTTTACTTTCACAGAAAAACCGAAGGTTGCAAATGTTAATTGACAAGTGTCAACATTTTGGCTGAGTATAACTGCCTTTTAAGTTCAGGGTCCTTGACTCTTTTTAGGACCTAGAATTTTATTTTCTTTCTTGAACCATCACAACAGTGATGGGATTAAAGTTAAAACCAGCGCATCTACTTAAGCAAATTTAAGCAGCTTTTGCTGTTTAAGCAGGTGTGATTAGAAAAGCAGATTGGGGAAGGCCTGGGTTGGCTCAGTCGGTTAAGCACGTGACTTTGGTTCAGGTCATGATCTCAGGGTTCTGGGATGGAACCCCATATCAGGCTCCCTGCTCCGTGGGGAGTCTGCTTTTCCTTCTCCCTCTGTCCCTCGCCCTGCTTCTACTTTCTCTCTCTCTCTTTCTCCAAGAAATAAATCTTAAAAAGAGAAGCAGAATGGATTTACAGAAGAGATGAGACCTATTGGATTTTATTCTACTCTTCCCTTCACCATTACTTCTGTTGAT
>CM052894.1:69255289-69276256 GCA_028534135.1 Potos flavus | reverse complement strand
GCTGCTTATGGAAAGAAACTGGCTAACTAAAGGTTAAAAATATAACTAGCCTGGGGCACCTGGGTGGCTCAGTGGGTTAAAGCCTCTGCCTTCGCTCAGGTCATGATCTCAGGGTCCTGGGATCAAGCCCCGCATCGGGCTCTCTGCTTGGCAGGGAGCCTGCTTCCCCCTCTCTCTGCCTGCCTCTCTGCCTGCTTGTGATCTCTCTCTCGCTCTCAAATAAATAAATAAAATCTTAAAATATATATATATTAAATAAATATATATATATACACACACATATATATATATAATTAGCCTGGCTGGGCTCTGAGTTCTGTTTTCAGTATCCAGCTGGCTTCTGGGAAGACTCTGTGACTCTCAGTGGACTGCAGGCCTGTGATGTCTGGAACTTTCTTTCAGTGTTCACTCTTCAGTGCCGAGAACAAGCCTGTAGTCCAGATGGGGGTCAGCATGCATTAAAGAAATATCTGACATCCTCCCAGGTGTCCAAGCCACAAACTGCTTTATGCTTGGCTCTGCCTCCCTCACCTCCTCCATCTACTCACCTGGTTGTGTTCTGGTTTTGTTTTCTTCCAGTTTTATGTCTGTTCCTCCCACTTTTCTTTATCCTCAGTGCTACAACTTCAATTCAGGCTAATATCTTTCTCCTAGATTTTAGCACATGTCTCCTAAGTGCTGATTTTGGTGTTACTCAGACTCTACTCCGGTGTTTTATGCAGGTAGTAGAGGGTAAACATTTAAATTACTGTCTCAAGGAACCCATGTTCTAATTTGGAGGATATTTGTGTAATAACACCAAAACACGTTTTTTTAAAAAGTGCTAAAGGAGATTTAATTTGATCTATGGAGTTTGGTAAAGGCTTTATGAGAGTAGGAGTCTTTGAGGTTGGTCGCTTAAGACTTCTCTCCGTAACCTCAGCATATCCACTCTTAATACTTGTTTTAATTTCCTAAAAACAGTTTTATTGATGTATCATTGATGTAAAGGAAATGGCACACATTTACAGTGTACAATTTGATGAGTTTTGCATGTGTATGTATGCATGAAGCCATCACCACAACCAAGATAATGAAATACCCGTCACATGCAAAGATTTCTTTGTGGCTCTTCCTATCCTCCATCCGCACACCTGATCTGCTTTCTCTCACTATAGATGATTTTTTTCTGGACTGTTATATAATGGAACCATATGCTTGTGAACATTCTTTGGTTTGGCTTCTTTTACTCAACAGAATGGCTATGAGATTCATCTGTGTTGTTGCGGGTGTCAGTAGATCCCTCCTGGTCAAAGCCGAATAGTATTGCTCAGTACGGATACACCACAGTTAGTAAATCCATTCTCCTTATGGTCAGTATTTAGGCTGTTTCCAGTTTGAGGCTATAACGAATGAAGCCCCTGTGAATTTGGGTTGTCTTGGTACGGACATTGCTTTCATTTCTCTTGGGTAAGACCTAGAGATAGACAAGCTGAGTCATATGTAAGGAAATGTTTACGTTCTGAAAACACTGCCAGGGTCTTCCCATCCGTGTCCGAGAGCTCAGCTATTGCACATGCTGGCCGAAGCTTGATAAGGGAGGGCTTTTTAATTTTAGCGATTCTAGTGGGTGTGTAGTAGCTTCTCATGGTAGTTTTAGTTTGCATTTCCCTAAACACTATTGATTTTGGCCGTCTTTCCACATACTCATTTACCGTCCCCGTGTTTACTTTGGTGAAGGGTCTGTTTACATCTTTTGCCATTTTGTAGTTGGGTTGTTGATCATCTTCTATTGTTGGAAGAGTTCTTTGCAAATATTCTAGGTACAAGTCCTTTCTCAGATCGATGCCTTACAGATAGATTCTGCTGGTCTGTGGTTGGCCTCTTTGTTCCTGTAATACTGTCTTTTGGGGGCTGATTTGCCCTACTGTGGAGCCAGTTCCTCCAGAGCGTCTGTTTGGTACCCTGTACACTTTGAGGTTTTCCTAGTCTGGCTGATGGAAGCAGACTCCTCCTGGCCCTGTGCTACCTCTGGGAGGTTTTTTCCCCTGTTCTTTTCCAGTGTTTTCCCTGGGTTTGGATAGTTCTCGCATGCACGTGCTGATCGGTACCAGCCGAAAGCTCTCTTCTCTGGAACTCTGCCCTATGAGCTCCAGAGTGTGGCCTCCCTAAGTTCTCAGTCCTGGTCACCTGCTCAGGGAGATTGTCGTGCTCCGTGTGGGCTCCCCTTCCCTGTGCTGCTCCCTGGAAACTAGGTGGTGAGCTGCGAGAGGCCTTAGGGTTTACCTTCCCTCACTCGGGCTCTGCCTAGTGCAGTACCTCAGAACTGCCTCATTTATTTTTTCTGGCTTTAGAGGAATTGAAGGCAGGAAGGTAAACTCAGTCCCTGTGGCTGGAAGCAGAAGTTATATCTATTTTTGCCGGAGAAAAAATGATGCTAAAGTGATTTTAGGTATACATTTGTGCTAAGCGGTCAAACTGATGCTTTTCCAAAAGCCTCATTGAAGCTGATGTTTCAATCAGATGTATAAGAAGACTTAAAAAAATTTTTTTTTTCCTGGTAATTTTCTTCCCAGAGCATCTCCTGTCTCTGGCACTTCGTGTTTATTTGTATGCTTACGTAAGTATGGGAATTGTCTGAGTTGTCTAAAGCTTGATTTGTTATTCTTGGATCATGTTTAAAAACACACTTTGCGTAATACTAGTTGAGTGTGAAACATGAATTAAGAGCTTAGAAAGATCTAAGCTGAGGACATTTAGAGCGAAAACATACAATTATTAGTTGTTTTTCTGGTTGAGCTTTTTGAATGACTTTAAGTACCTTCTTGAGATATTTTACCTAAATTGAACACATACATAGTCCTCAATCCTCATTTAATAACATAATTTTAGGCTTCAAATTAAATTTTGCTTTTTATTGAAGACTTGATAAAATCTCCTTACTGACTTATGTAAGTAAAAGGGGCTGTTTGGAGGCCTACATTCTCATCCTGCTAGATAGCATTCGTAACGCACTTGTCTTTTTCTTATTTTTAGAATGAGAAGGCTTGACCACATCTCAACCCTCAAACATTAGGGTCCTAACTGTGTATTTCTTTATATACATTAGTACAGATTACTCATTTGTTTTCTTATATTTGCATTAACAGTTTACATTTTCTGTTTTCTTTTTCTTTTCTTTTTTAAAGCCAAAATGTGCCTATATTTTACAGTGGTTTTGTCACGTTTTGGAAAATGTGACATCCCAAGCTTAATGCCTTTTTATCAGAAGAAGAGAGCAGAATTAAAGGGTCCTATTTCATGTCTTTGTATTCCTTGTTCTTTGGGAGACCAATAGTCATTATGATTCGGGAATAGAAGTTAATTTGAGAAATGTGACTATAGAAATCTTTGTTAGTTGATGGATCAGAATACAGTCAGAATAAAGAAAGCACAGGAACAGAAAGATGCAAGAAAAATAGGTAAATTCAAAGCAAATTATAAGACATCTGAATTATTAATTTGAAGTTATGCATGCAAATATTAAACGTTACTTAATCTGTTGAGATATTTTAAATCTAGGGTAAAATAATTAGGGTAAAATCATTAGACTTCCTTAGGATACGTATGATTGATGCAGGAGATAGAGACAAGTGTGGGACAGAAAAGTAGTGGACTATTCTCAGGATGTCAGACTGAAACAGTACCGAGAGGGATTCTGAGGACGTTAGAGAGTCTGAGCTCCCACAGCTGGATTCATATTTTTGTGGGCATGTGCATTTCTCTGGAAGGAAGTCCAATTCCTTTTGGCAGATTCTCAGTGGTTTTATGTCCCCCAAAGTTAAAAGGTACAGGTGCAGTAGGTATTGAACGTGCCTTACTTCTGATTGCCTTGGCAGCTCCTCCTCTGAAAAACATTTATATCTTTTCACCAAAAGATTGCATTCTTTTGTTAAAAATTTGGTCTTGTCTTTCATGGCAGATTGAACCTCCAACTTTGTTTATGGAATGGTCATGACAGAGAAAGCTACATGGGATCATAGAGTGGAAGGTAGCAATCTTTATGCTTTCAGCAATCTTCTGAAAAAAATATGTGCGGTGGTTTTAAATTAGGAAGTGAGTAAACTGAGAAGTGATTCCCCCCCACACACATTCTTTCCCCTTTTTTCCTCCCATACATGATATTCTCTCTTATTCCGGCCCTCCACGCCAACACGCACACTCACTCCCTTACTCCCTCATTCAGACACACACACGTTCCTACCCATTTTCTGTTGACAGTATTTGGGGCTTAATCATAGAGTAGCGTTACTTTGAAGAAGCTTGGGGATGAAACCCAGAAGAGTTCTTATGCCACCCTTAGGACTTACGTGTGTTCAAGGGGAAGCTGGGGAGTTGATTCTTTTAAATACCTGTGGGGACTATACTAACGAGTAAATCAATTCCTAGCAGATGGCCTAGAATACTTGTAAGATTTATTCTCTGTTAAAGACAGCAAACAGCAGTGTGTTCTTGAAATGAAACCAACCTCAGAGAAATTACTGATTTACTGTATAGAACCAGGCACATACATTTTATGGCTTCTGATGAAATTTGGACCTGAAATACTCTTTATGTATTTGCTTTGATGTCTTTAGAGTTACAAAAACAAACAAAAAACCCTTATTGTGGGGTGCCTTGGTGGCTCAGTCAGTTAAGCATCTGCCTTCAGCTCAGGTCGTGATCTTGGGGTCCTGGTATCGAGTCCCACATTGGGCTCCCTGCTCAGTGGGCAGTCTGCTTCTCCTTCTTCCCCTGTTTGTGTTCCCCTCTCTCTCTGTCAAATAAATAAATAAAATCTTTGAAAAAAAAAAACCTTAGTGTGCGTGTGTGTACACACAAACTCCACAACTCTGTAGCCATCCTAATTGAGGATATCCAAGTCCCCACTTTTAGTGTGCAGATATAATTTAAGATAGAAATACAATATGTTTTCCCATTTAACATTAACGCTACTTAATTCTGTCAAAGAAAATTGAAATGTGAGTAGGTCTTAAAAGGGGGCAAACAGGTATAAGCTTGAGCAGCTGTTTAAGAGGGATTATATTAACTCTTTGGAGGGAGAGTATACTCTTTTGGTCACATATATTCCCATAGCAGTAGTTGGTTTCTTTGTTTTTTTAATTAATCAGCTTTATATTTCAGAGCAGTGTTAGGTTCATAGCAAAACTGAGCAGAAAGTACAGAGCTCCCATACACTCCCTCTGCTGCCCCAGCACAACCTCCCTTGCTGTTGACAGCCCCCACCACAGTGGTCCCTTCCTTGTAACTGATGACCCTCCCCGGCACATAACCATCACCGGAGTCTGTGGTTTGCATTGGGGTTCACTCTTGGTGTGACACGCTCTTGGTGTGGCTTTGGACAAATGTATATTGTCTTTATAGTTCTGCCTTTTCCAGCATATCATATTGTTGGAATCATACAAAATGTAGCCTTTTCAGATTAGCTTCTTTTACTTAGTAATATGCATTTACCTTTCCCCCACATCTTTTGATGGCCTGATAGTGCTTTTTTTTTTTTTTTTTAGCATGGAATAGTATTTCATTGTGTGGATGGACCACAGTTTATTTGCCCATTTACCTACTAAAGGGCATCTTGGTTGATTCCAGGTTTTGACAATTATGAATAAAGCTAGTATTAACATCCATGTTCAGGTTTTCCTGTGTATGTAAGTTTTTAATTCATTTGCATAAATACCAAGGAGCACAGGTGCTGGATTATATGGGAAGAATATGCTTAATTTTGTAAGAAAGCTCCAAACTGACTGTATCCACAGTGATAGTACATTTTACTTTCCCCCCAGCAATGCATGAGTGTTTCTGTTGTCAGCAGTTGGTATTGTCAGTGTTCTAGATTTTCACTCTAATAGGTATGTAGTGGTATCTCATTGTTTGAATTTGCAATACATAATGATGTATGATGTTGAAACCTTTTCATTTGTTTACTTACCATCTGTGTATCTTTTTTCGTGAGGTGTCTGTTAAGACCTTTTACTCATTTTCTAATTTAGGGTTGGTTTGTTTCTTATTTTTGAGTCTTACGAGTTTTTTGTATATTTTAGATAATGGTCTACTTGAGAGACAGAAAGAGAAAGCCAGAGAGCACAAGTGGGGGAGGAGAAGCAGGCTCCCCACGGAGCAGGGAGCCTGACGCAGGGCTTGCTCACAGGACCCTGCGATCATGACCTGAGCCAAAGGCAGAGGCCCAACCGACTAAGCCACCCAGACGCCGCAGAAGTTTTTAATTTTAATGAAGTCCAGCTTATTAATTATATCTTTCATTGGTCATGCCCTTGGTGTTGCATCTAAAAAGTTCTTGTCATATCAGGGGTCATCTAGGTTTTCTTCTATGTTTTAGGAGTTTTACATTTAGGTCTGTGATCCTTAATTTTTGTGAAGGGTATAAGGTCTGTGTCTAGATGCATTTTTTTTTTTTTTATGTGGATGTCCAGTGCTCCAGCTCCGTTTGTTGAAAAGATTGTCTTTGCTCTATTGAATTGCCTTTGCTTTGTGAAGGATCAGTTGACTATATATATGGGATTCTATTTCTGGGCTTTCTGTTCTGCTCTGTTGGTCTGTGTATCTATACTTTCGCCAGATCACACTGTCTTGATTCCTATAACTTTACAGTAAGTCTTGAAAAGTTGTAGTGTCAGTCCTACAACTTTGTACTTCTTCAATATTTTGTTGGCTTATCTGGGTCTCTTGCTTCTCCATGTAAACTTTAGAATCAGTTTGTTGATATCTACAGAATCACTTGTTGGAATTTTTATTTGGATTGTACTGAATCCATAGATAAAGTTGGGAAGAACTGACATTTTGACAGTATTGAGTCCTCCTATCCATGAACAGGGAATATCTGCATTAATTCAGTTCTTTGATTTCTTACATAAGAGTTACATAGTTTTCTCATATAGATCTTGTATATATTTTATTTTATACCTAAGTATTTTATTTTGGGGCTACTAATATAAAAGATAACATGTTTTTAATTCCAAATTTCCCCTTGTTTATTGTTGGTATATAGAAAAGCATTTGACTTTTATGTATTAATCTTATATTCTGCAACCTTGCTATATGTACTTATTAGTTCCAGGAGTTTTTTTGTTGATTATTTGGATTTTCTACATAGACAATCATGTCATCTGCTAAGCCAAAGTTTTATTTCTTACTTCCCAATATGTATACCTTTTGCGGGGGGGCGGGGGGGTTCTCACTGTGTTAGCTAGGACTTTGAGTATGATGTTGAAAACCAGTGGTTAGAGGAGACATCCTTGACTTGTGCTTGATCTTAACAGGAAGGCTTTGCATTTTTTACCATTAAGTGTAATGTTAACTATAGCTTTTTGTATATATCCTTTATCCAGTGGAGCAAGTTCCTCTATTCCTAGTTTGCTGAGAATTTTTATCATGAATGAATGTTGAATTTTGTCACTTTGCTGAATCTATTGATAATGTGATTTTTCTTTTTTAGCCTGTTGATGTGATTGTTTACATTTATTGACTTTTGAACGTTGATACCCGATATAAATCCTACTTGTGGTATAGGTTGTGGTGTATAATTCTTTTTTATACATTGTCGGATTCAATTTGTTAACATTTTGCTTAGGATTTTTGTGTTCATCTATCTTAGTGTATATTGGTTGTGTATATACAGTTTTTTAGTAGTATCTTTGCCTGGCTTTGGTATTAGGATCATAGTGGTCTCAGAATTAGTTAGGAGTATTCCCTTTGCTTCTGTTTTCTGGAAGAGTTTGTAGAAAATTGGTAGAATTTCTTCCTTATAGGTTAGGTAGAGTTCACTGGTGAATCCTTCGGGGTCAGTGCTCTTTTGGAAGGTTATTAATTACTGATTTCAATTTCTTAACAGATACAGGCTTATTTAGATCATCTATTCTTGTGTTAGTTTTGGCAGATTGTGTCTTTCAAGGAATTGGTTCATTTCATCTAGGTTATCAAACATGTGGGTGTAGGGTTGTTTATAATATTCCTTCATTATTCTTTTAATGTTCATGGGATCTGTGGTGATCTCTTTTCTGATATGAGTAATTTGTGCCTTCCCTCCTTTTTCTTAACCTGGCTAGAGGCTTATTGATTTTACTGATCTTTTCAAAGAACTAGTTTTTGATATTATTGATTTTTCTCTGTTGCTTTTTTGTTTTAAATTTCATGGATTTGTTTTTTTTTTTTAAGATTTTTTATTTATTTATTTGACAGAGAGAGAGAGAGAGATCACAAGTAGGCAGAGAGGCAGGCAGAGAGAGAGGGGGAAGCAGGCTCCCCGCTGAGCAGAGAGCCCGATGCGGGGCTCGATCCCAGGACCCTGAGATCATGACCTGAGCCAAAGGTAGAGGCTTTAACCCACTGAGCCACCCAGGCGCCCCTCTGTCTCTATTTTTAATTTTATTTTCTTCTGCTTACTTTGGATTTGCTTTGCTTTTCTCTTTCTGCATTCCAAAAATAGAAGCTTAGATAGTTGATTTAGATCTTTCTTCTTTTCTAATATATATATTAAATGCTATAAAATTCCCTATAAGCACTGCTTTTTCATGCATCCCATAAATTTTTTTTTTAAAGATTTTATTTATTTATTTGACAGAGAGGAGAGAGATCACAAATAGGCAGAGAGGCAGGCAGAGAGATAGAGGAGGAAGCTCCCTGCTGAGCAGAGAGCCCAATGCGGGGCTCGATCCCCGGACCCTGAGATCATGACCTGAGCCGAAGGCAGAGGCTTTAACCCACTGAGCCACCCAGGCGCCCATCCCATAAATTTTTGATAAGTTGTGTTTACATTTTCATCTAGTTTAAAATGTTTTTAAATTTCTTTTAAGATTTCTTTTTTGACCTATGTGTTATTTAGAAGTGTGTTGTATAATCTCCAAGTATTTGAGGATTTTCCCATTATCTTTCTGTTAGTGATTCTAGTTTCATCAACTGAGCAGATGTCGCGTGATTTCTTTTAAATTTTTTTTAAGATGTGATTTATGTCACAGAATGTGGTCTTCTGGTGAATGTTCCATATGAGCTTGAGAAGAACGCATAATCTGCTATTGTTGGATGAAGTAGTCTATAGATGTCAATTATATCCAGCTGATTGATGATCTTGTTGAGTTTAACTGTATCCTTACCGATTTTGGCCTGCTGGATCTGACCATTTCTGAAGGAGAATTATTAAAGTCTCCAGCTACGATAGAGAGTTTATCTGTTTATTCTTGGAGTTGTATCAGTTTTTCCCTTATGCATTTTGTCTCTATGAGGCATATATATATACATATTAAGGAGTATTATTTATTCTTGGGATATTGACCCCTTTATCAATATGTAATACCCCTCTTTATCCCTTATAACTTTCCTTGCTCTGCTGTTGGCTCTGTCTGAAATTTATATAGCTACTCCTGCTTTCTTTGGAAAAGTGTTAATTAGCATGGTCTGTCTTTCTCCATTACTTTACTTTTAATCGGTATGTGTCTTTACGTTGAAAGTGGATTTCTCATAGGCAACATATAATTGGGGCCTTGTTTTTGATCCACTCTGACAGTCTCTTTTAATTTCGATATATTTTGTCTATTGACTTTGACAGTGATTATTGGTATAGTTGGATTAATATCTGCCATGTTTGTTACTATTACCTATTTTTCTCTTGTTCTTTGGTCCTGTTTTTTTGTCTTCCACACTTGATAACAGTTGCCTTTTGCGGTTTCAGTTGAGCATTTTATAGCATTCAATTTCCTCTCATTTCTTAGCATATCAGCTGTATTTCTTTTGGTGGTTGCCCTAGAATTTGCAGTATGCCTTTACAACTAACGTAGGTCTACTTTCAAATAACACTGTACCACTTCATGGGTAGTGCAAGTACCTTGTACTAACACAATATTTCTAATTCTTCCTTCCTGTCCTTTGTGTCATTGCTGTGATTCATTTTATTTACACTTAAACATACATAGTGTGTGTGCGCACACATGTACATGCATATATAATCAAGTGCATTTTAAACAAATTGTTATCTATTAGGTCAATTAAGAGTAAAAAATGTAAACGTTTTTGTTTTACCTTCACTTACTCATCTCCAGTGTTCTTTCTTTGTGTAGCTCTGAGTTTCTGACCTATAACATTTTCCTTCTCTCTGAAGGACTTCTTTTAATATTTCTTGTGAGGTATGTCCAGTGGCAACAAATTCCCTCAATTTCTGTTTGTCACTTCTGGAGGATAATTTTGCATGGCCCAAAATTCTAGGTTGGTGGACTTTTTCTCTCAACACATAAATATTTCACTTCACCACCTTACTTGCATGGCTTCTTTCAAGATTTTTTTCTTTGTCTTTTATTTTATGAAGTTTGAATATGGTATGAGCTTCCTGGATCTGTGTTTTAGGATCTAACATTAATTTGGGGAAGTTCTCAGTCATTATAGCTTTAAAGATTGCCTTGTTTTCTGTCTCTCCCTTCTTTTGGTATTCCCATTACATGCTAATCAAACCTTTTGTAATTGTCCCACAGTTCTTGGATATTGTGGTTCTGGTGGCGTGTTTTTTGTTTTCAGTTTTTATTCTCTGCTTTTCAGTTTCAGAAGTTTCTGTTGTTATATGCTCAAGCTCGGAGATTCTTTCTTGAGCTGTGTCCACGTTACAAACAAATTCCTCGCTTCTGTACCGTGTTTTTAATGTCTAGTGCTTTTTTGATTCTTTCTTAGAATTTCCACCTCTCTGCTTGCATTATCCATCTATTTTTGCATGTTATTGAGCTTTTCCTTTGAAGCCCTTACATAGTAATCATATGTTTTTACAAAATTCCTGGCCTGATAATTCTACCATATCTGATTCTGGCTCTGATATTTTTTTAGTCTCCTTAAACAGTAATTTTTTTCTTTTTCTTTTTCTTTCTTTCTTTCTTCTTTTTTTTTTTTTTTGCCTTTTAGTATGCCAATTTTTTGTTTAAAGTGGACATGATGTGCTGGGTAAAAGGAACTATGGTAAACAGCCTTTAGTAATGTAGTAGTGGGGGGTGTGTGGGGAGGGCGCATTCTGGAGGCCTGTGATTAGGTCTCCGCCATTTGCTAAGCCTGTGCCCCAGGCTGTGAATGGTACCCATGCTTCTCAGTAGTCTTTCCACCTCCTGGGAGGGGGGCACAGGATTGTTGGAGGTGGCTAGAGCTGGGTGTTTCCCTTCCCTGAGGCGGATTAGGCTCTGGAAAAACAGTTTCTCCTGAGAGCAGGCCTTGCTAAGAGGAACACAAGGCCCTGGCATCTTTCAGATGGTTCCTGGAGATAAAACTCACTAAGTGTGGGTGCTCCCTGGGTCCCTTGGAGTTTCTAACCCTGACTTGTCCACACTGAGCCTTTAGCAATTCGTCGGTTACAGTTTAGGTTTTCCTACCCCTCCCTGGTTTCCGTGGAAATTTCTACTCTTGGACATGGTGATTCTCTGTGCCCACCTGTCTCTCCTGTCCCGGGAGCAACACTTTGCCTTGTGAACTTCTCTGATGGATCTAAGAAGACTTGCTGATTTTTCAGTTTGTTCAGTTCTTTGTTGTTACTGTAAAGTGGCAGTTTCTAAGCTCCTTACTGACTGGAAACAGTAAAATTCTAGTTGGTTTATACACACACACACACACACACACACACACACGCGCGTGTATATCCAGATTTTGATATATTGGTATTGTTTCAAACAGTAACGTAAAAATCTCTTTACATATTGCGTAGTCATTATTTGTGAGAAAAGCATTCTGATATTCATAGCTCTTAGTGGATCCCTGACTTGAACTATAGAGTATAAAATGGCTGAAAAATTATTGGCTAAGTGCTTTTGCATTTTATACTTCGTAATTATGAGTTAGATTTTTTACTGCTACTTTCTTGGGGGGCCTTGAAGAAGACTGCTTTATTATATTTAGTTTTAACACCAGAACCGTTAAGGAATACTAAGTTGAGTTTGGCTAGGAAAAATAAAATAGTGAAGAAAAACAATATGTTTGAGACTGAAGTGATTTATATTGTGAACTATAATTTAATGGAAATACTCTTGAGTTAGTGCAAAAAATACTGAACTTCTTTTGGATCTCTTAACTTATTTAAGAGTGTGCTAAATTCTTTTTACTTTTAATCCAACCTAGACACTTAGCACTGAATTTTCTTTTTGAAATGCAAAAATCACGAAGAAAGATTTTTTAAATTGTATGGAACGTGAAAGTGCTTAGAGCTTTTTTAGACAACTTTAGGGTTTCAATTTTATGTTCATGTTGGTAGTATATTTTATAAACTTTAAAGCATTCTTTTCTATTTTTTAAGCTTTTTCTTTATGAGGTAAAATTTCTCTAAGCCAGATTTCTAATAGTCTGCCTTCTTGGCATTTTCAGAAAGCCATAAACCAAACCAGTGAAGTGTCTTCTTACTGTATGCCCAGTAAAGATTTGTGCACACACATTTATGATTGATTTACATATAGTCCACGAAGTGATCCTTTTTTTCAGGTGTGGATGAAGCAAATTAATGAATGGGTGTTTTCGTAGTGACTTTAATTGGTAGTTCAGAGATAGTTTAGGTAAGTTAGTTTAACCCCAGTGTTTTTGTCTGAACAGGGGATGGTAACATCCTCATCCTAGGATAGAGCGGGTGACACTTCCCTGAGGCCACAGTGGGCAGCCTTTCTGCCATAAGACTTCCTGTGAATGCATTTGTTACCCTGCTCAGACCCGCCTCCTCTCAGAGCATGGCCAGTTCTTCCGGGGACAGGAGGGCTTGCTCACCTGCTTGCCCTCCTGGGTTCCCCTAACACTTACACAAGTGCTAGTCTGCAAGAGCCAGGAATAGCTTTTATTTGTTTTTTTGTTCTTTCACCTTACCATCCTTCTAAAAACAAAACACAACAAAAACCAGCATGGTACCTGGCGCTTGGCAGGAAATGATTCAACCTGTGGCATCTGAACAAGAAAGCCAAATGGATCTCCGCTCCTCTTTGTTCCGTTTTTGGAGAATCTGGTGCAGCTGTTTTGTGCAAGGCCTTGCTGTGTGAACACGGGCAGCACCAGCCAGCTGCTTCCTCTGAAGTTGTAACAGTACCTGCTGTGTGTGCAAGGCACAGAAGGGAAAAGTAGACAAATAGAAATGATCACAGTGAAACTGTGTATTTGGTATTATCTCATAAACTTAAAATATTTATATCTGATTATTGTAGAAAATCCAACCTACAAGTAATTGTAAGTTCGTTATTTTCTATAGGCACTTTTGGATTTCTAAGCAAATTGGTGTTTTTAGTTTTTAAGACTGTTTTGGGGAAGGCTGCATCAGTTTTCACTCTGTAATCTGTAGTTATCCTTGTCTTAAGTCATTATTATTGTATTGGTGAATTTAACCAGACCTTTAAAAATATAATTTTTTTGTGTTGCCAGCTTTCGTAATAAAGATTGATCTGTATAGGAAGATAGTAGTCTTGGCATTTATTTAAAAATTAGACTTTTTCTTACTATTTGCCTAGAATTCTAAAATTAAAAATTGCTTATTGAAGTATAATTAACATGCAATGTTAGTAGTTTCAGGTGCAGAACATAATCCACAGTTTTATACATTGCTTAGTGCTCACCATGATAAGTGTACTCACCATGTCACCAAAGAACGTTATTACTGTCTTATTGACTGTATTCCTAATGCTGTACCTTTCATCACCGTGGCTTATTTATTTTGTAACTGGAAGTGTGTACCTCCTGATCCACTTTATCTATCACATCTATAATCCCCAGCGACCTCCCCTCTGGCACTAACTACCAGTTTGTTCTCTGTATTCAAGTCTGTATTTTTTTCTGTTTATTCATTTGTTTCTTAAATTTCACATATGAGTGAAATACAGTTTCTGTCTTTTTCTGTCTGATTTATTTTACTTAGCATAATACACTCTGGGTCCATCCATATTGTCACAAATGGCCAGATCTCGTCAGTTTTTATGGCTGAATAATAATCCATTGTATGTTTATATCACTTGTATATAACATCTCTATCCATTCATCTATTAATGGACACTTGGGCTGCTTCCATATCTTGGCTATTGTAAATAATGCTGTGATAAACATAAAATAAAATTATTTAAATTTAGATGTATCAAATGGCAGAAGACATTTATTTTTGTTGATATAGCTCTCTATGAATTAATATATAAGCTTATTTGATTTCCCATTAAACTCCTATTAAGCGTTTTTAAAGCATAGTTTTCCTCAAGTTTCTTCTCAAAAATATCTAATTTTGGGGCACCTGGGTGGCTCAGTGGGTTAAGCTCTGCATTCAACTCAGGTCATGATCTCAGGGTCCTGGGATCGAGCCCCGCATTGGGCTCTCTGCTTAGGAGGGAGCCTGCTTCCCCCTCTCTCTCTGCCTGCCTCTCTGCCTACTTGTGATCTCTCTCTGTCAAATAAATAAATAAAATCTTAAAAAAAAAAAAAGCTAATTTTAACAATAAAGCACGTCAAAAGAAAAAATAAAATGTATTGTTTTTTATATATAAACCTAAAGAGCCTTCAGGTTTAAAACAAATTTGGGGGGCGTCTGGGTGGCTCGTGGGTTAAGCCTCTGTCTTCAGCTCAGGTGATGATCTCGGGGTCCTGGGATCGAGCCCCGCATTGGGCTCTGCTCAGCAGGGAGCCTGCTTCTCCCTCTCCCTCTGCCCCTCCCCCTGCTTGTGTTCCCTCTCTTGCTATGTCTCTCTCTGTCAAATAAATAAGTAAAATCTTTAAAAATAAATAAATAAAACTTAAATGTGGGTCACAACCTAATTTAATTTTCTTTTGTGGCTCGGATGTAATTACTAGAACTTCTCTCATTATTTGTACATAGCCTCGTTGGTTTCTTCCCTTTCCCCAGTGCACATTTTTTTATGTGTGTTTGTTATTTGTCTTGTATCTTTTTTTCTCTTTTCTCTCTATTTGATTGAGTGTTGAGTCTAAGTGCGTATGGCTGTCTACACTATCCTACACTAGCGACACCGTATCACCAGCTCCGTGTGGTTTATTCAGCACTTGGAAAGGGGGCTGGTCTGAATGGAGATGTGCTCTAAGTGTAAAGTATGCGGTATGTTTTGAAGACTTGATAGAAAAAAAGAGTGTAAAGTAGTTCATTAATCATTTTGATGTAACTTGTTGAAACTAGACTATTTTGTATTACATATGGTCTTACATCCTGTTGCCGGTTTGCTGGGGTTCCTCTGTCAGTCAGGTCTTTCTGTGAGACCATGGGGGTGTTGCTGCTGTCCTTCCTGACCTCTTGTCCATCCGGATGGATCTCGTAGAGGGCAGTAGTGGGCATTAGGCCAAGGCTTGTGCCTGGTTTTGAGCTTACTTCCTCCTAGTGGGAGGACTTAAAATGTAAACCAGTACGGTTGACCCTCGAACAACACAAGTTTTAACTCTGGATTCACCTATATGTGCATTTTTTAAAATAAATTCACAATGCTATGATGTATTTCCTCTTACGAGTTTTTTAAATAACATTTTTTTCTCTTTATTGTAAGAATTCAGTATATAAAACATACATACTATATGTCAATCAACTGTTTATGTTAAGTAAGACTTCCAGTCAACAGCAGGCTATCAGTAGTTAAGTTTTTGGGGAGTCAGAATGTTATACATGGGGGTTCCTGACTGGCCTAGTCTGAAGACTGTGCAGCTCTTGATCTCAGGGTTGTGAGTTCGAGCCCCACATTGGGCGGGGAGCCTACTTTTTATACACAGACTTTTGCCTGCACAGAGGGTTGGCGTCCCTAACCCCCACATTGTTCAAGGGTCAACTGTATTTCTACATTACTTACTTTCTTTAATTTGTGGTACTGTTAAATTCCATTATATTTACACTATGACAGTGGTGGTGTTAGCTTTGACTTGCATATACTCAAATGCGTAAAGGCAAGGCAAGTAACAAATGAATCCATCCTTGGTTAGACAGTGTGCAGTATGTCCTCTCTGGAGTAACCCTGATTCCTGTTCAGCTGATTATTGCCTTATGGGAGTATATGTTGCCAGATCTTTCAGGATTTCAAGAGGAGTGAAAAATCTGGATTTTTAAGAATCTGAAATCACCCTATCTTTATATACCGACAAATAATGCAAAATTTAAAAATAGTTATGCAGGGCAAACCAAATGTATTGTGTTCTGAATGATAGTGCTTTGTAACTTTGGGCCTAAAGGGATGCTTCTTGAAAATAAATACAGGTTTTAGATACTTTAAATGACCTAATTAGGATATACCAGTTATACCAGGGGCACCTGGGTGGCTCAGTGGGTTAAGCCTCTGCCTTCGGCTCAGGTCATGATCTCGGGGTCCTGAGATCGAGCCCCGCATCGGGCTCTCTGCTCAGCAGGGAGCCTGCTTCCCCCTCTCTCTCTGCCTGCCTCTCTTCCTACTTGTGATCTCTCTCTCTCTGTCAAATGAATAAATAAAATCTTAAAAAAAAAAAAAAGACGGGCTTCCAGTCACCTGTTGATGAATGGCTTTAAAATTTCCCTTTTAGAGAATAGTAATCTCAGAATAGTGGATGATTGTGTAATAGTATGTTATAGGTTCTATGTATTTTTTGAGTATGTATTTCTAATACTCTGTAGTTTTATTTTTTATAGGGATTTTTTCTATAATCCCTATAACAGAAACAAAAAAGTAAAGTAAAACAGAAGACTTCTGTTTACTTTACTTTTCTGTTGCTCTTTTTTTTTTTTTTTCTGTTGCTCATTTTAATGTGAACTTGGTTTCCCTGAACATTTAGAAGAAACCTCATGTCAGGTTGCTTTTCTAACCTCATGGAGCTCCCTTTCTGGTGTTGTGTGTTTGTGATGTTCAAAAGTCTGCTGGGTTCCTTTCTGAGATTTTCTGGCTCTGGTCCCCTTCCCGGACTTTTATCCCGACCTGCTCTTCCCTTGGTCTTTGCTGTCCCCGTCTGGCTCAGTGTTGAGCCCGCTCCCAGGAGTTTCTCATGTCTGTGGCCTCAGTCCTGGAATGGGGCCTTGGAGTGGCTGCTGCTAGAGCTCACAGGGTCTAAATTTCCACAGCCCCAGGAGAGGCCTGTGCTAGTCCTCTCTTGCACTCACCAGATACATACGAGATCTGTCAGCATGCTGTGTGGCTTCCCTCTGCGCTCTTCCACACGGACACCGATAATAATATTCAGGTCTTGAGGCTGTTGGTGACTCATTGAGAAAACTTTTCCATACGGTTATTCGTAAATGTTTCCATTGGGTTTTGGACCTGCTCTCTAGTTCCGTCTGTTTTTGTGGGGACTCTGATGCAGTTTCTGCTGTCCTCCCAGAAAACCCAGGGCTAGGTTTGTAGTCTCATGTGTGGAGTGGCCGCAAGAAGTCAGACGATTACTTGTATTTGAATAGATTTACAAATTATGTTAAAAAAGTCGTATTCTTCCTATTAAAGTTGGGGAAAGACTAAGCAATCATTTGCTGCTGCTTATTTTTAAAAAGCCTTTACAAAAAAAAAAAAAAGACATCGAAAGCTTGGAATTAAAGGTGACTTAGGGGCGCCTGGGTGGCTCAGTCGGTAGGCGTCTGCCTTCGGCTGAGGTCATGATCTCAGGGTACTGAGATGGAGCCCTGCATTGAGCTCCCTGCTCAGCAGGAGGCCTGCTTCTCCCTCTCCCACTCCCCTGCTTGTGTTCCCTCTCTCACTGTATCTCTCTCTGTCAAATAAATAAATAAATCTTAAAAAAAAAAAGGTGACTTAACTTGCGGTGTTGAAAAAGCTGTTGTACTTCTCACATTACATAAAGTCTGCTCCCAGCCACAAACACAGTAAATCAGAGAGAATGGGTTGCATCTCTACCCTTTTGTGCCTCTTTTCCAAATTCAATGCCCAAGTCAGGTCTTGTAAAACATTGAAGGATTACATGAATTACCATTCACTGTTCAGACTTGGTTCTAACCAGGAAATTTACTGAATATTGCTTGTCCTTATTTCCTAGCTACAAATAAAATAGCATTTGAAGTTCATTCAGAAGACCTCCCTGGAATAATTTATATCGACTGAGGGCCAGTTTGCTCAATTTCATTCATGGAAAAGCAATACAATTTTAAAATACATATCTGCTTCAAGGTCCTTAATCTCGTAATTAAAAACTCTTCTCTCTGTGAACCTAAAGAATAGCAAGTGCACAGCGTTTTAGACGGATTTGCAGTACCACAGTGATCCTGAATTTGGAACTTAACTTTGAGTATAAACAGTTCAGTTCTTTGCCACACAGAATTTTAGCCATATTGTTGAGTTGTGTATATAAAGATTAAAAAAGACAAGAGCATTGTACACTGCTTCTCACTACTGTAGATACTATCTTCCATGACATGAATCTATATACATATTTTTTTCTCCATTTGTTTTTTAAGGTCTCAGCCAATTTCCTCTCCAGTCATCCTTCAGTTTGGTCATGCAGAAACCCTTCTTCCACTGCTCTCTCTCATGGGCTACTTCAAAGATAAGGAGCCCCTAACAGCTTACAATTACAAGGAACAATTGCATCGCAAATTCCGAAGCGGCCACATCGTGCCCTACGCCTCAAACCTAATATTCGTGCTTTACCACTGTAAAAATGCTAAGACTCCTAAGGAGGAATTCCAAGTGCAGATGCTGTTGAATGAGAAGGTGTTACCATTGGCTCACTCACAAGAAACTGCCTCCTTGTACGAGGATCTAAAGGACCACTACAAGGACATCCTTCAGAGCTGTCATACCAGTGAGGAGTGTGAATTACCAAAGGTGAACAACACGTCTGATGAGCTATGAGTAACTGAAGAACATTTTTCATTCATCGGGGAGTGATTCATAGGGAGTGATTACATGCTTGAAATAGGTGGGCAATCCACGGTTACAGAAAGTTTTCACAGTACTCGAGTATTTCTGTCTTTTCACAGAAAAATGTTGAATTTCTCTTTGAATCTGGACATGGATGTGTAAGAAACTATTCTTCACTGGAGCAGCTCTCTTAGGAGAAAAAAATCGATTTAGAGAAGTAGCTGGCACTGCAAACGTTTACAGAAATTAGATCCTTCCTATTTATATAAGAAATCTCACACTGAGATAGAGTATGATTTCAAAGTGATACTTGAAAGTGCTGGACTCACAACGTATGTCATTTGGATGATCTATAACTTGACTAAGTGCAGGGACTTTCCAATTGTGATGCCCTTCTCTGGCTCTCCCTAAAGTAGCTCAGTTCTGGCATCGTCGGTCTTCATCAGAAATAGAGTGGTGCCGGGACTGTCGCTTTGGAAGAAAACTGACATCTCTCTAGTTAAGAATTTGAAACAGTATTAAGAAACAGAGTGTGATTTTTCAAAGGACACTTTCACTTGAAGACAAAAAGTATAATAAAATAGATATTTTTGTTAATAGTATTTATAAAGTATTTGAACACTTTTTTCAGTAATTCCTTTTAACCTACTAAGTCTTCCAAGGCCTTTCTTTAATATCTTACCTGTTTTACATTTATAACAATGGGAGGACAAAGAGGACCATTAGCAACAAGGAAGACGGATGGAATCAGAGTTTCTTAAATCTATTGCTTTGAAGTTTTTTTCATTCTATCACTTTGCTTCTATTTTTATATTTTGCTATTATGTGAAATGTATCTTTTGGTTATCACTTTTCCATTCCTTTTTTTTTTTCCTTCCCTAAGTAAAGACTTTATCCTGGCTGGGTTAGTTTCACAGATCTAAACCCATTTCAGAGAGATACTTCTGAGTTTTGTCAAATGCCGTGAAAGTGTTTGCTATAAAAATAAACAGAATTCTTATGACTTTACTACCAGATCTTTTCTGCTGTGTCGATATACAATCAGTATTCGATGGTAAAAGGTTGGAACTTCAAGCAGCTTTGACAAAATCAGGCAATACAAGGCGATTTTCTTCTAATAGAAATTTCCTCAAGTAGATTTCCACTTCTTAAGAAAAATGGAAATACATTTTATTAAAAATCTAAATAAGAAATATCACAACTACATATTGAAAATTATAAAAGATGCACAGATCCTCTGTTGATCATTCATCTTCAAATGAGTTACATCCATAAAATAGGTCATTAGCTGATCCAGTACACTGCTGATGGTTCCCGCAACGGGCTGCTGCTAATTTTTTCTTTTTAATTTGTAAATGGGCGGAGAAGAGGAGAATAATCTAACAATCAATCATGTGCATCATCCTGTTTCATCAGAATAACATTGTGACTTAGGTCCAAGTAAGAACAATTGAGGTCTTTTTTGTGTTCTGTGCCTCGAGGTAACCACCAGCATAAAATTCAGTACTCACCATTCCATTGCATGCTTGACTCTGGAAACTTATTAGAGTATTGTGGGGATTTTAAAATTTTCTACAAAATAACCTTTCTTGAATATCCTATTAGTCTTGATTGAGTGACTTATTTTAACTGCTATGTTTTCTTTTCAGGACTTTTCTTGATCCAGATTATTTATTTGTCACAAATCAATATTGTCAGCTCATCAATACTTGTTGAGTACTTTTTGTGAACAAACGCTAGACTGCGTGTATAAAATTTATGTGTGTATAAAATTGAATGAACCTAGTTCTTTCGAGGGGGTTATCTCAAAAGACCTTAAAACAAATTTACTTGGTGTCTGATACACTGACTAAATAATTTTTGACTCACAAACATCTCCTAGACTATGAAAGTTTTATAGGAGATATTTTGTTGTTAAACTAGGACCATATAATCATCTTGATAGTATTTTAGGAGGGAGGGCAAGTGTGGTCCATTTTTGCTAATACTACAGAGATTGTGTTATTATTTCTGGTGCTATTATTCCCATTTAGGATATGCCTGAAACTGAAGAATTTCATGTTAAAAACTGAAAGGTCTTTAGGATAGGATATATAAAGAGTTGAACATTGAAAAATCATCTGTGGCTAATAAGAATTCATTCAGAATAGATGACCAAATTATTCAGTTAAGCCAAACTTAAATGACTATTGGTTCTGACATTTTC
>CM052894.1:69196694-69254789 GCA_028534135.1 Potos flavus | reverse complement strand
TCACTGCGTTCTCTCCGGGCTCCCTTAGCATTTCCTTCCACTCACCTCGCAGCCCAGTCCACTCTTAAGCACCTTCACATCAATTAAGCTGTTTTTATTGTGTGTGTGTAAGTGGGATTTTTGAGAAAATTCCACAGCGCTCCCCCCTCCCGCCCCCAAAAGATGTCATGTTCTTCCAGTTAAAAGACTTGTAGCTTGAGCTTCCTATCTGGAACTTGGGAGGAGGTTAACCTTTAGAGCTTTAACAATTGGAGATGCCTGGCGGGCTCAGTCCATCGAATGTGTGACTCCTGATCTCGGGATCGTGAGTTCTAGTCCCATGTTGGGCATAGAGTTTACCTAAAAAACAAAACAAAACAAAACAAAAAAAAACATCATTACTGAAGTAATACATCTTAGGAAAGAAGGATTCTTCATTTTTATTCTACAACTAGTCTCAATTCAGCGTCTTCCATGTACTATTCACAGATGTTAAGTCATTATTTAGACCCAAGCCATTCATGTACACACTTTTGTTTGATGAACTGGGAGAACAAACATTTGTTTAAAATGGCGGCCTTCTAAAAAAAAAAAAATAAATAAATGGCGGCCTTCTAAATTAAATAATACTCCTAGTATAATGAGAAAATGCCATTAGAATATTGTACGTGATTTCTGAAATAGCTAACATGGAAAATTAAGCCGGGATGGAAATCTGTAGATTATCTCTGCTTTTTTCTTTAGAGTTTATCCTGCCGAACTTGGTTCTGATTGTCTTTTGACCAAACATGAACAATATGGTTGCTTTGGGAAACTTTTTCAACAAATATTCTATAAAACAAAAGTCCAGTTTCAATATAAATTATATCAGTATGTACTGGTAAAACATGTCTTTGGATACATCCAATGAGAAAGTTCTATTTAATTGCTAAGAAGCATTCTTACGTGGAGATAGGAAGAACACTAGTTTTGCTCTTCCCCTGAGAGACCAGTGTTAGTCTCTTTTCCTTACAATTTCTGTCCTTGCTCCTGCCTTCCCAAGGAGGTGTGAACACTAGTCTTAGTGTGGGACAAGAGTGCTTTTTCTGTCTGCAGCGTTGCTCCCTGGAACTTGCTGTTGCTCTTTTGTTGGGTAGATTAGGAGGAGAGCCCGGTTTTCTAGCTTGACTGTGTTAGATAGTTTTGTAGTCTCCTTAACCCACCCCGAGTTCTGTCCATGGTGGGGGGAAAAAAGCAATCAGCTTTCACAGTTTTTCTTGCCACTTCACTGCTGATGACTGAAAAGAGGCTCAGGAGGGATTGAGAGTTTGGGGGCAGACGATTGAAGGAATGAATGAGAAACCATCCCCTGCCTTTTCCTTGCTGAGTTAGAACCAGTCCACGAAACTCTAAGGCACAGATAGGGAACCAGAAGGAGCTGGGATTCTGCATGGGCCTGCTCCCAGGTCTTCAGATCCTTCCACACTGGAAATAGGGGGGAGCAGCCAGCACCGTGGAACTCTTTCGAACAGGTGCTGCTGATTTTTGTCTCCGTCACCTGCTGGAGGGAGATTAAGTAATACTTGCTCTTCAAGTCTAGCTGTTCTCAGTCTTGCTCTTGAAAAAATAGAAGCCCAGCTGGAAGACTTCCCTCTAACCCGAGGGCCCATTATGAAGCTCAGAGAACTGGATTTTTTTTACAGCTCTAAAAACTCTGGTTATGGGGCAAGGCCTGGGTGGCTCAGTCGGTTAAGCGTCTGCCTTTAGCTCAGGTCATGATCTCGGGGTCCTGGGATGGAGTCCCACGTTGGGCTCCCTGCTCAGCGAGGAGTCTGCTCCCTCTGCCCCTTCCCCTTTTAAAAGAGTTTTAAAATCTTTTAAAAATGAAAGTTCTGGTTTTTAAGGATGTGACAAGCACCACCATAGACAGGGGTCCATGCATTCGTTAGTATCTGTTAACGTCTTCTCTTTGGAGAAGCATCACCTCCTGTTACAAAGTCATAATGTAACAAGATACTTGATAATTGTCAGTGTACCTGGCGTTAACTAGGTCCCCCAGAAAATTGTGTGTAAAATTCTAGTTACCATTGGGTAAGGGAATGATCTACACCTACCGTGTCCTATAGAAGGGGTTTCACTGTGACTCCACTCAATCTCCATTACGGACTACCGAGTCAGTGGTGTGAAACCCATTTTGCAGATGAAGAAATGAGGTTGAGAATGAAAGTGACCTTTTTTTAAAAAAAAACACTTGAAGCTCTATTCCAATGTGTTTGTTTTATCAGTGATAAAGTGGAATTTTGACCTGATTCATATGGGGCACTCTGGCGTGCAGAGTGTTTGAGTAAGGCGGCTCTGATGATAAACTACATAAATCTCTTGACTCTGCTCACCGGTGCAATAAAAATGCTGCCATCCTTTGTCCTTCTCCATAGCCACTGGCTCTAACTGCTGAGGTCAAGAAGTTGCACGCTCAGCAGGAACGAAAGGGACACACAAGTGTCACCCAAGTCTTTGACATGACCTTTCCCAAGACAGATCGCTTCCTTCTGTCCCCCCAGGCTCAGCCGAGTGCACCACGCACCTGGTGTGGAAGGCTTTCCAAGTTAACCGGAAGGGGCAAGTTCATTGCCTGCGGTATTACAAACCATCCCTTAGAATTGTATTTGTAATGTGTAAGCCTGATGATTCACAGACATGTACCCTGGGGCAAATAATAATTATATGTTAATAAAAAAAATAATAATGATGAACAACAACAAAAAAAGAATTGTATTTGTAGTATTTCAAAGCAAAGCACAGTTCACACCTTGCTGGAGAGTCTAGATCGTTTCAGTTCCAAAATAATGGGAACAATAGTTATATGGTGTATTTACTTTCCCTTCCCTTCCTTCAGTAAAGCAGCCACTTCTGTCAGCTCTCAGAGCCTCACTCCCATAACTCAACTGTCGGGTCCATAAAGCCAGGCTCCTTGAGCACACAGCCATGGCATCTGGCAGATGCCCCACCAGAGATCCATGATGATTTCTAACGCAGAGTGAAAAGGGCAAGAATTTACTGCAAGCGGAGTATGTTACACCATGTCAACGATCTCTGCCCCATGCCATCATATAAATATGCCACTTTGAGCCCCACTTCGATGACACTGTGGGTTACAGCAAACACCACGTGACTACTCAGTTTCTTTAATGTCAGTAGAGTCCCGCTGCATACTGCCATGGCTAGAAAGTATTTCCCAATCTGAGGACCGGAACACGAAAACTTGATTTCCTGCTGATGACCACTTGAAGCATAGCCTGCAGACCAGCCGCATCTGGCATCGTCTGGGAGCTTGCGCACTGATGAGTGTGGGATTTTCCTCTATACCTGCGGCTAATTCATGTTCCTGAACCTTGGCTGAGTGGCGGGGGACTCAGGGAGGAGTGGGTGAGACGAGCCGTCCCCTGCCCTTGGTGAGCTGTCCTGATTCAGTTCCAGGCCCCGTTTTCACCTGGACCTTCTCTTCCTTTACCCTTTCCATTCCTGTTCTGCTTGGTCTGGATTTTTATTCCCAGGAAGTTCTCCTCAAAGTGGGGCCGTGTTCTAGAAGGGAGTGTCAGCAGGGGAGGCTTGAGGGGTCACAGGGCCCCTGCTCAGCCCCTTTCAGAGCTGAAGTTAACCCAGCCGCAGTCTGGCTGCTGTGGGGTATCAGCTCTCTGTGCTTTCAGTGAGTAATCATGGGTGACCCCGGGGTTCCCCCTTCCATCAGCTGCCCCCTTGCTTCACACAGAGGAGACGCTCCTATGGAAGGGGCCGTGGGGGGTTTGTCCCACTGTCTCAGTTTGGGGGGCTCTTGGGGATATACTTCACCAGCTTGTGTTGTAGATGTCTGTGGGGTGTTTGGTTTTATAATTTTCGCTGCTCTGTGTTTATGCGAGGCAATGGATTGGAGAAAGTTAAAAAATTATGCCATCATTTGGCATCTTCTCAGACGCTTTCCAAGTCTTTTAAGAGAGTCATCACCATTCCTATCTCTTTTTTGAAGTACTTGTTCACATACTTAGCCCAAAAGTGGGTTGTCTTCATTTACCGAGATGTGTACGTTCTTAACATATTCTGGGTACAGATTCTTTTTTTTTTTTAAAGATTTTATTTATTTATTTGACATAGAGAGATCACAAGTAGGCAGAGAGGTAGGCAGAGAGAGAGGGGGAAGCAGGCTCCCTGCTGAGCAGAGAGCCCGATGCGGGGCTCCATCCCAGGACCCTGAGATCATGACCTGAGCCGAAGGCAGAGGCTTTAACCCACTGAGCCACCCAGGCGCCCCTGGATACAGATTCTTTATCAGATGAATGTTCTGCAAATATTTTCTTCTAGTCTGTGGCTTCTTTCGATCAACACTGTGTTGTGAGGTTTATCGGTGTGGTTTCATGAGCTGTGGTTCACTCTCATTGTATTATATTGTTCATGAATATACCACAACTTACCCCTTCATCTCTTGATGGACATCGGGGTAGTTTCAAGTTTCTGGCTACTAGCATGGGGCTGTTAATAGTGTTCTCGTGCCGTTGGTGAACATACATATGCATTTCTAAATCTGTATACAATTCCTTTAGGAGCAGAATTGCTAAGTCGTCGGGTATGCATACATTAGCTTTTGGTACTCATTGCTAAACATTTTTCTAAAGAAGTTGTACCAATTCACCCTCCTGACGACAGTATGTGGAAGTACCATTTGGCTGACATTCTACTTGGTCTTACCTGTCTTTTTCACTATAACCATTTTTGTAGTGTGTTATTTCATCATGGTTTTCATTTGAGTTTCTTAGATAATTAATGAAGCTGAGCGCCCTTTCAAATGGCCATTACACAGCTTCTTTCGTGACGTGCGTGTTTGAATCTTCTCCCCCTTTTTCTGTTGAATTGTCTGCCCTTTTCTTGTGTTGAGCTGTAGGCTCTGGTAGCTTATAGATTTTTCTCTCTATCCTTGTTATTCTGAAGTGTAAGTGTGAAATTGTCTTTGTTCTGTATGAGAGAGTGGACCTCAAAGCCCATGTCTTTTCTCAGCTCTGGAAATGTCTTGATTTTTCTTTCTTTAAATATTATTTCTCCGCCATTTCCTCCATTCCCATCTACTGGAACTCCTGTTAGATGTATGTGAGATCCTTTCCATCTCTTCACCTGTAAATTGGTCCCCAAGCCTCTTTACTGCTTTCTATATTTTTTTAACCCTTTGTCTCTCGATACTGCATTTTTATTCATTTATTTTTTAGAGAGGGAAAGAGTAGAGGGGGCACAGAGAGAAGGAGAGGGAGAATCATAAGCAGGCTCCACGCCCAGCAGAGCTGATGTGGGGCTTGATCTCACAACCCTGAGATCATGACCCGAGCCAAAATAAAGAGTCTGATGCTTAACCGACTGAGACACTCAGGTGCCCCTCTTGACATTGCTTTCTGAGGAATGCTCTTACTACTCCAATTTGGTGAGGTGGGTTTTTTTCGTTGTTGTTGTTGTTTTTAATTCATGATTACTCTTTAAAAACTTTAGAGATTACATAAAAATAATTCCCAGTACTTCTGATTGGTTCTTTTCTATATCTACCTGTTTTATTTCTGTGTTTTATCTTTTCTTGTTCTCTTAAACTGAAGGTTAATCTTCAGTTTATCTCCTTGGTCATTCTGAACATTTATTTTCAGTCTTTGTCAGCCTGTAGTGTAAAATTAATTTTCATTTCATCCTGAATGAACTCGTGTTCGCTTTGTTGATTTTACTTATTTATTTTTCTTTTCCTAGCATTAGATTTCTTTTTGGAAATGTGTTTGGCACACTTGTTTGGCATAGAAGTTGTGTGTGTTTAAACCTGCTTTTCCTTGTTCTCTTCTTTCAGTCTGTCCTCACCTCGAGTTGCTGCAATGGAGATTCCTGGTCCCAAACCACATCCTATAACAATGTTTGGGGGTGTGCTGTATCACTGAGCCACTCCAGGTCCTCAGCATCGTCCTCCCGATTCCCAAGGCACATTGCCCCCTGACCGCCCTGTCGGCCACGTCCTCTTGGGCCGTGTCTCCTGAGAGTGGGTGTGCACAGTTTCATTTCATCCTTTGGAACCCCAGACCCTGGTTTCAAGCAGCAGCAGATCATTAATCGCTCATCCCATTTGGAACACTTTTAGTCCCCATTAAATTCTGGAGGTTGTGGTCCCCATCGCCTCTGCTGCTTCCTGGTGCGGAGCAGCGGCCCCTCTCACTGCTCCATGCTACTCGTCTGTTCCGGTTCATGGGCTATGTAGCCTGTGTGTGAGGCCTTCCCATATTGTCTTTTTTGAATACCATATTATTATTTGAGCAGGAGAGATATGTCAGCGTAAGGACCTACTGCCCATTTTGACCAGAAATCCAATTACCGTGTATGTTTTTAATATTGGTGGCTACTTCCAAATGTGGGGAAAATTATCAAGCTTCTCTGGACCTCGGTTTACTTGGCTGTAAAACAAGGCTTTTGGACCGAGGTCTTCAAAGTCCATTCTCCTTCTGAATTCTGTAGTTTATGTAACCTAAGCCTATGATTGTGTCCACGTTCACTGAGACCATTTGTAGCAGGGTGGGCTTGGAGCCCATGGCTTGTGCGTTCTGGCTCAAGAGTTGTTGCTGCCATAATTCCAAACAGAAGGCTGGATAAGGTTCCAAAAGTAGAACCTCTCTGATGGCAAAAGTTGATCTTTATGCAAAAAGCAAAGGGCAGGCACCGAGGAAGAAGCTTTTTCGCGCAGCTGTTACAATCTCAGAAACCCCGGGGCAGTCATCAGGGTGAGCGCCACGTCTGGAGCAGAGACGGAAGAGACGGTGATTGGGGAATGGATGCCTCTTAGGTCGTGAAAACAGTTAGAGCTACCACACCATCAAGGAAGTGGGGCCTGGCAAAAAGTACCTGTGGCTTTTCCTCTACCCACTACACAAAGTTTTTAAAAGCCACAAGAACGTGAAACTTTCAGAAAACTGGTAATTTTTTTTTTTAGCCAATTCAAGAGTCCAGGCTTTGGTTGTGCCACGCTAGCAGCTCGGCCCTAAAGTAGCTGAGGGCCCCGGGCTGTGGGCAGTGGGAAGGCTGCATTGTGTTTGGGGACAAAATGAAAGCACTGGACTGAAGTTCAGCCGCTGGGGTCTCCTGTGATTTCTGCCACTAACTAGCAGTGTGACTCAATACCTTCACGTCTCACCTGCTTGTCCTCCTCTGGAAAATGAAGAGAGAGCGTTAGTGGTAGACCAAGCAAGAAAACACCTGTACCCGGAGATCTGTTGAGGGGGGTGGTTCTTCTTCCTCTGTGAATTCTGTCCTTTGTTTGTTAAGCACAGAGGGTCCTGGTCAACTGAATTAGTTCAATTTCAAAACCCCAAAAGTCAAAAATATAAGATGTTAATATAAGTTGATTTAATTTTCAAAGGTGGTGAGGATAAGTGAGTGGGAATTTATTTTATTTTTTTAAAGATTTTATTTATTTATTTGACAGAGAGAGATCACAAGTAGGCAGAGAGGCAGGCAGAGAGAGAGGGGGAAGCAGGCTCCCCGCTGAGCAGAGAGCCCGATGCGGGGCTTGATCCCAGGACCCTGAGATCATGACCTGAGCCGAAGGCAGAGGCTCTAACCCACTGAGCCATCCAGGCGCCCTGTGAGTGGGAATTTAAAGGAACAGCTGGAAAAATCCAGCCCGGCTCTGACTTGGAGGAGCCCGTGCCGAGCCCTCTTTCCACTAACACCTCCAGCTCCGTTTTGGGAGCTATGTTGGCGTGACCAATGGTCTGGATTGGCCTGGAAAGGAAGCATCTGGTGGGGCATCTTTTTGTTGTCTCTAGCACTGGGCCTCGACTCCTCTCACCATGCTTGAGTGGATTACGACAGCCCTCAGCTAATCCTATGCTGAACTCTTCCTGCTTGTGATTTAAAGCAAGCACATTATTTCCCAAAACAAACAAGTACAGGCTTTCGTCAGTCCAGACCAAATGCTAATTTTCTCCTGTCGGCCAAAGGACAGCCCCGTGACAGATACGTGAGGTCTGCGATGACTTGGAACCAAGAGGGAAGAACTGAGGCTTTTGTGCCTTGGGTTACACAAGGAAAGAGACTTTGTGAGAGCACTCCCCCTGGGGGTCAACAGGACCCCCGCATCCTGAGCTGAGAGAGTGAAACCAGAGGAAACAGCCCAAAATGTCTGTCTCTTAATGCCTTCTGTGACTTGCTAGTTCTAGAGGCCTAATCCTCCTTTCTGCCCACTTTCATCCCGTCTCTCAAACCCTGTCCTCAGCCCAGGGCAGGGTAGAGGGCAAAGCCATTGACAAGGGAAGGAGTCGAGCTCTGAGAGTAGAGGGCAGATTTGAAGGGCATGGGGTCAAGGGCCTGCGTCGGGGGGGGGGGGGGGCAGAGGGAGGGAAGGGGAAGGAGAGAGGCATTTGGAAGTCCGAGTCCCTTCCTTCTCTCCTTCTGTAAATGTGACCTTGAGGGAGCTGTGGCCTGAAGCTGAGACCCCGTCTGTGTGTGCCAGCTTCCCGTTCCACTGACCTCAGGCATGCCGGTGGGCAAGGGAGAGCCAGAGGGACCTGCTGTTTGTGTGTGCACGGGCTGGCCCAAGATGAAGCCACTCACCTATGGTCTCACCCTCTTGATAGCCCACGAGGGAGAGACTCTTATTATCGATATTTTTCGGAGAGAGGTGCCTTGTCCAAGGTCAGGGAGACAGATCCCAGCAGTCGGACTCCCGAGCCGGTGCCCTCACCCACGGTGTGTGCCCCCCTCCCTCCCCCCTGCACACAGCTGCAAACGGTGTGCCGGCCACGGCCCAGCCTCGCCCACCCACAACACACCGCCCACGCCGCAGGCTTGATGTTTGCCACTCCACCAGGAGACACCCTTCCTTGTGACGTACAGTTGTGTCCAGGACCCTGACTGACACACCACACTGCATTGGTCATTTCCCCGGAAGGAGCGAAGGAGTTGGTTGTTTCTCTGAGTGGGTCGTCCCTACATTCGTGCTCCCGCCAAAGCAGAATTGCCACTTAGGTCTATTTGTCGTCATAGAAATTTGTCAAAATCTGAGTTTGTCGGTCATTCCTCAAACACTGACTAGTTTAAATAGCTCCTTTCTGTAGCAGTTACATGTCATTTTGGGAAGGGCATGGGCCCGTGATTATTCTGTCCTGGAATGTTTCAGCAAAAGGGCTACAGAAATGTGGTTGGACAACTGAAGGCCAGAGGGGGTGGGGTGTTCTCAGTGAAATAGGGCTTTATTGACGCTGACGTGAAGTAAGTTCAGGATGACGAGCAGGTCAGCCAAGGGACAAGGAGACCATATTTCTTTTCAGTAATCTAATTGGGTGCCCTTGGAGATCACTAGGTCTCTGCCCAGAGGAGGAAGGACATAGAGAAGCCCTATATTCATTGGAATTACCATCCACTTCTAGGTGATTAAAAAAAAAAAAGTCTCTTGAATATATTCAAGGAATTCCTTCAAGGAATAACACCCTTCTCTGCCAAGCACATGGATCTTTAGCACATAAAATGACTTCCTTTTTCACATAAAATTGACTTTTTAAAATGACCGGCTTGAACTTTGCTGAGCAAGAAAGGTGAGGCTGAGATTCTCTTCTTCTCCCTCCTTCCTGTCCCTATATTTATGGATGCTAACTAAGGCTGATTCATTCTTAGAGAGTTGTGCAATAACAACTCACACGAGTGTCAAAGTTCACGGTAAAATGGGACCATGAAAAGAAATGTCATGGGTAGAGTTGTTCCCAAGTTCAATGGTAAGAGATTTTGGCTTCCTTGCTATAGTTTCGAGTGTCGTTCTCTGATGACGCTTTTCAAAGAGAGCCAGGAGACCCATTTCATTGTTTCCCAGTCAGCCATCCCACACATATTAGCAGAGTTCATCTAAATCTGATGCCCAGGGGCTCCTGGGGGGCTCAGTCAGTTGAGCATCCAACTCTTGGTTTCGGCTCAGGTCTTGATCTCGGGATTGCAAGATCGAGCCCTACGTGGGGCTCCACGCTCAACAGGGAGTCTGCTTGAGATTCTCTCCCTCTCCCTCTGCTCCTCCCCCTGTGTGTGCTCTCTCTCTCTCTGTAAAATAAATAAATCTTAAAAAAAAAAAAAAAAACCTGATGCCCAGAAGCCGTGCTTCCTCCCGCAGGCACGCCTGAGCATTTCCTGAGGCTCTGTCCCATGCCCGGCGGTGGAGAAATGACACAGCCCCTACCTCGGGAACCCTGGTCTTCTGCAGAAGACAGACCGCGGAGAGGGCTCTTGTTATACAGGTGCTAGAAGGGAGGGGCAGAGCGCTCAGCTCCCCCTGGGACAGCCAGAGAAGCCTCCTCGAGAAGGTGACCTCCGGGCTGGGCCGTGAGGGCCGAGCAGCCCCCGCCTGGTGAGAAGGGGCAGGTCCTGCCAAGCAAGGCTCAGTAGAGCCACGCCGAGGAAACGGCAAGAGCATGTCTGTTAATCTCATGGTTATAAAACCCGAATACTCTTCTTTTTTTAGATTTTATTTATTTATTTGACAGAGAGAGACACAGCGAGAGAGGGAACACAAGCAGGGGGAGTGGGAGAGGGAGAAGCAGGCTTCCTGCTGATCAGGGAGCCCAGTGCGGGGTTCGATCCCAGGACCCCGGGATCATGACCTGAGCTGAAGGCAGACGCTTAAGGCCTGAGCCGCCCAGGTGCCCCAGACCTCGAATACTCTTGATGCAGGTCTGAACAAAGCAGTTGTAGCAATTACTGGTTTACCTGAGAAGCATGAACACAGGGCCTTTGTGTTGAGGCAGATCTAGCTTCACATCCTGATTCTACCATGTATGGACTATAATCCGGAGGCTCTAGAGTACTATCTCTCTCGGAGCCTCAGTTTCCTTTTTTGTAAGATTAGCATAATCCTTACTTTGTGGGTGGGTTTTAGGGGTTACAAGAGATGGCGTATGTACAGACCTATGACGAGTAGGATTGCTGGATTTGGCAAATAAAAATACAGGATACCCAGTTAAATTGGAATTTCATAAAACAACAAATAATTTTGGAGCATAAGTATGTCCCAAATATTGCATGGGACATATTATACTCAATAATTATTTGTTGTTTATCTGAAATTCAAACTTAACCAGGCATCCTATATTATTTTATCTAATATAATAAACTCTCATTATAAATGAACTGTAACTCAATAAGTTATTGGCATAATGGGTATTTTTTTTTTTTTAATTCTGGGAAGTACTGACTTGGAGTAAGCAGGAATTTTGGACTCTACGTGATATGTGGGTGTGGATGTACATACGTGTGGATGTTTACATGTGGGGGCGGGAAAGCTATTAGTTAATGTAAGGAATTCAAAAGCTTCTCCAGGACTTATGAACATATAAAGATTTTTTTTTCAAGTTGGTTACCAGCAATGACAATAGCAACAAAAGCAAGACGTTCGTAGGAACCATTTAAAGTCTAAAGTCCAGTCTAACGTCCCTGCTGACAGATCTAACTTTTGGCACTTGACAACCTTGAACTTCTTAGGAAACTGGAATGCTCTAGCTGTTGACCTTTTTTGAAGGCATAAAGATTGCTCCTGGGCCCTCGCTGGGTCAGACTCTACGTTTATGGCCGCTCTCTCCTAATTGCACTGCTGGCTCATGGCGTCCTTGCCTAATGAGAGGACGGTGCCCGGCAGGCCAGCCAAAAAAGCGGAGTCTAGTAGCAGTTCACAAACTTATGCCGGCAACTCTGGGGAAGGGCTCAGAAGGGGATAAGATAAGTCCCCTGCCCTCTAAGAGTTTATAATGATGCTATGGAGTCTGGGGAAGGAAAGAAAGATCATCATGGCACGGAGTCACTTCCTGTAACGTCTGTTGTGTGCAGGCGAGCTCGCCTTCAGTCTCCCCAGAGCCCCGCCGGTCCCTGACCCATAGTAGAGGCCTCATTAACATTTCACGGGTACATGAGTCGGTGTGGGCCGGATTCCCTAAGGAAGGGCTCATGGAATAGTTGAGTCGGAAATGGGCCTTAAAGGGAGAAGAACTTGCTGAGCAGAAAATCGTCTTCATCATCATCGTAGCAGCCGCCCTGTGCTATGAACCAAGCACGGGGCGAAGTAATTTACGGAAACTCTGCTCAGACGTTTCCAGTACCCTTTACAAGGTTAGGTCCACGTGGCCCAAAAGCCTAGTTTTCTTGTGCAAATTGGCTTGAATTTTGACCCTTCAGGGAGATCTTCCCTGATCGTACTATGAAAGAGCATGCCTTCTTGTTGTTCTCTCCCTCAGCCCCCTATTCCTTCATGGCTTTTATGACCACTGAATATGAATTCATTCATTATTTTTGGGCTGCCTCTCTGCAGTGCCCGAGGGCAGGAGATGTGTCTGCGTCGTCACGGCTGTGTTCTCAGCACCCATGAGCCGGCTCATTTCCTAGCACTTAGTAGACCCTCAGTAAATATTTATCGAATAAGTACATCATCTGTGCAGAATCATCTCTTCAGCCAAAAAACCAACCAAACAAACAAAAAACACAACACCTAAAAACAAACCAAAAAAAAGCCCATAGCTGACAAGGACTCGCCCCAGAGTTCCCAGATCCAAACACACAGTGGTGAGCCCAGGCATCTTTTTCTCTCTCTCTTTTTTTTTTTTTTAAATTCTAGGGGCGCCGGGGTGGCTCAGTGGGTTGGGGCCTCTGCCTTTGGGCCCAGGTCATGATCTCAAGGTCCTAGGATTGAGTCCCGCATCGGGCTCTCTGCTCGGCGGGGAGCCTGCTTCTCCCTCTCTCTCTCTCTGCCTGCCTCTCTGCCTGCTTGTGACCTCTCTCTCTCTCTGTCAAATAAATAAAATTTAAAAAATTTAAAAAAAAATAAATAAAATTAAAAAAAATTTTGTGCATGACTCTAATTCGTAGCCAAAGATGAGGGTCTCCTGGCAGGCATGCCACTGTAAGGACAGTGTGTGGACCCATGCTGAAACCTCAGATGAAATGTCCTCTCTGCAGTCTTTCACATAAAACTTTCTAGAACCTTCTCTACTCTAAGAAACACGATGACCAGGACCTTTACTCAGCATAAACTTGTTTCCATGGGGAGTGTCTAATCACCCAGCATGTTCTCGCCGACGTTATTTTATTTTAATTCCAGTAGAGTTAACGTACAGTGTTTTTTTACTTTCAGGTGTACGATGTAGTGCCTCAGCAATTCTCTCCATTGCTCAGTGTTCATCATGACAAGTGTGCTCTTCATCCCCATCACCTGTCTCCCCCTTTGCCCCCCCCCCACCGCCCCGTCACCTCCCCTCTGGTGACCATCCATGTCTTCTCTGTAGTTAAGAGTCTGTTTCTCAATTCACCTCTCTCGCTCTTTTCTTTTTTTTTCCCTTTGCTCTTGTTCTTTTCAACTTTAAAAGCAAATTTAATTTGAATTAAAATGTATTTTCCGTGACCTTTACACATGAAAAGATGCTCAACCTCATTCAAAGTAAGAGACAGGGAAGTGATAACTACTGATATCACTTCTCATCCGTTAGGTGGCAAAAATGCAGAAGTTTGACAATGCGTCTTACTGGCAAGGCTGCAGGGAAACAGCCACTCGGACACATTCCTGGTAGAAGGCAGCCTGTGGTGTGCACACATGACGGTCTACTCAGCCATTAAGAAAAATGGGGAAGCCATCCTATGTACTGGTATGAAATCATCTCCAGGGTAGTATTTTAAGGAAAAAAAAACAGTGCAGGGTAGATCTTTATAGTATGATATTTTTGTGTAAATAGGGGAGGGAAATATGAATATCTGTAGGCATTTGTTCATGTTTTTTAAAATAATGGAAAGATAGGGGATGCCTGGATGGGTCAGTTGGTTAAGCGTCTGCCTTTGGCTCAGGTCATGATCCCAGGGTCCTGGGATCAAGTCCTACGTTGGGCTCCCTGCTCAGCGGGGAGTCTGCTTCTACCTCTCCGTTTGCCCCTCCCCCTGTCCATGCTCTCTCTTTCTCTATCTCAAATGAATAAAATCTTTAAAAAAAAATAATGGAAAGCTAAACCAATAAAAATAATTAGCTATGAGGAAGGCAAACTGGGCTTTTCTAAGTATACCTCATTTAAAATTTTTATTTGTGATGAGGTAAATGTTATAATTTAAAAACAAAATTAAGTCAAAAAGAAAAATACGTGATTGCTAAGATTCAAAAACAAACACAAAAGAAAACCTAATTAGGTATTAAGGTAGTGACATATTTACACTGAGAAGAATTATTTCACGCTAATTTAAAACACAGTATTTTGGGGCACCTGACTGGCTCAGTTGGTAGAGTGTGTGACACTTATCTTGGGTCGTGAGTTCAAGCCCCATGTTGGGTGTAGAGCTTATGTTAAAAAAAAAAAGAACAAAAAACCCCATAATATATTAGAAAATATTCTAAGGGCAAAAATAATTTTAAAGAAACTTAATGTATAGCCGGTAGTTTTATTGTTACTGGTTATATTTGGTTTTTAAATGTTTGATACTATTATTTATTTATATGATTTATCACGTTGTTAGGAGTCAAATCTCTTAGCCTAAGAAAGCTGCAAATATAAAATAAAAAATAGTGAGCAGAATCTTTGCAATCTTAAATTTGAATTGACACCATTAGCATGAATTTGATTTACCTTTCTCAAAAACACACAGTTAATAGCTCTGTCCGCTGAGGCCTAAGAACGGTGACAGCCCAGTAGCGAAGACTAGTTTCTGTTCTCCAAATGCCATTTCCCACCGGAAGGAACCAGGCCACGTTGGAGGAGTGGCTGATTCCTGGTCTGGAGCAGGAACCTACAAGATGAGCCCGGGGTGTCTTTTGTGCCCATGGCAAGTCTCAGGCATCTCAGACTGATGGGGTCCTATCAACGGGACCAGAGCCAACCCCGGAGGAGCTCCTGACTGGCCAGAGATGAGACCATTACAGCATCGAAAACAATAGCTGCCATCAATTAAAACACATTGAATATAGAAAACTCTGAGTTCATAATGATACTTAACACAAGGAATCCAAACGTATGACACAAACCATTCACCGCCGAAGGCAGCTAGCACGTTAATACCTTACTTTGAAAGCTGGTCGTTAAAAGGAAAGAATTAAAATGTACCTTGCCTCGTACGGACTTATTTGCGGAGTGACCACACATGCCTAGAACTGCCTGTTTGTGGAATTTTTTTTTAAAGATACATTTATTTTTAAAGATTTTATTTATTTTTGAGAGAGAGAGAGAGTGCACAAGCAGGTGGGGAGAGGCAGAGGGAGACGCAGGCTCCCCACTGAGCAGGGAGCCCAATGCGGGACTCGATCCCAGGACCCCAGGATCATGACCTGAGCCAAAGGCAGATGCTTAAATAAGCTGAGCCTCCCAGGTGCTTCAGAGATGTGGAGGCTGACATGGGGCTTGATCCCATAACCCTGAGATCACAACCTGAGCGAAAACCAAGAGTCAGACACCCAACTGACCGAGCCACCCAGGCGCCGCCTGGAATGCTTATACACACGAGAGAAACCCTCATGTGTTTAACTCCCTTTGTTGGGATTTCTGTTATGTACAACCAAACTTAATTGTAGCTGAGGCAATGTGTACAAACGAAACACTACATTTTCTTGACTAGTGAAGCTGCTTTCCTCCCCCCGTGGCTGGAACTCCTTCAGTCTTTGCTCACTGTACAGTTCTCTCCGCCAGTACTGCGTTGCGATCATAATTATAATCAGGGATGCATAATTTCAGCTCTGAAGAGGAGCGGGTTCTCTTGGTTCACAACAATAAAACAGATACGGTGACCGTGGCCGCCTCTCCATGCTGAAGCTGTCCAGAGGAGAGATGAAAAATATTTTGAGGATGATGAGGAGGAGAAAAGAAAGATGGTAGCGGAAATTTTGTGAAATAGTGACTTCTGTGCAGAAGTAGATGAAAGCCGCTGGGGTTTCCGCGCCAAGCCCTGGGCTAGAGGGGTTCACCATGTTCCCTGATTTAATCACCGCTAATGTAACCTCAGGTCTCCATTTTACTGTTTGACTCCCCTTCCTTCATCAAACTGTTATGTTGGCATTTTCCCATTTTATCACCGCTCCTCCCTGGAGGTGCCAGGGAAAAGTTAAGGGGCCCAGAAGCACAACCACGGAGGCCCGTGGCCATAGGCAGACAATGGAACCGCAAAAATGGCTGGGTTCTCATCACAAACCTGCCAGACTGCATGGTAAAGAGGAATGAAGGTAGCAGACAGAATCAAGGTTGCTAATCAGCTGACTTCAGGAGAGAGGGAGTAGGCCCAATATAATCACGAGAGCCCTTCAATCCGGGACAGGGAGGCAGAAGAGAAGGTCAGGAAGATGCCCTGTGCAAGGACTCGGCCAGCTGTTGCTAGCTTCAGAGGTGGAAGGGGGCCACGCTCCAAGGGCTGTGGGTGGCCTCTGGGAGCCGGCAAGGGAAGGAAAAGAGGCCCGCCCCTAGAGACCCCAGAAGGGAGTACAGACCTGGGGACACCACACCCGTAGCCCCATGAGACCCGCTTCAGACGTCTGGTCTCCAGAACTGTAAGGTCATAAATCTGAGTCGTTTAAGCCACCAAGTTCGTGCTTACTTGTTGGAGCAGCAATAGCGGAAGAACACACTTTTTTACGGCCACAGACTGAACCTCCAAAGTGAAGATGAACGGTCAGCAGCGTTGGTGGGAGGCCCTTCTTTGTAGAGCACAAAGGAAAGGGGTGAACCAGTTAAAGGGTCTGAGAAGTTACCGAGGATAATCCGGTGTAACTTGAGCCCTAGCGTCAGGACCTGCTTTGACAAGGAATCCCCACAGTATGCCCAAGTTGGACCCTTTGTTCTTTCTATAGCCCACCTTCCTATCAGTGGCCTCAATCTCTCTATGAGGGCTAAGGGCCACATTTCACTTCAGGGCTACATTTTCCCCTTGTATGTGGAACACCACTAAAAAAAATTTGAAACTGGGACGCCTGGGTGGCTCAGTTGGTTGAGCGGCTGCTTTCGGCTCAGGTCATGATTCCAGGGTCTTGGGATCGAGTCCCACATCGGGCTCCTCGCTCAGCGGGGAGCCTGCTTCTCCCTCTGCCTCTGCCTGCCACTCTGCCTGCTTGTGCTCTCTCACTCTCTCTCTCTCTCTCTCTGACAAATAAATAAATAAAATCTTAAAAAAAAAAAATTGAAACAAAAAAGAAAAAAAAAATTTTATGTCTAGGTGTTAACCTTTTTCTTATTTATTTATTTATTTTTCATTTGTGGGTCGTAGGATAGGCTCTTGGATTCCCCTTTCCGTGGCCTGTTTTCTTATCAGTAAAGTTTTCTCCTCTTGTTAATTCTCTGTTTATGTTTAATCCCGGCTTGTATTTTTGGAAGAGCTATTATCTTCTTGTTGGATCTCCAGCCTCTGCCCTACATATTTGTCACATTTTCACCTCTCACTTTTCCTCCTCTTTCTCCCCCGAGTTGGGCATCCATTCCACTCCCATGCACGTACAGACCCGCGTCTGACAAGCACTGCCCCCTGGGTCCCCAGAGCCACAGATCGAAGAGAACAGATAATCCAGGGGACTGCTGGGTCATTCTGAAGGTTGGAACGCAGGGTTCATGCTTGGGCCTGGTGAGGAAAGCCAATGCCAGGGGGGAGCTTGATTAATGAAAGAGCACACTGAGCATGGATTCTGAATTCCCAGATGGTAGGAAATGTTTGAGGCTAAAAACAATGAAAAAATAAGCAGATGAAAAACACACAGAAGAAAATAGGTTATCTGTTTTTTGTTATCCTTTCCTCTTCTCAAGCTTAGTCTCCAAATCACTGTCCCAGTTCCCTTTCCTGTTGATGTGTGACCAATTGCATGACTGTATTTCTAACTTTTTTTTTTTTTTTTACCGTGCTCCCATTATCTCATACAGCTTTTGATTTCTGATTCCCTCTCAACTAGCTCCTTTTTCATCCATTTGTTGTCGTATCCATATTTGGTCTTCTATTTCATAAGATCCACATCATCCTCAATCTTATGCAGAGTTCAAACCTGATGTGTTCTAAAATTAATTAGGTTTCCTGTAGAAATATTTTTCAAACACACGTTCTTCTGAAAACCTCAAGTGCCAGATTCTGTATTGTGTAGGTTAGGTAATGTTTCGTAGGTTCCCCTCACCACTTTTTCAATATTATCCTTGAAAAGGGAGAGCTGTATTCAGCTCTAGCCAATGCCCATAATCATGGGGAGATGGTCAGGGTCAGAATCCTTTCTTTTGCATCTTAGACCCGAGGATGGATATGCACAGCCCCAAACCCATCTTTCTGTTAGCTCGTGACTTATTTTCATTCTGAATCTATTCACTCTAAGGGATAGGTCTCTGACCCTTCCAAGAGAGAGATTCTGGTCTTGAACGTTGATCCTTCCCACAACCCAGAGGAGAATAAACTCTGGTGGTTTTGCCCGCATTTACCCCCCCCCCCACCGGCCCCCACTTGGAGCCCCTCTGTTCTGTCTCTGGGCTTGTCACTCCAGGCTTCGGTACATAGACATCTGGCAGATAACCAAGCGGCCTTTCCAGTTTCGAATGCTGCTCTAACTTCTTTATCTGCTCTCTTTGATTCGTGAGTATTTTCATGGGATGTAGGAGAAGGGTCATCAGTGTTACCCCGCTTCTGCCCTGTGGAAGTTTTGGTTAAGAATCCATGGAGACTTCTCTGCCGGGCTTTCAGAAACTCTCTGCACTTTCTGATTTGCCCACCCCCGAATACGAACCCTATGCCAAGGGTCTCCTGGTTTCTTCCCCTCCTCTCTGAAATAGCACTTGCATTCCAAGGTCACTCTCTCCAGAGTAGCTCCACAGGTTGGGCTCCCGCACGGCTGACTCTGAGGTGGTGATAAGGTCCAGGGAGTCACTAGGGAGAGCCTGCAATCCACACCCGTGGAAGGGTCGCAGGGAAGCAAGGGTAGGCAGAAGCAGAATTGAGATGCAGTCACGACAAAGGCCTCAGACAACTCCATGAGGAGCTCTGGGGCTAGGATGGCCCTTTAGATAACCCACATTGGGATAAGGGGGCAAATGGTTGTTCTTTGGATGTGGACCACCCTGGAAGGAGGCATGACCTTGGGTCAGGCAATTTAAATAGGGTAGACGGTGCAGCACTCCAGCCTCTGTGGGAACAAATCCTTCCTTCCTGAAGGGGAATCTGGGTGGGAAAGCAGTGTCTATCTTGGGCAGTCAGTGGATACGACAGCCCAGTACTTTGACCTCTCAAGTTTTAAGGAACTAGGTGGGAATATACAGAGTGCTATCTTCATTGGGTTGACTCAGGTATAAGAGCAAGTTTATAAACTTTTGTAATTGATTAGGGTAAGATAATAACCAGATGGCCTTAGATCATTTAGAGTAAGTACTTTAAGCTAAAAATATTTTTTAATTTTTAATTTTTTTATTTTTTAAAAAAAGATTTTAAAAATATTTTTAAAATTTATTTTTAACTGAGTTGTAACTGACATTGACATATAGCATGTAAGTTTCAGGAGTACAGCATAATGATTCCATACTTGTATGCATTGTGAACTGATTGCCAGAATAAGTCTAGTTAACATCCATCACCTTACATAGTTACCCCCAAAAATTGTTTTTCTTGCAATGAGAACTTTAAAGATCTACTCTCTTAGCAATTTTCACATATGCAATGTGGTATGATTGGCCATATTTGTATTATCATAACTATGTATATTTATTAGCTAAAAAACATGTTGGCAACTAGGGAGGAAACACAGAATGGCATTAAATACATACAATCCTCCAGGAGTAAGTGGTTAAAACTAGTAAGTGTTGCCCGCTCTGGCAAGGAGAATGAATGTGGAGGCTCTTGGATCCTCAAAGAGAATTTATGCTGTCTCTGTTGTCTCCCAATGTGTTATACAAGAGCGGGAAAGTAGAATGATCCCAAACCTTAAGTACCTATAGAAGAGATTTTTGTCTCATTCAACCGTGAAGCGAATCCCTCGTGTGCCTCCTATCTTCCTCAGAGATAATTAATACCTAGTGATCGCAGCAATTCCAGTGGGGGTTAGAACCTGCAGAGGAGCGGGACCAAAATGGGAGTACCTGTGAGCTGGATCGGGAACACTCTGATTAAGGTAGTAATCTCTCCTCCCATCCGCTCCTCACCGTCTCCATGTGGGATTGATTCGGGCCCAAGGCCGCCAAACCATGTGATTTTGCAAGAGAAGCTAGAAATCCAGACTTCCATGTGAAATTCCCAGATTTTTTAATATGGAAAATTAATGCAAACTTAAAAATGAGACAGCAACAACAACAGTGTGTAAGCCAAGCAATAACTGTTAACAGGTGAAGTCAGATCTATAAACTGCCAGATTATGACTCCTGAGTTATGTCTTTCCTCAGAATCCTTTTCAGTAAACTTAGTGAGAATTAATGTACAAACAGAATGATGCTCTAGTTTATAGTTTTAATTAGCCCCAGGGTATTATTGTTGAAATAGACAGCCAATACCAAGAATATCACTAATATGCATTATCAAGATTGTCACTGTGCATGCCGTCCTATTTGGCAATAGTCCAGGTCAGTAAAAAAAAAAAAAAAACCCTAAGGCTTTTGGCCAAAGGCCATTATACAGCCTTTAGAGATCAAAGATCTAATGCCGTTTGCTCTTCAAAGTCAACAGTAACATGGACACTTACTACTTTTTATCAGTACCTCTTTCTACTGGGAACTCCTCCCTGTTCTTGGGAATTAGTCTCCCTCTTCCCCATTCCAGCAATGTGGCCCCATTGGGAGCTGCTGCGTTTTTCTCTCATCTGGATTTCCTGCTCACACTTTACTCATCGGATCCGAGTGCCTGACCCCAAGCAGATGAATCAGAGCTCCCCGAGGGCAGGCCGTGCCCCACCCCCCCAGCCCTGGGCCGCGGGTGGTCCCAGCAAGAGGGAAGGAATCTCCCCCTACCTGCAGAGGGAAACCGAACAAGTGACAGGAGGAGAGAGGGAGTCTGGCCTGCGTTTGTGATCCTGACTCTAGTTGTTTCCGAGGCCCCACTGCCTCCCTTCCCTGCCTTCGTTCTCATCGTTTATGAAAACCAACAGCATTCATCATGAAGGAACTACAAGTCAAAACCACAATGAAACACCACTTCCTGAACACTAACATGGCTATCATTAAAAAGACAGGACAGGACAGTGGCAAGTATAGGTGAGGATGTGCAGAGATCAGAATCCTCATTGCTAATGGGATTGTAAAATGGGGCAGCCAGTTAGGAAAAAAGTTTGGAAGTTGCTCAAAGAGCCAAGCATCGAGTTACCCCATGACCCAGCAATTCCACTCCTAGGTGTATGCCCAAGAAAATCAGAAACACATGTCCACACAAAACTTGTACTTGACTATTCATAGCAGCATTATTCATAATAGTCAAAAAATGGAAACTACCCAAATATCTATCAACTGTGAGTGAACAAATAAAATGTGGTCGATTTGTACAATGAACTATTATTCAGCCTTCAAAGAAATGAAGTCCTTAAACGTGGTACAGTATGTATTGACCTTGAACTCATTATGCTAAGTCAAAGGATCCAGTCACAAAAGATCACATGTCATGTGACTGCATGTGAATGAAGTGTGCAGAATAGACAAATCTGTAGAGAAAGATCCAGAAAGATTAGTGGTTTCCTGAGGCTGGAAGGAGAGAAGAGCGGAGAGTGGGTATTAACGGATATGGGGTTTCTTCTTTTAAATACAATTTTTATTCTGGGGCTGTATGGTGCTAGTGGTTCCATAACTATGAATATGCTAAAAAACCACTGAATCGTATACTTTCAAAGGGTGAATTTTGGGGCACCTGGGTGGCGTGCTCGGTTAAGTGTCCGACTCTGGGTTTCGGCTCAGGTTGTGATCTCAGGGTGGTGAGATCAAGCCCCACATCCGGCTCCGTGCTCAGTGCAGAGTCTACTTGGGATTCTCTCTCCCTCCTTCTCTCTCTCTAAAATAAATAAATCAATCTCTTAAAAAATTAAAAATAAGAGGGTGTGAATATTATGCTATGCAAATCATGTCTCCATAAAGTTGTCGTAAAAGGCAGTGAGGTATACTTGCTCGCAGTAATTTTGTCTCTGTTGTTCAGATAATGTCAGTATTTCATTTACCTGTCCTATTTCATCAGACGCCTAGTAACTAGCAAGACTCAGCAAATTAATATACTAACAACCAAGAGCTACAACAGTGTTTATCACAGAGAACGGAGGATGTGAGAGACAAAAGCTTGGGAATATAAAAAGGGATTCAAAACAAAACAAAGATTTAAAAGGTGGGGGGGTTCAATGCAGGCCTGCCCCAGGTGTGGTCTGGTTCAGGACAGAGCACCCTCGGCCCGCTGGGCATGTGGTTCACTGCACAAGTGCACAGAGCAAACAGCTGAGTAGGGGCAGAGCTTAGTCTGTTCTCTGCCCCCAATGCCATGCGCCCCAGTGCTTCCGTCCAGAAGGACACCTTTCTCTAACCTGCACCAAGGTGCCCTGTAGCCTAGTGACAGCCCTCAATAAAGCAAGAGACAAAAGATGACACGCAGCAAAGCAGAGGGTGGTCACCGTGGGGTGGGACAGTTAAGGAAGCCTTCCTGAGTGACGTGGGGGTGGAAATGGGCCTTGAAGAAAGGTAGATAGATGTAGACGGAGCAAGGAGGACAGTGAGGGGTTGAGAGAGGCGCTAAAGGAAAAGCTGAATGAGGAAGTGGAAATGTTGGGGCATATTTGGGGAAACACATGTGGCCCAGTTCATCCACTGGTCACACATTTCCTGAGCTGCCCTCGGGGGCCAGGCCCTGAGCTAAGCACTAGGACTAAAACATCACCAAGACACAGCTTCCGGCCCAAAGGGCCAGAAATCTGATAGGAGGGGGGAGACCAGCAGTCCCATCAGAGGTAGACAGGTGCGATGGTGGAATGTTCCACAGCCTCTAGGTTCTCTATAAACAGAGAAAGAGCAGTTCACATAGGGAGTGCTTTCTAGTGTCCAGATGACCAGGAGAAAATCCTGGATGCTGAGTGCAACAGGAAAAAAATGTCCCTGGAAGTGTTCTCCTATCTAAATAAAATGAATTTGGAAGTTCTCTGCTGGGAAATCTCATGGATATTAGACCTGGAACATAGGCTCTCCGAGGCCAGTTTATCTTATGGCTACTTAATTGTCCTCAAGCTGTCGTCTGGGGTCAAACTGATTATGAACCAGTGTATAAAGGGCATATTCTAGGTTTCACTTCTGCTTTAATGTTGTACCCTCAAAGCCAAATGTCAGAGAATTTCCTCTCGTTCCTGTGAAAGACAAGACAGGACATGTGACTTCACACTCATGTGGTACGGAGCAATTAAAGCAGACTCAGGTTTACTCTCGGAGACTCCTGAGTGATGTCGTGATGAGAAATTAACGGAACTTCTGCGTAATCTTACTCCGCGGATATGCGGTGAGGCGGCTGCTCAGGAGCCAACACAATTATGAGTCTCACTCTCCAAATATGAAGCCTCAAGCACATCACCAGCCTGGATCTGTGCTAATGTTTTTCTGCAAAGGTTGCTTTAGAATATTGGATCATATTAATTTAGAGGCCTTAGGATTCCAATCACCTGAATATTTAGGGGGCCCCATTCAGAATCATGATCAAATGATCAGACAAGTGAGGTAGATTTCAGGTCAAATGGTTAGTCTTCTGGGCCAGTTTCATCCAACTGCAGGCTTCATCTTACATCTCGAAGCCTTTTCTACAGATGAGCAAGAGGCTTCCAATCCAGCTTGAAGTTCCAGCTTTGTGTTAGAACACAGGTGACACTCACAGGGTCAGAATGCATGTCCAGTATGGTTGAGTCGTTGGTAGAAGGCTGGGGACCCTCCTGTCCCTTGGATCTCATCCTCCGGGAAATGGGAGAGGTCAAAGGACCTGACATCACCAGGACCCTGTAGGAATTACAGGAAGGAAGAGGGCAGCCCCTCTTGTGTCCTCCGGAGACTTAACCAATGAGACCAGACTGTCTTCTCTGATAAACTCAGGTCTGTTTTTTTAGAGGTAGACTATGAATCCAGTCTTTGTCGTATAAGAATATGGTTTCTGGGGTTTTTGTAAACTTTTTGAGGTAAAATACATATAAAATGTAAGATTTGCCATTGTAGCCATTTGTGACTGTGCAATTCGGTGACATGAATTACATTCATGACATGTGCATCCATCACCATTAACTGTTCCAAAATTTTTCATCAAGTCAAGCAGAAGTTCTAGACCACTAAGTGATAATTCCTTCTCCCCTTCTCCCCACAGCACCTGGTCACCCCTTACCTACCTTCTGCCTCTATGAATGTGTCTCTTCTAGATATTCCAGGTAAGTGGTATCATGTAATATTTTCCCTTTTGTGTCTTGTTTGTTTCACTTCGCTTAATGTTGTCAAGGTCCATTCGTGTTAGAGCTTGTATGGGGACTTTCTTCCTTTTTATGGCTTAATAGCGTCCCATTGCAGGTATATGCTACATTTTGTGTTTATCCATTGATCTGTCGATGGACACTTCGGTTACTTCCAGACCTTGACTGTTGTGAATAAGACTGCTATGAACATTGGCATACGAGTGTTTGAGGCCCTGTTTTCAATTCTTTGGGGTATACACCTAGGAGTGGAATTGATGGGTTGTATGGCAAATCTGTGTTTAACTCTTTGAAGAACAACCTAACTCTTTTCCACAATGGCTGCACCAATTTCACATTCCCACCAGCATTGTACAAGGCCTTCCATCTCTCCACATCCTCGCCAACACTTGTTATTTTCCATGTTTGGATTATATTCCAGTTGTTGCGAAATGTTTTCTCATTGTGGCTTCAGTGAGCATTTCACTAATGATGAATAATGGAGCATCTTTTCATGTGCTTTGGATAATTTGTTTGTCTTCTTGGGAAAAATGTTTGTCCACTTTTTAATTGGATTGTTTGTTGAGTTCTAAGAGCTCTTTATATATTCTAGATCTTAAATCCTTATCAGATATATGACCTAAAAATATTTTCTCTCATTCCATGGGTTGTCTTTTCACTCTTTTGATAATGTAGTCTGTTTTTTAAGCAATATCTTCAGTTCTTTTTTTTTTTTAAGATTTTATTTTTTTTAAGTAATCTCTACACCCAACATGGGGCATCTCTAATTTTTAATGGAAGGAGGAAGCTGTAATTGGGAATGAAAAAAAATGCAAGGAATAGATCATGGGAATAAAGTGGAAACAAACAGGGGGAGGAATAATACACGCATGCCTACATGCCTACATGAAACAACTATCACCTTCCCCAAAGCCACAGACTTCTAAGAGGATTTGAAGCCCTCTCCACTTCATCTTACGTGGTTTGCTGGAGATGAATGATAGAAGTTTAGAGCACATATTTCAAGAGTCATACAAACCTGTGCTAGAATTCCAGATCAGCCACTTACTAGCCGCAGACCTGGGAGGAGGTATCTAGTCTGTGTAAACTTCGGTTTCTTCACCTTGTAACCATTCAGTGAGATAATATAAAGAAAGCATTTAGTGTACCTGGCACACAGTAGGAACTCGATAAAGGGTAGCTGTGAATATCATTGTTGTGCTACATCACCATCTAGCCCCGAGTCTTTCTGGTACCCTCTTAGCTCTCCATGTGACCTACAAGTGTGCAGCCAATCTGCCACAGGACAGCTCCTGTGAACATCTCCCTTCTGTGTTGGTCGTTGACCTCACTCACCTTGTCAGGTCGGAACTTTAGTCCTTACCTTTGAAGTACCTATGTGTATTTTCCTATCCTGGTGCCCCTGTATGTTCTGCTTATTACTTTCGAGGGGATGTGAGGGTTAGGGGGGAAGTCTGTTCCCTGTCTATCTTTTGGTACATTTTCCCAGATTCCCTGAAGAACAGAAAAGGGTAGAGTCCTGCATACTTTGCTTTGTTACCTGTAGGATTTGATTCCTAATTAAAATGAAGGCATTGAGCATCAGTGGCCTCGGCAGCATTCTATATGGAATTCAGATTATGAATGAGAAACAAATATGCAAAAATGAAAGTACAAGGCAGAAAATGATTAATACTGTGAAAATGACACAAGCAAACTGTTACAGGTTTATACAAGGAAATATTTACATATGGTCAAAGGATTCATAAAAGGCTTCGTGGAAGAGGTGTCTGGCTGGCTTAGTTGGTACAGCATGTGACTCTTGATCTCAGGGTTGTGAGTTCGAGCCCCACACTGGGTGGAGAGATTATTTAAAAATAAAATCTTAAAAAAAAAAGAAAAAGTCTTCATGGAAAAGGAAGAAGTTGAAAGAGTAAGATAGATTGGTTTTCAATGAGAGGATACAAGATTAGTGCTCCAAGTATAGGGAAGAATATCAGCAAAGACATAAAGGTAGAGTGTTACACGTGTTTTCTTATTTAATCTACCAACCAGCCTATTAGCAGGGGCCTCTACACTATGCCCATCCCTGGGATCCAGACATGTTTAGATTTACCTGGCCTGTTAGGTAGCCCCTAGGATGGCACCTGTTTACTCAATCACTTTTCAGTAATAAATAGGCTTGTTGGAGTACAGCCCAACGTGCTGCTTTTCATGTTTTCCCTTTGAGTGTGCACCAGACCTTGTGACTTACTTCGACTTAACTCTAAAAAGAATATGGCAGAGGGGTGCCTGGGTGGCTCAGTGGGTTAAAGCCTCTGCCTTCGGCTCGGGTTATGATCTCAGGGTCCTGGGATCGAGCCCCGCATTGGGCTCTCTGCTCAGCAGGGAGCCTGCTTCCCCCTCTCTCTCTGCCTGCCTCTCTGCCTACTTGTGATCTCTCTCTCTGTGTCAAATAAATAAATAAAATCTTTAAAAAAAAAAAAAAAGAACATGGTAGAAATAATGGGATGTCACAGCTGAGATTCAGTTATGGAAAGACTGCGACTTCAGTCTTGGACACTGTCCCTCTTTCTCTCTCTCTCTCTCTCAGATTTCTCACTTTGGGAAAGCCAGCTGCCATGTTGCATGCAGCCCTGTGGAGAGGCCCATGTGGCAATATCTGTGGCCAACAGCCAACTAGATCCTGATGCTCATCATCAAGCACAAGTGAGCTTAGAACTACCCCAGATGAGAAGTTCCATCAGACACCTTGACTGTAGCCTGAGCCAAAGTCATTCATGACGTACAGAAAGTTAGGAGAAAGTAAAAGATTTTTCCTTAAATTTTAAGTTGCTAAGGTTTAGAGTCATGTGTTACACAGCACGTTACGCAGACTTTGTTGAAAGTCTAAATTTAATTAGTATCTTTATAAGACACTTAGCTTCTTTTACTTTTCTCCACACTTCTCCCAACTTTCATGTTACTACTCCCTAAAATTTTGGCTCCAGCTTGTTTTTAAACACATAATTTTAAAAACATATTATTTATTTTGATTTGTGTCAACAATTTTTAAAAATTAATTGCTCACGGTGGCTTTCTGCATCCTTTCTTTGGATTCACATTTTTTCTTGCTGGAGTACACCCTAGCTTAGTTCTTTCAGAGGCAATCTTTGGATAGTAAACTTTTTAAGTATTTCTAGGTCTGAAAAATGTCTTTATTTTGCCTTTACACTTGGATGATAATTTGGGTAGTTAGAGAATTCTGGGTTCCAAATTACTTTAACACATTGAGTCCTGGCCTTCAGTGTTGCTGGTAATCTCATTCTCATTTCTTCTAGATATTATGTCTTCTTCCTCTGTCAGCTTTTAGAATGTTCACCTTATCTCTGATAGTCTGGAATTTTCCGTGATATATTCAAGAATGTGTTCTTTATGTATTCTGCTGTATGTTTCATGGAAATATTCCATTGGAGGACTCATTCTTTCCCTTCAGTTTTGGAATGTTCTCGCTAGTATGTATGTCTTTGACACCTCCTCTTCACTATTCCTTCGACTCTTCTTCTGATACTCTTACTAAATATGTATCAAAGGGTCTCGTTGTGTTGTCGTGTTCTCTTTAAACTTTTCTTTAATATTTTCACTCTCTTTATCTCCTCGAGCTGCATTCTGGTAGATATACTTTGACCTTTTGGTTCACTCATTCCCTCTTTAGCAGTGAAGAACCCGCAATGAAACTACTCTATTGGAGATTTTCTTTCCATAGCTGTGTCTTTCATTTTAATATTTCCAATTGATTCTAATTCTAGCACAAGCTTGTTTCAAACTCTGTCTTGTTTAATGGCTTTTTTATTCCCACCTAAACTTATTTCTTTGAGGACTTTGAGAATATCGTCCTTGGGGAGTTCATCCTCCACCCAGCACTCATAGGTACTGAACAATACATGTTTATGAATGGACCAAATTGAAATAAATGTCCCAAGAGCTAGAAGCTTCTCTGGGAGGGATAACCAAGAACACTCCTCTCTTTTTCTACTTTCCATCTTCTCAGAGGACGGCATATGAGGATTAAATGGAGAGGTTTCTAAAATGCATTTTACACACTCAGAGATAGTTACAGGAAATTATATTCCTCTGGAGAGGTGCTGGGAAGTCACTTCCCTTTTTCCTCCCCTTCAAGCCTTAATATAGAAAGCCCAGAGGACACATCAATCAAGAACTATTCGTCATGATCAAAATTCGTGAGGAGGCATCGTCACAAAGCAGACCAAGACAACAACCTACAAACTCACAGTGGCCAGGACTCTGGGCATCCCCAGGCTAACAATCAGAAACTTAATTAAACAGTGGCACAAACCAGTAACAAGAAGTGAGAGTTAGCTCTGTCTTTAAGATTTGAAATCTGAGATCAGTAATCGGGTTAACGTTGTAATTTGGATTTAGAGGAGATTTTAGCTTAATAATTCTAGTTTGAAACCTGAGCTTTGCTGGGAGGGCTGAGGATGAGTAATTTGAGTTTCTTTAGGCCACGTTGAGAAGCCTTGAGTTTTGCTTGATTGCTGTTCAATATGGAACAAAACAAAATAGGAAATAGCTGGTTCTGATGAGGGAGGGTGGACATTTAGGCCTGCTAAATGTGGAGGCATCCTATTAGAGGCCGGTGTCACCAAAAATAAGACGAACTATTGTTCTGATAACTTCATCATTGCTAATTGTATTTCCCATTTCTCCTTAAACCCCAAGTGATATTTGACCCCATACAGTTTGTTTTTCTTTGGGTTGGATTTGTTCCTTCTTTCAGAGATAGGACGGTTTGAAACGATGGTTGATAAACTGGGACTTTGACAACTTGATAATACCACGGAGCAAAGGGGAAACTCCAGACTCTTCTGTCTGCTTCGAGTTTCATAGGTCACCTACTGCTTGAGAAGCTCCCTCCTGCAGCGCTTTACACAGTCATGCGTTCTGCTCGCCATCGATCGGCAGGTGTTAAATGACAGTGCTAGGTCATTTGTTTACGTGTGTGTGTCCTTCGGAGGAATTGTTCTATCAAGACGTCATGGCAGGAAAGAATAAACTTATCAAGAAGCCCAGACCTTCCTTTGTGCCATCACCAGAGTCACTTGCAAGCTCTGTTCGCTGGAAAGCCTGTTTTACGAGTAGATTTTCATTGTGTTTTGGTGAAAGCTTTTGTGCCAAATGAATCAGCAAAAACGTTTTCTAGATCTGGTTAGCCCCCCACATTAAAGCCACTAACGCTGTTCCAAAATGACGTTTAGTTAGAGAAGTCCTTTGGCAGTAAGAATGACGGACACAGTTAAATACAGTTGTGGTTTTCATCTGTGTGAGTGAAGCACTGTGCTATACAAGCTCACATGCCAGGTTGGAGCACAGCTTCTCAAAACTGGATTTTGGAAACCTGAGAACGTCACATATACTCACTCCCTCAGTCTCCGCTTCTACCCTGTGAAATGAATTGCTTCATTAAAACCTAGTTCTTTCTAAATCGAACAAATCCCCTTGTCGTACACGGGCTCTAAATAGTCCATTTTAGAATTCTCCAAAAAGTGATCTTCCAGCTTTCCGAGTACCTTGGACAAGGGTCATTTTCGTGGTTCAGCTCACCTTCGAGAAAGAAGTCCAACCTTTGTTGAGTACCTACCACGAGCCCAACGCTGCACTGTCTTTAGACATGGTCTCTTATTTCAACCCTGTAACAGCCGCCGTGCCGTAGCTGTCGTGTCCCCATTTTACAGATGAGAATACCAAGGATCAGAGAAGTCAAGTGAGGGTCCCAAAGCCAGTAAGTGGAAGACCAGGAATTTAAACCCAAGTTATCTGGTGTTCTTCCCTTGGTGGCACCCTGCGGAGAGGAAGAACACGGAGGGACAGGCCCACCAGCCGACAACGGGGGGCAGGTGGACAGCCTGGCTTGGAGCTCACGGCACAAAGCCCTCCCTGAAGAACAGCCCACGGGCAGGCCCGCCAGCCCAGGCGCAGGCTTTCCTCTCCGTTTTCGCTTCTTGTATAAAAGCGTTCACGTCGGGGTTTCAGGAGCCGAGGCTGGGGGCCAGCACATCGCTCAGGCATTCTCTTTAAACCAATAGCAACCTGGCAACTGTATTTTCCAAGTCTGGCCAGACAGATCCTTCTATTTGGCTTTGTTACTTGCAAGGGAGTCTCCCGCCCCGTCACAGACTCAGTGCTGGGTGGCGGGCTACATTTATGGAGTGTTCTGGATAATGAGGTCAGGCAAACACTTGGAGAGACAGTTTACGGAGTACAGGGACACCACTGTCTTCTTCCAGGGAGATCTCGGAGAAGAAATTGGATGCCGGACCAGACAGTGTCTGCGGTTCCCTCCGAATCGGTGAGGCGCGCCAGTGTCTGGCTAGAAGGGGACTCAGCTCGAGAAAGAACTGTACCAGTATTATTCTCGAAAGCGGTATTTTTAGTACACAGCGTATAAGGTGTGACCCTCTTCTGCGGGGCAACGCAGAATGGAAACTTGCTTCACGCCAAATTGCTGCCCCGTGATGAACCGAAGTGAGCTAAAATTCACAAATCCTGTAGATACCTTCAGAGAACTTTCCAGCAGAGATCCTCACATTTGTTTTTATTTTAATCAGACACACAGACTTACCAGGGGGAAATTAAAATAAGCTAAGATTTGGTATGTCGGTACCTCTTGCTGATTTTCTCCCATCCGTTTCCCTGAGGTTTTTTTTTTTCCTGACTGTCCTCTTAACAAGACATCAAGGCACTGATCTCTGACCTTTCTTGACTTTGTCTCTCTTTACTACAAACCCTGGGGTGCTAATCTCCAGTATATGTATATTTACACATTTAGGAATTCTATCCCTTTACTACGGTGCTAATATTCTCTGTACAGGCCAAAATTAAATTTTAGAGGATAAAATAAATAAAGATTAAACTTTTTTTTTTAATTTGAAGATCTAATTGGCTTTATGCGAAATTCATGAATCAGGCAGCATCCCATCTAGTAAGTACGAAGAGCTCCAGGGAGCTGTACAAAATGCAGAGTTTTGTAGGCAGATGGGGGCAGGAAAAGGAAGTTTCTTAACGAAGATGGGGGTGGTGCCTGGGTGGCTCAGATGGTTGAGCGTCATGCCTTAGGCTCAGCTCATGGTCCCAGGGTCCTGGGATCAAGAGTCCCGCGTCGGGCTCCCTGCTCAGTGGGGGATCTGCATCTTCCTTTCCCTTTGCCATTATCTCCACTTGTGCTCTCTGCCTCTCTCTCTCTCTCTGTCAAATAAATAAATAAATAAAATCTTTAAAAAAAACCCAAACAAACAAAGAGGGGATTCTTCCAGGCAGGGTCCTCCTTTGGGGGAAGGCGGGGTCCACCACGCAGACTCCCTCATTATAGTACGGATCAGAGGGTTCCAGACTCCCTGGTGACAAGTCCCATTCCTGGGACCTTGCTGAAACCGTAGCGGGGTTAGATAGTGAGTCTTGGTTTGCCGACGTGGGGCTTGGCACGAGTGACCCCATCTTGGGCCGGTGTGTCCTTAGCACCGCTCTCCACTACTGCTCTGTGGTTCTCTCAGCTTCTGTTGATCCTTCGTGTGGTATTCATGGGTCATGACATTTTGTGATTGATCCCTGTGATACACACAGGCCATGACTTTGGATTCAGTTCTGAAATCAGTCACTGTCTTTATTCTTTTTCTGACGCTCCAGTCTTCGGGAGATCATTTGCTTGGTGGTTAGCAGCTGCAAACATGCATTTAAAGTTTTTGAGAGAAACACACTGGGGAGATTACTTATAACTGTCTTAAACAGGGTAACTCCCCATCTCCAGAGTGTCCCTTGGGGCTATCATCCCCCCCAGACCTAAACCAATCAAAATCCAATAAATCAAAGACTCTATTGAAGGAGTCACCCTTTTAAGCAAATAGCTTGCTCAGGGATCTCCAGTCATTGAATTTGAGCCTCCCCAGAAGAGTTTATCCAGCCGCAGCGGTGATGTTGGCCACAGCATGCCTCCTTGCTCACCTGAAAGATCAACAACAGCTATCCTATTATCAAGATCAACTTCTGCCAGAGAGTCTAGGATTTTTGTTGAGCAACTATTGCTTTAGCAGATTCTGTGGTATTCTTAGGAGATTCTGCAGTATTCTTAGGAGAGGTCAAGGAGAGGTCCCTGATTATTTCACACTTAGTCCTAAGCAGGGAAGTAGGGCCCCTGCCAGAGGAAGTGAGTCCTGAATCAGGAATGCCTCTTGGCCATTCCCATTTGAATCTGTGGCTTAAGACTGGATAAGTGATAGCCACGGAGGCCAGAATTATTTTAGGAGTCTGTAGACCACACAGGCAGTTTGGTTCTGGTTATTCTTGCCTCGTGTCCCGTTTTTTTGCTTAGAGCCTAGACACAAAGTTCCCCTTGGGTTGAACCGGCAGACATCAACAATTGGGAGTGCAGACCGAGGGCTCCACACTGATGCATCAGGAACTGCACAGCCACGAATGGCTCCCACGTGGATCTGCAGGCGGAATGAAGGGCTGCTCAGAACCCTGGGAATTGTGGTCTGAAAGGCTAGGGGCATGGCTCTGGGCCAAGCCCTCTGACGTTCAACTGGGCTCCAGATTACAGGTTGATTACATCAGCCTGCCCTGCCCTTCACGGGAAAGCCAATTATACCAGGAGCTCAGGGCAAAGAGAAGGGAGCTCAGAACTAAGAGGAACTTACCCATGACCCCCAGAAACATGGAGAAAGAGAACTCAAAGAAGGGTTCACGAGTCCTGGGCCTGTGTTTCTCATTGTCCCCAGATACCGTCAGAAGGTCACTTTGGATCCCACCACTGCCACCAAATCTGTTAAAAAACAAAATTCAACCGAGTAAACTTGAAGATCTTATTGGCTTTATTCAATGACTCATGAATCACACAGCACCCCATCCAGCAAGTAGAAAGGCACTCCCAGGTTAAACTATTTTAAGAGTACTTTTAAATTGTGTTGTATTTCGTAACAGTACAAAAACCACTGCTTTTGTTAGGGAGAACAATATGATTATTTAAATACACTTCTTTCTCTTTAAGAAAATAGGATTTGGGACTATGATACCGCAGTACAGAATTTGGGGCTAGTTCAGTTTATTATAATACTTGTCTTTTTTTTTTTTAAGTTTTATTTCTTTAAGTCATTTCTACACACAACGTGGAGCTGGAACTCATGACCCCGAGATCAAGAGTTGTGTGCTCTACCGACAGAGCCAGCCAGGCACCCCATACTTGTCTTCTTTTAATCTTTCTTTCCATTAAGACATAATTCACACGCCGTAAAATTAGCTCCATTTAAAGTATACAATTTAGTTGTTTTTAGGACATTCACAAAATGATGCAGCCATCACCACTATGTAATTTGAGGATATTTTCATCGCCTCTGAAAAACCCCAAACTTATTAGCAGTCACTCCCCACCTTCCTTCCCCAGCCGCTGGTAACCACGAATCTATCTTCCATCTCAGTGGATTTGCCAATTCTGGACATTTCACGCAAATGGAATCATGTGATATGTGGCTTTTTGTGCCTGTCTTCTTTCCCTTGGTGTAATGTTTTCAAGGCCCATCCATGTTGTATCACATGTCAGTACTATGTTCCTTTTCATGGCCAAATAATACTCTATTGTGTGGATCTCCCACCTTTTATCTCTTTTTCAGTTGCTGGCTGTTTGAGTTACTCCCCCTTCTTGGCTGTTAAGAATAACGTTGCTATGAGCGTTTGTGTAGAAGCTTTTGCATGGACATTTGTTTTCATTCCTCCTGGATACTATGTGCCTAAGCTTGGAATTGCTGGGTCATATGCTAACTTTGTGTTTAATCATTCGAAGACTATTTTCTGAATGGGCTGTGCCATTTTACAATCCTACCAGCAGGATTACAGGGGTTCCAATGTCTCCATAGCCCCACCAACACTGGTTACTGCCCATCTTTATTAGAGCCATCTTCATGCATGTGAACGGTATCCCACTGTAGTTTTGACTTCCGTTTCCCTAATCACTAATGCTGTCGAGCGTCTTTTCATCTTCCTATTGGTCTTCTGCATATCTTCTTTGGAGAAATGTCTCTTCAAATCATTTGTCCATATTCACAATGAGTTATTTATCTTTTTAGTGTTGAGTAATAAGTGTTCTTTGTATATTCTGAACACTAGACCCTTATCAGATACATGATTTACAGAAAAAATTTTTTTCATCCTGTGGGTTATGCTTTTTACTTCTGATAATGGTATTTGAAGCACAAAAGATTATTTTGAGGAAGTCAATTTATTTATTATTTTTTTGGAGGTTGCTTGTACTTTTGGCATCATAGCTAATAAACCGTTGCCTAATCCAAGGTCATAAAGCTTTACATCTGTGTTTTCTTCAAAGAGTTTTATAGTTTTAGTTCTTATATTTAGATCTTTCATCCATTTTGCATTAATTTTTGTACACAGCCTGTGGTAGGAGTTCAGATTCACTCATTGAATGTGGATAGTCAGTTATTCCAGCATATTTGCTGGAAATCGTATTCTTGTCTTTGTTGAATTATGATAGTACTTTCTCAATTCTGTTCCATTGATCTGCACATCCCAGTACTTGCTTTTTTTTGTTTTTGTTTTTAGAGACAGAGAGAGAGAGAGAAAGTTCATGTGTGCAGCAGGGTTGGGGGCTGGGGGGCAGAGGGAGACAGAGAGAATCTCAAGCAGGCTTCATGGCCAGCACCGGGCCCAACACAGGGCTTGATCTCATGACCCTGAGATCACGACCTGAGCCGAAATCAAGAGACTGAGGCTTAACTGACCGAGCCACTGAGGCATCCCCCAGTACTTGGTTTTTAATGTATGTCACAGCTGAAAAGATAACTCACAAAGATTTTAGATCAAATGGAAAAAAAAATGCATCACTGGCTCCTTTTACTAAGCATTTCCTATCACATCCACCAATTAACCAAATGTTTGGCTAAAGATCTACCTAGTGAGTTTCCATCTTTTTTGATGTCTGTGAAGTGATCTTGCAAACCAATAGTAAGGTATTGCATTTTTTCCTTTTTAACACGTAGATACAAGACTCATTAAAACTCTTAATCTGAAAAATTTTTTAAACGGGTTAGCAAATTCTTTTTTTTGTGTGTTCAAAAGTGCAACTATGACAGTTTTTAGCAAATTGTTATTACACTTTTGTAATTTTAGCAACAAAAACTGCAGGATAACAAAACATTTTGAAGGATTTATTTACAAAAGGATCTTTCCATAGCTCATGTTTGTTACCTTAAGGAGGACATAATTTCTTTCTTAAAAGCTGTACTAGAGAGTATGAGAAAAGTCAACTCATTAATTCTATTGTTATTCGCTTGTGATTACATTACTAGTATCCTCTTCAACTTATGTATGGTTTCTTTGCAGCAAATTTTTTTTTTTTTTTTGCAGCAAATATTTTAAGCTACATGTCCATATTGGGAGAGTATGTTAATTAAGACTTAATAATACAATCTGTTGATTTTTTTAATGTCATTAATTACTTCATTTACCTTCCTTTCTTTCTACATTTTTAGGGGTAATTCTAGTATTTTTTCCTCAAAACTCCTAAGTTGGATGATATTCATTTTTTAGCTTTTTTTCCCCTAATGTGTTTAAATTTGCCTCTAAGCACTGCGTTAGCTGCGTTGGGTATTATTAATTAAGAGTTTATTTATTTATTCGAGAGAGAGAGAGATTGCAGAAGCAGGAGGGAGAGGAAGAAGCAGACTCCCCACTAGGCAGGGAGCCCGATGCGGGACTCCATCCCAGGACCCTGGGATCATGACCTGAGCCGAAGGCAGACGCTTAACCCACTGAGCCACCCAGGCGCCCCTGCATACTACTGATTCTTGAACTGCATTGAGACAGACTCTATAGCCTGATGCTTGGTGGACTTTTGTAAACGTTTGCCCAGAGTTAGTCCAACTGTAAAGTTTGAGGGTGCAGTGTCTGCACAAGACTGCCCCCATGTCTGACACTGGGAGCTATAAGGAGTGTCAGCCAGCTCGAACATTGGAAGAAATAGTCCCCAAGCTGGCCTCATTTCTGACACCAGCTACAACTTCACGTGGTTCCCCAAACCCAGCTGAGGTTAATAATTTGCCAGAAGGACTCACAGAACTTACTGAAAGCTCAGTGGTTATGTTTTCTCTACAAGGAAAGGAGACAGGTTAAAATCAGCCAAAGGAGTAAACACACAGGGCCGAGTCTGGAGCTTGGCACGTGCAGAGCGTTCCTTGTCCTCTCCCCTGGGGTCGGCAGGTGTTACTCTCCTGGCGCTGATGTGGGACAATGCCTGGAGGGCTCTGCCGACCACAGAAGCTCATCTGAGTCTGTGTTCAGAGTTGTCGTTGTCGTTATTGGTTTTAATTTTTAATTAGTTAAAGATGTACAATGCGTCTGATTTATTAAGTGTTCAGAATTCTTACTGGGGCTTCTTTCTGTGGACATGACGCATGGAGTGGTGGTTGCCGGCACAGCTGAACGCAGTGTTCAAGTGGACCCAAACTGTGCGAGCCAAGGCCCCCATGCTATAGGCTCTGTGCAACGACAGGAGTAAAGCTTGGGGTTAAGTCTTGCAATTTTCTCATTTCTGAAAACCTCCGTTTAGCCAACTGACTCCAGCCAAACTTCCCCTGGAGCCGGTCCCACTTTCCCCAGTGGGTAAAAGGTCTCCTGAATTCTCAACTACTCTCAGTTGGAGGGCAGCACTCTCTTTTGTAGGCCTGATCCATAAGGAGACTGGATCTTTGTCAGGAAAGCCAGTCCCCCTCAAACTCTTCTCAGCTTGCTTTCTCCTGCAGCCCATTCCCTGACCCTCAATTTGAGGGATTCCCTCCGCCCTTTCTGTTCCGTAGAACTTTGCTGCTGGGTTAGAGCACTTACCACAGTCTGTTCTTCAGTGTTTATTTACTCCTTACTGGCCCATGAGCTCCTACCTTATTCATCTTTGTATCCCTAGTACAGCCTAACACAGAGTAATAACTACTGTATTGAATGGACTGGACCTTTGAAACACAGAAGACTGGCAGGAATAAGAAAAAGACACAGTCGGTACACATTTCGCCTAGACCCAATCGCTGGTGTTTCTCTGAGAATTTAAGCTTGGAGCACCTGGCTGGCTCAGTCAGTGGAACATAAGACTTTTAATCCCAGAAGATCTCACTCTTGTGAGTTCAAGCCCCAGGTTGGGTGTAGAGATTACTTAAAAATAAAATCTTAGAAAAAGAAAGACATTAAAAAAGAATTTAAAGAAAGAATTTAGGCTAAAAGATAACATAGGGAGATTATCTTTAAATGTGTGACACAGTTTACAGAAATATTTTGGAAGAGGCAGCCAATGGATTGTGCAAATTCTTGAGGCTTGATCATAATTTCTGCAATCCATGTCTTTAAAAAAAAACAAAAGACTATTTGAGAGGGAGAGAGATTGCGCGCACAGGAGCAGGGGGAGGGGCAGAAGCAGAGGGAGAAGCAGACTCTCCACTGAGCAGGGAGCCCGACACGGGACTCGATCCTAGGACCCTGGGATCATGACCTGAGCAGAAGGCAGACGCTTAACCAACTGAGCCACCCAGGCGCCCCTTGTTTAGGAATTTAGAAGGTACTAATTAAATAGTGTCTGACTACATTTTCAGTTTGAACATGTCATTTTTACTAATGTATCTGATTCTTAAATTTGCACAAAGACAGTAACACAGGATTTCACTTGCATGCAGTGTTCTCTAAAGGGAAACAGATGCACGTGCCCCACCGTGGAGAGAAAAACTCCTAAGAACTTTTGTAACGTAGGCACCTGACTTTAACTTTTTGATTGGAAAGGCATCCATTTCAAAGGAATCTATTGCAAGCAGTAGACCCAGCTTCTACTAAAACACCGAGATAAGGAGCCGTATTGCCCCACCTATGAAGTTCCCCTTTGAGAAAGCCCCTGGGGACCTAGATAGCTGACCACTTGGTGACTCCATCTTCTCCCTTCCTGCACTGTAATTGCTGCTCTAAGGCTTTAAATTAGCCAAGAGAGGGTAAATCTGTGAAGTTTTAGGCACGCACCCTCAAATCCGTTTTAGAGCCCTCAGTAGCGGCACCTGGGTGGCTCAGTTGGTTAAGCATCTGCATTTGACTCAGGTCATGATCTCAGGGTCCTGGGATCGAGCCCCACGCTGGGCTCCCTGCTCAGCAGGGAGTCTGCTTCTCCTTCTGCGTCTCCCCTCTGCTGGTGCTCATGCTTGCTCTCTCTCTCTTTCTGGGTCAAATAAATAAAATCTTAAAAAAAAAAAAAAGAGCACCAGGTAAATGCTTCTTTCCTCTTTCTGTCCCTGTGACCTTGCTGTGTGGCCCCTGAGTATGCATGCCATGTTCCCCTGAAGCTTTGTAATAAGTCTCGTTCCTCAAGATTCCTTGATGGCTTTGCTGAGGTGTGTCCTCCAATCACCGTAAGAACATAGAGAGCAAAATGGAGTCTCTCACGTCAAGCAGGGGCCTGGGTCAAGCAGTGATGTGAGCAGTTAAGGTGCCGCAGCTGACGCCCCGGAACTAATCATGAGCAGAACCAGAGGAGGTCTGCGGGGACCCCAAACCGGCTAAATCCCCTTAGAAAGGGAAAGCCTTTGGCAGCAAACTGTCAGACTCTTCAGACATGACCCCTCTAACTGACCACTTCAAAAAGACAGCTGCCGCCGGAGGCTCTGCCTGATTGATCTCGAGAGCCTTCTCTGCTTGCACATCAGAAGCACTCGGTGCCAAGAGCTGCCCCAGACCCTACGGAGGCCTTATTTCAACCGCCCGCCCACAGACCGACTTTGCGTTTGGTTCGTTCACTTCCCGCCCCCTTCCGTTATCTTGTTTGTTGTGTGGTTTGTCTTCTGTCCTGGGCCTTGTGCTGCGTAAGAAGCCAGGGGTGATCACGTGCTGAATGCCAGTGAGTTCAAAATCCTGAACCTGCTTGATCATCGTAATTTCTCTTTGCTTTATGACTGAATCCAGCTGACCCGACCTCGGCCCCAGTGGTGTTTTGGGAAGCACCTGCAGGGCTCGCTCCTGAGAGCCTTGGGTATTTCTAGGCAAGAACATCGCTCTCAGTAGGCTGAGAAGACACAACAATTTTAAGTAACTTTGGATGGAATGCTCCCTGGTGCCCAGAAGAAGCAAATGCCAATGATTTCCTAGACAATGTGCCCTCAAGGTCAGGCCTCAGGCAGCTCTCTCAGAGAGCACAACAAATTTGGGCTCAGAAAAACAAACAAAACCCCACAAAGAATATTCAAGAAAATAAGTCACCATGAATGAAAGGCAGCAGAAACAACAAATCATAAAAGCAACCCCACGAAGACTTCACATAGCTGGAGGTGGCTAGTTTTTTTGTTTTGTTTTGATTTTTTTTTTTCAGATTTTATTTATTTATTTGAGAGAAAGAGAGAGCAGAAGTACAGGGAGAGGGAGAAGCAGACTTCCTGCTGAGCAGGGAGACTGACGCCAGGCTCGATCCCAGGACCCTGAGACCATGACCTGAGCCAAAGGCAGGCTTAATGACTGAGCCACCCAGGTGCCCCAGAGGTGGCTGCTTTGAGTCAGGCATCCTTAGGTACTTTTTTTTTTTTAATTCAAGTAGCCAACATATACTACATCATTAGTTTCAGATGTAGTGTTCAATAATTTATCAATTTCACATAACACTCAGCGCTCATCACACCATGTGCCCTCCTTAATGCCCATCACCCACTTACCCCGTCCCCATCCCCCCACCCACCTCCCCCCCAGCAACCCTCAGTTTGTTTCCTAGAGTTTAGTCTCATGGTTTTCTCTGTCTCTTATGACTTCCCATTCTGTTTTCCCTAAGGTAGTTTTTAAAGAGAAATATATCGATTAAATTTACTCTAAGTACATATGTTAAAATTCCAAGAGTAATCACCCAAATAATAGAAATTGAACGTATATGCTCCAGACTGTTAAGGGGCAGAATAATGGAATGAGGAAAAACATTTTAATCAATCCAAAAAAAGACTAGAAGGGAGAAGGAAAATATGAAAAAAAGCAATGCAAATAGATAGCCCTCTAATATATGCAAATAAGAAGAGGGCAAAAATAAATCCAAATAAATCAGTAATCATAGGAAAGGTCAATGGCATGAACTTTTCAGTTAAATGTCGTGGACTCTTAGGCTGTATAAAAAATTAAATCCAGATATGTGCTGTTGTCAAAAGACGTAACAGAAACAGCAGAATAGAGAAAGGTAGAAAATAAAAGACTGGACAGGGGCGCCTGGCTGGCTCAGGTGTTAAGCGTCTGCCTTCAGCTCAGGTCATGATCCCGAGGTCCTGGGATCGAGTCCCGCAGCGGGGAGTCTGCTTCTCCCTCTCCCACTCGCCCCTGCTTGTGTTCCTTCTCTGGCTGTGTCTCTCTCTGCCAAATAAATAAAATCTTAAAAAAAAAAAAAAGACTGGACAAAATATAAGCAGGTACACTGTATGTTAACAAACTGGAATTTGCATAAAATCTTAAAACAAAAACAAACCAATCAGGTAAATAAATACTAAGCAAGAGAAAGCTGGTGCAGCTATGTAAATCAGAGTCAAAACAGACTAGGATTTTACAACGTTGCCAGTAAGTTATCACTGAACGATGAAAGGCGTATTCACCACAAGAATATAATTCTAAATGTATGGTACCTAATAACATAAATAAACCTTCAAAATATATTGAGTCGAAGCAAAATGAAAAGGAGGAATAGTTATATCTACCATTATTGTGGGAAATCTTAATACATTATTTTCTCAATAATTACTAGATCAGATGAAAATATCTAAGGCTATGGAAGAATTGTCCCACACAGTCAGTGAGCTCTAACTACTAGACGTATATAGAACCCGTGACTCAGCAACTGGAGGAAATACATTGTTTTCCTGAACACAGGAACATTGTGCAATAAAGGATTTGACCTTGCCAGAGAGAGGTCTGGCTTTTCCCCTTAACTCCTGGGACGTAATCTATGTCGTAGGTCATGGGGGTATCCCTGTTTAGGCTAGATGTGTTTGGCCACACCCACTGGTCTTCAGCTAGGGGCCGGCCATGCCAGGAAGAGCAATCATGTGATATAGAGTGGGGGGCTTTGGGTCACACAGTATAGAAGATTGGATTCAGGGTGCCTGGGTGGCTCAGTGGGTTAAAGCCTCTGCCTTTGGCTCAGGTCATGATCTCAGGGACCTGGGATCAAGCCCCACATTGGGCTCTCTGCTCAGCAGGGGGCCTGCTTCCCCCTCTCTCTCTGCCTGCCTCTCTGCCTACTTGTGATCTCTTTCTCTCTGCCAAATAAATAAATAAATAAATATCTTTAAAATAAAAAAAGAAGAAGAAGATTCGATTCAACCATATGGGCAATCACCCAATCAACCAATCGTGTGTACGTAATGACGCCCTAATGAAAACCCTGAATATTAAGGCTCAGATGACCTTCTCTGTTTGGCTGTACCCTGTGCACACTGTCACAAATCAGTGCCAAGGGGGGCCTTGTGTCCTGACCCTGTAAGAGAAGACAGTTGGAAGTTTCACCTCAAAACAAAAAATAAAGACTGTTCCCTTCCCATATACTGGGAATTTTAAAGTCACCCTGGTAAATAATAGCTTACGGATCAACATAGATCTAAATGAGGAGTTTTAGTTAGTTTTGTATCCGTGTGTTAAAAAGGAAAAAAATGCAAGATCACTTCACAGACATCAGAAAAGATAGGAACTCACTAGCTAGATCTTTAACCCAAACATTTGCATAATTGGTGGATGTGATAGGAAATCCTTAGTAAAAGGAGCCAATGATGCATTTTTCTTTTCCCATTTGATCTAAGAATCTCTGTGAGTTATCTTTTCAGCTGTGACATACATTCAAAACCAAGTACTGGGACATACAGATCAATGGAATAGAATCGAGAGTTTGAAAATAAACCCATACATTGACGGCCTATTGATTTTGGACAAAGGTACCAGGACAATTCAACAGAGCCAAGAATTACAGTTTCAGCAAATGTGCTGGGACGATGGGCTGTTCGGATTCAAAAAATGAAATCGAACTCCTGCCACAGGGCACGTGCAAAAACGAACTCAAAATGGATCAAAGACCTCAACAAAAGAGCTAAAACGCTAAAGCACAGATGTAAAGCTTCGCCAGCTGGGAGTAGGCAGTGTTTTGGGTGGGACACCCAAAGCGCAAACAACCCAAGCAAGGGCCATGAATTCGGACCTTTGAATCATGGGCTCCCCGCTGGATCTACCGTCTCGCTTGCGTTGTGTCCTCTCTTTGACTCTGTATTATCATTCGTAAAATGAGAGTCAACTACCGCATGGTGTTACTGTAAGAATTCAAGGAGATATGACTATAGACCATTGAGGATCGTGTCTCACATCAGTCGTGCACCTGCAGTAACGGCCATCATCATGAATATTGCAGGGATAAGGCTCACCAAGAATCACAGTGTACTGAGGGTTCATTTGATTATGAACCCGTGGAATCAATTTGAATAACTCCATAACTGGTAGATAACTGATCATGATGCAGTGTCATTCGTGTCTGTAGATATGTAAATTCTGTCCTTTTAGTGGTTCGCTTGACTTCCTACTCCAGCCCTTGGGGCAAGCAGTTTGCCTCTATTCGCATATTAATTTTTTGATATTCCTGATCTCTAAGCAGGAACACTTTGTTATATACTTTAAGTGGTTAAATTGTATTGTATGTGAATTTTATCTCAAGCCATTAAAAAAAATTTTTTTAAGTGCCCCAGCGCTATTTAGCACAATTCCATGAAAGAACCCAGGTAGGAACAATTCAGGCCACTCTTCTGGAGCTAGAGGTAGACGATAAGCCCCTGGGAGGAACCCATTGGTATGGATCCCAGGGCTCCTAGCGGCATCTGGTTGACCCTGCAGGCATGGGGCAGAAGACCAGAGAACACTCCACAGCACACGGGAGAAAATAGATACGTGTCAAGTGGATCCCAGTTGAGAGACTTACAGAATTCCAAGGAAGGCACTTCAAAGTGTGGGGGCTGTCAGGGGCAGGGCTGGGGTTCTTAGAAGCCCCTTTGGCCAAGGCCCCTTCACTACCAAGAAGATGTTTCTTTCACAAATGATTGCCTTCAGTGTTGAGTTCTATGAATATATGCTAATTAAATTGGAAAGCTGCCTATGGCAAAAATGGAACGAGATTTTTAAAGTCTGTGCTACAAAATCCCAATCTTCTCCAATCCTTTGGGTTGTTAACCTCTAGATAGCTTTCACACTTTGAATTTAATGCCCTGGGGCCTTTCACATTTCCAAACCCTGTTCCTGGAATCTTTTCTACCCTCGACAGATCAAATTCCCCTAGAAGTTATCCTTCCTGGCCTGTCTTATTTCCATTTCCAGGAGGTGTTTTACATCTGCCTTGCAAAACAGCAGCCCTGCGTCCTTCTCCCTTACCAGCCCAGGGTAAATGCTATTTTCCCCGACAAGCCATCTGGATGCCTTCCAACCCCCAAGGCCTGTGCATCAGTCTCTACGGAAACCCTTTTCCTTTCCAGACGAGCTTGTCTCCTCCAGTACGAAATGGATTTTGCACTCTTTTGCCCTAATTCAACTTGCCTCCCCCGAATCCTCTCCAGAGCTGCAATTCTAGCAAGGAAGTGGAGGAAACCATTTCCGGCCGGCCAAGCTCATCTCCAAACACCCACGCTGGACTCCTTCCCCCCTCTTGCCGCCTTCCTGCCTTTGGTTCTGTTTCTGCCTGCACCTGGAATTCCCGAGGCCCCCCTCCCCCAGTTTAATCACAAGGCGGAAGTAAAATACCACCTTTTCCAAAGCACCATGTGGCGATTTGCCTTTCAGAAGAGCCTAAGAAGCACAAAGTTGGCCACTTTAGCCAGTCTACCAGGCTAGCAGGTAGAAGTCCAAAGGAGCCCCGCTTTGTACCCAGCCAGCAGCTGATACTAGTAGCAGGCTATTCAAAATAATAATGTTTTTTAAAAAAGGGCCCAAATTATCCTTTTTTTTTTTTGAAGTCACAAATTCTGTGTTTTGAAAATTCCTGCAGGTAGAACTCCCAAGGCCTTGTGCATTTTGGGCCCATGGGCCTCCTACCATCATAAAGGCTTTTCACAGGCCCTGCAGCTTTCCTTCCTTTCTTTTTTTGAGGAGAGTTGCGCCGAATGGCATGAGAAAAAAAAAAAAAATGAAAATTTTTCTTTAATCCTGAGTTTATTTTTCTCTTCTGCTTTTACGAGAAATGAAAACCAGTTGGCCTCTGAAAATACTGTAATCTCAGGAATGATTCCTAATAAGAGTCAGCCCTGAGACCGAATCTCCTAATTCTCGTGATGTAGCATAAAGGGGATAGTTTGGTGGAGTGGTTCGCAGGAGGAGTCCTGGCGCCAGGCTCTCTGGGTTCAAATCCTGTCTCTATCATTTCTAGCGGCGTGGCCACAGAGGAGCTCTGTAATGTCTTTGTGACTCAATTTCCTCATTGGTAAAATAGTTCATCAGGTCGTGACTACAGTTCAAGGGGCTAATTTGTGCCAAGACCAAAGACTGACACACAGCACCATATATGTTAGCTATTATCATTATTGATTATTGCCAATATTAGGTACCTAGTCAATATATAGTGAATGAAACAACGAATATTCTTCTTATGCCAAGGTACTATTTTCAGCAACATCAAACCACCTTAAAGGAATTTTTTAATCTAGACATGATTATTTCTATTTTTGAGAAAGAGGAAAAAACCCCAAAGCCCTCTGAGAATGTTCTTCTGTAGATGCCGACCAAAAATCATGGCCCCTGCCACTTCCATCCCATCCATGGATCCTGCTTCTGTATCCTTGAAGCTACTGAAAACAAGGTCATTCTTCTTCAGATAAGCTTCCAAGTATTTTTAGTTGGAGGTCACGTATTCGTTTCTCTTCTGTATTCCAAGGTCGTATCCACACTTTTTCATCGATGCTCAAGGGCCCATGACTCACAGACTCTCCATCAACCTGATCTTTCTCCTCAGGGCACAATCTAATTCCACTCTTGCTGCTTGGCTCCCCGGCAAGCTATGCTCTTACCTGGCAGGGAACCTACATACCCTCTCCGCCTTTGGTCTGGGCCCCTTTCTACATTCATAGAAACATAGGTTAAGATGGCTCGAGATGTTTTGTCAGTTTCATGATACTGTTGGTTGATACTAAATCAGTGATCAAGTTAATTCTCTAGGTCCCTTTTGCATACAAAATCATGAGGCCAGGCTTTCTCCATCCTTCACTTCTACAGTTCATTTTATAAACCTGAATGGAGGACTTTCCCTTGTGATGACTACTCAAATCCTACCGCTTACAGCCCAGTGTCTTAGCCTAGTAAATTGTGGTTTTCTTTGGGCAGTCACATTAGTTCTCCTAACTTTTTATCACCTAAAAACTTGGCGAGTATACTTTGTCTGGTTTTATCTAAATCATTTACATACATCTCCCTGGGGGCAAGGTCAGACCTCTCATCTAAGGGACTGCCTTTGGGTTCACATACTTTTTGGATAAAGTCACCCAACCAGTTTGGAGTCCTGCCTGCCATCATTTACCTCAAACGTGAGCAGGAAATACTTTGTGACAGGCCAGTTCAGATCGACATTTAATTTGTCTAGCACAACAGTTTGCAGACCAGGGTGCCCTTCGGAATCACCTCCCTTAAAATACAGATTCTCAGGGGTGCCTGGGTGGCTCACTTGGTTAAGGGTCTGACTCTTGGTTTCAGCTCAGGTGGTGATCTGAGTGTCGTGAGATCGAACCCTGTGTCAGCTCCATGCTCAGTGCAGAGTCTGAGGGTCTCTCTCTCCCCCTCTGCCCCTCCCCCCATTTGCACTGCCTCTCTCTCTCTCTCTCAAATAAATAAATAAATCTTAAAAAAAAATACAGATTCTTTGGGGGTGCCTGGCTGGCTCAGTTGGTAGAGCGTACTACTCTTGGTCTTGGCATTGTGAGTTCCAGCCCCATGTTGGGTGTAGAGATTACTTAAAAATAAAATCTAGAAAAAAATAATATGGATTCCTGGGCCCCACCCCAGAAACTCTATGTCGATAGGTTCTAAATTCTGAGTATTAATCATTTTTAAAAACACCCCCTTACTGCCCCCTCTCTCTCTGCCTGCCTCTCTGCCTACTTGTGATCTCATTCTCTCTATCAAATAAATAAATAAAATCTTAAAAAAAAGTGGGGGGGCGCCTGGGTGGCTTAGTGGGTTAAAGCCTCTGCCTTCAGCTCAGGTCATGATCTCAGGGTCCTGGGATCGAGCCCTGCATCAGGCTCTCTGCTCAGTGGGGAGCCTGCTCCCCCCGCCCCCCGCCTGCCTCTCTGCCTACTTGTGATCTCTCTCTCTGTCAAAAAAATAAATAAATAAAATCTAAAAAAAAAAAAAAGAATTTCTCAAATAAATAAATAAATAAATAAATAAATAAAATCTTTAAAAAAAAACACCCCCAAGTCATTCCGCTATGGCTAGTCCCTGGGGACAAAGTGCTCTTGCTAATCAAATTGCCGTCTGTAGATCAGAGGTAGCAGCCGCACCTGGGAGCTGGTTGGAAAGGCTGAACCTCCTCTCCTACCTCAGGCCTGCTGGGTCAGTCAGCATCTAAAGATCAGCTGATTTGTGGGCACATTAAAGTTTAAGGAACACTATCTAAGCCATTCCCTTAAATTAGCTCTCTAATTCCTCAAGAAAGAGAAGGAAGAGGAGGAAGAGGGAGGAAGAGGGATGGGGAAAGGAGAGAAGTTCTGTCTCCTCCATTTATTAGAAATTTGGAATTGGGCACATGATTTCACCTCTCTTTCACCTCAATCTCTTCATCTACCTTACAAGGGCTTTTAAGGTTTAATGAGTTAATGCCTGTGAATCACTGAGCATACTCCCTACCCTCAGCAAGCTCTTGGTATGTCTGTTCTGGGTTGAATTGTGTCCTCCCCAGATATATTGAGGTCCTCACCCTTGGTATCTGTGAATGGGACCTTATTTGGAAATAGGGTCTTTGCAGACGTGATCAAGCTAACATGAGGTCATTAGGGTGGGCTCTAATCCAATATGGCCACTATCCTTATAAGAACAGGAGAATGCCCTGTGAAGATGCACAGGGAGAATGCTATGTGGTGATGAGGCAGGGATTGGAGTGGTGTAGCTGCGACGTGAGAAACACCAAAGATTGACAGCCACTATCAGAGTTACAAAGAGGCAAGGAAGGATGGCCCTACAGTTTTTAGGAGAAACATGGCCTTGCAGACACCTTCATTTCAGACTGCTAGCCTTCAGAACTGTAAGACACTAAATTTCTGTGTTGTAAGCCACCTGGTTTGTGGTTCTTTGTTACCGCAATTCAACAGCTGGACAGGGCTCTCTTGGTTCATCTTGTCCCAAGGTCTCAGCACCAAGGCAAGCCACTCTACAGCCCTTTTCAAACTTGTTTTGTCATTTGTACACTAGAGATTCATTGTCTGGAGTCGTGCTGAGGGAAGGGTTGCGCCCAACACGTAGGTTGCTGTGTGTGTTGGCAAAGCATGAGGGGAAAACCTAAACATGTTTTAGTCCGATTTTTTTTTTTTTTTTTTTTTTTTTAGTTAAAGACTTATTCATGCCTCCTTGAAGTAAATTGTAATGTTCAATTTCACATCAGTCTCCAGAATCTCTGTAAGCACAACATGGAATCCCTCCCTGCCAGTAAATACCAAAAGGCTATGTTTCAAGCTGAGTTTGCAGACACCACCCCACCCACCGAGAATGAGCCCCTTTTTGCCTAGAAAGGCTTGGGATCCAGAACAGAATGGCTAATGTATTAATAGAATAAAGGAGAATAATTCAATTTAATGCAATCCTACTGGGTTGTGCCATTTCACATAAGTTTAATGCCTGAAAAGGACTATTCATGAACATTTAATTGGTGACATACATGTTACCAACAGAGCTGTTGGTGAGGGGAAGCTCCATGAGATGTGGTCCTGCCTTCAAGGAGCCCACAGCACATGGCAGCTTCAGACACCTCACAGGCAACTATAACTTCAACCAAGGGGAGGGGAGATTTGCTGGCACAAGCCCAGAAAGCTTGGCAGAGGGAGTGGGCATGGGAGCCTTGAAAAATGGGAGGGTTTCAACAGTAGAAATGGGGGAGAATGTCATCCTAGGAAATGGGAACAGAGTGGCCCAAGGCATAGAGCAGCTCAAGCAGGTAGTCCCCGCAGGGAACAGGGCATGACAGCGTTAGGTGCATGGGGACAAGTGACGAGGATGAAAAGTCTCAAAATATGGCTTCTGTCTTAATGGACTCGAATGCTTCTGTAGGGAATTGTAGTCAGGAGGCAGTAGGGAGCCATGAAGAACTCTAGGCAGGATGTGGCATGATTTGATTTGTGCTTGGGGTCTGTGACTCTGGACGCAGATGGTGTAATGGATGGATTTAAAACAGAAAAGGTGGAGGAGCCCTCCTCGGGTTTATACTTGTCTTCTGAATCCCTTACCACGCAGACTTGATAGCACAGTACACATGAACAAGTACAAGTTGTTCATCCACATCCTTCTTTCTTAGAAGGTGGTCTGCTTGTCTCAGGGAACTTACTCCCTCACCCTGTCATTACGAAGATCATCTCTACAATTATAATACAAGCAGCTTCTTGTCTGCAACTGACTTGAGTGTTTACCCCCTTCTAGAAGGCAAAGTGTGTGCTGTAAAATATTTACCCATTTGGGTTAAACTTGAAATGTGAGCTTTATTTTAAAATAGGTGAACTCTTGGGGTGCCTGGGTGGCTCAGTGGGGTAAGCGTCCAGCCCTTGTTTTGTTTGGCTCAGGTCATGATCTCAAGGTCCTGGGATCGGGCCCCGTGTTGGGCTCCGTACTCAGCTGGGGAGTCTGCTTGAGATTCTCTCTCTTTCTCTGTCCCTCTGCCCCTCCCCCTGCTCATGCACACGCATTCTCTCTCTAAAATAAATAAGTAAATCTTTAAAGTAAAATAAAATAAACCATGTGAACTCTTTGATCTGGCAATTCCATGGATCAAAATTTGCCCTAAGGAAATAATCATAGTGGCCACAAAGATTGATCTGTAAGACCAGTCGTCTCTGTATTGTGTATAGTAATAAAAAATTGCAAGTAGTCTAAGCATCCAAGAGAAGACTGGGTAAATAACTTATGTAGCCTATTAAATGTTTTTTGAAGAACATCTAACAATATGGGTAAATGTTATAATGTACTGTTGCATTAAAGAAGCAGATTACAAAGCAGTATGATTCCATTTTTGTTAAAAAAAAAATTTAAAGAATTCATGGAGAAAGATTGGAAGGGTATTGACCAAAACCGTAACAGCAGTGGCTGTCTTTGGTTGATGAGTGAGGATTCTGAGTGATTTTTATTTTATTCTTTGGCCGTTCTTATAATTTTTAAAGTTTTCTACAATGAATATGTATAAATTTTGGTTATCAGGAAGAAATGCTGTTTTAGAAACTGCTTTTGCTCTCAAGGGGTGGAGTACCATTCAGGACTGTTCTTAGCTACTTTGCCTCGCTTGGGTGAGTCCAGCCTCCCTTTGAATGAGAGGCTTAGTTCAGATCATCTCTAAGATCCTTTAAACCGTAAGCTGTCTTACCACATCATCTATGCCTTCCATGTTCTCCCAGCGCCAGGCGCAGACCTTGTCATAGCATCCATCACAAGGCTACGTGTCTGCCTCTCCCCAGAGCCCTGGAGCTCCTTCAGCCTCTATCTGTGAAGTGCAGTCTGGTTTCAAGTGACATACATTACTCAAACTGACTCGAGCAAACAAAGGAAATTATTATTAGGTCCCAGCACTAGAAGGTCTATTTCGGTATAACTGCATTTAATATCCAGATGACAGTAGCCAGGCTCTGTCTCTCTCAGCTCTCCTTCTGTTCCTGTTGGCCTCTTTGTCGGCTCCCAGCAGCCTTGAGCTCACATTCTCATAGCTGCAGCCTCGATGGAGTGGGGGAGACCTTCGTCCTCTCCATAATTCCACAGAAGTTTCAGATAGCTTTTCTTCGAGTCCCATGCATGTCCCTGTGGCCAGGGGCTTTGAATATACCAGGAACCCCCCTGTAGCTGTGGTTGGTGGTGGTCGGGGTGGGATAGGGTGCAAAGGCTAGCCCTTGCTGAAGAAACCACATGAATAAAAGGCAGGTTCCCAAAGATGCTATCACCAGGTAAGAGGAAATGGATTCTAGGCTAGGAAGATGACATACCTTGCCCTCTGCCTGGCATCAAGTGGGTGAGGACTCAGTACAGCATGTGGGACGGAGGAGGGACCAAAGTTAAGCTGCTGATTTTCCTCCCCGCAGATAAACAATCATCTTACCTGATTCTGATCAGCCAGGTGCACTCCAGACTGATGTTTTCTATGACCGTACATTCTGGCTCTGATCGTTTTTTGAATAATTGGTTTAATCTTAACAACTAATAGAAATTTGAAGCTGTTTTTATGAAGTCATTTTCCCCTTCAGCCTTTGTTACACATTCATTTTCTCGGGGTCAAGTGAGAATTTCTACTGGATTAATATAAAATGAGAAGGACTATTGTGACTCCAGGCACCACAATGAACTGATTTATGCTTTGTCTTTGAAAGCCTGTTGGAACATTTCTTTCTATAGTAAGTGGGAAATTGTCCATCTCAAATATGGACTACTTTACGTAATGATTGCAAAACTCTTTTGCTAGAAAAGAAAAACAAAGAACCGTAGGAGTCTTGTTACTATTCTGCTTTAATACAGGTGAGATGCAGATTTTTTTTAGTTTCCTAGTGATTGGGCTTCCATATTCTTATTTTTTAAAAATGTAATAGAAGCATGTGTAAAAAAAATTCAAACAGTTTTATCTTAATGAAAATTAAGTCTTTCTTCTACCTCTGATTTTCCCATACAGAAGTCACCACTGCTAATAGCCTTCTATTTATTTTTCCAGAGATATGCAATACAAAAGTAAGCCGATCTATGTGTATTTGTCTCCGTAGCTCCCCTTTTCCTTCTTACACAGTTGGTAAATGCACCTGTTCTGCTCCTTTTTTTTAATTTTTTAATTAAAATTTAATTTTAATTAAATTAATTTTTAATTAATTAAAATTAATTTTTTTAATTTTTATTTTAATTTTTTAATGTTTTTTAATTTTTATTTTTTAAAGATTTTATTTATCTATTTGAGGGAATGCAGAGAGCACAAGTTGGGGGAGGGGGAGAGGCAGAGGGAGAATTAATCCCAGGATTAATCTCAGGATCCTGAGATCATGACCTGAGCTGAAGGCAGACACCCAGGCACCCAGGGAGTTTTGTGTATGTGGTTTTTTTTTAACTTATTAACATGTCTCAGAGAGAGTTCCATATTAGAACAGATAGCTTCACCTCGTTCTTTTTAATGACTGCCCCGTATTCTAATATAAGACTATACCAAAACTTTTTTTTTTTTTTTGGATGCAGAAAGATGTTTTTATTAAAGCACGGGGACAGGACCCATGGGCAGAAAGAGCTGCCAAGACTCTACCATGCCTTTGTAACCACTCTTCTATCAATGGGCATGTAAGTTGTTACAGTCTTTTGCTACCTCACCAATAAGGACTTTCCACTTTATCTGACAAGATGTTTTAGCCTTTTATTGAAAGGTATCACTGGAGGGTTCCTCAAAGGATAAGTAAAAATGAGAATTTAAAAATTTCTAAAGCCATGGCATTGGCAAAGTACCAATTTATACTGCCAGGTAAATTCTGGAATGCGTTAACTTTCCTGGCAGATGGCACCTCTGTCCTCACGCTCTGTTCTTACCAACTCCTGTGGGAAGATAAGGGGAGGACTGTTATATTCTTGCCTTAGGTTCTAACCAACCTCAAGTTCTGGAACCATGCTACCTCCCAGAGTAGACCCTGAAATATCAGATTCAACGAGATTGAACTCAAGTGAGCTTGTGTCACACAGAATCCTTCGGTCTCAGGAGGGGAAACCTAGGAGCTGCCAGTCGCCTCAATCACAAAAAGATTTGGTGGACACCTCTGAGGGTCTACCTCCTGGGGGCTTATTCAGCCCTTTGCTAAATAATTTACAGATTTTCCTCTACTTACTACGGGGCTACATTGTGATAAACCCATTTAAATTGAAAATACCATAAGTCAAAAATGCATTTAATAGGCCCAACCCACAGAACCTGAAGCTTAGTCCAGCCCACCTTAAATGTGCTCAGAACACTTGTATCAATCTACACACTTGGGCAAAATCACCTGGCACAAAGCCTATTTTACAGTAAAGTGCTGACTCTCCCATGTGATCTACTGAGCCTTGTGCCAAGGCGACAAACCGGACGTGTGTGTGGGGGCAGAGCGGTGGGAAGTGTGCAGGTTGCTGACCCTCGTGATGGGGGTGCTGCCTAGAGGCCGCTGCCCGGCACCCCAGAAGAGGATCACGCTGCACCTCACCGGCCCCAGAAAAGGTCCAAACTCGAAATTCCAAGTACAGTTTCTACTGAAGCTAGTCGCTTTCACACCCTCATAATGGTAAAAAAGTTGAACCACTGTACATCGAGGACTATTTGTAGATACTTAACAGTAGAGTCACATCGTACACATCTTTAACGTGCAAGAATTCTGTCGTGTGTCCTTCGCAAACAGAGAAAGAATTCAAATAATGTGGGAACAGCCCTGCTAGTGGCTGGAAGAGCGTGGCCCCGGGAGGGGTGCCTGAAACCAGCACCGCTGGTCGGCTGAGAACTTCGGAAAGATGGGGTGAGTGACTGTAAGGGTTTGATCCAAAAAGTGAAACCATTTTTTCCTGGCGGCAGGTATGAGAGTGGTGATAGAAGAAAGTAAGGAATTCGTTGAGCGTCATAATGAAGAGTGAGGGACTCTGGTAAAAGTATTCTCACCATTGACCACACTAAACCAAGGATCGGAGCTGTACTTGGTTTTGTATCTGAAGGACTTTCAAGGTTACCGTTGCCCGTAGATGAATTGCGCCCCCCTGACGTGGTTGAATTCAAACCACGTTAAACATGACCTCACCGTATCTCTGCTGAGCTTCTGTGAGGCTCACGGGGGTAATGTAGCATGCCAGAATTTGCAAGCCAATAAATAAGTGTCAGGGCTAGGATTCAAACCCATGCTGCCAGCAATGCCTAAATATGTACGTAGCCCCTGCTCTTTATTGCCTCATTTATAACTCTGTCACGTAACAAGGAGAATGACGATGGCTCTGGGCTGGCCAACTGGGCTTACCCAATACTAAAGGATTTCCTGGGACTTTCACTTTTTTTTTTTTTTTTAAGAGAGAGAGCAGGGAGAGAGAGAACGAGAGAGCATGGGAGTGGGTGGGGAGGAGAGTAGAGGGGCAGAGGATGATGTAGAGAGAGAATCTTAAGCAGGCTCCACGCCCAATATGGAGCCCCTCGTAGGGTTCCATCTCATGACCCTGAAATCATGACCTGAGCTGAAATCAAGAGTCAGACTCTTTACTGACTGAGCCACCCCAGGCGCCCTGGGACTTTCACTTTTAAAATTAAGATAGTCCCAGGCAAATTGTGGTGGTCAGTCAGTCTGTTTGGGTTTTGGAAGACTTAACTGATCTTCCTATTCTTTTTTTTTTTTTTTTTAAGATTTTATTTATTTATTTGAGAGAGAGTGAGAGAGAGCATGAGCAGGGAGAGGGGCAGAAAGAGAGGAAGAAGTAGGCTCCCCCCCGAGCAGGGAGCCCGATGCTGATGCTGATGGGGGTATCCATCCCAGGACCCTGAGATCATGACCTAAGTCGAAGATAGACATTTAATGGACTGAGCCACCCAGGTGCCCCGATCTTTCTATTCTGAATGCTTCCTCTGACTTTCTGTGCCTGGACCTTATTTTGAGCCATAGTTCCAGGAATAATGCCTTGAAGGTTAAAACAGAGCCTGTGGATAAATTAAGTCTATGCGACCTAAGAGAAGCCCATTTGCCAATGACTTTGAACTCTTTGAGTCTTTTTTGAAATCCTGAGCTCTATTAAAATCAATACTCTGATAATGCAAGTAATCACCAAGTGACTCAGGTGCTTTGTGAATCTGTTTTCATGATTTTCAAGAGCTTGTGGATTGTAATAAGATAAACAAAGCCAGTGACAAAAAGTGTCAGGTTGCAGTACCTTTTCCCACAAGAGGTTAAAACAGAAGTAGATTAGAAATAAGTGATGGCTAGGAAGCTCTCCAAAGAAGATACACAGATGGCCGATAAGCACATGATGAGATGTCCATCATCATCGGCCTTCAGGGAGATGCACAGCCAAACCACAATGAGATCCTGCTTCACATCCACTGGGCCAGCTCTAATAAAAAAGATGGTCAGTAACAAGTGTTGGCAAGGATGCGGAGAAATTAGAACTCCTGCACCACTGGCGGGAAGGTAAAACGGTGCCGCGGACTTCAGAAAATAGGCTGGCACTTCCTCAAATCATTAAACACAGAGTTAGCTCGAGACCCAGCAGTCCTACACCTAGATCCATACCCAAGGGAAACGGAAACACGTCCACACAAAAACTTGCCTGTGAATGTGTACAGGGGCACCATTTGCAATAGCTGAAACGTGGAAACTACCGAAATGTCCATTAGTAATGGATAAAGAAAATGCGGAATTTCCACACAATGGGATATCGTCAGCCATAAAAAAAGGAAGTACTGATGAATGCTACTAAGTGGATGAACCTATAAATATTATGCTAAAAAACGAAAGAAGTTAGACGCAAAAGTTCACATATTGTGTAGGAAATATCCAAAATCGGTGAATGTAGAAGGATAGAAGGTAGGTTAGTGGTTTCCAGTGGCTGGAAGCCTGGGGAATTGTGGAGTAATGGCCAAGGACCGTGGAGTGTCTTTGGGGGGTAATAGAAATATTTTAAATCTGGTTTTGGTGATGGATGTGCAGCACAACTTTGTGAATATACTAAAACCCACTGAATTGTGTACTTAAAACAGATGAATTTTATGGTATGTGAGTTATATTTCAACGAAACGATAAGGGAAAAAAAAAAAAGGAAAGGAAGGAAGGAAGGAAAGAAAGAAAAATGGAAAAGATGAGAGATTGTTCTAAGCCTTGCTTCTGTCTCGAGGCACAGCCCAGACCACATTGTCAACCTTCTGACCCAAGGAGGTTAAGTCAAACCCAAGGTCAGCAATCCGCACGTCATCAGCCCTCCCTCCAGGTTCAGCCGGAAAGTTCTAGGGATTTTAGTCTCTTAAGTAAAAGTAAAAGTAAGTAATCAGATCACCACTCTCCCACCACAGGCGATGGAAGGGCTAAAAGGGACTCTGGTTTGTTGAGCTTTTACCATTGTCCAGAGTTTAGGTTGAATCTATAGGAATCCACTTTAAGAACTCTAATTATCTTGGTCAATAGGAGAGAGAGTTTATTTAGGATTTTATTTTATTTTTTATCTTCAAAGATTTTATTTACTTCCTTGAAAGAGAGCGAGAGAGAGAGCACAGAGGGAGAGGGAAAAGCAGGCTCCCCACTGAGTGGAGAGCCCAACACGGGGCTTGATCCCAGGACCCCGAGATCATGACTTGAGCCGAAGGCAGACGCTTAACTGACTGAGCCACCCAGGCGTCCCTTATTTAGGATTTTAAAATAATATTTAGTCCATTCCCTATGTCCTGGAACCTAGCAAGGAAAGAAAGCTGATCACTAACATGCTCTGAGGCCAGTTTTTTGGTTTTTTGTTTTTTGTTTTTTTTTTTAAAAGAAGTCAAGATCCTTCCTTTGCACTCAACTGATAGGAAATGTCTGATTATTCAACCTGGGGAGAGTACACAATAGAACTGCAGAAACACTGTCTCCGGTGAAGGGTGCTGCTTCACCAGTGAAGGTGAAGGGTTTGCTAAGCAAACTGACATTATTGACCTAACACACCTCAAGGATTAGATAAACCTACAGGAGAGAAACAGTCTTGTTTCTGAAGTTCACCAGGTGCAAGTGTGTGAATGAAGCTGGTAAATAGGAACTCCCTTTCCTGAGCAATGCCTCTGTCTGGAAGCATCACTCAAGAACGGGGAGTTAGTTCTTGCTGTTGGAGGTCATTTGGAAAAAATTATAAACCGTTTTCCTTAAAGCAATAAATAAGAAAATACTGATATCGTCGCTCCAACCATTTAAGCTTCTCTTTTCACTTAGGCAGGATGACTTTTCCACGAAGAACTCCAAGTTTAAGGCACATTATTCTCTTCGGTAAGTTTCTCAGGAACAATTTCGTGCCCAGGCCCGGGCGGGCTGTGTGCCTGGTTGTTAGAAGCGGGGCCGGTCAGCCACACCCTGGGTTTGAATCCTGGCTCTGCTGTTGACTTAGCTACTTAACCTCTTTATGTCTCATTTCCGCTTCCGTAAAACGAGCGGAGCGATATTAAGAGCTTCTTGCCGCAAAGATTAAGGAAGTGAACGTATGTAAAGCACTTAGGATAGTGTCAGGTGCTCTGTGCCTTAGCTCCATGGTCATGCCTTACCCAACCAGGCATCGGGCCTAAAACAACAAATTAATCTGAGCAGCTCACCCTCACTGTGTCGCACCGCCCCGGGAAACAGTATTTGTAGAAGGGCGCAGTCGTTAGACCGCGGATGGGTGAAGCTAATGCTTTCTGAGCAGAATCCTAATACGAAGAAAGGAGTCCGAGGCCTGGTGGATGAAAGAATAGAACGGATAACTGGGACTAAGGTTGAGAATATGTTTTCTTAGGCAGGGAAGTCTGTAGAATCCCACCGATGATTTTTTTTTCTAAGTTTACTTATAAAGAACACAATACAGGGGCGCCTGGGTGGGTCAGTGGGTTAAAGCCTCTGCCTTCGGCTCAGGTCATGATCTCAGGGTCCTGGGATCGAGCCCCTCATCCCGCTCTCTGCTCAGCAGGGAGCCTGCTTCCCCCTCTCTCTCTGCCTGCCTCTCTGCCTACTTGTGATCTCTCTCTCTGTGTCAAATAAATAAATAAAATCTTTAAAAAAAAAAAAAAAGAATCTGCCTTTGGCTCAGGTCATGATCTCAGGGTCCTGGGATCGAGCCCCGCATCGGGCTCTCTGCTCAGCAGGGAGCCTGCTTCCCCCTCTCTCTCTGCTTGCCTCTCTGCCTACTTGTGATCTCTCTCTCTCTGTCAAATAAATAAATAAAATCTTAAAAAAAAGAACACAATGCATTATTTCAAGAGACCGTTCTATCTCCTTCATTTTCTGGAATGTTTGGTGAGAGTCTGCTACCTAAGTCAGGCATGTAAGGTGACACATGAGTTAAAATAATTGCTTCCTATTAGAATAGCTTTTTAGGATTTTAGTTGTAACAATTTCACATCTCCTATTAGATACAAGTACTTTTTGTCTGATGCAAGTATATACATTTTCAATGTGTTAGCATTTAATTTTCAGTTTTGCTCAAAAAACATGCCCACTTTGGTAGACCTCATGTTCATAGAGACAAAAATTTCACATACCAACATGAGAAATGAGTAGTGGATATGGACAGAAAGCACATGTAGTATGTCATTTAAATATTTTAACAATTGATTTACCAGGATCTCATTTTCTTTTCTTTCTTTTTTTTTTTTTTTAAGATTTTATTTATTTATTTGACAGAGAGGGATCACAAGTAGGCAGAGAGGCAGGCAGAGAGAGAGAGGGAAGCAGGCTCCCTGCTGAGCAGAGAGCGGGATGCGGGGCTCGATCCCAGGACCCTGAGATCATGACCTGAGCCGAAGGCAGAGGCTTTAACCCACTGAGCCACTCAGGCGCCCCAGGATCTCATTTTCTTAAAGC
>CM052894.1:69154717-69196594 GCA_028534135.1 Potos flavus | reverse complement strand
CTTCTCCTTCTTCTCCTCTTCTTTTGGCTTTGTTTTTGTTTGTTAGCATTTTCTTACTTTCTGGTGCCATGAGATGCTCCCGCCTCATTTTGTACACTCCCTGCCCCATACTTAACCAGTTCTCCATGGGGCACAGGTTCCTTTTATTGGAGAAAGGCATTTAGAAACCAAGATCTGGGCACTCGGGGTGCTCATTGCTGCTGTAATGTCAGTGTTTTTAGATTCTGTCCGGGGACCGAGCTGGGAAGTGATAAGCTTGTTTATATATAACATGTGTACCATACACATCTGTGTTCCTGTATCTTCGTATGTATATTAAAAACCCGTGAATTCCCACCAGTATCTCTGTTTCCAACTCAACACCACCAGGTTCATTGTGGTTTTCTCCTCTCCACATTTGTAGGTTTTTTTCACTGACTGACAAAGCTGACTCTCAGTACCTGGAACATATTTACCTTTTCGTTCAAACCGAATACACCTGTGAAATTGTCTCAGAATTGCTAACCCACATCCCTGTGGGAAACACCTCACTAACCAGCGGGCAGCATTCCTGCACGGTCCTTTCTGTCTTCGCCTTACAGGAGCCGATTGGAATACCATTTTCTAATATAACTGAGGTTAGTTCACCACCTCCTTCAGTATAGTCATGTTATTCATTGACAGTATATTTACGTTCATTTTTCACCATTTTTTAAAGATTATATTTATTTGTTTATTTGTTTATTTATTTATTTATTTTGAGAGAGAGAGAGAGAGAGCACAAGTGGGGTGAGGGACAGAGGGAGAAGCAGAACCCCCTGCTGAGCAAGGGACCTGACATGGGGCTCGATCCCAGGACCCTGAGATCATGGCCTGAGCCAAAGGCAGACGGTTCACCGATTAACCACCATTTTTCACTATCTGTATTCCACTTTAGATTCCCCATACACACTGTTTTTTTTTTTTTTTTTAAGTTCACATGCAGTAAAATTCTCTCCTCATAGTATACAGTTCTGTAGGGGCTTTCTGTTGTATGTTTGCTGTTCCTTAGGTTTGACAGATGCATGGTAGGTGTCTACCTCTGTAGTCAGGGTATGGAATAGTCTGAACAGTGCCATCACCTTCCAAACCCCCTCTTGCTGCCTTTTAGACATCAAAACCCTTCTTCCAACCTCACTTCCTGTCAACCCCTGATCTGTTTTCTAGCCATGTGGTTCTCTCTTTTACAAAGTGTCTTATTAGTGGAATCATGCAGTTCATATTACCTTTTGGATCTGGCTTTTTCCAGCTAGCAAAATGCTTTGGACATTCTCGTGTGTTGTGGTATGAATCAACAGTTTCTTCCTTTTTACTGCTGAGTACTGTCCCACAGTATGGGGTAAAATATGGTCTGTCTATCCACCGATTTATCCATTCATCATTAGAAAGGTATCTAAATTGTTTTTAGTTTTGAGCGATTATGAATAAAGTTGCTATAAACATGCATGTACAAGTTTTTGTGTGAACATAGTTTTAATTTCTCTTAGGTTAAATTTTAGGAATGAGATTGTTGGATCTATGATAAGTATATAGAGATCCATCTTTTTTTTAATAACCATTCTTTTAAAGATTTTATTTATTCGACAGAGAGAAAGAGAGCACAAGCAGGGGGAGTGACAGGCAGAGGGGGAAGCAGGCTCCCTACTGAGCAGGGAGCCCAATGTGGGGCTCCATCCCAGGACCCTGGGATCATGACATGAACTGAAGGCAGGTGCTTAACTGACTCAGCCACCCAGGCATCCCTTTAATAACAGTTTTGTTGTGATATAATTTACAGAGCATCAAATGTACAATGAAATGTTATTAGTACATCTGTTTGCAATATATACATACGTCAAATCATGTAGAACACCTAACACTAATACAGTGTTATATGTCAATTATGTCTCAAAGGAAAAAGAAAACAAACACCACCATCTCACTGAGTTAAACACTTAAAAAAGTGTCGTTAGTATAATGACAGAGTCATGCAAATATCACCACTATGCAATTTTAGGACACTTTCACTGGCGTACAAAGAAACCATATACGCCTTGGCAGTCATTCCCGGTCCCCTGGTCCCCCAGCCCCTGGCAACCACTAATACACCTTCTGTCTCTGTGGGTTTGTCTATTCTGGACATTTCAGACAGATGGAATCATACCACCTTTTTTAATCTTTCATAATTCGCATACTTCACTTAGCATTATGTTTTCAAATTTCATCCATGTTGTAACAGATATCAATGCTCCATTTTTTAATGGCCAAATAATATTCCATTATATGGATATACCACATTTTGTTTATCTACTCATCAGCTGATGGACATTTGCATTATTTCTCTTTTTTAGCTATTATGAGTAATGTTGCCGTGAACATTTAGGTGCAAGTTTTTGTATGGATGTTTGTTTTTGCTTCTCTTGGGTATATACCTAGGAGAGGAATTGCTGAATAATGTACTAACCATTTGAGGAAATGCCAGACTGTTTTCTAAAGTAGCTGTATCCCTTTTCAGTCACATCGGAATTGAGTAAGGATTCCAGTGACCCCATTGCCTCGCCAACACTTGTTATTGTTTGTTTTATATTATAGTCATTTTAATATGAAGTGGTATCTTACTGTATTTGGTGACATGTTTTTTCCCCTCCTTTTTAAAAAAATGATAATTGAAGTACAGTTGACATACAGTATTATATTCGCTTCAGGGGTACAGCAGCAACTTGACAATTACGTACGTTAGGAAATGCTCCCCGTGGTAAGTGTAGTTACCGTCTGTCACCATACAAAGTCATTACAACATTGTTGACTACATTCCTTATGCTGTACTTTTCATCCCTTGACTTACTTATTTTATAACTAGAAGTTCGTACCTCCTAATTCCCTTCACCTATTTCGCCCATCATTCCATCCCCATGATACATTTTTTTTTCAATTAAAATACAGTTCACAGTGTTGTATCAGTGTCAGGTGGTCAACCTCAGGATTCGCCACCTTCACACGCTCCGCTGTGCTCACGGCCATCGCTCCCGTCTCACGGTACAGCACAGTTACAGTGGCACTGACTGTTCCCTGGGCTGTGCCTCTTGTCCCGGTGACTGACTCACCCCATAACTGAGGTCCTGTACCTCTCACTCCCCTTCACCCATCTTGTTCCTCCCTCCACCCCCTTCCCCTCTGGTGACCATTAGTTTGTTCTCTGCATCCATGGGCCTGTGTCTGTTTTCCTTTGTTTTTTAGATTCTACATATAAGCAAAATCATATGGTGTTTGTCTTTCTATGTCCAACTTATTCCACTTAGCATTATACCCTTTAGGTCCATCCGTGTTGTCACAGAGGGCAAGATTTCATTCTTTAAAAAAAATTTTTTTTAGGCTGAGTAAATTCCATGTATATATTGCCATACACACACACACACACACACACACACGCACGCACACACACACACATATATATGGATAAAGAAGATGTGGAGATGTGAAGATGTGAAAGAAGATGTGGAATATATCTGTATATATCTGTATATATTCCACATCTTCTTTACCCATTCATCTAATGATGGACGCTTGGGCTGCTTCCAAATCTTGGCAATTGTAAATAATGCTGCAATGAACGTAGGGGTGCATATAGCTTTTTGAATTAGTGTTTTTGTTTTCTTTGGATGAATACCCAGGAGTGGAATTACCGGATCATATAGTATTTCTTTTTTTTTTTTTTTTTTTTTTTTAAGATTTTATTTATTTATTTATTTGAGAGAGAGAGCATGAGAGGGGGGAGGGTCAGAGATAGAAGCAGACTCCCCGCTGAGCAGGGAGCCCAATGCGGGACTCCATCCTGGGACCCCAGGATCATGACCTGAGCCAAAGGAAGTTGCTTAACCAACTAAGCCACCCAGGCGCCCTCTATTTTTGTTTTTAATTTTTTGAGGGAGCTCAACACTGTTTTCCACAGTGGTTGCACCAGTTTGCATTCCCACCAACAGTACGAGAGGGTTCCCCTTTCTCCACATCCTTGCCAACATTTGTTATTTCTTGTCTTTTCATTCTAGCCATTGTGATAGGTGTGATGTGGTATCTCATGGTGATTTTGATTTGCATTGCCCTGATGAAAAATGATGTTGAGCATGTTTTTGTGTGTCTGTTTGCCACATGATACACTTTTGATTTTTTTAAAAAAAGGAGAGCCATGGAGTTAAAATAAAGAGCCACTGACTTGGAAATCCTTCAAAATGCACAAAAAGTTTCTTAGTCTTGTTGCAGCTCACAGATATTTCTTTTTTATTTTTAAAGATTTTATTTATTTGAGAGAGAGTGTACCAGCTGTGGGAGAGAGGGGCAGAGGGAGAGGCAGGCTCCCCACTGAGCAGGGAGCCCACTGTGGGACTCGATCCCAGTCCCTTGAGATCATGACCTGAGCTGAAGGCAGTCACTTCACCGACTGAGCCACCCAGGCGCCCCTCATAGCTGTTTCTCTTTCTCTAATCCACTTCTCCTCAAACCCCAGCATTCAACTGAAAAAAAAAAAAAAAAAAAAGAGTGATTTCTGAGTTTATGCATTGTATAAAAATATTATCTTCCCCTCATAATTGCATATGTACCAAATTTCAGATGTTTTATTGACCAAGTAGATTTTTCTCTTGGGGGCTGGTGACCGGAGCCCTAGCTGAGGAACCTTGACATAATATATAACACTGTGTCTGTTCAAACCCATTCAAAGTTCCAAACAACTGAAGACTAAGTAAAATGTGGCATAGACTCCATTAGTAAATTAGAAACTTTCTGAGATTTCTTTGGGTGAGAAACCAAATGAGATATTATTTGCAAGTGCCAAAGGAGCCCCCACACCTTTGCCTATGGAAACCAAGAATTCCTCAGTTGAAGTCATACTTTGAGCCCCTTACTCCACCAGCGATGGCTGGGTGGCCAAGTGGGAGAGCCAATCCATGACTTTCCCTTACCCCAGCCCCCTGACTGTTGTAAACTACAGAGCTGGGGCTTCAAGCTCAAAGGGGACATTTCTCAAAGTAGAGCTCATCTAGCTAGCAGCAGTCCCACATTAACTTTAGAGATCATGGCTACAGATTAAACGGACATGATTTCCCTGTTTGGCAGATCATTTTTTTTTCTGGCCATGATATCTAGAAATCAGAATAACATTAGCCATTAACGTGGACTCTTATGCGAAAGGAACAAATTTTGGATACTATGCAGAACCAAGAGCTCTGTGTCCTGTGTTCCTGGCTGATAAAGGAAATATGTTTCTTTTTTTTAAAGCTAAAAAGCGAGATCTGTGTCATACGTCAGAGACATATTCTCATTATTTTTGCCGAATAGGATAACTTTGTAGAAGTCGTCACTCGTGATCTAGTTGACAACCTAGTTAAATAATTGGATCCAAATTATTACAGTGTCACGAGGAGCATCAGTAGAAGAAACAGATGTCCTTTATAATAATGTAATAAAATGAAATGAGCAGAATTAAAGCAAAGTTAAAATGCACACCAACATTTCACACAGAATGTCATTAAAACCACACCTTAAAGAAAGCATAGATTTTAATATGCTCTACAAGAAAGTATTGTTTAATATAAACTGCAATAAATAATATAGGCTACAGTTGGCTGTCGCTATTCGCACAATAACCTGAAAATGCCACCAATTTTTCATACTTTGGAGGATCTTCACATTTTGGATGGGATTCTAGTCATTTCTATTTTATGCCTTTACAATTGTGAAATAAGCCTGGAGGTTCTGATGAAAGTTTCATCAGTCTTGACACCCTGAATTTTCTTAAATGTAAAGGCAAGTCTGAATCATCATGCTTGACTCAATTCTGTTTGGTAGATTTCTTGAACAGTGTTTGGTCCCGTGCTGGGAATTTCATAGCCCTTCATGCAGCGTCCACAGTGGTCCAAAAAGATGGTTTTAAAGAAGTCAGGCCTATTTTCGTCCCGAGGGAGCACCTGAGTGCTCTGAGTCAGAGTAAGACAGGGTGTTTACCGGAAGGCTACTGGGTCACTCTCAGGATCACAAGAAGAGCCTGGGGGAGCTGGGGGTTCTGGGAAGCTGGACGTAGATACTAAGAAATCAAAGCCATGAAGCTTTTAGTCGTTGTCTAAGACTCCTCCACGTGGGAGTAGATGTGGCCACTACACATAGTAGACATTTGATTACAATCCTGACCCTTCCTCGCTGAAAAGGAAAAGGCTTCCTTCCAACAGTGAAGCTGCAACAGGAGAGTCCTGGCCGAGGACTCAGGTTGGTGCTAGGGCTGTTCTGGGACTATGCTCGGCCTGGGTCCCAAGCCTGCCCAGCAGAAGGGAACTGCTAAACCAACAAAAATCCATGAATCTAGGTCTTCTGAGTCCACGCCTAGGATCCTTTTGGTATGTCTGGTACACAACTCTTTCATGGACTCGGCCCAGCCTTGCACTGAAGCTCAGAGAGCTGGCGAGGGGCCATTTGCTGGCGCGAGCCCTGTCCAGGCTGACCTCTTGCAAGCCACTGGGCCGCCCTCCCAGAAGGACTCCTCAACTGGCCTTGGATTCCATTCTTCAGGTCACCCATTCTCAAAGCGTGTCTCCGTTATGTGTGTCAGGGGGGAGAAAAGGAATGTAGCTTTATTAAGTAAATAACCAAGTTTTTAAAAGTAATTGAATGTAATAATCCTTAGCATTCCTTCAAAACAAGAATGCTAGAAGGGAGGAGGACGGGAAATTCCGTTTCTAATTCCATGGGGATGTATGTCCATGTGCACGAGATTCAAGAGACCAAAACAAAGATACCGCATGCCAGAGAAGAAACCTGACGATTATATCAATTCTTCCCAAATTAAATGTGTAATTTATTGTTAGCAATGTAATAGAAACCCTGTATAATTTTAGGGGGCAGGAAAGGGGGCTTAATAAAATAATTCACTGGTTAGTCGGGAAGAGCAAACGGGCAAAAAGTTCCAAGTTATAATTTGTAATTGAGCTGCTTCTCCTTGGACCTCCCTGGTGGGGAGTCAGAGGATGTATTGTTTGGCAGTTGCTAGGGGAGACCTCTGTCAGCCAACACCGTGCATCCTGGGGAAACACCGCAAACCGATAGAAGATGACGTTAATTACTCAATGAATAATGTCAGAAAAAAATTATACAGTAGGATAATATTCTAGGTCTTACCTGATGTTTACACCTAATATTATTTCCCCATTCTGGCCCTCTACCATTCAATCAAGACCATTCTGGGCTCAGGATGGAACACAGAAAATATAGCTAGATTCTCTTCCTCGTTTGAAAGTCAAAAGCCCTTCGAGAAAGGAAAAAGGACTCTGAATAAACAGAGCATCTGGGGGGAAAAGAAAGGACCAAGGCCTCACTAAAAACCCTCACTGAGAATTAGAAGTCCGCGTGACCGCACAGGGGAATTCTGAGGGTGGGATTCGGGACTGGGTGTTTCTACAAGCACCCCAGGGGATTTTGTCTTGGTGGGGTGGGAGAACCCGCGGGCCGGATTAGTGGCTTCCCACCTGGCTGCAAAGTAGACTCTTGCCCGGGGTGTGGGATGTCCTGGTGGAAACCCCAGCCCAGAGATCTGTAGACTCAGAGGGAGGGAGGGAGCCCAGGCCGCTGAAGGCATCACAGTAAGGCTCCCAGTGAGATTTTAATAGAGCTGGGAACTCCCGGCAAAATGGATTTCCTTCCCCGGTCACAGTGTGAGACATTGTATTCTCGGTAGTGGGATGGTTTTTAAGGATGGTATTCAAGCTCGTCTTCGCAGTACACCTGTTTCTTCTCTTTCTCCTTACTTTCTGAATTTCCTATAACAAATTAAAATGTGCCGGCGAGTTGGGAGACCTCTACCTAAGGCAGCGATCTGCAGAACTGTGGTCCCTGGGCCAGCAGCATCAGCATCACCTGGGAACTTGCTAGAAATGTAGTTTCTGTGTCCTAAGCCTGATAACATCTGGCATGAGAAACTGTGTGTGAGGGGTGAAGGGGGGAGCACTCCGTAATTTAACAGAGGTGATCTTGACGCACCCTCCCCTTTCCGAACCAATGATTCTCTTAAAGAGAAACTTTTAAAACTACTGATGCCTGGAACCCACCGGCCCCCTCCTGACTTTGATTTGGTCAGTCAAGTGTGGGGTTCCTCAGATAGTTATAATGTTCTGAAGTTTGAGAACCGCTGGGCTTCAGAAGAACACCCCACCCTTTCCACAACAGAACTGTCTTTTGAAACTAGAAACTAGAAGTGAACCCAAGAGAAACAAGTGTGTGTGTGTCTGGGGTGGGGGGGGTATAATTAAAGAAAGACAGTGTTTTGAAAATAGAAGGATTTTGAGGTTCAAGCATAAGTTTGTGAGGGTGGTACATATATCGATTTTGGCCAATATTGATGATTTTTATTATAATGGGACTGTTGCCCATTTTTCTTTAGGAGATGATTTCTCCTATGATTGTAGTTGCATTTTTAGTATCTGATGACTGAAAATATTATATAAAGATCAGGAAATGAATCTGGTAACATCTTAAATGAATTTTTATTCTTTACAGCAGCATCTAAAAGACCTTTGAAAAATAGCAATATACAGAGAGCACTATCACTTTTTCAGAAAATGTCAGTAGCCATAAAAACTGTCTTATGATACTGTCAGGAAGCCTGAGGTCTCTAAGTTAGGATTTTTATACCTTTATTTAAAAGTGCTGGAGGGGCACCTGGCTGGCTCAGTCAGAAGAGCGTGCAACTCTTGATTTCTGGGTCGTGAGTTTGGGCCTCACATTGGGTGTAGAGATTACTAAAAAAATAGATTAACTTAAAAAAATTTTTTTAATAAAAGAGAGAGATTAAATTTTTTTATAGGTTTTTTTTTTTTCAAAGATCCCATTTATTCGACAGAGAGAGAGAGAGATCACAAGTAGGCAGAGAGGCAGACGGGGGCGGGGGGGGGGGGGGGCGGGAACCAGGCTCCCTGCTGAGCAGAGAGCCCGATGCGGGACTCAATCCCAGGACCCTGAGATCATGACCTGAGCCGAAGGCAGAGGCTTTAAACCACTGAGCCACCCAGGCACCCCAAAAGAGAGAGATTATATTGATTTTTTTTCTGCTTATCTTTACATGATGTGAAATTTATAAAATCTTTTTAGAAGGTTTAGGACACACTAGTAAATTATACTCAACGTATTATATTCCAATTATTTGCAATTTAACCACCCATTTATGGTATCTCTGATATTCTCTAGTAATTACAATATTAGTTTATTATACCACCACATTTCTCCATTAGGTCAGAAAAGAGCACTTACCATAAAACTCAATATAAGTTATTTCTGAATGGAACATTTCTATCCTTTCATAATTAAAGACATTTCTAAAAGTAGGACTAATTTCTCTGAATGTGTCATCTTTTGTGACATTTTCTTAATTTTAGGCCAAATATCACAACTTCTACTTCTTTCTGCTTTTTTGTTGTTTCTTTTTTCTTTCTTCCTTCTCCCTTCTTTCCTTTAAAATATGTTTTAAAATTTCGCTCACTGTAAGGACGCCTGGGTGGCTCAATTAGTTAAGCATCTGCCTTCGGCTCAGGTCATGATCTCAGGGTCCTGGAATCAGGCTCCATGTTGGGCTCCCTGCTCGACAGGGAGTCTGCTTCTCCCTCTACCTCCCCCTCTCATGTTTTCTCTCTCTCTTAAATAAATAAGTAAAATCTTTTAAAATTTTTTATTCAGTTCAGTTGGATATTTTTCTAATAATCCAATAATCCCGAATAATTTAAGGGACATAATTTGTTAACTAGATAGTTAATAGTTAAATAAGTTTAGTTAGAAACCGTTCTATAATTTAAAGCGTCTTAACGACAGGGATTCCATTACCTTCCACCTTGCTGAGCATCTTTTAAAACAAAAGTTGAAGGCTGGAAACTCAGCCAGTGACCAAACATAACTTGTTTTCACTGAGGTTTGTTGACTTTTGGAAGGAATTTCTCTAACTCCTCTAAATGTTTCTATTTTGCATAATGTGCGTGTGTACTCATAAATGTTCTTATCTTCAAACCAATACAACGAGTCAACAAAACTGTGGACGGGGTTCCACCCAAGAAATGGCAGCAGTGTCCCTTTTGCCTAGGAGTGTGGCCTTTTCCTCCGTGGACAGGCTCCTGGCGGGGGGTCCGGACTGCTGTGCGCCCCGGCTTGCGGCAGCTTCGCTCTGCCCTGCCTGGGTCTTTACAGAAGGCTGGGGCGCGTCAGGAAGCAGGCCAGGGAGTGCTGGGGCAGCAAGAACATCAGCCTGGCCAAAGATCCCCCTTCTATCTGTCTTATCCTTGAAACTCAACTTAAGCCATCATTGCCCACTAGAATCTGTTCCTAGCCCAGCAATCATTGCCTTCTTTGAGGTCCTCTCCCTATTACTTTGAATATGCCCTTGTTCCTGCACGTATCACGTTTCCTTAGAATTATTTGTGTACATTTCCCTCACCAGACCAGGGACCCTCAGGACAGTGACTTTTCAGCCTTGGACAAGGGAAGTGTCCCATAAGGACTAATGAAGAGATGGAAGGCCAGCCACGTTGGCTAATGCCCTCAGATGAGCATGAAGAAGAGAACCATGCAAAATCACATTGCTGTGGGGTCACACAGGGCACATATCCCCTCTTGCAGCCTTCTCCCCCTCTTCTGTTTTATGTCCCGGACTCAGCCATACAGATATTTATAATTTTCTGAACATACCATGTGATTTCATGCAGCTCTGTGCCTTTCCACTTTCACATTTACACGCACACCCAAGTCGGGGAAGAGAGGGAAGGGTGGGCAAAACCGTAGCCTTCTTTCAAGTCTCAGCTCATGTATTTTGTTCCCCAAGAAAATTTGACCTCTGTCTTCCAAAGTCGAGCTGGATGTCCCTCCTCTGTGCTCCCACAACATCCTTTCTTTTTAACTGAGCGGCCTGTTTAATCCGTGCCCTCCATTTCTTCTAGAAAAGAGAATGACAGAGACCCATACCCAAATGAATGTTCTCTGATCATCGGACACACTGAGATGCCCACAGCCTCCTGCATTTGCACCCCCTAATGTAGATGTTTACTGAGCTCCATAGCGTGTGACCCCAAACTTATTTCTGCCAGTTGTACCTGTAAATGAAGTTAAGTCATGGACTTTCATGTGACTTAAATGAAAAGCATACGAGTGAAAAAAAAGAGTAGTGTTTTCTATGAGAACAATGGATGGTTTGGAAAGATAAACGTCTATAAAGTTGTCCTGTTGACTCAGGTGTAGGCAAGAGAACAAGGATGGGATGGGCAGGCAGAAATCTTGAAAGGATCTCCTCTCACATTGCTTAAGGGCATGGAACTTTTAAATGGGCTGTGTAGAATCCCAAACTGGAAATTGTTGAAGATGCCAAATGAGAGTGGTTTTTGGAACTCCTATCAGCATACCCACACCACAGTAGAACCCTTCAGATGTGCATCGAAGATTAACGATTAGATTAGATTTTTACCTGCCCAGTCATGGATTGTACTGAAATGATTGGGATGGAGGTGGGAGGCTGTTTGTCTCCCTCATTTTGACTCTGAGTTTCTTGAACACAGGGATCACATCTTGCTTCCGTTGGGAGTACCTATGCCTAGGAAGAGTGTTTGGATCCTTTAGAGGACTTTCTCTAAGGGCTTCTTGACTCAAGGGAACTCCTGAATGTATTTTTGGTTCAGGGGATCAGGGGGTTTCAACAGTAAGGTCTTTTTTCCATTATGGCCACTAGGGGGCAATGTAGCTGCATTCTTTGGGAATGGCCATCCTGGGGAGCTTGTCTCTAAGCTAGATCCCCTAAACTGTGATGAGCCCCCCTAAAATGGGTTGGAGAATCTATGGCATACAGCTCTCGCCAACACTGGTATTCTTTGTATATGTGTTTCCTTTGTTTATTGTGGGAGCTCACTGATTCCATCTTTTCTAAACAATAAAAGGACCAAGTAGTAACCACCACCTCATTAAGTTAATTATTAAGCCCAGCCAGTTCTGGAAGGAAGAAAAGTAAATAGGAAGTAGAGAAAAAGCCCCTCATACAAATTAGTGTAAGGATGACAAATTCGTATGGGACGTTATAGTGAGGGCTTGGAGGGAGCACTACTGAGAAATTTATGGAGACTGTGTCCCTGTGAATGAACAGACGTCAACCCTTCCTCCCTCTTCCTTTTTCAGCTCTGATGGGCTGGAATCACAGACTCCAAAAATTAAGCTACTGGTTGCTTATAAGAAAGAATGTCCTTTTCTAGGACCAAGGCGGTAGTGAGATGAAAAAGAATTCAAGACATTGCCTTTAAAAGAAGAAAAAAAAAACCTGTGAAAGTTAAAAAGAACGATTAGTTTGCTTTTGAGTGAGTTGCCGTGCTGAATTACAGCGGAACGGATGGCCTGTGGTGTGGAAGGGTCTTCCAACAATGCAGCCTGGGCCCAGGGGAGGCGAGGCCGCCTACGTCACCAGAACTGCTTCCAAAGAAGCAGTAAAGCATGACTATTCCAAAGTACTACTGGAGAATTAATTAAATCTAAAACGAGATAAATAATCCTGTGTACAGTTTTTGTAGCATCTTGAACTAGCCGACCGAGAGGTGGAGTGATTCAGGTCACAGGGCGTGGAGGGAACCTGTGACCTGGGCTTGAGACTCACCTCTGCCTCCAGCTGGTGACCAAGGTCAAGGGTCCTGTTCCATCTCTACCCCAGGTACCAGTTCGACATGGCCCCTCCGTGAAATATGGGGACGGGGCGACTGGACAGCAAAGGATCTCAAGACCTCCCCCAGGTCTAGACACTCATATCTTCCTTTTCCAGGAAGTAACCCTTAGGTACTTGCCCTCAACTTCCTTCTGTTTCCGAAACACAACTATTTTAGAGGTCATGTGCAAAAAACACAGCAATCACACCAATTGGTCTTTCCCCATCCACACTTAATTTACCTTTTTGCTTACACCTGGCAGGGTTCAAGATATGGTTGGAACGGCTACAAGAGGATTTTTCCAATGGAACGAGAACGATGTTACTGTGTAAACCACATCAATTCTAAGTGTTGTGTTCGGAACAGAAATGCAAATCCAGTATTTGCCCTCTCGCTGCTCACAGTTGAAGGGAGTGGTGGCTGCTTACTCCAAATGGGTAAGAAAATACATATACAGACATTTCAAGTCTGTACTAACATGTAAGGGTTTTTTTTTTTAAGGGTTTTTTTTGTTTGTTTGTTTGTTTGACTGCTGACCATTTTCTTTCCCACTTTGCCGTGGAGAAGGCATGAAGAGCCAGATCTTCAGGCGTCTGTCTGGCAAGCTGTCAGTCTTCCAGAAGTCCAGTTAGGTCTGAAACCAAAGTTCAGCCCTGGACCTCCTCAGAAGAAATAACTTCTCCAGCCCCTTCACAAAAGGACGAGCTCTGTGGCCCCCGGGCGTCTTAATGGCTCCTTTTCAGAAAGTACTGTCCTATTGATCTGTTTGTGGCATTAGGCAAGGAGTTAAGGTACAAAGAGGGGTGAGACCCAGCGACTGCCCTCAAAGTGCTTGTCACTAATTACAGCTTCCCTCCCCTTACACCTCTGCTCCCCCCAGACTTCTGGGTTAAGAGAGTGGCCTCCGGCGGTCTTTGGATAAAACCTTGGTTTCCTAGGGTTTAGGCCATCAGCAAGTTGGGCCTCCTTTTTGCTTTCCCAGAAGGGCCCGTCTTAGTTGCTGAACCCACAGAAGGACTATAGGAATACTTGGGGGTGGGGGCTGGACTACCCCTGGCCATTTTCCGGGGCTGCCCTGGCTTACTTGACTTTGTGAGTTGCAGCTGGGCCTCAGTGGGCCCACCTGCAACAGGCAGACACTATCATGAGCTCGAGGGAGCGAATGCACGCAAACCTCTTAGCACCGTGCCCAGCTCGAGAGCACAGGTGAGCCCCGGGCCCCTTATTTTATCATCGCATGTGATGACGCTGGTGTAGAAAGCCTGGGTTTGAGGCCCCTCACTTAGAATGCAACTTCGGGAAAGTCTGAAAGCCTCAGTTGCTTCGTTAATAAGATGGAGAGAAAGTAGGCCGTGATGGCTTCGCTGGGACGCGGGGGAGCAGGAGGAGCGCACAGCCGGGTGCAGACGCAGGGTCAGTAATCTGAACCCTCGCCTTGGTTGCCCCCTAGGACCCTACCCGCAGGCCCGGCCCGGCCGGAATCCTTCTTGGAAGAGGCGCAGGGTGGGGCGGGAGGCGGGGGCGCGCCAGCACCCGCTGGGCGCGGGCAAGGGGAGGGCGACCTCCACCCAGGTCTGGCGCGGGCGCGGGTGCGGCCGCTGGGGCGAGTAGGGGGCCGGGCCGGGACCCGCCCTGGCGGCGGCCGGGTCCCCTGGGCTGGGCGCTGCTGGCGGAGCCGACGGGGCGGAGAGGAGCGCGGCAGGGGGAGGAGTGCGAGGAGGGGGCCGGTCAAGGGAAGTGCGACGTGTCTGCGGGAGCCTTTTTATACCTCCTTCCCGGGAGTCGGGCTCCAGCAGCAGCCGCCGCGCTCTGAGAGTTCCCGCACCTCCGCGCCCGGGAGTCGAGCTCCGAGTGTCCGCCGCGCAGCGTCCAGTCCGCCAGCATGTCGGGGATCAAGAAGCAGAAGACCGTAAGTTGCGGGCCGTCGACCCCCGCCCCGCCGCCGCTCGCCGCCACCGGGGCCCTTTCCCCGGGAGCGGGCGAGCAGCGGGGCACGGAGGCTCGGGCGCCGGGAGGGGAGAAGGGAGAGCGGGGAGGAGAGGGGGACGCCGGGGCAGCCCTCGCGGGGCAGTCCCTCTCCGCCGGCGCCCCGGGGAACCTGCGCGGCTCGGGGTCGCCACGCCCGGGAGGGGGGCTCCGGAGCGCGCACGGCGGGTCCTGACCGAGCCAGAGGGGCAGGGACGGGGACTCGCCTCTCTTCCCCAAGAGCTTCCCCGGACCCGCCTTTTCTTCCGTGTGATCTCCGCGCCGCTCGAGTGGGTGGCCCAGAGCCGAGGCCGGTTCGGCCGGGTCTCGGCGCGGGCGCACGTCGGCGGCACTCCCTGGGGTTTTCGTGCAGGCCACCTCCTCCGAGGGGACGTTAATGACAGACCTCGTGGGGGAACTGGCAGCTGCCTCCACCGGCAGCCCTTAACCCTCCCTCCAGCTTGACTCAGCGCCGTGCTGGCAGCGGGCGGCACCTCGGGGTCCGCCCCGGGGCTCCTAGGCTTGGTGGGTTAAGATGAATGGACTGTTTTGAGGAGGCTCAGTTTAATCCAGAAGTAATCCGGGCCATCCCCTTTATGAGAAATAGAGGGATTGTCAAAGAAAAGTTCCTTTCTCAGCAGTAGGGGGTTCCTATTTTTTTTTTTTAAGTAGGCTCCACGCCCAACGTGGAGCCCGTGAGGGGCTCAAGCCACGACCCTGAGATCAAAAGTCGGTTGCTCAACCGACTGAGCCACCCAGGTGCTTCCAATAGGGGCTCCTATTAATTTTGCGTCCTAAAAATGGCAGCAGTAATCATTGACTCCAGGTGGGAGGAGCCTTGCAGACAGCAGTTGGTCCCCACCAGAAGTGGCCTGCAAGCCTCGCTTAGATCTCAGTGGGCAGCCTGACTGCTGATGGTCCGTCTTCACAAGGCAAGCCTCAGGTTGTTGATGCTGGTTACTGAAAGGGTTGACCCCTCTCATAGAATTAGACTTGAAGTTGGCACATAGTACGTGCTCAATACATGTTCATTACTGTTATTATGCTTATCACTGAACTCTCTTTGAGGTGTATTCCTGGCCTGCTGAGAGGAGAGATGACAAAGGAGGAATTGGGGAGGAGGAGCCTGGAGGGAGCTAGGCAGGGGCTGCAGGTGTGGGCTTGAGCAGCGAGGGAAAGGCGGTGGGCACTCCATGGTTTCAGGGGACTGCACTGGGACGGGCAGGAAGGTCCAGGACGAAGGTGGCATCAACTTCAGAAAGGAGAGTGATCGGGGTCCAGCTGCCTTTTATAGGAGCGATTTTCAAGTGGGGAGACTCTCAGTATTGTAATATCTTTAGAAATATTGTTAAGTGAAAATCATCTGCGTTTCATTCCTATTAATATGATTAACTTCTGTAAAATCCTAAATGGTATCTTCTACTTGACAAGCTGCTGTGGCACTTGGCAGCTTTGCCTATCAGTGGGGTTTTAGTTCTTCCTTGCCTGCTTCAAGAATTCCTTCCCAGTTTTGATAGGGAGCTTTGTCAAACATTAGTAAGAAGGGGTAGGTGGTCTTTTCCTTCACCCCCCCAGTCAGCAGGCGCTCCTGCGGTGAGGAGGGTCCGAGAACAGGGGTTACAAACGGATCCAGGGCCCTGTGCAGTCAGAGAGCGAGAAATTTGAGGGCCAAAGGGTTTCCTTTTTCTATCTGTGCTTTTTAAGCCTTCTACTTTTTGTTTGGGGTGTGTGTGTGTTCTGTGTAGGATTAAATTAACACCTGAAAAAGCTAGCAAGACTTCTAAACTTTTATTTAGCCAATGTGATTATAACCCACGTACCAGCACAAGTTCCAAAAGGGCCAGATAGAGGCGACCGGATAAAGCAAGCCAGCTTCAAACGCATCTGAAATCTCTCAAGCTTTAAATTTTAACTCTGCGTGTATTCTGAGAACTTGCGGTCCAAGACAAAATATGCCCACACGCTTGGTCTTGGAAGTAATCAATGGTTGAGAAGTGGGTTGTGCTGATCTAGAAAGCTCTCCTAAAAGTGAGGCCGGGCTGCCTTTTTCAGAGACTCACAGGGATCCCTACATTATTTCCTACATTGTCCACAGAGAGTGGCCAATGTACACCACGGTCACTGCAGTAATTTCAAATATTTGTTGCGCCCCTACTGTGTGGGATGAATACAATACATCTTTCCCAGGATTTTTTATTTTTTTAATTTTTTTGCCACACTTCTCGGGATGAGAGACTATAGGATGATTTTCTCACAAGCTTGAGAAGAAAATGAAATGTTCTTTTATAAGGGAAGGTAGCACATTCCTTCTATGCTAGGCATCCTTACCATGAAAACCAAAGACCGCTCTGTGTCCCATCCATCTCTCCTTCCCTTGCCTTACTTACCTCCAGCTCTGGCCACCACCATCCTGCCTACAAGCACACAGACCCAGGAGAAGAAAGGAGGCAGTCTGCCTCCAGAGGACTGGAAAGAAAGGCAAAGGCCTGATTCTTTCTTCTTGCATCATTTCCTGGATTAGCATTTTTTTCAAGGCAATGTTGTTGTGTTCAGACAATGTTATTATGTCCCAGAGACAGACAACCAATCTAAAAAAGACAACTGAGATAGTAAAATACTTCCCAAAGCATCAAACAAGCCAGTGGTTGGGAAAGAGTAAAGGAGTATTGGCACCTTAAAGCGATCCATAAATGTAAGAGATTATTTACCCTTTATTATCTTATGGAGTCTATACAATACCACATTAGTTTTCCAATAGTAGTTACTTTGAAAGCTATTTGAAGATGCTCCCTAGGGCAAGACATGAATTTTTGGTAGTATCCATTGGAAGGAAGGAGAAACCGGCACTAGAGGCCACACTGTCTTTCATTTCATCCACACGGTGGCCTGTGTCCCGCCAAACTGAGCCTCGTCCCTAGGGGAGGAGAATGCCAGGAGCAGGTCAGGATTTGAATCCAGGTCTGTCCAGCTTACACACTCATGCTCTTGCTCCTGCTGTATCTGTTTCAGGATCTAGCCTCTGGTGCATAGTACCCATCTGTAAAATGGGGGTAATGATGCTTTAGCCCTTACAAGGTTGTGAGGAGTAAAGAACTCCTAAAAAAGTATCTTGCGCAGTCCAGGCCCCGAGTAAGTCCCCTGTATGTGGTAGCTGTTGTTACACTACAGTGTCCTGGTTTATCAAACAAGGAGCAGAAAGCACAGGTCCTACCGTTCCGAAAGCTGAGTAAATAAGAACCACCAGAATATTTAATAAAAGCAAACAGATGCAGAAGAATAGAAGTGATGATCTGAACCGTCGTCGTGAAAAGCTGGATAGAAGAGCAAGGCTGGTTATGAGTGTGGACACACCAAAGTAGCCCAAAGATCAGCAAGATCTTGGCAGCAACCTTGGCCAAGAAAGAGAGGCCTTCTATGTAGATGTCACTATTGGACTAACTTCTCTCCACCCTTCCTGTGCCTTCAGCTGTTTCCAGATCTGCCTTAAAATTAGTGTTTGTCCAATTCATGCTATTATCCCAGACTCCTCTGTGTGGACTTTTGCAGTTAAAGATAAATGCAGCTCAGTCGGAAATAGTTATCTTTGTCTTTCATCACGTTTCTGTCTAGGCACCGGACTCTGCGGTTTGCTGAGGGGACCGACCATCAGGCCTAACTTGAAAGGGGGTTTAGGGACCCGGAGAGGAATCAACAATGTCAATGTCAGTCCTCAAGGAGGTGACTGTCTATTTCAAAATCTGTCAGTAAATAGTCCTGGGCACGCCTTAGTCTTTGTGTTTGGAAGTGCTAGGAAAACACAGAGACCAAAGGTAAATGAACGTGAATATAATGTCATTTCAAGGGAGCTTTCATCCCCTGGGTGATTTGTTCACACGACAGCTGAGATGACACGCGTGCCCAGACACCTGACAAAGAACCTGGTACACACTAGGTGCTCAATAAGTCGTTGTTGTCCAAATGGCCACAGAACTCGTTAAAGGATGAATGTGCTTATAGGATCTCTCTCCTCTGTCTGCTCTTGTGTGCTTGCTTATTTTTGCCTGGGTATTTATCATTACCACCGAAAAAGGACTTGTAGGGGTTCTTTGAGGCTTAGGATGAATGGCCTTTTTTCGGGGTAGAATTTGTTTGGTTTCTGCTGGGCGTCTGGCTGCACCACTGGCCTGGGACCGCTTTGACCTAAATTTACCACTTCGAGTGTTTTAGACCACCCAGGTGATGTGAATTTGAGTTGCAGTGTTGCACACAAGGGCCAGCTTTTGCAAACAAGTTCTCACACCCACCCCGCCTCCCCTAAGAATACTTTCACTGCCAAGGCAAACTGTCCTTGCAGTCTGTCTGTCTGTGTAGGAGGTGGGTTTCTTCTGATACACTGCTCTGTGTAGGGGATGACTCTTACAAGCCCCAGCTTCACTTGACGAGGGCTTTTTTATTCTTCCCACTTGGCTGCATTCTGGGCTTCAATTTCTGTTTCAGCTCCCCGGGAGGCTGTCAAAATCGTTCACACCTGCTCTTATCAGGTGAGATGTGCCCCCCTGCTTGCTTACCTCTTAGGTCCCTACTTCCTTGCAGATTTCAACCTTGTAGTTTCCTTTTCTCTTGTCAGCTTTTGATGTTTCTAATTAGATTATGTTATAACTTGCATTTCTCATTTGTTTGCATGGAAGGAAATGTATATAACCTAGACCATCAATGCTGGAAACAAGGATCTCTGTCTCTTCTTGATTCCTGTGTATCACTAACGTTTCCTATCCTACCTTTATCTTCCCTACTTGTATCATTCTTATAAAGGGAGCACTTTAAGAAGAAATGCTTTAAAAACGTAAGTCAGATTGCTAGTCAGAAATATTTAATTTAATCCTTTTTCCTTACAAAGTACTAATGGCAAGGTTGAGGGGGGCGGTGCTTACCTTGTCTGGGTGGGTATCCTTTGAGATGTGTACCATTCTCTCTCATCCTTAGTGTTGGTCTAGTTCAAGTGCATTCTGGTCTGAAAGGTCCCTTCTTCACGTCCTCCTCCTTGGCTACCTTGAGGTCACAGCTGCCCCAGCACAGTTCTGGGGCTGAGATCCTGATGCTCTCCACCACTCCGAGGGGTGTGGGAACCAGGCTCCCCCCCTGGTGTGACCAGGCCGGCACTTTGAGGAGCTCTGGGGGCTGCTGGAGTCTGTCCATGCCTCCTGTCCTCTGGGGTCCATCCGGGATCACGAGCATGCCCAGTGCCCCCAGCTTTCAGAGTCCCCCACGCTACGTGGCCCCTCTCTCCCTGAGCCCAGCACCAGGCACAGCACACCACACCCTTTCTCAGACTCACACTGGCGTGGCAGCGCCCTTTGCTTTCAATAAATATGAAATAAACTTTTCCAGCAAGGTCAGTTAACAATAACATCGGATTTGTACAGATTTGGTCTTCTTGTTCCTCTTTTCTGCCTTTTCGATCGCCAAACGATTTTTTCAGCTTAGCATAAATTGGTGCACAAGATGGAACTATTTTTTTCTCTCTCTAAGCGAGCCACGGTCTCAAAACTTGAACTCTCCTCTGATAACACATGGTGACTTCCTGTAAAACCTTCTCAGCAGCTCTTTCTGCCTTTCAGATTGACTCTGGAAGTTGATTTTGCTGTAACTGGTATCGAGATAACATGACTTCAACATAAACACGGCAAACTCAATCTGTCTAGTGGCAAATATTAACTTTTGGCAATAAAACCGTATGGCCTGTGACCTGTTACAAAGCTTTTCTGAAAGTGGCATAAATGTACTATATCATATGCCACATCGTTAGGGGTGATCATTTCTATGCCAGGTTAAGATTTGCTTTAAATATCTACTTAACAACTGCTTTCTGTGTCTTGTTATGAAAAATACTGATGTTTATCCACCCAGCGTCTATAGCTAGTCTAGTACTATTGCAATTACCTTTTTTTTCTTTTTAATGTATGCTGGGGTTGTGCTTTGAAAATCATTTGCAGACTTTAGTTAGAGACCTAAACACCTACGTTAAAGTCTGAGATGTTATCCCCACAACCTCTTTCATCGACTCCCTCCGCAGCCATCGTTTATTTACAGATAATTCATGCCTTCCCAATTTCTAACAAAATGAGCAACCCAAGATATGGCGGTGATTTTTTATTTTCATGTATTTCCTACTGTTAAAAACCTGAATTCGCTTTTCGGTCCTCTGCTCCTGGTCCCGTTGTCCACTACTTTGTTTTCCTTAAGGTCCCTAAAATCTTTTCCCTTTTTAGTTCCTGTCAAGTCCTCACGTACCTATCCTGCGCTCCATTCACTCAACAAGTGTTTACTGAATAACCTGCCTGGGATCTGGGCTTGCCGTGATTAACTGCAGCTACTAAAGCCTTGTATTTTCTAATTACAGTTTTTTCCTCCATTCAAACTCTGTCATTAAGTCTTTTCTAAACATAGCATTTACTTTTTCTAATTGTAACACCCCACCCACAACCTTTATGTTCTTTCAACCTTCTGCCCAGTCAGTAAGTAGTATAGTACCCTGGGCCCAAATCCACACAATTCCCCACTGACTTCTCATACAACTTAAAAAATCCTTTTCTCTACTAAGCTAAAATTTTAAAGATTATATTTATTTGTCGGGGGCGGGAGGGAGAGAGTAAGAAAGAGCGAGAGAGACAAGCAGGGGAGTGGCAGGCAGAGGGAGAAGTAGATTACTCACTGAGCAGGGAGCCTGATGTGGGGCTCGATCCCAGGACCCCGAGATCATGACCTGAGCCAAAGGCAAATGCTTAACCACTGAGCCACCCAGGTGTTTGAGAATTTTAAATGATTTACTTTTAATTCAGGTTGTTCCTCTTTATTTTAATTTTTTTTGAGCCCAGTGGCAGGGCTTGAACTCATGACCCTGAGATCAACCTGAGCCGAGATTAAGACTCAGATCTTAAGCAGACTGTTCCTGCTTTAAAAACGTATTTTTAAATACGGGACCCTAACATTTTACTTTTGGAAGAAACATTAAGAGCTCGTGTTAATAAGCCCTGTATAATCGCGGTTGATACACAGCTTTTCCGAGCTTTCCTGGCCCAGGGCCATCCTCCCGGCCAGCTGGTTGGTGATCCTACCATGAAGTTGGAACTCTGGTCCCCTGACTGCACCCCCACCACTTCCGTCTTTATCACATTCCCTTTGAAGGAGGCCCTACCCATTTCTTTCTACAACTTTGCTGCTGCTTCTGTTGACTCGGAAGTATTTTCCATAGATTAAAAAAACACAGTACACTACTCCCGAGTTGACTATCAGTGAGTCATGATGACACCTTGATTTAGCTCTGGCATTTTGTTTTGACCTTCTGGAGATACAGACCAAAGAGCAGTGTTCGCCAAATGTTAAGTTTACTATTCTGGAATATTTTTTGATTGGCCAGCCCATTTCCCTTTCGAAAATTCAACCTACTCCCTCGACTTCACTCACTCTTCCTTAAGCCTTCTGAAACAGTTTAATCATTTTATCGAAAAAAAAAAAGAGAGAGATGCCAGTGATTACATGGTGTGTAATACAGATAAAGCTGTATTTGGTAGAGGTCGGACCTTGTCAGTTACACACTCAGACTTCAGTTCCTGTAGTTCTCAGAATTTCCAGCTTCACCTCAAAATCCATCCATCTCCATTTATCCTAAATTCATGTACCATAAAGTCTATTATAATAATCGTGTGATCCTGCCACGTAAATCTATCTAGATCACTGAGTCCCAATAGAGAGAGAGGGTCCGTTCCAAAATTATATGAGTAATTACAGCTCTTGGGCCAGGGGATCAATAATATAGCAATGCATTGAGTAGTTAACTAAAAAAGGAAAGAAACATTTTTATAGTCGTCCATGGTGTTTACATGAGTCGTGTGAGTAAGAAGAGAGCTCCTAAAACGTTGACATTAGAATTCCACCTGAGGGATTTGCATATTTATCAGGAGTTTTGATTTGTAGAGCATGTTTTCTTAGAAAATTCCTACTGTGCTGTGACTTGTTCATCTCCATCCCCGAGCACGTAGGTGACAGGCACTGTTCCAGGGGGTTCCTGTGCTTTAGCTCTCATCATCTCATGAAGCAAGCTTAGGAACACATAGTCAGAAGGGAGCTCATTTAACTGAAAGAAGTCTTTAGAGAGTTACTCACAGGAGAAGCTAAAATCTTCTTAGCTCCCCTGTGGTTAATATGTTGTTTATTTCATAGAGGGAAGGAGTCTTAGGTAATTAGTATTACTGCTTCATTTGCAAAATATTTTGGCAGCTGCCTAGTGCTAATATCTCAAGATAATAGTAACGAAATCTTTTCTTTTTTTTTTTTTTTTTGCTGGGAGAGGGAGAGACGGTCTCAAGCGGACTCCACACCCAGGGCGGAGTTCAAGGTGGGGCTCAATCTCCCCATCCCGAGATCATGACCTGAGCTGGGATCAAGAGTCAGACGCTTAACTGACTTGAGCCACCCAGGTGCCCCAATAATGAATTCTATTTAGAGATATTTCCCAGCACTTTTTTTTTTTTAAAACACTAAATTTGCACACAATAGCAAATGTATGTTCTTTTACCTTTACACACTTCTCCCCCCTCCCACCCCCCCCACCCCCCCCACCCCCGTTCTGGTGACAGAGGGTGACTAATTAGAAAATGAATTTCCTTTGTTTTCGGACCCAACAAGCATGGGTAATAGGTTTTATTTTTCAGCCTTATTGCTACATCCGTATTCAGCAAACACAGAATGATTTGTTTCCACTAAAGCTGCGCATACTCAAGCCAAGTCGTAAGTGTGATTTGTAGGCGATAAAAGGCGACCAGGCCACCAACGCATTTTTCATACGATAAAAATTTGACCCAGGTGGAGGTCACGACTGACAGATATTGGCAGCCAGATGGAGATGGCTTTGATTTCACTAGGGACCCAGGAGGAGCGTAAAGCCTGTGAGAGTGTAGAAGGCACCTTCCATTTTGGAGGAATGGTCGCATTGGCGTGAAGAAGAGAGAGTAGCACTGGTGGGTGTAATTCTAGGGGTGAGAGTGAATCCCTTTACTGGAGATGGGGTTACATTGTTTCAACGAAGAGAGTAGTGTGGTGACAGTATAGAAATTTGATCCGAGGAAGCTGGGTCCTCCCTGTGCTAGACATGCTGGATACACGCTTCTGTCCGAAGCGTGAGCTATAGCGGCCCGGTGAGCCACGTTAATGAATGGAAAAATCGGGTCCTCATGAACACTTGGTTTCTTCCACTTTTTTTTTTTTTTCAGTGTTGAGTCTATTTTTTTTTTTTCCAAAGATTTTATTTATTTGAGAGCGAATGCACAAGCAAGGGGTACGGCAGCAGGAGAGGGAGAAGTAGGCTCCCTGCTGAATACGGAGCCCGACACGGGGCTTGATCCCAGGACCCGGGATCATGACCTGACCCGAAGGCAGACGCTTAACCAACTGAGCCACCCAGACACCCTGAGTCTGTCTTTTAACAAGCCTTTTAAACAGCACACTGTGATACGAATTTTTTTTTTTAAGATTTTTATTTATTTATTTGTCAGAGAGCACAAGCAGGCAGAGGCAGAGGGAGAAGCAGGCTCCCTGCCGAGCAAGGAGCCCGATGCGGGACTCGATCCCAGGACTGGGATCATGACCCGAGCCGAAGGCAGGTGCTTAACCAACTGAGCCACCCAGGCGTCCCTGAATTCTTGATTACAGAATCAAACCTCAGGGTTTAGAAAGGTTATCTCGTTGATCCAGCCGGGGTCCCTAAACAGAGGGAGGGAGCAAGCTCTTATTCAGGGACTTTCCACAGTATCTCATCTCACAGTAACCGATGCAGTGCCTGGTGTTCACATCCGTGGTCTGTAGTCCACAACCCTAAGGCTTACGGAGGTCGGATACCTTGCCTTCGGATACAGCCCTGGGAGGGACCACCTCCGAAGCGTGAATGCTATGTTTTCCATCGTTCTTTTTCTTTTGTTCTTTAATGTAATGGCTATCACGGATGGGAAGACCATCAGCATGAAGATGATTATTCAGATTATTTAAAGCTAGCTTAGAATTTTGTCTTTGTGGATGCAGATGAAGGTGGGGAAGAAACTGAAAATATGATGTGGTTGCCGGGGGAGGGATTTTCCTCAGTGGCTTTCTGGAATGTGGTCTAATGTGTAGAAGATGTGGATTTTAGCAAATGCCGTTAAAAGGCAATAAATTTTCGTTTGGATGAGGCTCTGCAGCCAGTTTTAGGAGCAGTGGTGTTTGGAATGAAACCCAGCATCTCGCTTTAACAACACAAAGCTTCAGTGTTCCAGCGGGTGAATGCACACACTCAAGAAGGAGTGTCCTTAGAAATCGTGGCAGTGACTTCCATGTAACTCTAGATCTTGCCTTGTTCATTATGTGAGCACTGCACAGACGAGCATTCATGAGCTCCTCGTTCCCAGAGCCCCACAAGCTCCACGCCTGTTCTCTGGATGTGCGAGAGGCTTCACAGGCATTTCCACAGCTCCGCATGGAATTTTAATCTTTCATGATTCAAGGAGCCCGTGTCATGGGCACAGCTCATTACCAGAACTGATTGTGAAAGTGTCAAAAAAAAAAAAAATACAGAGGTAACAAAACACAGCCTATGGTGCACCGATTGTAGGGTCAGTGTTTGCAGAAGGGTGGCTCAGACCCGCGTCAGACCCTACAACTCTGTGGTTTGGGGAATCTTCTGTGGTTTGGCGGAGACACGGTTTGCTGTGTGCTGGGTTTCCACAAGGGGGATTGTCACCTCCCTGAAATCTAACGGGATTCCTCGGGGTAATGCACAATCCCTTTCTTTCATCACACTCGTCCTAATTTACTCGTAAATTCTTGGTAATCCTAGCAGCTCTCCAGAGTGGGTAGTTACAAGTATTACGAATCCTAGACGAGGACACCTGTGACCCAGTGAAAGAGGAGCAACAAGCCCAATTTCCCAAGACCCCTAGTATCTCTTTTTGTCCCCCAGACGGAAGTTCGGAGGTGCGAGTGATACCTGAATGAAGGGTTTCTTCCTGGCATTGCCCCGACTAATCGTGTGTCGTGAGGCACTGTCTGGCCTCATTCCCATTGAGAGAGCGAGTACTCTAAATGTCACAGCACCCGCATTAAGTGGTTCAGCTAATTACATGTGTTTTTATGTCTCTGAAAGACTAACACGTGATCATTGAAATAGAATTGTACATTCAAATGTTTCTGGTGTGTGTGTGTATGTTCTAACAAGGAGACTGGGAACTAAACCATTTCTTTGCTGCTAATTCATCGTGGATTATGTTCTTATTTCCATGGAACATCAGACTCCTGAAGCCATGTCTCTTCATGCTATCGTCCCGGTTGGCTTTGAGGATAGTTGCCTGTACAATGTGGACATGGTCATTATCTAAAAAAGTTGATATAGATGGAAGCTTGAGGAAAGATATGGGTATGAGTCAAGGAGATCTCGGGGTGGGGGGGCGGGGGGAGGTTCTCCTGGCCCCCATGGGGGAGGAGTCAGGAGGTTATGTCCCGGAAGTCTCACATCCAGCCCCTTGCCTGTTTTGGTATCGCCTGTAAGCTAAGAGCAGTTGTTACATTTTTTTAAGTGGTTGGGTAAAAAAATCGAAGGCGGAATTCTATTTCATGACATGTGAAAGTATGTGACATTCAAACTCCTGTGTCTATACATAGAGCTTTGTTTTACCTGGGCACTGATCATTTGCCTACACATTGTGGCTACTTTCCCCAGAGAGAGGACTATTTTCAGGAGACTCCGTGGCTTGTAAAGCTCCCTCTGACCCCCCCCCCACACCCCTTTTTTAAAAGATTTTTATTTCAGAGAGAGCGAGCGAGCAAGCATGAGCAGGGAAAGGGGCAGAGGGAGAAGCAGGGAGCCCGATGTGGGGCTCGATCCCAGGACCGTGAGATCATGACCTGAGCTACCCAGACGTCCCTGCTCTCTGCCCCTTTCAGAAACATTTGCCACCTCCTGCCGTTGACCGTGGGGACCAGTGCCGAGTTCTGACCCACTGCGGCCAGCGGCCTGTGAGCCTGTCCTCACATCTGAATTCAGAGGGCTGGGGGCCTGGCCTTATTTCACCAACCCCCCCAACCCCACCACACTGAATTGTTTGGTGTATTGCCATTGCTTTGTTTGTTAAAAAAAAAAAAATTACTTTTACAAAAGTTCAAGAAACTCATTGTCATGTCTCCTGTGATACTACGGAGGTATTGTTCATTTATTATGACCCATGATATTCTCCTTACAGAGACCCATGGGAGAAATTTCCATCTGGTCTTAGTACCAGAAGGGTAGTATTTTTCTGAGGTGTTTGCTTGTTTCTTTGTTTTGTTTTTGTTTTGGCGTAATCCTTTGGAAACTGGAAACCGTGCGATGGTCTGGGTTTCCTCCCTCAACACGCCTGCCAGTGAACTCAGACGTGAATGTGCTGCCCGCCGTCCTTGGTTTTGGCCCAGCTTCATGCTCAGCGTCGTCTCACTTTATGTCCCTACGCCGTTTTCTCTTTTCTCTTTCTCCGTTTCTCCTTCATGAGCTTTCGCTACACTTTATGTATCTTACAAATCACTGTACATTTCTTAAGGAACCATGCAGAAAATACTAAATTACAAACAAGACTCATTTGAATTCTAGTTCCAGGAGATCCCAGAGCTCCACTTACGGACCCACTTCAGGGAGCCCTCCACCTTCTCCCCATCATTGTGTGACCGTCCAGGGCTCAGTGTCTGCAGAGCCTTACACACCAGTCCCCGACATGCTCACAGGTGCCCCGTGGTCTCATGCTCTACCTTGCCTGGGGGCTTATAAACAAGCCACTGAAGGATGGACGAAGGCGTAGACCAGAGGTTCTTCATCTAGGATCCAGAGAACTCGGGACAGTTGTGAACAAAGATGGGGATTTTTTTTTTTCTTTAAGAGACAGCGAGGTGAGAGGGGGGAGTAGGGACGGGCAGAGAGAGAGGAAGAGAGAGAATCCCAAGCAGACTACATGCTGAACATGGGAGCCTGATGCGGGGCTCGATCCCCCAACCCTGAGATCATGACCTAAGCTGAAATCAAGAGTCTGACGATCAACCGACTGAGCATTTAATTTTTTAAGGCCCCATTCAAATGGATCACTTAAAGGACTCAACCTATGGTGCCCTCTTGGAGCATTGATTCTGGCGGTCACCATTTATTGTCATTTCTTTCTTCCGTAAAACGAGGAGTGTACATGTCCTCATGGAGAAATCCTCTTGGCTTTTGCCCTATCAACTCTTCGTATTTTCTCGTGAGAAACGAAAGACCTACCAGTTTCACACTCTGATTTGTAGTTCATAGTAAAGAGATTTGAGTCTCCACATTTCCAGAGCTTGATGTGGATGCATTTCCTAAGTTTGAAATTGGATAAAAAGAACAAATGCCACCAGGGGTTACTGACCTAATACTTTTCATGTGGTTCTGTGTCTCGAATGGTTCTGTCGTTTTGATTAGTCAAGAATATTTATTGTTCAGGGACCGGGAAGCCAAGCTTCATTGAGAATATTGTTCTCTGCTCATATCCAGGTGTTGTAAGTCCCTGGTTAGAATTCTCTGTGCACTTGCCCGTGTTTGATGCTGTCTTGTGTTCCTTCATTACACGAGTTCTGCATGCTTCCCTAAATTGATTGAGACCTGAGTGGGAGCTTAGGGACTGTCTGTCTTGTCCAGTATTTTTCAATCCTGCTAAGCTTTACAAAATACTGAGGGCCGGACTGCACTCCCAGAGAATCGGATTGAATCAGCATGTGTCGGTTTCTTTAAAAGCCAGCTGGAAGGTTCCTCAGTTCTTCCTGGCTAGAGAACCATGGTCTAGCCTGATTTCTTCCCTGGACAGATAGGGAGCATTGCAATGTGCCTGAGGGCCACCAGCTAACCAGTAGGAGGCTGGTTTTCTCTACTTTGGGATGCTGCTTGCCCTTTTCGGATTTTTTTTTTTTTTTTCTCCAGAAATGTTAGGCCATTTCCCAGCTAAGGCAGACTTCTGTGATGGCTGCATTCCTTGTGGAATATTTAAAATGAAATATTGCAACTGGAATGTTTAAAAGCTTGCCAGGCTTGTCCTGTTTTGCCATTACCTAATGAGCAGACAGCTTTCTGGAAAAACCTGGAGAGCATTCTTTTAGTCAGCTGTTCTTGGCTGTGGTGACTCTTTTGTCTTGGAAATTTGCCCCATTCTCTTATCCCAACCAAGAGGGTGGCCCATTTTTGTGAGTAGCTTGTGATTCTTGATAATGTAAGTCTCTAGTCCTCACTGTTGAACCTAGTGTGTTCGGATGGGAATAAAGCTAAAAGAATTCCTTTGTCCCATTTGATGGACTTGAGAATCAGGAACCCACACTAGAAGAAGTCTCCAAAAATGTCTTTGCTTTGTGAGTGGTTAGTGTAACTTTAGCACTTCTGAGGAAAACTTGGAAATACCTCCTGGACAGAAATGCTGGCCCTTTATGTATTTCATGCCTAGCACTTAAGGTTACTTAGCATGAACCAATTTAATCTATAACCAAGCCTTTCCACCCATGGTGACTAACTTGCGTCACTTTTTCTGGTTATGGGTGTTGATCAACATAATTTATCTCATTAGGTTTAAAAATCAATGGTAAGTTGCCATCTCAGCACTTAGCTTCCCAGAGATTATTCATTCTTAATGCAGTACATAAAAGAACAAGTAGACCTTTAATACAGATATTTAGGCTTAAAGAGATTAGATGACTCACGCCCATGGCAGTTCTTAAGTTAATGGTAGGCTTTGTGTTTTACAGTTGGTTTCTTTAGAATGGCAACCTTCTTTTTCCTTCTGTCTTATTTTGAAGTGAATTTGGTTACGGCTATTTTGAAAACTATGTGCCCACCTTTATTAAGCCTAAAAGAAATTAAAAATGATCGCTTTCCTCTAATTCTCTTATACAACTGTCAGGAGGAAAACCAAATTTCATCTATAGCGGGTCGGGAGACCTTGGGATCAAAAACAGCAGAGAACAGGGGCACCTGGCTGGCTCAGTCGGTGGAGCACGTGACTCTTTGATCTCCGGGTCATGAGTTCAAGTTCCATGTTGGGTGTAGAGCTTTCTTAAGAAAAAAAAAAAAAGCAAATGACAGAGAAGAAATGGCTTGGCATCATGGAAGCAGGGTAAATAAGAATAGGGAATTCTTCTTTAAGCCTTCTCACCAGCCTGTGAGAAAACTAGCAGGGAGAGCTGCCAAGCAAATTTCCTCTTCAAGAAAGTTTTTTGTGCCTCTTTTGGACCGTCTTCATTTTCACAGGTGGTATGATTTCAAAATTTTGTAGAGTAGAACGTCGTTATCAAGTTACTACTAGAGGCCTATCTGCTATCTCTTTATAGGAGAACAACATTAGCTCTCTAAGGTTTATATTGTTGCCCCCATGTGAACTATACCTTGAACCAATCCATATCTAGGGCTGATTGATTCTAGTTCTGCCTGCCAAGGATGGAGATTAAAAAAAAAAAAAGTGATCACAAAGTTGAGATAACATTTTTTTTTTTTAGCTATACTTAGCCTTATGAATAAAGATAAACATTTTCATGTATGTTTTGAGAACTTATTTTGAAAAGAAATGATTTGGTGAAGCAAAGATTTAGCATAAGAGAATAAAATCATAAAGCTACAAGAAAACATGGACCTTTTATAGTCTCATAACCTGGAAGACCTTTCTAAGCGTGACGCAAACTCAGCTATTACACACACACACACACACACACACACACACACAGGTTAATATAAAACCATTTTTTAAATCACATGCCAAAGATTTTTTTTTTAATTAAAACAAAGTCAAAAGCTAACAGCCTGGGGTGGGGGGAATTTGTAACTCATAGGATACAAAGAGCTGCTTTCCGAGATATATATATAGAATTCCTACCAAAAAAAAAAATGTGAAAGAATATGAAATTCACAGAAAAAGAAATACAGAGGGTTCTTAAACATATGAAAAGGCACTCAGTCTCATTCATTAGCAGAAATACAATTTAAAAGTATGGAGATTTAACTTTTCACCCATCAGACTGGCGTAGGTAAAAACCGAAGGTGACATGTTGTGTTGGCAAGAATGTGAGGAAACAAGCGTTCTCATACGTTGCTAGTGGAGGTGTATATTGGTACAGTCGTCATAGAGATGTTTGGAAATATCTGTCAGAATTAAAATAGAGCATATTTTTTGAGCTAGCAAGTCAAATTCTAGAACTCTTTTCCAGAAAGATCTTGCAAAAGGGTAAGATAATATGTGTGCAGTGATATTCTTGGCCGCATTTTGTAATAGAGTTGGAAACAAGCTAAATATCAATCCACACAAGGGTTGTATTAGTACACACTCAGTACTAGCTTGTTATTACAATATGCCCATAGTACAGACTAGTTTGCAACTGTTAAAAAAGAACGAGGTGTCCCCTAAATATACCAATATGGAAAGATCTCCAAACACTTAAAAAAAAAAAAAAGTACAGTGCAAAACAGAGTGTATAGCCTGGTAACATTGGGGAGAAAAAAAGAAACAAGATACATACAGTTATAAATGCCTAGAATATCTCTGGAAGGATACATAGTAAGCTAATAGTATTGCCACCAGCAATGAGTAGCTAGGTAGGAGATTTACTTTTCAAAAACAGAAAACTCTATATCTACCTATCTACTTACCTACCTACCTAGATAACGTATATAGTTAAGACCCATGAAGGGTCTGTAATTTTATCCCGCTTACAATACCAATAAGCTTGTAACAATAAGCTTGTAACAATAAGCTTGTCATAGTTTCAAGGCAGAAAACATAAAACCCCGTGGGTTAGGGACAAAGGACTTTATTACTCCTAGCATAGTAAGCAGTATGAACATTAGTATGTATGTTGGTTTCTCTTGCCCCCTCTCCCATGGGGGTGAGTGACATGGATGCATCTAGATGGATCCCTGCCCAAGCAGTGAGTTACACTACAGGAGAGGAACTCTGAGCTTCGGGAACCTGAACATTTTACTAATGGGCACTAGGCAGGCTGGCCCTTTGCTCTGGATGGAGGTGCTCTCTCTCTAATCCAAGGCTATTCCCTTGACAAGATAGCCTGGAATAAACAGCAGTTAGCACCCCACTCACATGGTGTGCAGAGACATCAGAGACCCATGGAGATTTATCGATCTCTTTTTTTTTTAATATTTTCCTTTTTTAAAGATTTTATTTATTTATTTGAGAGAGAGAGAGAGAACACAAGTAGGCAGAGAGGCAGGCAGAGAGAGGGGGAAGCAGGCTCCCTGCTGAGCAGAGAGCCCGATGCGGGACTCGATCCCAGGACCCCGAGATCATGACCTGAGCCGAAGGCAGACACTTAATGACTAAGCCACCCAGGCGCCCCTGGCTTTGAAATCCTTGAGACCATGCTAACCACAGTCTCATCAAAATAAAGAAGGCAGAGGCTTTAACCCACTGAGCCACCCAGGCGCCCCTCAATCTCTTATTTATTTGTAAACTTGGACATGCTTATATACATATGAGGTTGGAAGGCTATTAGTAACTCCTGATACTTGGAGGCTTTCAGAAGCTAAGTTGTGTAGAGAGTGAACTCATTGGTCCTATTAGTGAGCCTGGGTCTGACGTCCCCTAACCCTGCTTAGATCAAAGGTCGTTATGGCCACAGACTTCCATCCTTGGCTCTGGTCCACGCTCTGCAAGGCACGTCGCTGGTCTGAAAAAGCCCCAGCTGAGAGTGAGAGCGTGAATGACCGAGCACAAGACATTCTCCACGAGTGCAGCAAACAACAGTAGTCGCCGCCTCGGGCACGTGTGGTGCTCTCAGAATCGGGAATCAGACCCACTCCTCTCGGTAGCACTGGAGTGAGCCTTCCTTTGTTTGATCTCCTGCAGCTCTGTTTGACACTGAAATTAATTTGAGGCCTGTGCTTTGCAGGTCTGAATTGAGAATGGGCCGGAGTGGGTGGGTGGCGGTAGCTTTCTTGGTTTTGGCACCTGGACAACAAAGTAGCCCGGGAACAAGCTGTCATTCATCCGTGGAACACACTGGATTTCTGTCTTACGGTTCGGGGTGGGCCGGAGGAGTCAGGGTGGAGGAATGAGTTAGCACCCTGTTAGTCAGCGCCGTGCCCCTCCTGGGTGACCCTGAATGCCCTACATTCTGCTCCAGCAGCAATGGCCCATATTTTAAAACTTTATTAAAGGGTAATATACATACAGAAAAATATATAAGTCTTACCTGTGCTGCCCAGTGAATTTTCACAAACACACCAGTGTCGCCAGCCCCTAGACCAAGAAATAGATGCTGACCGATTCCCAGAAGCTCCTTCTCTAGTCACTGATCCTGTCTCCCAAGGTCCCCATGGGATTAGTTTGGCTTGGTCTTGAACTTTACATGGAATTGTATATGACCTGTTCTTCCATGTCTGGCTTCTGGTGTGCCAGGTTACATTTGTAAGGGACATCCAGGTTGTTTGTGTGTGGGTGGCGTTTGTCCATTCTCAATGCGGTGTCCCCGTGATTCTCAGCCAAGGCTGACTGTGCCCCTCAGGGGATGATGACAATGTCTGGAGATACTTCTGGTTGTTGCAACTGGGAGTAGGGGGAAGGTCGCCGCTGACCATCCCAAGATGCACAGGACGGTCCCCCACGACAAAATATCCATAGTGCCAAGGTTGAGAAAGCTTGCTGTATAGTACTCCATCGTGCAAACATACCACAATTGATTTACCCATGCATTTCTTATCTTAGTGCCCAGCCCTGGCTTTGAAATCCCTCCCTCCCTCCCTCCCTCCCTCCCTTCCTTCCTTCCTTCCTTCCTTTTAGATTTTATTTATTTGACAGAAAAACACCAAGAGAAGGAACACAAACGGGGGAGTGGGCAAGGGAGAGGCAGGCTTCCCGAGGAGCAGGGAGCCCGATGCAGGGCTCGATCCCAGGACCCCGGGATCATGACCTGAGCCAAAGGCAGACACTTAACGACTAAGCCACCCAAGCGCCCCTGGCTTTGAAATCCTTGAGACCATGCTAACCACAGTCTCATCAAAATAAAGACACTACCAAACAGGAGATGTTTTGCACTTAGGATAAATGTTAGAGTCAAGATGAATTATTGTGTGTAGTCTAGTCATCGACAAAAATTGTGTATTTTGGAACCATGACAAGAATTCGAAGAGATTCTGAGCGAATGAAATGTGGCTAACTCAGTGTTTTCATCAAACAATGAACGTGTGAAGGACATCCTTAAAAACAGCACCTGGGTGGCTCAGTGGGTTAAGCCTCTGCCTTCATGATCTCAGGGTTCTGGGATCAACCCCCGCATCGGGCTCTCTGCTCAGCGGAGAGCCTGCTTCCCCCTCTCTCTCTGCCTGCCTCTCTGCCTACTTGTGAGCTCTCTCTCTCTCTCAAATAAATAAATAAAATCTTTAAAAAAAAAAAAAAGCTGTCTTGAAGAAGAATCTACATATTATAAAACTCACCCAGTTTAAGGATTCAGTGATGTACAATCATAGATTCCTAGGAAATTTACAGAGTTGTGCACTCATGATTACAATCTAACCTTAGGACGTGTCCCTCACATCCCGGAGATTACTTGTGCTCCTTTGCATTGCTCCTCTTCCCACCCTGTGTCCCAAGAACCAATAGTCTACTTTCCGCCTCCAGATAGTTTCCTTTCTGGATGTTTCCTGGAACTGGAATCCTGTGATCTGTGGTGTTTTCTGTCCAGCTTCCTTCGCTTGGTAAAATGTTTTCAAGGTCCATCTGTGTTGTCGCAGGTGTTGCTCATTCTTTTTTATGGCCTAGGAGTATTCCGTTGCGTGGGTGTATGGCGTGTGTATTTGCGAACGGATGGACATTTGGGTTGTTTCCAGTGACAGGCTATTGTGAAAAGTGGACATGAAGCATTCTGAAGCATGGCTACATAAATGGCCAGCACAAGTAGGCTTTGGAAGGAGAGACGGGATTCTGGGCCAGATGCTACGTGTCACTTTTGAGGATAATTTACACAATTAAAAGACGGAAGGGGAAAGACCAGAGAATGATACAAAGAGCATCAGGTTACCAAGGAAGAGGGAGTTCTGACACTTACCTATGTAGACCCTGGCATTTTGAAGGCATTTTATAACCAAATTGCAGGGCAGCAACAGTCTGCCTTGAAGGGAAGGAAAATATAGAATTGATTGCACTAAGAGAAGTCATTAAACATGCTGTGCTTCTTAAATCACATTTTTATAATGTCAGTTCAAAGAAATTACGGTTTCTACCTTTATCCAGGGTCAACACATGCCCAATATAAGAAAGAAAGAAAGAAAGAAAGAAAGAAAGAAAGAAAGAAAGAAAGAAAAAGAAGGCGGGTGGGCGGGCAGAGGGGTTGGGAGGAGAGGGGAAAAAACCCCCACAAACTAAAACTTCAGCTCCCCTGATCCAGTTTTCCATTTTGATACCAGATCTTCCATTAAAGATCCCTGTTTGCTCAAGGTTTGCTGAGTTAGCTCGTTTCTATGGGTCTACAGAAGACCAGAGCGTAACGCCCCACCTTGTCCCCCGGTCTTGCCTATGCAAGTCAACAAAGGGACAGCTTGTGAGGAAGATACACAGAATTCAGTCAGCTTGGCCTTGAGGCTGATTTTACAGTCGAACCGAGAAGACCCTTGTGTTTTGGGCAGTTAATCACCAACATTCAAACAAGGCATCTTTATAATGTCCTGTGAAAGGATTTCCTAGGGCTGTAAAACCACCTCAACTCCATGGGCCTTGTTCTCCATTCTGGAGTCAGAGCTTTCTGATGAGGTCCTTCAGATGGAAAGCGCATGCTGGATAATCATGCAGGATCTTTGTATTCGAGAAAAGTTACGAAACACGGCACCTAAAAAGACATTCGCAAAAGAAAGGCAACACTCACTGAAAACAAGCATGAAAGGGTAAAGAACAGTTGTCCCATCATCCACATCAGCCCGGCCCATCCATGAGACTGTTGTTAATGCTGTTGGTGCTAGAAGGCCTTCAGAGCTCAGGGGTGGGACCGGGTTGTGGGGGCCTCTGCAGGGCTCCCTCTTGGCCTCCTGCACACAGGCAGGAGGAGGGGTGTGCCTGTCCTCAGGAGGAGAAGGGACATAGAGGACAAGCGTGGTCAGATGGAGAGGCTGAGGTGGAGCTGGGCCAGCCCATTGTGCTGACGGTCAAGCCCATGCGTCTGGAAACCTCTCTTCCTCGCCTGGGGAGCGGGGCTAGAGGGAAGGAGGCTGCTAAGCCCAGTGATGCAGTCTGCTTTCCCCTACTCCTGAGGCTAGAACACAGTCTTCCGAATTGTGTAGCCTGTTATGTGCCAACGAGGCCCAAGAAGCACGAAGTCGTTCAACAGTGGGGGCCTTGTGCGTGTCCGAGGGAACATGCTTTCCCCTCCCTGTGTTTCCATCAGCTGACGAGAATCCAGCAGAGCTCTGTGGTGCGAATTCGTAGGAGTTGTGCAAAGTGTTGATCCTGCAAGATCGTGATTGGGAATATTTTGTCCTCTTGTGGATTCCCAAAGGTTCAGACACATGGTTCAGAGAATCAGGCTCACGAAGAGCCGCTCTGAGCCCCTTCCCCTCCCTCAGCCGCCACGGCTCGCACATACTACATAGAGGCAGAAAAGCAGGGAATTGAGACCCAGCCTGCCGGGCCATTTTGAATCCATTTCTCGTCCCATTGTACCAACACATGCGGTCCACAAAATGCAGCAAAATCAAGTACCACCATTATCTTAATGCATGACTGATGAAGCCTGTCAAGCTAATCCTGTTAAAAACAATCCCTGTCGCTCCCCCCCAGGACCCCAGGCTTTGACTTGACTTGACTTGACAAGCCAGGTGATGGCGGCTGGAGTGTCTTTCCCTCCGCGTGTGTGAGAGCAGCCACGGGGTGTGTGATTAAATGTCGGCCGTGTTGTCATCCACAGGGGGGCCTGCAGTTCCAGAGGCAGGCCACGTCCCTCAGGCTCCCCACCCCCAGACCCGCTGGTGCTCTGTGCCGTCCTCTGACGGGGGCTGATGTGCGCTTGCCACAGGCCCAGCTCGCAGGGGGACCGGTCACATGCTCCAGATGTCCACCCCGTCTGTGTGTGAGCTCCTGATCACTGCCCCCGGTCAGTATGCACCCCCTTTCTGTCTGGCCTCCTGCTGTGTTGTGCTCGGAAGGCCCGTCCTTCTTGTGTGTTGCTGTACTTTGTTCATTCCCTGCTGTGGGACATTCTGTTGTGTGACTGACTGACTGCATTCCTGCCGAGTGGCCCTTGGGGGTCTTTTAATGTTGGCTAACCATCCCGTGAGGTAGGTGCTACGGGGAAACTGAGGCCTGGCGTAGCTTTCAGATGTACTGACCGCAAGCTATGCAGGTCACTGTGGCCCAGCCAGGCCTGGAGCCCGGGAGCCTGGGCCGCCTCACCGCCTGACTGAGCTGCTTTTGGCCCCATTATCTTCCTCTGTCCCCTTTCAGGGGTTCAGATGTGCATCTGGGGGACAAAATCCCTGTCACCAGGCCCCATGTGGACCCATCCCTGCCCGTGGAGCAAAGCTTTGTGCCGAGGCCGGGTTTACCGCGCTCACCCAGGCGGCCCCACTAGTTCCCCTGACATTTCTGAATCCCTGGTAAATCTAGGGTGCCTTGGAGCTGCTCCCCCATTACAAAAGCACATTTAAAAGCTGGATCGACTCTGGAGAGGGGAAGAGAGATAAGAGAGGACAGTTAGTGTATTTTTGGCCTTATAAGTGTTTAGGCTCCACTTTCGTTGGGTGGAATATAGGACTCCTTAGGGTTTTTTTCTTTCTTTTTCCTGCATCGAGCCTTCTCTGGCTGTTAGTAGGAAAAGAAATGTTAACTCACATTTATGTTTTTGTGATATTCAAGTAGAAGTTACAGATTAATATTAAAAAGAAAGATGAGGGCGCCTGGGTGGCTCAGTGGGTTAAAGCCTCTGCCTTCGGCTCAGGTCATGATCTCAGGGTCCTGGGATCGAGCCCCGCATCGGGCTCTCTGCTCAGTGGGGAGCCTGCTTCCCCCTCTCTCTCTGCCTGCCTCTCTGCCTGCTTGTAATCTCTCTCTTTCTGACAAATAAATACATAAAAATCTTAAGAAAAAAAAGAATCTCATAGGCCTTCTGTAAAAATTAAAAAAAGAATTAAAAAAAAAAGACGAATTTCCCAGCCTTGGGTCGGGAACCAGGAAGTTGAAGATGGAAGGTCAGTTCTCGGCATCTCCCAGGAAGGACATGGAAGGGCTCAAAGAGGACCACCCATTTCCAAATCCCATCCTCAGTAGGGACTGAGCTCCTTCTGCCCTCCCTGACCCCTTTAGGACAGGGCAGGAGTTGGCTGGCTCTTGGGGAGGTGATGGCCAGGTATTACGTTCCCCCGGCGGGCAAACCGCACACTCTGTTTCCTGCCCTGGAGAATCCGAAGTAATGTTGGCTGCTGCCTTCAAATGTGGACAGAAGTTTCTGTTTGTTCCTTTGAATGACAAAGCTGGTTGTGTAGGTATATACAGCTAGGTTAAAACAAAGTTTCTTCTCAAGGCATTTATTCAAGTTACATGTGCAGGCTGTCCTCTGCAGAACTTCATCCTTCCATCCATTTCTTCCAGACACTTCTTTCCACTGTGGAATTTGTGAGCCTTGCCAGTCAGGAGAGTGGCAGTTCTCCAAAAAAAAAAAGGGGGGGGCGAGGGTGCAGCTACTTGGTTGGGACAGTCTGAGTGCAGTCTTGGATCCTGAGGTTGACTTCTCTTCCCCCAGTGTCTCCAGACAGCCCTCCTCATGCCCGGCCACACAGCTGCGCGCCGCTCCCCCCCCACGTCCCCAACCCTGCCTCCCCTAGCCCACAACCCTGCTCACCGCCAGTTTCAAGGTCATGTGTAAAATCTGCATATTCTTAATATAGGCTCTTAGGGCTTATGGGAAAAGATTATCTAAACTTTGAAAAATGGGGCGCCTGGGTAGCTGGGTGGGTTAAACATTTGCCTTTGGCTCAGGTCATGATTCAGGGTCCTGGGATCGAGCCTCGCATCGAGCTCCCTACTTGGCGGAGAGCTTGCTTCTCCCTCCCCCTCTCCCCCTGCTTGTGCTCTCTCTCTCTCTCTCTCTCTCTGTGTCAAATAAATAAATCTTTAAAAAAATAAACTTGAAAAAATGGTGATGTCTACAATTTCAGAACTGGTAAAACTTTCATCTCTTGAGACAATGCCTACCATTCTCCCACCCGGCCATTGTTTCTGGCGGCCAGCAGTTGGGAACCAAGACCTTGAAACCACTGTTTCCCTGTGACTGACACCAAGGCTTTCCTTTGAAAAGACTTTTGAGAGAGAGATCTTTATAAATGGGATATTAAAAAAAAAGGTTTAGGTACAGAGACAGACATCCTCAGGGTTCAAATGTATGTATAAATGCAAGGCTACTCCTCATTTTCTAGAAGGAAAGCCCTAGCAGGATGCCAGGTAAAATACAAGATTTCCAGTTACGTTTGAACCTCACATAAACAATAAGTTCCCCCCCCTCAGTTTTGTTATTTATTTATTTATTTATTTATTTATTTATTTATTTATTTTGAAGTATAAGTAATGCACAGTGTTAATTAGTTTTAGCTGTACAATGTAGTGATTCAACAGTTCTGCGCAGGACTCAGTGCTCATCCTGATAAGTGTGCTCGGATCCCCTTCATCTGTGTCACCCCTCGCTTCCCGTCTGGTAACCGACAGTTTGTTCTCCACATTTAAGAGCCTGTCTTTTGTTTGTCTCTTTTTTTCTTTGTTCATTTGTTTCTTAAATGTAACATACGAATGAAATCATAAGGTCTTTTTCTTTCTCTGACTGACTGACTGCGCTTAGTATAATACCCTATGGCTCTATCCATGTCACTGCGAATGGCAAGATTTCATTTTTTTTTTATGGCTGAGTAATATTCCCGTGTGTGTGTGTGTGTATGCCACATCTTCTTTATCCATTCATCTATCAATGGACACTAAGGTTGCTTCCATACCTAGCAGTGGAATTCCTGGATTGTAGGGTAGTTCTATTTTGAGTTTTTTGAGGAACCACCATACTGTTTTCCACAGCGACGGCACCAGTTTGCATTCCCACCAACAGTGCACGAGGGTTCTTTTTTCACCAAATCCTCTTCATCAGTTGTTATTAGTTTTTTTTTTGTTGTTTTTTGTTTCTAATTCTAGCTGTTCTGACAGGTACAAGGTGATATCTTGTGGTTTTGATTTGCATTTCCCTGATGATGAGTGATGCTGAGCACCTTTCCATGTTGGCCATCTGTATGTCTTCTTTGGAAAAATTTCTGTTCAGGTCCTCTGCCCATTTTTAATTGGACTTTTTGAGGGGGATGTTGAATTGTATAAGTTACGTATATTTTGGATGTTAACCATTTGTTGGTCTATCATTTGCAAATATCTTCTCCCATTCACTTGGTTGCCTTATTTTGTTGATGGTTTTCTTCACTGTGCAGAAGCTTTTTTTTTTGCTATAGTCCCAATAGTTTAATTTTGCTTTTATTTCCCTTGCCTCAGGAGACATGTCTAGAAAACTGTTTCTACAGCCGATGTCAAAGAAATTTCTGCTTATGTTCTCTTCTAGGAGTTTTATGGTTTTAGGTCTCACATTTAGGTCCTTAATCCATTTCGAGTTTATCTTTGTGCATGCTGTAAGAAAGTGGTTCTGTTTCATTCTTTTGCAGGTAGCTGTCCAGTTTTGCTATTTGTTGAAGAGACTTATCTTTTTCCGTTGTATATTCTTGCCTCCTTTGTGGTAGATTACTTGACTGTATACTCGTGGGTTTATTTCTGGGCTCTCAATTCTGTTCCATTGATCTTTGTGTCTTTTTCAGTTTGTTTTTGCCAGGACCACACTGTTTTGATTGCCACAGATAAAATACAAGATTTTCTAGTTACGTTTGAATTTCACATAAACAATGAATAATTTTTAGTATATCCCAAATACTGCATGGGACATATGGTATTTTTATGTTTAGAATCTGGCAAGTCTAATGAGATTTTCAATATGTTTTCAGCACAATTTCAATCCCTTAATGTTTTGTGAGTACTTTGCGAATAGTGGTTAGGCTTGCAGGCGGTCTCAGGAGGCTAGAGAGTTTGGCCTTGTGTGTGTCTCTTTGGGTGCTGTACCCACAGCTCCGGGCACATTCTTTGGCATATAGCTGGTTCTCAATGAATATTTTTTGAAAAAAAAAATGAAGAAATAAATCAAGTGTGGAGTATGATGGATTTGTGATTTGTGATGCTTGTGACCTGGGTCAGATGGAACATAAGCTCTCATATGTACAAAGACAGTGTGACGAACACTTAGTTCAGATAGTAACTGGTTAATTTACTGATTAGACTAGCCACTTAGGTAAAAGAAGTGGAATCTAGACACATGAAAGGTTATTTCCACTTCAAAAAGAAGTGATGATTGAACAGGAAATTGTGCACATTGTCTTATCTGAGTTTGATGTAACCTATTATCTGATTTAAAACCGCCCTCCTAGACTGGGCACCCTGTAATGTCACCCACCTTCCTTCATATGCTCGTTTGTTCTCAAGTTCTAATCAAGTGAGTTGTATATCTTTAACGGCCTTATTTCTAACGGGGTTAAATTTGATCAAGGGGAAGATGGATGTGTACTAAGTAGGCGTAACCTGAAGCTTTACTCTAAACTGAAATGATTGTTCGCTTAATCTACATTGTTCTTCTACGGAATTTATATCTCATTATAACACTTTCATTTACAATAACACTAAATAAAAAGCTAATTAACATATATTTTTCCAGAACTAGGCATGTGGTGAGCGCCTGGGTGGCACAGTCAGTTAAGCATCTGACTCTTGATTTTGGCTCAGGCCATGATCTCACGGTCATGAGACTGAGTCCTGTGTCGGGCTTTGCGCTGAGTGTGGAGCCTGCTTGAGATTCTTTCTCTCTCTGCTCCTCCCCCCCCCCCCCAAGCATGCTCTTGCTCTCTTTCTCTCTCAATAAAAAAAAAAGAAAAAAGAATTAGGCATGTGGAACTTCTCATTGTCACACAGTTTATTTTTCAAAATACAATGCTAAAACAGATGAGTGCACTTAATATATTCTAAGAAAAACCCAACCACTCTTTTTTTTTTTCCCCAAATACTTTTATTTTATTTTTTCAGTGTTACAAGATTCATTGTTTATGTACCACACCCAGTGCTCCATGCAATACGTGCCCTCCTCAATACCCACC
>CM052894.1:68992090-69154217 GCA_028534135.1 Potos flavus | reverse complement strand
TGTTTTCCAAAGTGGCTGCACCAACTTGGATTCCCACCAACAGTGGAAGAGGGTTCCCCTTTCTCCACATCCTCTCCAACATTTGTTGTTTACTGTCTTGTTGATTTTGGCCATTCTAACTGGTGTAAGGTGGTATCTCAGTGTGCCAACCACTCTTTTTCATTTAGACTTTTTTGTAAGACGGACCAAAACAACCCCGTATTTCTTTTCTTACTTTTCTTTCCTTGCTTGAAGTGGTTCTCACGTTGAACCCCACCAAGCTGTGTCCAAGCTGTAGTATAATCAGAAAAATTAGAGTCCCAGGTAAAAGAGAAGATTGATGAATTTAATGGCATTAAAAACGCTAACTCTATGGTGAGCAACATCATAAGGAAGGTCCTAAGTAACACCAATCATAAAGTCAAGGGAAAAAGAACCAACAGGAAGATTACCGCAAATACAAAGAGCTCCTATAAAACAATTAGGAAAAGACTAAGAATGCCATAAGAAAATGGGAGACGGGCATAAATGAAAGTTTAAAAATAAAGGAGATACAAACAATCCTAAACATAATAAAAAAGTACACAGCATCACTCAGAATAATAGAAATTCAAAGTAAAATCCTATTGCAATACCATTTTTTTATCCATTAGATTAGAAGAAATCCAAAAATCTTGGTAACTTACTCTGCCAGTTCTAGACCCTTGAACTCATGGACTGATGGTGAATGTATAGCTTGGTATAATTTCCAGAAATAGAAATCTTCTGTGGAGGGCAATTTAACTCTGTGTATCAGTATTACAAATGACCATACTGATTGACCCAGCGATCCCACTTCTAAGAATTCATCCCATTGACATATTTTCACATGTGGAAAATGTAGTATATGGTAATTCATTAGTGCGTTGTTTGCAGTAGTAAAAAAGTGGAAATGTCTATCAAAAGGGAACTAGGTGAATATATTATGGTACATCCATACCGTGGAACACCATGCTGGGGTACTATGAATAAGAAAACTCTCTGTAGGGACGCCTGGGTGGCTCAGTTGGTTAAGCGTCTGCCTTTGGCTCGGGTCATGATCCCGGGGTCTGGGATCAAGTCCTGTATCAGGCTCCTTGCTCTGCAGGGAGCCTGCTTCTCCCTCTCCCCCGCTTATGCTCCCTCTCTCTCAAATAAATAAAATCTTTAAAAAAAGAAAGAAAAGAAAACTCTCTGGATTGATGAAAGAGTCACCAAGATAGGTCTGAAAAAGCAAGATGTGGAAATAGTGTGGAAAGGAGGATTCAACACATATCTCCATAGTTTAAGTTTCATTTCTATTTGCATAAAGAAACCAACAGGATATATAAGGGACTACTAGAAAAGAAGGATGTGCGTGGACCCAGACCGCTTGGACTTTAGGGGGAAACCCAGGGGTCCGGACCAACATGTGGGTGGAATATGGAGGTATGGGGTGTGCGGGATGAGAGGAAAAGGTGCATGTGTCCCCGCGGAGGGCCAGCCTCGGGGCTGTGTCCGACCTGCCGGGTGAGCGTCAAACCGGGCAAGCAAATGTGGTTTCTGAGAAGTTTTAGAATGACCAGCTGGTGCCAGAGACTCCCTGGGGACGGAGAGGAGAGCCATCCACGTGTCCAGGAACGGCTCTGGGGCGCAAATGCCCAGGTAATTCCCAGGAACCAGATCTAAGGAAACACGAGTGGGGGTGTCAGGAACAAATGTTATGAAATAAACAAAACCTGCATTTTCGAGAACCCGGACTGTATCCTCTGGAAAAAATGGCTTCTTTTAGGCGGCGTGTACGCACGCTTACGTTTTGTCAGCCAGCCCCAAACGCAGCTTTGTAAGGAAGCCATGGTGATTTCCAGCAACTCATTTGCCCCCTGTGGTCTCAGGACTAAATTGAGCCTTAAGGATCCTCAAAGATTGCTCAATTCAGAATAAGAAGACTTGGATTTGAGATTCTGTGTGACCTTGGATAACATACCGAACATCTTGGAACCTTAGTTTTGCCATCCGTGAAATGGGCACGATGAGGCACGCCATACTCTGAAACTCTTAGTTTCTGTGACACGGAGGGGACTGACCCCGGCAGATATTTTTATATATGCTTTAGTTCGTAGACACGATGGTGCATTTTGTGCACGGGCGAGAGGGCCCCGTGCTGTTTGCTCTGTGCTGAGTCAGAAATGGAAAGAAGGAGGAGTTTTCACAGCTGGAAACCAAAGGAGAATGCCCCTGAATTTTGAGGGAAATCGTTACATTTCTTTCTCTACTCCATGTTCCGGGATGAGGGAAGAGTGAGCAGAGGGAAGGCCTAGGGTGGTCTCAATAATTTTAGCTGTTATCAGTCACTTAATTGTTGTTATAATTATTTTACTGGTAATAATAACACTTTTAATTATCGTTAAGAACAACTATTTTTCTTACGGTAGCTAACATTTAGTGAGGGCTCAACTGTTGGTCAGGCCCCGTGCCGTTTTATGTGCCGTTTCCTCATTTAATCCTCCTGACAGCTCAGTAAGGCAGCGACTATTAAGTGTGACTCATTTTACAAACGAAGGGGTGAGAGGTTAAGTCACTGGCTCAAAGTCATGCGGGCGCACGACCAGCCACCGGCCTTGTACTTCACCTTTATACCATCCTGCTTCTTCAAGGGAACATCCCTCCAGTCTAGGGAGGTGGGGTGGGGGGCCAGAGCGTCTATCCGTACGGCGATTTTTTTAAAAAATATTTTATTTATTTGTCAGAGAGAGCACAAGCAGGGAGAGCAGCAGAGGCAGAAGGAGAAGCAGGCTCCCTGCTGAGCAGAGAGCGGGATGAGGGGCTCGATCCCAGGACCCTGAGATCATGACCTGAGCCGAAGGCAGAGGCTTTAACCCACTGAGCCACCCAGGCATCCCTGCACAGTGATTTAAAAAAAAAAAAAAAAAATTTATTTATTTATTTGAGAGATGGAAAGCACCGGGAGAAGCAGAGGGAAAGGGAGAGAATCCCCAAACAGACTCCCCGCTGAGCACGGAGCCTGTGTGGTGATTTTTAGTTAATATTGCTGAATTCATCTGCTCATAGGAGTGCCTACTCCCCCCCCCCCCCCCCCATCTGTAACTGTGCCAAGATTTTCAAAAGATTTCTTGCCATTCTTATCACCCATCCTCCCACCTTGGCTACTCTATTCTTCTGAGGATATTCCAGTGCCTGGCTCTCTACCTTCGCCCATAACACACATTCGAATAACAAGCCATATTTTACGAAGTGCCACAGGCATGACAAATTAGTTGGAGTGGAAATCCTTAATACTCACTCAGTAAATCTGAAACCCCTACGATATTCGAGACACATGGGCTCCAGGACAAATGTGGGTAGAGGAGACTGCACAGAGCTCCTGATCGGTGAGGCAGACAGACATGTCAGTAAATAGCCACCATTAACGGGAATTCGCGAACACAGGTGAGCCTTCCCTAGATTTGCCTACGCAGTAAAATCATCTGGTGCACTTTGAAAACCAACCAACCAACCAACCACAGTTTCTTGGGCCTTACTCTAGACCGGAATCTCTTGGCATTGGTCTTGGGAATCTGCATTTTGGACAAACACCCCTTGAGAGTTTTACAGTTCAGTCTGGGAACCGAGCTATCCATAGAAACAGGATACTGTGGGGTCAGAGGAAGAAGCTAAGTCTGTCTGTGGTTGGGAAGATTAGCCAGAGGCTCCCAGCAGTGTCTAAGCCACACCCTCAGGAGTGAGGAAGCAGACACATGGAGAGAAGGACATTCCAAGCAAGGACAATGTGAGTGGGAGCCTAGAAGCATGGAGAAAGATTGTTGGGTCTGGACTCACGCACGGGGTTCAAGGCCAAGAAGGGCAGTAGGTGGTGCTGAGTTTGGTCATGGCCCCAGTCTGAGGTCTGTGGCCTCTTATCCCTGATTTTAAGCAAGAGAATTTGACTCTGATGGCAAAGGAGAGGCTGACCTGTTGGAGAGAGAGGATAGGGGTTCAGTCCGAAGGCCGTCAGGGACGTTCTCATCAGCGATGAGGTAACTGACAAGAGTGGGATGGCTTGAGAGGTATTTCTCAGCCCAAACTGACTTAGTGATAAATTGATTTTTTTTTTTTCTAAAGAGGGAAGGCCCAGTAGGAGGACTCCTAACTTACCGGATGGAGGTCACTGCAAGTGTCGAGGGCTATGAGCAGGGACGCGGGGCGTGATGACAGGGAGAAGGATCCTGTGGTGATCATGCTGGGTTTCAGAAGCTCTGGGGGACCATGTGTCCAAGACATTTGGATATCTGAAGATAGAGATTTGGCAGCCCACAACACTTTGATGGTGGACAAAGCCCTGGGAATAGCAAAGAGCCACTCAGGGTATACAAGGGAAAGGCAGAGGCTGTCCAGGGAGAACTGAAGAACTCTGGCATCTAAGGGCACAGTCTTAAACACTTTGAATGCAAGTGATTTCTTTAATCTGTTTGAATCAACTGGTGGCCATCAAAGTCCTATTGCAATGCCTTGGAGTCCTGTAGTCCTAATAACAACAGTGAGTCTCAAGAAAGGCATTAATCTGGCTCTCTCCCAAATACCCTTTGCTTTGTTCTTCTTCACAGAAATAGATGTCTCTCTGGGTGCACTTTTTTTTTTAGTTTTTTTTTCTGTTTTATTTTATTTATTTTTTTCTTAACATAGGCTCCATGCCCAGTGCGGAACCCAATTCAGGGCTTGAACTCATGACCCAGAGATCAAGACCTGAACTGAGATCAAGAATCAGATACTCAGATCACTGAGCCACCCAGGCATCCTTCTCTGGGTGCACTCTTGATGGTTGATGGGGAGACAGCGCCTTCTGATCTCAGTTCCTGTCCCTGAGTTCTCTTAATTGAATCATCAAAAATCATCAAAATAGTATCCGTAAAAGGAGCACTTGAGTTGGGCAGGAAAGGCCACACCAAAGTTTGATGATTCTGTTTATCTCAGAACATGATGGGTTTAGTGACCTTTATTTGTTTATTTTTTTTTTAAAGATTTTATGTGTTTATTTGAGAGGCAGAGAGTGAGCAAGTGAGAAAGTACAAACTGGAGGAGAGGCAGAGGGAGAGGGGGAAGCAGGCTCCCCGCTGAGCAGAGAGCCCGATGTGGGTCTCCGTCCCAGGACCCTGAGATCATGACCTGAGCTGAAGGCAGAGGCTTAACCCACTGAGCCACCCAGGTGCCCCTTTAGTGACCTTTCTTATCCTTAGGAAGCCACCTCACTATACAGAGAGTATAGGCAGTGTTACAGACGCATTTTTAATTTAACTGTGTGCAGAGAGTAAGCAAGCTTCCCATGTGCAAGCTTTTTTTGGTACGAACTTTTCAGAGTGGTGATTTCAGGCTGTTTTAGGCTGAAGGACTCTTCTAGCTCGCAGTAATACACATTTTAGTTGGCTGTCTTGGAAAAACAGCAGAATAATCCATGAGAGGCTATACTCAGAAAGTATGTGGCCTGTTTCACTTATTCACGCAATGGGTTGAATGGATGTCCAGTTTAATATTTTACCAGATTTCGGTGATGGCTAGGATTTCAGCACCAGCTGGAATGCATTGGGTCCCGTCAGCTTAACTGAGTCTCCTCAGATACGGGAAACTCACCAGAAACCGTAATCACAGATTGTTTTATACAGTTCTTTGATGCAGGTTTCAAAGGCTGTTTTACAAAGGCACTTATGAATGGGAACTCTTTATTTTAATGTGCGGACTGCTTTGCCTGTGCTTTGAAGTCACATCCTGAGAAGATGCAGGGCACGGTGAGTCTCCCTTTAGGAAGAGTTCAGCTCGTGACAGAATGCGAAGTTAGGAATATGCCGTTTGTTCCAGGGACGCGAAAGGTGGGTGCCCACAAGGAACGGAAGATTGCTTAAGGGCATCGCATCAGACAGTCAGTCAACAGGTTATCAAACTTCCTTTAGTCACTCAACAAATATTTACTATCACTTAGTGAAGTGCAAGTATTCCACATTTGATACCTCTTTTTTAATTTTTAATTTTATTCAAGAGCGAGAGCAGGGGGAGGTGCAGAGGGAGAGGGACAAGCCGGTGGGGCTCGATCCCAGGACCCCGGGATCATGACCTGAGCGAAGGCAGACGCTTCACCGACTGAGCCCCCCAGGCGCCCCGTCCAACAGTGGTTTTTGACAAGTGATTTAAATTGCTCTTCTCAGGAACTTGTCAACTCACTTGTCTCAGTTTTCCCAACTGCTATCCTGCCAGCAGCTACCTGACAGGGTCGCCACCTTCGAACTCAAGAATCAGCCTGAGAAGTAAACACATTTCGTTGTGAACGTTGCATGCGTGGAACTGGAGTTAACACGTTCAGGTGCTCCTCCAACATCTGTCTCCCCCGGATGCCGCAGAACCGTGTTTTCCTGCGCGTAAACCCCTCTTTCAAACATATTGTCACTTTTGAATCTGGTGACACGTCTTCAGTGAAAACTCCCCTATCTCCCAGTCCCCGTGGAATTGGAATTGAAGCGTCCATGTCCCATGGGTCATCACGGCACGGAAGTTGAGTTAGGACGGTCTTCTTGCCACTCAGCTGTCTGCAGACTTTGCCAATGTTGTGCTTTTGTGCGGGAGATCCCCGCCGGGCGGCTTGGACTGGCTCGGACTCTGCCTTACCAAACAGGATGTACGGAGGAGGACACAGGCATTCCCATTTGGGATACCAGCTTCCAGAAGCTCCACGATTCTCTCTCCACGGGCATTTTTTTTTTTTTCTCTGAATGAAATAACTAAAAGCCAAAACAACCGTCACTATGGTGAAGGTAACCCGGATTGTAGTTTCCAGGTTGTCTGTCAGAGTTTACTGTGCTTCGTTAGGTATTTGAGAGAGACTGGTTGGCTTCAAAGATTTTTTTCCCCAAAGTATCAGGGTTGCTGGTTTTCCAGGTTGTTGGTCTGGGCTGGTTACCGTCCTCTGGGCTGCAGTCCGCCTCAAGGTTGGCTTGCATCTGTTTGCGCGTCTGTTACCCCTGGGATGTGGTGTCACCGTTTTCTGGTCAAGATCTACTTTATATTTTAAATATGTAATTATTTCCAAATTTAATATAGAAAAATCAGAATATAGACACAGGAAGGAAAATAATTACCTGGAATGACCTTCCTCTCAAGATGATCACTATTAGCATTTTGTCCTTTATTTTCCAGATTTTTTTCCTGTGGAGCCTTAGACCTATCCTGTTTAAAGACAGGATTAGCACGGGCACCTGGGTGGCTCAGTGGGTTAAAGCCTCTGCCTTCACCTCAGGTCATGATCCCAGGCTCCTGGGATCGAGGCTCGCATTGGGCTCCCTGCTTAGCGGAGAGCCCCTTGCCTGTGCGCCTTCCCCCCACACTCATGTTCTCTCGCTCGCTCTGCTCTCTCTCTCAAAAAAAAAAACAAAAACAGGATTAGCATTAATTTATTCTGCTATCTGGACATCTATGGTGATATATTTTTAGGTCAATAAATATAGATATGCATATTTATCATATAAATGTGTCCTATAAATGAGACTACCAGGGAAAATCATAGTGAGACATTGAATGTTGCGAATAAAACTTGAATAATTTTACTTCTGTGGAGGAATGTATTTTAGAATAAACTAAAATTGAAAAAGATTAAAAAAAAAGATTTTTAAAGATTTTATTTGAGAGAGAGAGAGCACACATGAGCAGGGTTGGGGAGGGGCAGAAGGCAGAGGGAGAAACTGCCTCCCCGTTGAGCAGGGAGCCCAATGCGGGGCTCCATCCCAGGACCCTGAGATCATGACCTGAGCCAAAGGCAGATGCTCAACCAACTGAGCCACCCAGGCGCCCCGAAAAGAATTTCTAAAGGAAGGGTTTTTATCTTTAAAATTTTAAAACGTGTCACAGAGCAACAGCCAACAGAACCGTATGTGACTACACTAAAAGAAAACTTCATAGAATTTTTTTTTTTTTAAAGATTTTATTTTTTATTTATTTGACAGAGAGAGATCACAAGTAGGCAGAGAGAGAGGGGGAAGCAGGCTCCTGCTGAGCAGAGAGCCCAATGCGGGGCTCGATCCCAGGACCCTGAGATCATGACCTGAGCTGAAGGCAGAGACTTTAACCCACTGAGCCACCCAGGCGCCCCTTTATAGAAATTCTTAAGAATACATAAATTGCAATATAGAAGAATTATAAATATATAGGAATTCTAGAAATAGACTCAAACTATTAAACAATTTTCAAAGTAATAGGGAAATGAATTGTAATGTAATTTGAGATCACAGGATATAGGGATGGAAAGAAATAAAGTTGATCCTTATAAGCACACATTGCATAAAAATATCAGATGTAGCAAAAAATTAATACAGTTTAATCATATCAAAATAGAAGTCTGAAGAGCATATTTGGCCCAGCTATAATGACCAAATGGAAGCCATCGAAGACAATAAGAATATTACTTATTCTTAAAATACCATTTAATATAATAATATGTAATACATATATGTGATATACAATAAAGTACATATCAAGAAGAAAGCGCATGAACAAGCAGTATATAATTAATAACAATTTACTATACAAAATACATAAAAAAAAATATATCTTTTAAAAGTGAATGAGGTCATTGCCCAGATTGTCATTAATTAACATCAAAAAAGACAAACATGCAAATGTCATATGTAACTTATTATATGGAAATGCATGTTCTTACTAGTAAACTAATCAAGGGGGAAAAACAATAAAACTGCAAGCACAACAAATCAGTTGGACTATTTAGAAACAAATATAGGGTAACCTGGTAACTTGGCTTTGTCTTTCTGGGAAATGAATTGGCCATACACAATGGGGTCTGTGAAGCAGTTCACCGCTTTTAATACTCAAGCATTTCATTTTGGGTTCTATGTCCCAAGGAAAAGGAAAATCTGAAAGGAAAGAAATATAAATCCACGTTGATAATTATAAAACGTTTGAAGCTCCTCATATTAAGTAATGCAAATGACGTGACAATGATTTTCGAATTATTTACATCGTTCCGTAGTATCGAAAGCCCGAATGGGCATTATCTCCTCTAGTCCCATGCTGCAGAAGTGCCACAGCTGGGGCTGGAAGCCAGGAGCTCTGTGCAGGCAGAAGTAAGACCTGGACTGGATCAGGCAGCCTGGCTCGGGGTCTCCCATCTTCCAGCTTTGGAACTTTGGCCAGCAGTTTCCAGATCTGGAAGTGGGTCTCCATGCCCAGCCTGCTGAGCTCCCAGGTTCAGAGCCGTGACTGAGACCACGCATGAGAAATGCAGCTCCCGTTAGCCTGCGAGAGCAGTAACTGGAAAAGGCGTCTTGAACCCACTCAGGGCGGGTTGGAGCGCGCTCAGTCCCCACAGAGCAGGGACACCAACAGCCCAGCAGCGCTGAGGGCTGAGTTCACAGGGACAGAGTGGAGTTGCAGTTGAGCAATGAAATGCATGTGTTTGTGCTGCGGGGGAGGGGAAGGGTGTAGAAGAATCCGAATCCACTTGCTCTCTTTAATCGAAGATCTTACGCAAAAGTCAAAAAAGCCTTGGAGCTCAGGGAAATCCCTAACATTGTGCCTGGGTTTCCTGCTTCCTGGTTCCGCCGGTGCCCTGCCTTTCACAACAGCTCTGCCTATGACAAATGCCCCGGACTGGGCTCCTCGATGCCCCGCCCCGCCGTGATACCATCCCAGGCCCTTTCCCTCTCTCCCAGTCACGCAAAGTGAAGGCTGAGGCTTTCTGCCATCACCTAGCCGGCCACACCCTGAGTTCCAGAAGCTCCTTGGGCACTCCCCCTTCTGCAGCGCCAATGGGACTGGGGGGTGGGCCTGGCAGGGACAGCACTGAACCCGGGGGCTGTGTGACAAGGCCCCTCCCCTCCACCCCCCAGGGGCACAGGAGGCTGACCTGGGCCAAAGGCCATCCTGTGCTGGTAACTAAGGGCTCCCGACCAAGACAGCTGGCACGGGAGCGGGGAGTCTGGGCTGCAAGGAGGAGGCTGCTTAAATGGCGAGTACACCTCGGAATGGTGTATTTACTGGCCGGACCTCGGGTCAAAGAGAATAATAATTGGAGCATCAGCACAAGGACATCATGTGTGTAACTCTTTCCCCCAGGCAAGGGACTGGCCTGCCCTTTGCCCCATTTGCTCATAAGCTCCCCACTCCCCAGACCTGCCTGGGAGCGGACCCAAGTCCCTAGGACGCTCCCCAATCTGGCCGATTTAGACAAAGGCCCGTGATTTCTCCCGACTCCATAATGCCACCGGGGCCCATGAGGTGCAACATATTACTGCGTGGTCCACAGTTTCTCTGATACTTTATGTAGAAGACCATTTTATTCAGTCCTTCCGGCAACTGTTTGAGGAAACTCTTGTCGGCCGCATTTCACAGAGCGGGATGTGGAGGCTCAGTGACGCAACGAACTTGCCCGGGTCCCAGAGCAAGTAAGACTGCGAAGCATGTTTCAAATCCAGGTTTGGCTGATTTCCAAAAGCCCATACTCACGCTACTTTTGGGCATTCTGGAGGGAGTTTTTCTGGGTCAGTGACCTGGAAAAAGGTAGGGATATTTGCCAGATTTTGTTTAGAGACCCAGAATAGAAGTATGCCAGCAAGCGTAGGAAGCGTGTGGTTTCCGCTAAGTGACCATGTGAGGTGCAGTGCTGGAGGTGTGTGTTCTCTTTACACACACAGGGAAGCAAACATTTTTTTCCTCTAGCATGTGTTTCGTTTGCCATAGAGAGAATTCTTTTTCTGACAGCTACTCTCTTTCCAACGCTTAGAACATCATATGCTCTTTAGAAGGGAGTAAAGGCTTTAGCAAAGCAAAGTTTTTGGCTCTCCTGGCTCTTTGCAGTTCAGATGTCATTCAGAACATCTGCTTCTATTTTGTTTGCCTTTTGGGAAAAAGCAAGGGTAAATATAAGATAAATAAGAAGCAAAATACTTTCTGCCGAACCTGAAAGCCCAGTACCTGGCCATCTGAAAAGATTTTGTTTGCTTAAACATCGTTGGAATGATAGAAAACCTGTACAAACACCCGTGATGAAGATTCAGCTAATAAAAACCCAAAAAATTTCAGAGGTGCCCTCTTAAAAACGCTGTAGTGGGAACTCCTTCCCGTGGACGCCGGACAGTTTTTGAAAACCGAGCCCGTGGTTGGGGACACAGTTTACAAGATCCTAACAAAATTTCCACAGATTAACAAAGTTTAGAATTTATTCTGGATCTCTGCCTGGAGGGTGAAAAAAAAAAAAAAACCTGCCAAAAGAGAGGGGGGAAAAAAAAAACAACTTCTTTGTGGACAAATGAAGCTTGGGTAGGAGTTCAGTTGCCCAGGTGGGCAAGCTCACCCCTGAAGTCAAGTATGCTGGGACGGGAACCCGAGCCCTTTTTTAGAAAAGGCAGCCATGTTGAGCAAGAGAATTCCACCATGGGAGTCCTGGTATATATTCTCTCGTTCGCTTACCTTTTTTTTTTTTTTTAATGGCTCCTTTTTTGGTGTGGGATGAAATTTACATGTAACGAAATGCCCGTCTTAAATATACATTCAGTGAGTTCCAGCCAAGGGAGGCACCTGTGTACCTCGAACCCTCATGAAGACAGACAACCCCACTGTCCTTTCAGGACACCTGCTGTTCCAGCGTGGGGTCTGTGTGTGCGTGTGAGAGAGAGCGAGCGAGCGAGCTGTTTTCCTGTGGATGGTTACTTGGCTCTTGGCAGTTTTTGTCCAGATGAAGCTGTACGCGTCTTCCTGCGGACACATGTTTTCTCTCGAGTAAATGCCTATGTATGCAATTGCTGACTCGCCGGGGAGGTAAATGTTTAGCTTTGTAAGAACTGCCAGGTTTCTCTCCAGGATGGTTGTCCCACTTTATTCCTCCGCTGTCAACATGAGAGCAAGTCCTCGTTGCCATTAGATTTAGCAATGGTGTCTCCTGTGGGGTTTAATTTGCGTTCTCTTGTGCCTAACGACCCTGAGCCCTTCGTGTGCTTTCTGGCCGTTCGTGTATCTTGGTGAAATGGAGCTGTTCAGATTTTGGACTCCTTTTATTGTTGAGTTGTGGGTGTTCTTTATATATCTTCATGCAGTATACAGGTATGTGTTAGAGACCCTCCACAGGGCATGGGGTCCCAGTTTCCTGATCTTTGTGCCTGCACTTCCCCCCAGAATAATGCCGGGGATCCTTCTTCATTTAGCCCTAGATTCCCAGTGCCTGGGATGGCCCCTGGCAGGTAGCAGGGGCTCATTTACACGAGCATTTATTGAGAGAATCCATGAATGAGCACATGCTCTGACGTTTGGGCCTGATATCCAGGCACCATTTCCTTGAATAAAAAGCAGTGATTAACAAGGACATAGAGAAAAAGGAAATGTTACCGGTGTCCTTGAGCTATAAATTACACTTGGCCCAGAGGACTCGGGATCCCTTCAGGTGATCTCTTCAGCCGGAGGGAATACTGCTAGACTATCTCCTGAGCTCATCTAATGTGACCTCATTTATGAAGCTTCTAGTGCTGCCTGGGTTCTGATGGAAGGATGATGGGTGCGTCTGGCCTCAGAAGGTTTATGTAACTTCAGCCAGCCGATCCCACCTGTGCCTTCAGCACCTTCCTTTTGGCTCCCTCGGACCCTGGCATTGCCCGCCCCCGCCCCCGGGCTGTGCCTCTGCTGGGCTCCGAGCCTCCCTGGTGGGCCCAGTCCCGCTGGTGGGCGCTGCCTTCCTGAGCCCCCAGCGGCCAGCAAGGGGCCCCTTCCCCTTGCTCGCGAAGCCATTTTCCCAGCCGTACCCCAGCCGGCTCTGGCCTCTCCTGTCGTGGGTGTGCGCTCAGTCATCGTCGGCATCGTTGGTGCAGAGAACTTGGCCATTTACAAAGTATGTTCCCACCCGTCATCTCCCGTAAGCCCGAGACAGTCCTAACTATATACTCCTTTTTGGTTTTTTGTTTTGTTTTTTTCCCCCCAAATGAGGTGCCATACAGAAGTGATTTAATTTGCTCCAGAGTATAAAATGGTCCACATATGGCCCAGAGTTTTCTCTGGGTCTTGCTCAAAGAATATCCATGCTTTTTTTTTTCTTTTTCTTTTTTAAGCTCTGGTGTGTGGTGTTTAAACGACTCCCTAGATTTTATTTAACCACTGTGATGGCTTCTCCATCCCCCCCACCCCCCGCCATCCCCCGGCCTCGGATCACATGTTATTTGAGGAATGTCCACCAGCAACTGTACTGACAGGCTGTGCTACCATTTCGACTCATCAGACTCCTAGCATCCAGAGTTTAGGATCAGGGTCAGCCCTTGCTGGCTGGTTTTATTGCAGCCAAAATAAAGATATTCGAGATTCGCGTTAGTCTCCAAGACTAGTAACTGGCCCATTTCTGTTTCTGCGGGGCTTTCTGAAAGATTAAAAGTTCACACACTGATCCTTGGGAAAGTGGAAACCGAGTGTAGGGCTGGGGAAAAGCAGCCTCATGCGCCATACCCCGCTCAGGGACTGGGTGTAGAGACAGGTCTGTGTGGGACCGAGACGGTGTCCCCGACCGAGCGCTGTGCTCTGTGGTCAGAGCCTCTCCCTGGCTCCGCAGAGAGTGGGGCTCAGCCGGCCCCTCCCCAGGACCTCCCCGGGGGCTGCATGAGCTGGCTCGCGTCCCGTCCACATCCTTAGGGTGTGGTTGAGAACATGAGCTTATGGAGATAAAGACCTTCCCTTAACCGTCCCCTGAAGGTGCACATGTTTAAATGTCAGGGAACCGAAACTCTGACCACATATCAATAATTGTCTCATTCAGATCACACTTACAGAGGGGCATGATGCGTATTCTAAAGGCAGTGTCTTTTTCCGATTTAGTAGAATTACTAAATGTCACTCTGTGTGCCTATCATAAAAGAGCGGTTTCAGTTAGGGATGACTATTACTGTCCTCTGTTCTTTTATTATTTCTGTATACATACGTGTATGCATGCTTATTGTATTATGGGTATACATATTGTATTATTATATGTATTATATATATGTAGACTTATTGTCCGTATACATATTATATTTTTATTACACGTATACATACCGTATTATTTTATTGACACAATATCGGGTCTGGTCTTGTTTTGTAGGAGAGCCAGCAGAAATCCACCAACGTCATCTATCAGGCCCACCACGTGAGCAGGAGCAAGAGAGGGCAGGTGGTGGGGACGAGGGGTGGATTCCGAGGATGTACAGTGTGGCTGACAGGTAGGCCTTGTTGATACTTTTTTTTTTTTAATTGAAAATTGACGTGTGACATACAATTTGAAGGAACTTGGTGTGACCTATGATGTGTTTGTGTTAACACTGGGACGAGGCCGAGAGCAGCAGTCAGCCCTACCTGTGCCGTCAGTGGGAAGGAAGCCTGACGTCGAGTCACGAGGCTTCTCTCATTCTCGGTCCTCTCCTCTTCGGCAGGAAAGGGGCAGGCTGATGAGGGCGTCCCCTTTCAGCTCGAGGGGCTCCCCGTAATTCCCATGCTTGTGCCTCAGTGCATTTACTGGCACTCAAGACGGAGCTTTCCTAACTCGACAGCAAGCATTAGGCTGTCTATAAGGTTTTGGGTGTCTAGAGTTATTCCTTCTTGTCTTCTGATGTGTTTTTTTTTTTAAAGATTTTTTTTATTTATTCATTTGACAGAGAGAGATCACAAGTAGGCAGAGAGGCTGGCAGAGAGAGAGGGGGAAGCAGGCTCCCTGCTGACCAGATAGCCCGATGTGGGGCTGGATCCCAGGATCCCGAGATCACGACCCAAGCCGAAGGCAGAGGCTTTAACCCACCGAGCCACCCAGGCGCCCCTGTTTTCTGATGTTTTAACATGGTAGAGGGCTATTTCACTTAATATAAAAAAAACCAAAAACCTGAAAACATAAGGATCTGCACAAGAAGGAAAACCAGCGATTTCCACTTAGCTGAGGATTGCCCCTTGTAAATAGAAATAACTCACTCCCACGGAGGTGACCAAATGAATCCCTCCCCTTTCCTGTGTTTTTGTAGCCTCGGAATGTCGCAGCTGAGACTTACTGACAGGACAGGAATGAGGCCGGGGCTGTGCCCTTAGGCTCTGAGCACAAGGTAGAGGAAGTCGGTCCCTGGGCGTGGAAGTCCCGTGTGGACACCGTATTTCAAGTCGATGCAAAGATGTTTACCCAGGTTCTGAGATCAGCTGTGTGCTACTGCCTGCTCCCAAATGCGGAGTCATGCGGGCGCCTGGGTGGCTCGGTGGGTTAAGTGACTGACTCTCGATTTCAGCTCAGGTCACGATCTCGTGGTCCTGGGGTCGGGCTTCACGCTCTGTGCGGAGTCTGCTTGTCTCTCTCCCTCTCCCTCTGCCCCTGCTTGCTCTCTTTCTCTCTCTCTCAAATAAATAAATAGATATTAAAAAAAAAAAAAAAAACCCAAATCCCCAATGCTGATTTGTTCAAGCGCGAAGGGACTGCCGAGGAGTGTGGCAGGCAGGCAGCTGCCTTAACCCCTTGGCCATTCCTCTTCCTGGCCCCCTCAGCCTCCTCCTCCTCCTTCAAAGTTTTTCCTGGTGTCCGAGGCACTTGCCTTTGGTCTCCTGATTTCATTCCCCTGTGGTACAACGCCTTTCTCCCGCCGGCTGGCTGGGGACAGACAGTGGGCGAGCAGTTTGCAAAAGGCAGCGTTTCCCTGTCGTGAATCCTGTCGGGATGTCCCCCCGACCCCGTCCAAGAGACATGCTGTGCGGCCATAGATAAAACAGCTCCCTTCCAGACGCTTCCCTCTTGTTATATGTTTGCCTTCATGGGTTTGTCCAATTTCTCTGTTGGGACCTACACACAGAGTCTACTTTCTATAATGTGAACAGCCTTAAAAACAAAAAGGGAGCTGGTACAAGAGGAAAAAAACCCTAAAGGATGGACTTCGCCTGTCTTTTCTTACTCATTTAAAAAAAAAATCTTTCCCTAATTTCTTCTGTCATCTTATGTTACAGAGATAGGCTACTGGGGGCAACCAAGAGAAACCAAATACTTCGAACCCAGAGACTTGGTTTTGAGCCCCAGCTCCACTTACATTAACTGTGTGACTTTGGACAAGCCAACTAAGCTGGCTAAGCCTCAGTTTTCCGATTTGTAAAATGAGATAAGGATAGAACCTGGGGCTGGGGGTAGGACTAAATGGAATAAAGCGTGCGTGCACAGCCCAGTGCCTGGCCCTCAGGAAGTGTAATTCGTGTGACCCCGATGCATTAAAATAAATATGCCAACAATCTAGTTTAATCCAGTTACTGTGGTTTAGCCCTTAGTTTTGAGACCTGAAGCAAAACTGAAAGGAATTTCTATTATTCCCCTCATTTTCCACTGTGAGAGAACACTCCAGAGATTCAGGAGTCCCGATTCCTCTACCTCACACTGGAAACAGTTCTAGGAGAAATTTATCACCTAAGTCCCTATTCGAATGAAACTGAGTTAGATGAATAATATAATTGTGTCTTCAAAAATGATTTCCAAAGATGGCGGCCCATTCCTCCTGGAGCCGTTGCTTCTCATGATTCTCTGTGAGGGCCAAGGGCGTGACTTGAAAACATGACTAACACTGTGGAAACTCTTTATTTACCTTTCATATATCACCTTAAAAACAAAAGTCTTTCCAAGTCTTTTTGTGTGTGTGTGTGTGTGTGTGTGTGTCTTTTAAGTAATCTCTGCACTCAACATGGGACTCGAACTCACAACCCCCCAGATTAAGGGTCACGTGCTCCACTGACTGAGCCAGCCGGGAGCCCCTCTCTCCAAGTCTTTATTCCCCTCTGTCCTTTGTCCCTGCTTTTCTCTTACCTTTTTGTCTTTTCCCTCCTTCCTCCTGCCGTCTTCTCCATGTTAAGCTCTTAACCTCCTTTTCTTCCCCCCTAACTTTTCCTTTCCCATGCCTGGATACCGCCCCCGATGGGGGCTTGGCACCGTGCTACATTTTTCAAGTGCAGAGATCTTTAGGACAAGTGGATTTTTGGAGTGTTTCCTTTCTCCTCATGACTTCCCTCAGATCGAAGTCGTATAGTGCGCCCCCCGCCAAGGCGCTTTGAAACCACGGGAAAGGCACATCATGGTAACTGTTCTCATGGAAAGGCTCCAGATAGGGAAGAGTGTAGCACAGCTCTAAACATATCTAGAGCCTAGCTCGGGAGGACTGTCTTCATGTTTTGAGAGTCATTTTAGAAAAATCTTGAGGCCAAAGGATCTGTGACAGAAAGGGACATGAGAACACAGTCGCCAGATCTTACGATTTTTTTTTTTTCCTGAGAGAAGCCAGTGTCTGGATTTGTATGCTGTCATCTTTAAAACACACTGCAGGCAAACCAGAACACACCCAGAACCACGTCTAACCCCCCAGGTCCCCCTACTTATGAAGCCCACTTGCTTTGCACTGCCGTGATTGTAACCGGGGACAGATGGTTATTTCGATGTCTGGAGGAAACGCAAGTGCTTGACTTGGAGTCAGCAGTGCTTTTCCTGGATTGTAGTGATTTTGATTTGATTTGAGGTCAATGATTGTAACGAACAGGTCTCTCTGGTGCTGGAAAAACCACAATCAGCTTTGCTCTGGAAGAGTACTTGGTCTCCCACGCCATCCCCTGCTACTCCCTCGATGGGGACAACGTGCGTCACGGCCTTAACAGAAACCTCGGGTTCTCCCCCGGGGACAGAGAAGAGAATATCCGCCGGATTGCCGAAGTGGCCAAGCTGTTCGCCGATGCTGGTCTGGTCTGCATCACCAGCTTCATTTCTCCTTTCTCGAAGGTAAAAGGATCGGGCGGCGCTCACGATGCTGGGAGGGGAGTCGGTGGGCAGGGAGGGCAGCAAGGACGATTGTCATCTCCATTGCCCCCGCCTCCTCTTCCCTTGCTCCCTCATTTCCTCTACTCAATCTCCATCCTGTCGAGAGAGCTCCTTCATTCCCACATGCCCGGGCACCAGCTCACAGAGACCCATCCACACTCGCCTTCTGGCCGGAGTTGAAAGGAAGGAAAAAGTGAAACAAGAAAAAGTCGAAAGCTCTGTAATCTCGCGTCTCCAAAAAGTCAGAAAGCTTAGTTTGCTGAAGGAAATGGCAGTTCACTGCCGAAGAGTCAGGTCATGTGTGTTTCACGTGGAACTTGCTGAGGAAGAGGGACCCTCTTCTTGTTTAAAAACAGGAGATTTCTGGGAGCTACGAATAAGATGCCACACGCTTTGAACACTCCCTATGAATGAAATGTTCCCATGTGGCCAGCCCTGGCCTTCAGCACAGACTTCTTTTCTGTGGTTTTCTCTGAAAGCCCTTGTAAGAGCTGTGTTCACCAGAGGGAAATTTCTGGACTCTCTATCTCTTTTTTCTTTTTTTCTTTTTTTTTTTTAAAGGTTTTATTTACTTATTTGACAGAGAGACAGCGAGAGAGGGAACACAAGCAGGGGGAGTCAGAGAGGGAGAAGCAGGCTCTCCACTGAGCAGGGAGCCTGACGCGGGGCTCGATCCCAGGACCCTGGGATAATGACCTGAGCTGAAGGCAGAGGCCCAAAGACAGCCCCCCAGGCACCCCTGCACTTTCTCTAAAGGACCAGTTTCCTGCCACCGCTGCAGAGCACACACGCCTGTGTTAGTCCAAAGCTGTCAAGCACTCAACGCGCACCGTGTTTCACGATGAGGAATTCCATTGCAAAACCTCTCGCTCACCTTCTCAAATGTGTTTTTTTCCTCCCAGGACCGTGAGAACGCCCGCAAAATCCATGAATCGGTAGGATTGCCGTTCTTTGAAATATTTGTGGACGCGCCTCTGAACATCTGTGAAAGCAGAGACGTGAAAGGCCTCTACAAGCGCGCCCGGGCCGGGGAAATAAAAGGTGCGCGCGCCGGCCCCAGAAACCTGTCCGCAGTCCCACATTGTCCACAGTTTCATCTAGCACACACAGCTTTGGATCGAAGCCTGGATATCCAGTACATCCACGGGCTCGTTAACGTGTGGGCTGGGGTTTTTCCAGAACGGCCCCCTCAGCCGTAAGCGACCAAGTACAGGTCCAATGGGTGTGTGTCCACAAGTCCGTGTCTAACGGGGAGTGTTCCAGAGTTGTTTCTTCTTCTCGTCTTCCTTTCAGCTTCTAATCAGCTGCAGAGGGCTTGGATCTACCCAAATCTTGTTGATAATTTGGGGGCTTTCTATATTGAAAATACAGCTGTGCATATATATTATATCATATCGTATCATATTCTATCATATTATCTTTTTATCTATGGCTAGAGGTCAAGGACAGCCGGTGACCTTTTCTGGCCTGATCGAAATTCTCGGTGTAACGCATTATTCCATCATGGGTCCCGTCTTACTGTTGAGAAAGCCTGTTCCCGGCGGGGCCGGTGTGATTTCCGCCCTTCTGCCTTGCAGGCTTCACGGGTATCGATTCCGATTATGAGAAACCCGAAACCCCGGAGCGCGTGCTGAAGACCAGCCTGTCGTCCGTGAGTGACTGTGTTCAGCAGGTGGTGGAGCTCCTGCAAGAGCAGGTGCGTGGGCCTGGGGCGCCGTGTTCATTTACTCATTTAGTTCAATGGCATAAAGTGACGAGAGGTCCTTTCATTCACCAAAGCATTCTTTTTAGGGTTTTCAATTCACGTTGTTACCCATTCTACTTCCTTTCAGAACATCGTACCCCACACGATCATGAAAGGCATCCACGAGCTCTTCGTGCCAGAGAACAAACTCGACCAGGTCCGGGCTGAGGCCGAAGCTCTCCCCTCGTTAGAAATTACCAAGGTGAGCCGGCGACGGGCCCCGGGAGAGTTAGGCCGCACAGCCACCATTTAAGCTGTTTACAACCACTGGGTAATAAGGAAGGTAGAGATAAGGGAAATGCAATGTCCACACAGAAAAACACTTCATCTTTCCCTTTTTTTTTTTTTTTTTTAACCTCTTGCCAAGCAAATCTCTCGCGGAGAGCTGCCACAAGGTAGCTGGGCAGTGCCTCAGGCGGAGGCAGACTGGGCAGCTAACTTCTGTTTTGCAGAGGACAGTGTCAAATAGTCATCTTTATACCTTCAGTTTTGCCAAAGCGCAGGCAATGGACAGTACTGATTTGTTGGCGGCGGCTGAGAAAAGTTTGTCCAGAATGCAAGTAAAGGAAAAAAAAAAAAAAGAATGCAAGTGTTTGTTTTGGACAATCAAGAAGGAATTTGGAGAAAACAAAGAGCCACCCTGATCTAAAGTGATAGGACTCTTCTCCTACTGTGCAAATCCCGTTCTTTCCTAAAGAGGCCGAGTCCAGCCTGGGGAGAAGGTGTCGACCTTTTGGTCACATTGAATTTACTGCCTGGAGCGTGTAGGCTGCAGTCCCACCAAGTGCACGGCGGATGCCTTTGGCTTTTTATGGGTCAGTATTATTGGTCCTTACCAGCTGATCAGATCTTCATCAGTAGCTTTTTCTTATCCCTTAAAACCCTGGACATTTTTGTAAGAGGCAGAGTAAGGTGGAAACCTGTCTCAGGTTCATTCATACCTGAAGAAGTCACGACAAATTTATACGCAGAACCTCCTGACCCCGCAAGAGAAATTCTGAGTACTCCAGTGCCCCGGGCACATGAGAAGTACATGATTATAATTACGGCGTGGAATGAGAACTCCGATAACAAAATGGGCTGCAAGGTACAAAAGAACTTCAAGTAATCTACTCATTGTGTTGGTCCTAGGGACGGTAGGCAAGGTCAGCAGAGCAGTGACCCACGCTTCGGGGTTTAAAAGATGAACAGGAATTCCAGGTGGGAAAGAGCATAGGCCTGGGAGGAGGTGGAAATCTCTCCATCAGCCCCAAGGGCCAGAGCTTGAAGCGTTTTCAGTATCATGCTGAGAATTTTGGGCTTTTCAAGTCCATAATTTGCCAATTTCAGTCAACTACCGAAGTGTTCCATTTTGATGCTCACGCATGATCCAGGGGCTAGATAAGCTTGAGCCTAGAACTTTCCTACTGGGGAGTGGTGATCTGAAATTGAGGTGCAGAGAGCCTCATGATGGGCAATTGTGTTAACATTCACTGTTCATGCTTTCCTTTTTTTTCTCTACAAAAATTCTGATAGGGCTAGCTCTCCAGTAGGAAAGTTCTAGGCTCAAGCTTCTCTGGCCCCTGGATCTTGCTTCAGCATCAAAATGGAACACTTAACACATGAAAGGTTCTGCCTGCATTCTTCTGCCCACAGAATGAGAAAGGCCTGCCCTGGGGCCAGCTGGCTGGGAAACAGCTTACGGAAATGTTCACCTGCTTTTGTTTTTTGCAGGTGGATCTTCAGTGGGTCCAAGTTTTGAGCGAAGGCTGGGCCACTCCCCTCAAAGGTTTCATGCGAGAGAAGGAATACTTGCAGGCCATACACTTTGACACCTTGCTGGACGGTATGTGCTTTTCTTGTTTTTTACTCTTCATTCTTAAAAAAATCATGCTCAGAAATCTTCACAGGAACAAGAAGAGTTCATTCTTGGTATTAATTCTTGCTCCATACCTCTTACTCTGGAGATATTTAGAGCATTTATGGTGTGTCTAATTCTATTATGTATAAATTCCATTTTTAGGATTTTTTGAGGTGGGGGCTATCCTCTAAGGATTATTGACTATTTGAAAGTAAGGAACCGAGAAACGAGGGCTTTCCTTGCATGCGAAGCCAAGGGAAGGTTAAGTCTGTTTTGCTCCACTTGCCCGGATACTCAGAGTAGAGGGCGATCGGGGCCCTGCTGCCGGCTGCTGGGAGCATCATGGGGAGCAGGGATGAACTTAGCGCACTGGGGGTGACCTGCAGGGGGCGTCTTCTTACTGCCTTACCGCCGGGGCTATCCGGCCGAGGGGCATCGTGCAGCCGCTTTCCCTGCTGGACGCTCAAGTGTCGTTCTTCGTGCCCTTCCGAGCGCTGCAGAAGGCTGGCGGCATCCTCCCGACCCTCCCAGGGCCGCGCTCAGCCTGCCTTCTGGGCACAGGCCGAAGGACTTACTTGGGAGAGCGGATCTGGTCCAGATCGGAAGCATGTGTTATTCAGAAAACTTCCGGCCCCTTCTGTGATCATTTCCTTCCCAGAACGGCCTGAGCTCGTCAAAGGGAGCTTGTCTGTCTCCAGCCCCTGAGGAATGGCTGCTAGTGGGGGCGGGGGTGCGGGAAGGGGTGCAGGGGGAGGGAGGACACCGAGGCTGTGACACGGAGCGGGGCTCCAGACCTTTTAGGGAGCAAAATCAAGTCATACAGTCTTCCTTGGGGAAAGACGTTCATGGCCCGGGCTTGTGACTCTGCCTGGGGGGATAAAATAACATTCCAAAACACGATTGGCTCCCTTATAGCTTGTCTTAGCAGTAATAACCGTATCTGTACAGCACTTGTCCCTCCGCAGAACATTTTCTCAGCCATGATTCCCTTTGATCAGACAACTCTGACCACCCCCTTCACAGACGAGGAAGCGGATCCCAGCCTCAGTGCCCTGCCCGAGTTCATACCAACGGTCCGAGCCCGGAGACCAGAATCTCCGGACTTCTGGCCCGGCGCTTTCCCTGCCCGGCTGCTCTGCCGGCGTCCGTTCCGAGGGAAGCTAGGAGGCCAGGCTGTCTGTCCGAGGAAGGCTGACACTTACTTTGATGTCCTAATTCTGACACGTAAATGTCACTGCCCCCGCGGCCAACCGCGGGCAGAGGTGGACCCCGAGCATCCCAGCCAGAGCTGTGGCTAAAGACGAGCACTTGTTCCGTAAGGAAAAATACCCGGGCTCTGGGCGTGCGTGTAGAAGTCAGTGTTGATGGAAGTCGGGGTCCCCGCCCGGGGGCTAGGACTGCACGGTGGGGAGACAAAACCGTCCTGGCGCAGGCAGAAGCGCTTTGCAGTTTAATTAGGAAGGGGGAAGGGGCGCCTTCCTGGGTTAAGGGTTCTTAGCATTTGATAGATTCTTAAAGGAGTCTGTGATCCAAAAAGACGCCGGACAGCCAACACTGTAATCATCTATCCGGATCGTTTAGGCAAATCTCGCTCCCTCCCTCTCATACCCTTTCGATTTCATTTTATGGTGTTCCGCAATTTATAAAACATAGCGATTTTCTTTTTCTTTTCTTTTTTTTTTTTTTTAAAGATTTTATTTATTTATTTGACAGAGAGAAAGATCACAGGTAGGCAGAGAGGCAGGCAGAGAGAGAGAGGGGGAAGCAGGCTCCCCGCTGAGCAGAGAGCCTGATGCAGGGCTCGATCCCAGGACCCTGAGATCATGACCTGAGCCGAAGGCAGAGGCTTAACCCACTGAGCTACCCAGGCGCCCGCGATTTTCTTTTTCTTATTTGGTCCTCGCTACCACGGGGCGGACGAAGCCCTTGGTACTGGCCTCCCTGCCCAGGCCCCCCGTGTCTGCCCCCCCAAGCCCAGCAGCACGGGGCTGAGGGAGGTCACCTCCCCATGAGTAGGGGACTCCCGCTAGCTCCCGATTCCCACCCGCTCACCCAGAAATCCCAGTTCTTCCGAAAATCCATGTCCGAGCACTCGTGGGAGTTCTCAAGGGGGGTGTCTCCTGTGCCCCCGAGTCCGGCCCACAGCCATGTGCCTCTTGTCTCGTGGACGCACTTGGCTCTCTGCACCTGCGAAGATCAGCTCCTGCCTGTTCGCTCCAGCCACTAATGCGCTGGGACCCGTGGGGCTGTGGCAGCTCACAGACCCTCCCACCCCCCCCAAATGGGAAGGTGCACATCCCGTTGCTCTGGGCTGACCTCAGCCGAGGACCCTCTAGCAGCTGCTTGAACCCCACAGCGTCAGAGAACTGGACGAAACAACCCTGTGAGCCGTCCCCGGGCCCTTCTCCAGCGGCAGCCGGGGTAGCTCTGGAACCCTTGCGGCCTGCAGGGCCTGTGGCTGGGACCCCCTACAAGACTCCTTTTTTCCCTCTGGGGGTTTTCTGCTGACTCCATCGTCTATCCCAGAGTCCACCCCAGTCCACCGGACACAACTCTGCAGCCCCCGTTGTAGTGAGGATTCGGAATCCCCCCTCCCCCCCCACCTTCCAGAAGCTTCCTTGACTCCTACGTAAACCCAGTAATAGAAACAGATAGTAAGGATATAATGTGCTAAGCCAAGGCAGAATATCCCAGTGGGGAACAGTAGGGGCTGTGGAGCCGAGCGGGGCTCGTGGGCTAGTGGTTTGCTGTGAACCGGGGGCGCATGACTTAACTCTGCGGCCCTCAGTTCCCTCCTGCGCACGACGGGGCTGCTAACGCCAGTCCCTCCCCCATGGGGGTGAGGAAAGTTCAGGAACAACTGGACCAGGAGTAAATGTTCCCTATATTAACAGACCCCCTCTCCCTGCCCCGCCCCCACAATGAAAAGACGTTGACGTCTTGGGGGGACTCTGTGGCTCCCCCATAGTTACGTCAGTCTGAAGGAGCGCAGAGAAGACGTTCATCCCTCAGTCCACAAATGTTTACCGAGCGTCCTCATGTGCCGAGGTTTGTTGTAGTGGCAGAGATAGAGTGGAGATGAAGACAGATGTGAGCTTGCGGGGACACAGAGGACAGCCCATCTTCTGAACCCCAGTACAGTGGGTTCTTCTCCCCATATCAGTGCTTGTCAAGCCTTTTTTTTTTTTTTTTTTTACGATTTTGTTTATTTATTGAGAGAGAGCGTGCAGGGGGAGGGGCAGAGGGAGAGAAAGGCAGAGTCTCAAGCAGACTCCCCACTGAGCGTGGAGCCCGACTTGGGGCTCGATCCCACTACCCTGAGATCAGGACCTGAGCCGAAACCAAGAGTCAGAGACTCAACTGACTGAGCCCCCCAGGTGCCCCTTAGCAACCCCCCACCCTTTTTTTTTTTTTAGCCAAATCATTTGTTATGTCCGTGAACTCGGAAGCACTATACAGAGCAGGTGAAAACGGAGCTGGTCCCGTGGAAGGGCTGGGCTTGGCCTCCCTCCCACCTGGACAGCAGCCCTGAGCACTGAGCATGTCTGCAGGAAGCCGCTGAAAACACCGTTCCTAACCACAACACGAGTCTCCAGGGAGGGAGTTCCCCTTGATGGCTTTTGGGCTGTGTAGACATAGTTAAATTCCAAAAAGTGATATATGTGTATCTCGAAAGGTCGAACAAGATCTCATTCATATGGATATCATTTAATTTTAATCAGCTCATGAAAGTCATGAGTCACCAGCCACTGAAAATCTGAAATTTCTGGGAGCCACAGACACGTAGCCACCATCATCTGCCATCAGAGAATTGCACGTTCCTTGACCACCTCCAATCTGCAGGCAATACATATATATTTTTAATTTGGACCACGTCTCCCAAAAATATTTTGTTGGGTTTAATTTCCCCAAAAGTTCACATTTCCCCTTAAATTAAAAAAAAAAAAGCAAAGAAACAAAAAACCAGTCTGCTCAGTCCAAAAGCAAAAAAAAAAAAAAAAAAAAAAAGAAAAATTTGTTTCTGATGATTACACAAGATGAGTTACTCCCTCTATCACTCAAGGATCTACTTTCATTGGTTTATTACATCACCTTTTCACTGGATATAGAGTTTTGAAGTTGTCACAGATCTGCCCAGTCATAAGTATCTCATCTAAATTAAAAAATGGAACCTCAAGCTCATGTTCTTGACTGGTGGCTTCCAAGGAAGGTCACAACATGGTGGCCTCGTGGGACTTGACCATTTGATGACAAGTCCTCCGCAGCTCTGACTTGCCAAGGGGGGCTTGAGGGCTTTCCATAGATACCACCAGCATTTATTCGGCACCTAATGTGTTCTGACCCCAGCGTCTGACACAGGATATCACATTTAATCCAGATAACACTACCGTGAAGATATTTTGCTCATGAGGAAATAAGTACTGGAAAGGTTAAGTGACTCACTTGAAGCTTGGATTCAAATCCAAGTCATCCTGGCTCTAGTTCTTAAACTTGTTCTGCTAGGTAGAATTTCGTGTCCTCTAAACATCTGGGATTCTAGAATGTTCCAAAGCAGTTTGCTATTTAGACCTAGCAGAGCCTAGTTTGGAACCATTGGACAGTAGTTATAATATCACGTATTTGTGTAAGAGACAACTTTTTGCTGAAGCTGGAGATGCTACTGACATAATTATTTCAAAACAGATAATCATCTGAGTAATGCTTCTGGATTGCACTCAACAACATTCAGTACAAATCCTGGTCTCAGCCTCTTTTTGCTGTTATATATTCTTTAGAGCGGTAGCAAAGAGCGTAGTGTATTTATATGTTATATGCATGACGTTTCATAATAGGAATCTGTTCCTTGACACTGTTGCTTTGAGATTATCTTGGTGGAAAGCTGAAAACATGTTTCTTACTTGTGTTTGTATTTCTCTAGGCACGGTCCTTGCTGGTATGTACTGCAACTTTCCAAGTATTTAAATTATTATAATTAATTACATTAATTAGAAATGGTTAAGAACATAATTAAAAAAATCCAAATGATCCAGTTGGAATTATTAACAGTTCATGATCCAATCAGTTATAAGAATGCTACATTCTTCTGTTGATCAGAGTCCAAATAACAGGAAATTTCGGGATCAGATGCAGCTGTTGTTTATAATGTCCTATTTGGCTGACAAAAGTAAATCGTTTCTAAATTATTGTTGTACATTTTGTCCCTGAGACTGAAAAAAATTATGATCCTCTCTGCTAATTACTTTTACGGGTCCTCATTTCGTTCACAAATCTAGAATTTTTTTCTCTCACATTTATAAAACATTTTTAATCGATGAGGGAGAAATTGATTTTAGATGCAATTTAAATGGACGCACCTGGTTGAATTGTGCATGGCTGTACTTCATTTGTTTGTGGTGTGATTATGCATGAATTTAATTTCAAGCTATGATGATTGGTAGTTCTAGAACCGGGAATGAATACACATGTTGCTTTGACTGTAAACTTCTGCATTCTACCAGAAGGGAAAGGTAAAATTGGGAAGGTATCATTTATCTTCGGTGTTGTTTTCATCATTGTTGTTTTCCCTTTAAAAAGCCTACTTAAGCTCAGAGCCATGATGAGATACCACCTCACACCTGTCAGAATGGCTAAAATCAACACAAATGACAGGTGTTGGTGAGGATGGGAGAAAGGGGAACCCTCTTGCACGGTTGGTGGGGATGCCAACTGGTGCAGCCACTGTGGAAGACAGTATAGAGGTTCCTCAAAAAGTTAAAAAGAGAATTACCCTAGGATCCAGCAATTTCAGTACTAGGTATTTACCCAAAGGAGACAAAAATACTCATTCAAAGGGGCACATGCTTCCCAACGTTGATAGCAGCATTATCTGCAATAGCCAAATTATGGAAACAGCCCAAGTGTCCGTTGACTGATGGGTGGGTAAAGAACATGTGGTATATACCACATCATATATAATGGAATATTACTCGGCCATAAAAAAGAATGAGATCTTGCCATTTGTAATGACATGGATGGATCTAGAAAGTATCATGCTAATCGAAATAAGTTAGAGAAAGACAAATACCATAGGATTTCACTCATATGTGGAATTTAAGAAACAGATGAACACCGTGGGGAAAAAAGAGAGGCAAACCATAAGAGACTCTTAATGCTAGTGCTGGGGGAGGTGGGTGGGGGAATGGGCCGGCCAGGAGGTGGGCATCAAGGAAGGCACTTGCTATGATGAGAACTGGGTGTTGTATGTAAGTGATGAATCACTGAATTCTACTCCTGCAACTAAAAAAGCAAGCCTAGTTAAGCAATAGAAAGTGATATCATTTTGGGGAACAGTCCTGCGCAAAAGTTCCGTGTCGGGCTCCCTGGCGAAGTGCGGCGGGCCCTGTAAGTCCGATGTCCCCAGGGCTGCAGCCCGCAGTGGGAGAGGCCGAGAGCCCGGGTCGGGTGGAAAGCCGTGCGGGAGCGCGTCGCACCGTCAGGCGAGTTCCTGCCCTGAGGAGTTGAGGAAGGTGGTAGGGCAGCCGCTCGCGCCGGGGAGCCGTAGCTCCGGGACCAAGAGGTCGGTTGGCATCGTCACTCAGTGGAACTCCTTTCCCTACGCCCCCCGCCCCCCAGACCCCGAGACTGGCGCTCTTGACCAGCCGTCAGGAGCGCTGTCCCCCCAGGGCAGGGTCTCCTTCGAGGCCCAGAGCAGCACGGGTCAGGGGCTACCTCGGGCAGGAACTAGTGGACCGAAGGAGAGCGGTGTTGCCCCTGGACTTGACCCCAGGCGGGCTGATGGAAGGTAGCCTTGCGAGGCCGTGCTGGGCGGAGCTGGCTTGTCTCCCGCCCACCTTGGGCTTTGCTTGAACTGGGTGAGGTCTCTGTGAGCAGCGTGGTCAGTAATCCGCACAACATGTGGCTTCTAGTCGGGTCGTCGGCCCCCTCGAAGGCGTTCTAGCTGGCGAGCCTCTCCCCCCTCTCCTCACCCGGACTGTGTGGTGTGCCCGCCCCCGGCAACCCAGGGGGGGTACGGATTACTCGTTATCCCCTCCCTCAAGTGGGGAAACTGAGCCCAGAGAAGGGGAACCGAGCCCAGACAACGCCCGAACTTTGAAACAGAGGAGTCACTTGAATGTCCAAACCCATGACTTCCTGTGCAGATGACTTACTTGTGGTTTACGAGCTCCCTGGGGGGTGAGGGGGGTCACAGGACTTTGATAGACAGGATTTGTGTGTCCCCCGCAGTTGCTGTCTTTATCCCGTGACCTTCTTTACACTCTAGTAACTTCTGGAGAGTATGTAGGAGGTGCGAAGTGATTTGCCCGGAGACGGGCTTCACAGCTGACTCAGGGCTCACATCCTTAACTCCTTCAGAGGCATTCCAAATGTTGGATTTTGAAGATTAGGTTTAAAAGACTTCATTAATCTGTGGGACATTTCCTCAAATCCATAAATAACTGAGGGTGTTTCCTATGGAGCTGAATGTTCTCCTTATCCACGTGCTCTTGTTCCCTTCTGAGTCTTGAACCTGGGAATCCCCCCAGGCCTCCCTAAGCTTCTCCAGCGTTGTGCACTGATGGTGTGCCCCGTTTTCTCACCCGCGAGTACAGCCGAGAGACCGACATCGGTGGTGGACGTCAGGGATCCCCACCGGAAGGGTCATTTCTTTTACATTATCTGGTCTCGTTAAGACATTAGATGTTTCCAGAAAGCTGAACGGTAATCTTTGAAGCCCTAAACTGGAAAACAACTACATCTTTTAACCATTTTGCCTAGAAACATTTAAAAAATATCCCTCTAAAAAAACCTCTCAAAATTTCATAATCGCTTCTTAAAATGTGTTAAACACAAGGAAGCTTTAAAGGGACGTCATCGTCACTAGTTACACCAGTTACTGAACTGAGCTCTGGCGTAATGGTGCCCCGAGGGGTTGTTGGCCCCACACGGGACGAGCCCTCCATGACTCTAGTTTTAATTTATTCAGGTTTCTCCAGAGAAACAGGGCAGGGTGGACAGATGGAGGGAGGGAGAAGGAGAGATTGATTAAGGAATTGGCTCATGCAGTCACAGAGCCTTGTGACTGGCAGGCCAGAGACCCAGGGAAGACTTGTAGTTCAAGGTCAAAGTCAGTGAGCCGAGTTCCCTCTTGAAGAATGTCTTCCGTTGAGTCCTTCAACTGATTCTATGAGGCCCACCACCTTACAGAGGACACTCTCCTCTACCCAAATTCTACTGACTTAAATGTTCATCTCCTCTTAAAAATACCTTCAGAGAAACATCTAGAACAACGTTTGATTGACTCTCTGGGCACTGCAGCCTAGCCAAGGAGACACAAAATGAACCCTCACAATTTCTAGATCAGCTTTTCAGTAATTCTCTTGCCTCTTCCTTTGAGGTCAAGCTGTCTCTAGGCATGTGTTGTAGCTGAAGATGGAAATTATCTGAACAGCACACCCCATACCTTCCAGTTGTGCTATATCCCGAGCAACCAGCTTGCCAGTTTGCTTAAATTCCTTTTAAAATTAAGACACTTAGCGTAAAGGGGAGAGGAGCTCACTCTCCAAAGTACGTGCGGGAGGTCTAGTAAATCCGCTCTCCATGGCTTTCCCTCCCCGTGTTTGGACCGCTGGTGCTCAGCCGTAGTTGAACTAGCAAGGCTGTGACACCCCCCCCCCCCCCCCGAGAAGTCTTTACAACACCATTGAAAGGTGATGCTATGCCTGGACCACAGAAAACAGCAAAATCAGGAGGACTCCTTCCTCGGGGTCCTACCCCTTGGTCTTAATTGTCTGATTTTTTTTTTCTTTTCAATTCGGTGCTGTTGGTACCACAATTCAAGCCTAAATAGATAAGAGATTTGCCAACGTTGTTACAAGGTTCGTTTCTAAGAAAGACTAGCGGGTTTTGTTTTGGGGCTTCTTTGGCCAAACTTTACTGTGTGTATTTGGGTTTTTGAAGACTTCACACTGTCTGGTCTGTTGAGGTCAGGACCCAGCTTTCAAAAGGGAACTCAGAAGGGAGATGCCCCCTCCTCGGCCCCCAGATCAGATCACTGAAGGCACCTCCGGGATTAGAAACTCAGCCCACTTCTCACAAACGCCCCGTGTCTTGTGTTGAGAAGCCTCTCGAGGACTTCTCATCGTTGACTCTCCAGAAACTGCAGCCACCACCACCACGCAGGCTTCCGGCCTTCCCGGGCTTTGCAGGCAGTGTCTGGAGTGGACGTTGTGCGCTCGTGAGTCACCCGTGCTCACCCGCCACGCGGCTCTCTCCACAGACGGAGTGATCAACATGAGTATCCCCATCGTGCTGCCCGTCTCCACGGACGATAAGACGCGGCTGGAGGGGCGCAGCGAGTTCGTCCTGACCCACGGCGGCCGGAGAGTGGCGATCTTACGAGACCCTGAATTCTACGAACATAGAAAGGAGGAGCGTTGTTCCCGCGTGTGGGGGACAATGTGTGCAAAACACCCCCACATCAAAGTAAGTGGCAAGACCTTTGGAAGGGCTTTCTTGATCTCTTTGAGTTTAGGACAAAAATCATTCCTTTTTATTCCTTCATGAAGGACTTAAAAGAAACACCGGGGTCAGATGGAGGAATACATTTTTTTTTTTTTTAAATCAGTTTGTTTATTTAAGAGAGAGAGAGAGAGAGAGCATGAGCAGGGGGAGTGGCAGAGGGAAAAGGAGAGAAACTCGAGCAGACTCTATGCTCAGTGTGGAGCCCGACGGGTAGCTCGATCCCACGACCTGAGCTCATGACCTGAGCTGAAAAGAGTCGGGACCCTTAACCGACTGAGCCACCCAGGTGCCCCTGAGGAATGCATTTCTAAGGGAGGTCTTGCAGGCTGTGCCTTCGGAGATCTTTCTAGAAAGGGGCAGAGAAGCGTCTGTTCGAGGGCTGCTCTGAATGACCCACTGAGTCCTCCGAGGCTGTGTCAGCTGGCTCCCTCCGCTAAATGGGATACAAGTGGACTGGGTAGAGAATTTAGTCTGGCACTTTGAGTAAAGGACAGAAATCCGAGCCATACCTATGCCCTCAACCAGAGCTTGCGGGGTTCTCCTCCACCTTGAAAACTCACTGGGGAAGCGCATTCCTTCGTTCAGAATGGGTCCAACGAACCACTGGAAAGAGCTCTGAGCACACGCCCTGTGGTCAGCTGGGGGGAGGGGGTCAGTAAACAGAAATCCATGCAGAGTGACAGAGTCTCCAGAGGGAAACAGCACCTTTTCATCAGTGGGTATTTTAAGATTGAAAAATGTGTTCATCTGATTGGGATCGTTTTTGAGTCAATCCTGCCTAAAGGCAAAATGGGCTAAACCTCAGGTTCCTTCACAACTTGGTGGCAGTGGGGGTGGGAGCGGGAGTGGAGGGCCTCATGGAATTGCCGGGTGTGCTTCGTTTCCCACAAAGGAAAGCCCAAAGCCACCCCTCACCGAGGATGGCAGCGTTAGGGGTGAAATTTTAAAAAGCCATATAAAAGGAGGAGCCAGACTCAGAATAACCCCAGGATCTCTTCCAGTCCCGCACCCCTGCTAGAGATGTTTGAATGAACCTACTGGAATTGGTTGGGCAAACGTCGGTTTGGTTTCATTTCTTCAAGTTGTGACCTATTGCAAGGTAGGAAGGGCTTTTTCAAGGCCTCTGAACACAAGAGGTGAATGAGCAAAGCAGCTTCTCCTTTATTGGATGCAGCCAGCCGCCCTGTAGTTGAGCGTCTTAAATCTCAGCGCACCTCTAGCTCGAATCTGACCAGAGTCTGTGCACAAGGCCGGCAGACAGCCCTGGAAACTGCTGGATACTGCCCGAGCGATTTGAGGAACTGTGTTCTGGGCCTGTTTCATCTACTCCCTGGTCCTTATGGTCTCGGGGTGGGATCTGATCTTCAGTCAGTGACCCAGAGAGGGAGGAGTGACCCTTCATCCCCCTGCTTCCGACACGTCCCCTCCTGGGGCCCGCCATCCACATCCACTCTTAGTAGCACTAAAAGAAACACCTGAGAAAGCTCTCGAGAATTCTTTCATCTTATTGGCAGTTGCTCAGAATTTCTTAGAAGCCAGGGAACGTGGTGCTGTGACTTGTGGTCTTGGTCATCGGGTCAGTGACCGTCCCAAGAGGTCATTACAGGGACTCTGCAAACATTCCCAGTGAGCTGATGGCGGGAAATGGGCCACGGATGACCCCATAGAGGAAGGCACTTACTGTACACACACCCGGAGTGTGACGTGTGTTCATCGGACGCACAACTCCAGCTGTTTTCGGGGAAGGGACTCTTCACTGCCCCCTTTTTTTTTTAGCACCTTGAAATTTACAGTGAAACTTACACTTAAAGGTTTTTGTTTTTACTTAAGTTCTAAAAGTAACCCCTTCCGAAAGCGGCTGGGGGCCTTCTTGCATTTCCCTGTGGCCCAGGGAGTGAGTAACTGCGTCGGTTCTGGGTCTTGGCGCTGAGCTCCCTGTGAGTCTGTGAAGGTTGGGAATCCTGGCGTTAGAGAAGTATTTGGGCTCCTTCCTGGATGGCTCCACCGGCAAGCACCTCACCCCCAGCTTGCGCCCCCTCTCCCCCCACACCTGCTCCCCAGCCCAAATCCTGGGCATCCTCCTTGCTCCCCCCCCCCCCCGCCCCCTGTGTTCATTCGGCTGCTGGTTCCTGGCGATTCTCCCCCCATGGATGGCTTGACGTTGGGCACTTCTCTTCTGTTCCCCTTTGGGCTGGGGCACTCCATTTCCTCCGTCTCCTGCCTGACTCCCGCTCGGCCTCCTCCGTCTCACAGCGGCCTGCCCGACCCATCCCCGGCTGCTGTCACTCTCTGTAGTGGGCCAGCGTGTCGCCCCCTCTCCTGCCCCTGCTGCCTCACCTGGTCCTTCCTCCCTGTGCCCCATAAGCGTGACAGGGTGTGCCTTCTTTATGCTCCCAGAGCACTTTGCCCTTGTCCAGCCCCAGCTGTCCCACCATTTGGTCACCCATTCGGTCATCTGCCAGCCCAGGAGATGAAGGACCGTCTTGTCCACGAGCCCCCAGCCAGGGCCCGGCCCACTCTGCACGCGGAGCTCAGGGAAGGCAGCAGGTGCAGTGGGAGGAGCAGCTCAGTTTGGGGGGTCCTGGACACGGTGTCCTGGCTTCTGGGAGACCCTGTGCACCCTTGAGCGCTGCCTCTTCTCCTCGCCTGCAAATGAGGCGTCCAGTCCCGGTCACCTCCACCTTCCTTGTTGCGACACAGCTGCTGGACCAGAAATGAATGTATGTTCTCCATGGGGATCGCCTCGGTTTTCTACCTCTTGATCCTCATCTCCGAACCCTCTTGTTGTGACCCTGTTTTCCCGAGGCCGCCATTCCTCACTTCCTCCGGGTTTCTTTCCCCCTCCCCTTTTCATTCTGCCGTGTGTACCTCCCCCCACTCAGCGGCTACTCTTGCTCCAGCCCTCGCTCCAGCCCTGACACTCCCTCCTCCTCTCCGGGCTGTGTCTGCAAGGCTTCTCCTTGCCCCCTCGAGGCTCCTGAGCACAGCTTCCTCGTCTTCGTGCCAGGGTTTGAGCTCACCCTCTCCTTCTTTTTGCACTGCTGTTGCCTATGATTCCAACCCAGTTCCCCTCTCACATCGTGTTTGACTCCCCGAAAGCCCGTTCCTCTCTTCTGTCCATGCGCCCAAGTCTGCGGACTCTCTGGAGGAGATGGGGGCCCCTAGGCCACAATGCCTGGGAAATAGGGCAGAGCCACTGAACTTCCCTTCCTGGGAGCAAGATCTCAGTTCTGGGGACAGTTGGGCCATCTTGGGGAGGGAGGTGCCCTTTGCCTCTCCCCGTCTCCGCAATACCAGAAGCATAGCTTCAGCACTGCTCGTCAAATAGACGCGTTTTTAGGCCGAGCTATGAACCAAATAGGATGGATGTTGCCTTCGCCAACAGAACAATACTGGGCAGGCCCCTAGCGTCCAGCAGGAGTTACTGCACTCCTAGGGATTTGGGTACGTCTCCAAATTTTGTGTGTCACCTAACTCTGGGCAAGGAGGACAAAGTAAACGCACAGGTATGATTTGACAGTATTCTTAAGTGATTTTCCTCCCTCCATCCCACACGGTCATGTTTTTCTGTTACTGTGACCGCCCTTCACGCCAGGCTCACCCCTCACGTTTGTGGGGCCCAGGGCGAATGGAAGCCCACAGACTATGTTTAAAAGGTACCTATCGACCTAACAAACTTAGATAAAATATGTTCGGTCCTTCTACGTTGACCACTACACCTTGGGAATAACCCAGAAGGTGAGGTTCAAATTTAAATTCTGCCCCAGAACATGGTGCCGTGTGAAGACCGGCCGCGAAGCCTCCTTCCTATTCTACGCTCGGCCTTGTCCCGGCTGTGAGGGCGCCCGGCCGGACGGCTGAGCCCCACTCACACGCCCGCCCCGGCCCCAGAACCAGGGCTGCGGGGTCCGCCCCGGCAAGGCCGGCCAGGAGAGGAAGCACATGGTTCCTTGTGAAGGTGCAGCAGTCACTCGCTGTCCCCCAAAGTCACGTGCTCAGTGGAGACCGGGGATTGACGAGGGAGGGTGTCAATAGTAACCTCTGTGCTTTCTTTTAAGAATCTTATCGTTTTAGATTTTACATTTAGGTCTTTAATTCATTTTGAGTGAATTTCATTACAGGGTATAAAATAAGGCTCTAACTCTGGTCCTTTGTATGTGATATCGGATACTCCGTTTTCTCAACACCGTCTGCCAAAGAGACTATCCTTTCCCCCTCGAGTGGTCTTGGTGCCCTTGTCAAAGATTGAGAAAAATACAGATTTAGCTAATTAGTCTGTGCTTAGCCTTGGATGTGGATTTGGTGACATATTGCTGCTCTTTGGACATTTTCTTTTGTTTTCAAATGAGAGATTAACTAAGAAGGATGCTTCTTTTGAGAGTTTCCTTAGAAACTGTGCTTAGCGATAATTAACTGGTAGAAAACAACTTGCCTGATTTTTCCCCCTGGCTTCTCTATTTTGGGTCCTTATTGAAAACAGTCTAAGACACATCAGGCTGTATTAGAAACGTGCTGGCAGTGGTTCTCAGAGAGTGGCTCGCAGGACACTGGGGGTCCCCAAGGCCTTTCCCCAGAACCCCAATCTCAAAACTACCTTCGTAATACTGAGACATCATCTGCTGTCGTCGCTGGGCCGATGTTTGCAAGGCCGGGGCCACAGCCACGGCCCCTCAGACTCAAGACGGGGACACTCGGCTCGACTCGGGTTGTCCCCGGACACCAAGCACCTGCAGCAAAAACAGAGCCAGCTTCAGTTACGAATGTTCTGGCTGGCCCGGTCAGCTGCGCATCCGACTCTTGATTCCGGCTCAGGTCTTGATCTCAGGGTCGGGGGATGCGTTGGGCGTGTGGAGTCTGCTTGAGATTCTTCCTCTCCCTCTGCCCCTCCTGTGTGCTCTCTCTTAAAAAGAAAAAAAAAAAGGCATGAAAGGGTTGAGAGACCAAAAAGTTTGAAAAATACTGTGCTAGAAATGCTTAAGAATGGAAGGCAGTTCTTCAGGAATAACCCGAGGTTGGTCTAGAAGGAGAAAATGGTTTTCAGATAAACGAGAAGTTGACACTCACCTCCAGCTTTACTCGTGGTCTTTCTAGATGGTGATGGAAAGTGGTGACTGGCTGGCTGGCGGAGACCTGCAGGTGCTGGAGAGAGTGAGGTGGGACGACGGGCTGGACCAGTACCGCCTGACGCCTCTGGAGCTCAAGCAGAAATGTAAAGAAATGAACGCTGGTACGTGGCCTGGCTTTCATGCCTCCGTCAGTCCTCGTCCCCACCCTCTGGCTACAGAATTCAAGGTACCAGGAATTGGCCACGTTTACAGTTTCAAAAAGCTGGAAACCTCTATCGACGTGTGTATTGACACGGACGGGAGCAAATTAGAAAGCTGAAGTACACCCACGTGTTGGAATAGTATGCAGCACTTAAAAATAGGCACGGACGCAGAAAAATACCCCAAGTGGATTTATTCAGCGAAAACACAAATTGCAGAACAATCTGTACAGCACAGTTTTGGAAAACAAAATACAGTATTTGTTCTTAGAGCTCTAGGCTACTTCTGGGTCTAGAAGCAGAAGGCTCTGGGGCTCAGGCCCCAGACCGCAGGTGACAGGTGCCTCTTGGGGATAGAGTTAGACCTGGGGGGGGGGGGGGGGGAAGATTTTCACTTTATAAATTTTGAAAAAGAAAGAAAAAAAGTAATGTATAGGGGGGTTTTATATCCTATTTGGGGCTTTTCTGGATTCTCCAAGTTTCCCATAATGGATCTTGCTTTCATCACTAGAAGGAAAAATTAAGTCTCTCAGGAGCCTGTCACTAAGTGGAGTAGTTCTGAAAACTTTTTTTTTCAGTGAAGGTGAAATATGTTTTTACATCTTTAGGTTGCTGAAACTCTTCCCAGGCTCCAGACGGCGCAGGTCGTCGCCCACACGCTAGGGGAGCGAGCCGGAAGCAGAGGGTGGCGTGGGGACTGCTGAGTGCGGCTCCAGCCGGAGCGGTGCTTGGCGGCAGAGGCCCCGGTGACAGACGCTTCATCTCGGAGGCCGGCTCCCCCGTTAGGGCTTCCTGCCTGTGTGTCCCCTCTAGTCTGCTGGGTGTCTCTGGAGTCACCGAGTTACCCCCAAAGATATTTTTTTAAGTCATCTCTACACCCATCGTGGGGCTCAAACTCACAACCCCGAGATCAAGAGTCACTCAATTTACCAACTGAGCCAGCCAGGCGCCCCCTCCTTCCTTCCTTTTAAAATTCAAGATCTAATTGGCTTTATTAAATGATTCTAGCAAGCAGAGGGGAGATCCCCCTGCATTTGTTTTGTTCTTGCGGACAAGCGACAATGCGCACTTCGTTCAGCTGTGCCTTTCCCTGCTCCTTTCCCAGATGCGGTGTTCGCGTTCCAGCTACGCAATCCCGTCCACAACGGGCACGCTCTGCTGATGCAGGACACCCGCCGCAGGCTGCTGGAGCGGGGCTACAAGCACCCGGTGCTCCTGCTGCACCCTCTGGGGGGCTGGACCAAGGACGACGACGTGCCCCTGGAGTGGCGGATGAAGCAGCATGCGGCGGTGCTGGAGGAAGGGGTCCTGGACCCCAAGTCAACCATCGTTGCCATCTTCCCATCCCCGATGCTGTACGCTGGCCCCACAGAGGTGAGCGGGTCCCTGGGCTGGGGGCCTCGGAAATGGGGGTTCAGACTTAAGAGGAGCCAGTGAGTCTCTGTGATCCTTTTCCTTCATAAGCAGATTCTGGAATCTTCTACTCTCTCTTCTTAAGCCAACTAAATTATGATTCCATGTAGTATTTGTAAAAATGCTAGAAAATACCACATCACACCCCGTTATACACGGGGCAAACTGTATTGCACCTGATACTCATTTCCCAAAGTTCTAGTCACTCTGAGTGGGTCACCACACACGCCTGTGAGCTCCATGAGAAAGGAGAATTCGTCCCTAAAAGCTTGGTGTCCCCTTTCATTGCAGCAGTGAGCCAGTCAAATAAGGACATTCTTCGTCCCACGGCACCAAGTGTGCGGGAAGCATGATGAATCGAAAGCGTCTCAACCCTTTAGAATGCCCCAAATGAGTTTCAGAAATTAATTCTCTTCAACCAGATCACACTGCCAGGCCTCTGGCTCTCCTCCCCATCCTCTGTATTTGTTGCTGAGTGTCAGGGCGATTCATTTTGAAATCCCAATGTCGTGTTGAACTAGAATCAGTCTCTTCGTAGGATCGGCTCATTATTGGCAATCGGATGATCAGACAGGTCGTAATCTGTAATTTCCTTTAAACTGTGATTTTTTCTGAATAGGGAGGGGCTGGAAGGTAAAATTCATATGTCTGAGTGTTCCTGGTGCACATGCGTGTCTGGAAAGGCAATCAGGAGAGAGAACCTTGGGTTCTAGGAAGCTGGGGTCAGGTGGTGGGATTCGTGTCTAGAGCCCCTCCCCTCCCCGCTGCGGCGAGCCTGAAGGGCATGGTCTTAGACACTCCACTGACATCCTCCAGCATTTAGCCGATCCTATCAGTGGATTACTTTTAAAGCAGAATAAAGGCATGTCTGTAAACAGGAACCCCAGAGCTGACCAGCGGTGACCAGTATCTCCCTGTGTGATGTTTCCTAGGTCCAGTGGCACTGTAGGTCCCGGATGATTGCAGGGGTCAATTTTTACATCGTGGGCCGGGACCCCGCAGGCATGCCCAACCCCGAGACCAAGAAAGACCTGTATGAACCCACTCATGGAGGCAAGGTCTTGAGCATGGCCCCAGGCCTGACCTCGGTGGAAATCATTCCATTCCGCGTGGCTGCCTACAACAAAACCAAAAAAGCCATGGACTTCTATGACCCAGCAAGGTAGGTTTCCAGAGGAAGAGTCCTTAATCACCTCTGTACAACTAGAACGATGGCCCTGCAGAAGTGCATCTCCGCATGCTCCTAGTGGGATGAGTGTCCCGGTCTTACACATTCTTTGTCCTCCTGAAGTAAGGCACAGCCTGTCATATGTCAGTAGATGGTCCATCAGTAGCGCTCTTTCAACAAGTCTTCCTTGAGCAGGCGTTAAAGGAAAGGAAGGCAGCGTAGCAGCAGGAGACGGCTTCCCGTGAAGAGAGTAGGTGCCCAGGAAGTGTTGAGCATGCGGCTGCCATCACGCCTGCCATCACACCCCTTTCTTCTCCAAATTGCTTTACTGAAGAGTTAGCGAACTGCCCTTTGCAGAACGTGCAGCGTTTTACAGAAGGAAAAAATAGGGTCTAAAACTCATCACCTACTGTAGGCATTTTTGGGGGTGGGGTGACTTACCTGCTCTGAGCCGTGTGTGGCTGCCCCGACAGGCACAACGAGTTTGACTTCATCTCTGGGACGCGGATGAGGAAGCTGGCCCGCGAAGGTGAGAACCCCCCAGATGGCTTCATGGCACCCAAAGCATGGAAAGTCCTGACAGATTATTACCGGTCCCTGGAGAAGAATAACTAAGCACCCTCCGGCTCCAGTTTCTTTCTTCTCGAAGTGCTCTTGGATTCGCTTTTCTGTTCTTGTGATTAGATGCTTTGGACCCAATTGCTTTTCAGTGACTGATTTTCATGTTTTATAATAAGGTAAAAAGCGTCTCTATAATTTAAAGTCAACTTCAATAATATATAAAAGAAAAGTCGGAATGAAGCCCGCCTCTTGGCAGGTGCAAGCAATACTGTTATCATTTCAGAACGAACTCACTTGTCTTCTCTACTGCGTCTAATTAGGTAGGGCCCAGGTTTCCAAAAGCTCTGACCGCGTCTAGTTTACTTGCCCAAAAGTCAAGTGTGTTTTCAGTCTTGTCTTCAGTCTTGCCCGTGTCACAGCAGTAACATGAAGCGGGGGCACCACCTCTTCTGTACAACCGACTGAAGGGGAAAGAATTCTCCACCCTACACGAGGTGTGGCTCACACGCAGATTCTCGCTATTTCGCCTCCAGCCCCGTCTCCTAAGGGGCTCAAGCACGGCCTGCCTGGGGACCCCAGCCGTGTGGACATGTGACCTGCACCTCGGATCTAGGCAACCTAGTTCTGCCGAGAAAGTTACGTTGTCTCAGAAAGAAGGGCCGTCTTACCGCCCTTCCGTGAGCAGAACTCCAGTTAAATGGGTGATTTTTGGTTGGAGAGCATAGGGCACTTTGAGGAAAAGATTTGCACCCAAGGCTCACATGATCTGGTACTGTTGTGGGAAGTTAATTTTTCTCCTCTTTGCTGTGGTCACTGTGTCCTGGGAGAGGCCGCACCGACAGACTTCAGCGCTGGCCCAAACCAGTCCAGACCGTCAGACTAAGCGGGCTGCTGGAATGGGAAAAGACCCCAGAAACCCTTCTGTCTTACAGGGGTCCCCAGTAGATGATGCCTAGCGCGTGCTTCAGGAGCGGCTGAGCACAGTCATAAACGCTCACAGCTGGCATCATTAGAAAGTACTGGTGGCACCCGGCGGGCTTGCCGCTGCTTGACCCGCAGTCCGGGGCTCCGTCTACACTGTACGACACGGGGGCTGCCTCTGGCCCCTCAGTTGGTTAGCAAAGCTCCTTGCACGGAAGGCACTTACAAAGCAGCCTTCTTGGATGCCAGGGCCAAAGTTTTCTCAACCCAGCTGATCTTTGTGCAGCTGGAAAAAATACTTCCCCAAAGACTCCTGCTGTGCCGAGACATCTAACCTCTGATGGCTTTACTTCTTGGGAGGTGATCTTTGTCCTTTATGCATAATTCCTTGTTGCTAAAGAATATATGAAGAAACCATACCTTTTGTAGCTAGGTCTCTCTGGAAGAGACTTAAACTGGAAAAAGAAAACTGTGATTCTGTTTTTCGTATTTTTTTTTTAAGAAAATGCTAATCTTAGCTACTTAAAATTCTTTTGAGAATACATTACACACGATGGCCACAGCAAAGCGTCACTGCCTCGACTAGTATAGTGCCTATGTTGATTTAATCAGAGGCACTCAGTGCTGCCTTTTTAAAGAGCAGCGTATTTATTGAAAACATGAGATGGAATGTAGTGCCTTAATCAATATATTTTGTGATTTTTAAGATATATTTAAAACTGCTTTTCTGCTCTTAATAATACTTAGTGCAAATGACTATTTCTATGTACCAGTGATGCTTGTTTTTATTTTAATAAATTTCTCAAAATGAACGTGGAGTCGTTTCTGCCTGTGACACGGAGTATGGGTGGGCCACAGGACTGCTGCGGGCTTTATGACGGAGCAATCGGGGAGAAACAGCAGCAACCCCCCGACCACGATGAAGAGGCTGTTTGCCCGTGTTCGAGTCACTTAAAAAGTGCATGGTGGGCATAGAGGTGCAGGGCTCCTCGTGTCTTCACGGGGACGAGGCTGCTGGGGGGCTCACCGCAGGATGTCGCCGCAAGGGGGTCTGACCTCTGCTTTCGATGTGGCTCCCTTTTGTCAAAGCGCCCCAGGGAATGCGCCAGCAGGGCTGGGAGTGGGGCGTTTTGCTGCTGTCTTGTTTTCATCCGCTCCCGCACCGCCGTGAACCTCAGCCATGGCTCCTTTGCCGGCAGACGGGGTATCTGTTTCCACCCCTACTTCCAGCGGCCTTCGGGCACTTGGCAGTTTGGGGCTGCTCTCCTCCCTGCGGTCCTGAAGGCTTCATGCAAATGCTGCCGCTGCCCCTCCCTGGCCAAAGAGCCCTCTTCTCGCCCAGAGCCTCACTCATTCGCTCGTTCCAAGTGACCGTTAGCGGGATAAAGTAGGGCCGGACATGTGTGAGGACATGAAGACACAGGGGTGTCGAGGGGGGATGCCAGACTGTGAGGGCAGGGGGAACAAACCCCCAAAAGGCCTCCGTGAGTCGCTGGGTCCAACATCGGCAGACCTTGCAAACGTATCAGCACTTCGGCCCCAGGATTTCTCTCCAGCCCATCTTCCTTGAGTGAAGAAACAATCCTGGTTACTCGAGGAGAGCAAGTTAGATTTTGTTTTCTCTTCCTCTTCCTCCGATTCTGGGACCCGGCCTTCGGCTCTGGCTTTCCTGACGGGCACAGGCGCGGTCAGCTGCGGTCACGTGTGGAGGAGGGGGTGGGGGGGACTGCTCGTGCCGCTCTGCCTCAGATTCTGAACACAGGTCTCCGTTACTTACGCATTTCCTCATCACCGCATGCATCAAGGATCAGGAATGCACTACACACAGAGTTTGAAAACCATGGACTTTCCTTGCCTCTCGCGTGCATTTAGTTCTCCGATGAATATGAACTGTTACTGGGCCACTCAGTACGCTCACCGAATGGGGAAGAGGATACACAAGCAATTCATGGATACACACTCCAGAATCCGCCTACCTTTTTGGTTTATATTGTGAATGATTTTAATGAAAAAAATTTAAATTGTTACTGAATTTACTGATATTACTAAAAATAAATGGGTTACTGGCTAGAGTTTGCAGATTTAGTGAGATACAAGAAAAACCTAGACAGTATACGCATCACACTTTTCTACGGGGCCAGCAGAGAACAGGGGGTGCCGGCGAGGACTCGCCCAGCTCTGCGGGCACAGCTCATTTGATGTCATCACACGTATTTATAATCGCTGGCAGCAATCATACACACTTCGTTCGGTAGAGGTCTTTAATACAGTGGGTTTTTTCTTTTCCAAAGTTTTGAAGCCTGCCGTGCACTTCTCTCACAAAATAATGTATGTGACAGTTCTTACAAACTGTAACAGATGATACACACTTATGTGGAAAGAACAATCTTGAATTATATTTTGTAAGCCTGCTTTCCATAAATAGTTCAGTGGTAAAATTCAGCTCACTGTAGGTTGTATGTACTGTTTTCATGTAAACAACTCCAATACTGATCTGGTATTTTGAACTTGTTAAAAGACTGGGTTCTAGAAGTGTATTCACCAAGAAGAACCTATGTTTATCGAAAGATATTAATCCCATGAACCACTAAAGAGATTGTATCCCCATTCTATCAGATAATAAAAGGAATTCTAGAAAGTACTAGATCTTTAGGTATTCAAAGTAAACGAAGAAAGCTCCTAGCTCCAACAAGTCATGGAAATAAACACGTCTAACACACAGCAACCTCAGGCACGCAGTGTCTCCAACCTGCCTACCTGACGGCATTTTGGTAACCTGTGCCCATCAGAAAGAGTGCATCCCCCAAGGCCGACACCCACCCCCAGCTGACAGAGGCCCCCATTTCTAAGTGCTGCCGGTCAGGTCCTCATCGCTAACTAAGGGCCCTGCGTCTATCAACACGGCCGCCGTGGCCACAGCGCGCAGCTTGGTAAATTGGGATGGGAACGTAGATCTATTTCAGCATGCCCCTCACTGTGCAGACAAGGAAATGGAGGCCTAGAAATGGGAGATGGGAGAGGACTTCCCTAAGCACACAAGAACCTGCAGCCAGATTCACTTCCTAACTCCCAAAGCATTTCCACAGGATTCTTAAAACAATCCCAGAAGGTACACATTACAATTTCTATTTCCAGATAAGGGAACAGGTGCTCAAGGAAACAGAGGTTTTGCCCAAGGCTACGATGCCATCTATGCGCGGCATACACACACGTATATAAAATTATATTACATATACAGAAGTTTCACAGCTGGGGTTGAAACCTATCAAGTTGGAAATGAACTTCACAGGACTTACAATTCCGCTAGAATGACGCAGACTCAGACAGACTGACCGAGATCTACAAACACATCACCTTCAAAAACAAACGGCCAGGCAAGACAGTCCCCCATCCCTAGATCTCAGAGAGTAAATGGTGAAAGAGGGGCTCTGAGTCTTGTGCATCCTCATGGTGACTGGCTACCAAAATCCTATCAGAACATCTAAGCCCTGGACACCCAGCCCCTCCCAGCTCCAATACCGCTAAGATCGAAAGGCTGCTGCTGGAGGGGGCGGAGGGGGCCGAGGGTGGGCTAAGCCCGGCAAACTCCTCTTACTATGGCCGCAGCCCAGACCCGGCGCGAATGGACTCCGGAATGGGGACGATCAGGCCTTCGCCACAACTGCCTATCAGAGGAAAAGGTTAGCCCTCTTTGGAAATCAAACAAAAACCAACACTACTTCAATCTCCAGTGTTCTTTCTCTACCCATTATCTGGAACAAAATACATGACAAATTAGAAGCGATCACTTAGCTAAAAGGTGGACATGCAAGCAGCAGAGCAGCATCGGGGGGAAGCAGAGCGTCTGGGATCCCTGAAGGCTGCCCACACCGCCTGCAGCGCTGGCTGCTCCCACACGCCCGCCAGTGACAGTACCACCTTTGCTGAGCACATGACCTGGGCTGCCTGTGACCGGCTGGCTGGTCAGTTGTCACTTTTTGTTTATCCAGCCTTCTTCACCATACTCCATTTTCTTTGATCGAAATACTGCTCTCTTTTGGATTTATTCTTGCTCTCAAACCATAGAAGCCAGGGGTCCTGCAGGGCCCTTTTCTGAGCTCCAGGACTGTGAGCAGTGGTTTTCACTGGGGTTCGCACACCCTGGGGCAATTTAAAGATAAGTGGCATTCATTTAATCCAGTGGAAGAATAAAAGCAAAATTCTTGAGCAATTCCTGCTACAAAATCTTCGGGGGCTTTCTTTCCTAGGTCTGGTTTTTTGAACTTCCTTTTGAGCTCATAGCCTTCAAATAAATTCTTTATTGCCGGAGTCAGCTGTCTGCAGTGGGACCCCAACTGGTACTCTTTATGAGACTAGGACTCCGGCCCCATGGACAATGCTCGTCTCCCTCACACATGTTTACAAAGGCATTTGCTTTACTGGACAATATATGACTATCCCCTATTCCAGCATCTTGGCCATTCTCAGAATTTCTGGAAGCTACGCATCTCCGGCACACAACCCTGTGCTCCGGTCTCAGCTCCAAGTGCTGGCGTCGGCAACGACTCCACTAGAGCTTTGGCTTTGGTTTTAAAACTGAACTGTTGGGGCACCTGAGTGCCTCAGTCAGTTAAGCCGCTGCCTTCGGCTCGGGTCATGACCCCAGAGTCCTGGGATCGAGTCCCGCATCGGGCACCTTGCTCGGTGGGGAGCCTGCTTCTCTCTCTCTCTCTGTCTGCCACTCTGCCTGCTTGTGCTGTGTCTCTGACAAATAAATAAAATCTTAAAAAAAATAAAATAAAAAACTGAACTGTCATGATTCACGGACTTGGGCCCTTGCTCCATTCCACAGCAGCATTCACACTCACTGCCACCGCAGCTCAAAGCACACAAGCTTGTATTTGCAAGTGTTCTCAAGCAGAGTAATTCTAACTATAAATACGAGACGAGCACAAGCACACACTCCCGTTCCAGTGTTCTGGGATGAGACCTTATGCCGTTAGTGTAACTGTTTACACTCACACCCAGTGACTGAGGAGGTTTTGTTCTTACTCACGTTGCTAATCGGTCTCCGCGAGGTCTGCTCTCATTTGCGTTTGGCATCTGTGTCACTCATCTTCTCAGCACTTTGATGAACGTGAGGGGAGCACACAATGTCCACCTGTACGTGGAAAGACAACTTTAACTTTTGACAAGATTGGTGAGCTCTGTTTGATGGCTGAGTCTACAACAAATGTAGTAAAACGAAGGCCCTCTGAGGACTTCCGTCAGCTCTCAACGGGACAACTCTCCGGCTTGGAGGGCAGGATAGAGGGTCAGCATGCTGGAATTCTAGCCAATATTCTGACCTTAAGAGAAGCTAAGAAGAGAATTACAAAACAACACTTACAAGGTGCAGCCACCCAGTCATGGCAGCTTACTATGGCCCATATGCATTATTTAGATTAACCCAACCCAGCTCTTACTAGTGTGGTGGCTCCTGGGTTGCCCTGCGGTTGGGAGCGGAGAGGTAGAAGCAAGGGCAATTCATAAAGATACGGAACTGCTTCAGATCCTGAGTTCCTAAACTCTACACAAAAAGGCCTGGGAATAGTTGGGAGACACACCAGACTTACCAGAAGTCTTCCAAAAACGAGGCTTTTAGAGAAATATCACACGGGTGGCCATTTCTGTCTCAGTCCCTAGGGTACAGGCCTCGGGACTCTGGAAGCATAGAGGATGTTCACAAATGCAGCCTGGCCAACAGTGATGCCATCAGTGTGCAAAAGGAACACAACCAACACCGTGAGGGCCCCCTCGTGGGCAGTCACCGTTCTGGGCGCTCTCCGCCGGGTGCCCCGGTAGCTCCACTTTGTAAAGCAGCAGTGGAGGCTCGGAGGGATCAGGTCACTGGTGCACGGGACAGGGCTGGCTCACGGGGAGCTAGGGTCTAAACCCAGGCAGTCCCACTCCACAGCTTGTCCTCGGAACTGCCGCGCACAAGGGAATAACCGAGAACCCAGAACGCAACTACCTATGTCAGGTGCACGTCTGCAGCAAGCACAGATCACAGAACACTACAAGTTTTTCAGAGGAATACAAAAAAGTGTCCTCGATTACATTAAGGCCTTAAAGATGAGTCATGGTTGATGGGATTAGTGTGTTTCTCTAACTTCCTTTGGTGATTAAAACCATGATAACCTTAAGAACTGTACTACTGGATAGTCTGAATTTAAGAAAGGACATGAGAGACAGAGCCTCTTACTTCGAATCAATATGCCATCAGATTAAAATCAAATCATCACTGAACTCCATACTGAGACACAATAATGACCGGATACTAGAATGTAAGCTGTGCAAGTGCAAAAGGTACACAGTGAGATAAAGCACTCCGAGGGCAAGGTTTATACACGAAAGACAACCCAGAAAATGTTATATACCTGAAAAAGACCAGGAAGTAGAGAAGAATTAATAAAGAGAGTCCTCTTTATTACATATTTATAAAATAATAGTATAATATAGTCATTAAAAATGGGGATGAAACTTTTGATTTTTGGTATCTTGTGTTTTGCAGCCCATTTTCGATCATGGTCGCCATGTCAGTCACCTGCTTTCTGCCGTAGCCTCTCCCCCACCCGTCATCCAAAGCACAACAGAATAAAGGCTCCAAAAGCTTCTGTGAGACTTCCTAGCAAATAAATTAACCCAATAACTCACGAATAAAGGCAGAGTTTTCAAAGAAATACAATAAAAACAGAACTATCTGAAGCATCATTTAATCTTTCAGGTGGTTCACAGAAGGCACCTCAAGATCATACTGTGCCATTTTCCTCATGCGGTGCGTTACGTGCCTATAACAGAACTCTGGTTAGTGACATTCTGGACAAAAAAAGTTCCACATGTAGGGCACACAGCATCGAATGACTACGGATACAGTATGGGGATTCTGATGTGTACATCTGTACTAACTAGGGCACAATTTAAAATATGCTAAGAAAACTTTAAAAAATTAAAGTTACAAAATGAGTATTTTTAGCACATTTAGTAATAGCTACTTGTTTTTAACTATCATTTCATTTTTGATGACCAAATTATATTTGACCATAATTAAAGAACATACGACTTTAAAATAACATTAAAAAACCATGGTTACAACAGAACTATGTCCCATGAAACGAAGAAAGGACAGTCACACACACATACTGAATGGCACTGTGGTGTTTCACCGCCATTCGCGGGCAAGCCCTGCATTCCGCGCGTCGGCGTATCGATCTGAGACACGTCTCTACTCGCTGTGCTGCCAGGAGGGGAAATCCGCACTGACCGCACGACGGCCTGACAACCATTCAATGCTCATCGCTGAACAAGTATTTTTATTTGATTATCCTGATACCATAATAGTGGAGCCACACCCGGAAACAGAGATGGGGCCCGACTGCAACTATTCCACTGCAGAGAAACGCCCGACTTAAAAAAAAAAAAAAAAAGCCGAAACAAAGGGAACGACGGGAAATGGCTGAATCACCGTACCTTACACACAACCATAAATCTTCATTTTGCTATATACTGTTTGGTACTTTCGGATTCAGTAGCTGGGGTAAAAAAAAGTTTCTGTATTCAAACATATCTACAGAATATCAATATAAAATGTGTGAATATATACATTTAATATACACACACATACACACACACACACTCACATCCCCCTTCCTCATGAGTGACTCAATGAATCATCTTCGAGACCAGCTTAGATGCTCTAAGGCTGCAACGTATGGCTACAGAGGTCAAACACAAGCACCCACTCAGGCTGGATCAAATTGTTCCTCCTCATGATTTCTGACAAGTAGTAATACCGCTTACACAACAAGTGTATCTCAATAACTTAGAATTCAGAGTATAAAACCAGTGTCGGGAACATGTAACTCTCTCACCGGGTGAAGAACATTTCTCTTTCCATTCTACTTCCACTGATGTAAGAGCGCATCGAACTAGATCACGTTGAACTGTACAAATGATCTTTACTCTTAATCTAAACAAACATGTGTCAAAACATTCTGAAATGCCGCATCCTTTGATTTCTTCATTTTTTCAATTGCCCGATGCAGGTCCTGTTGTTGCACAGGCCGGATTTCATCCTCATCGTGGCTACAATGCAAACAAAACCACCAGATGGTCAAATGACTTTGGGCTACACCCCCTTCAAATATGCTACCCAGATGAGAATGTGATGTCTCTTTCCCACAGAGGACCCCCAAAGACAGCCACACTTCACCGCTTCACGTGAATTCCTCCAGGAATTTTCGATGCAGATGCAAGTCTGCGGAGATTTTTAAGCAGCACTAACTGCTGGGAGGCAGGAGGCCCAAACGGCTGGTTATAAATACACATTCGAGACGTGGGAATGAAAACCAAAGAGCTGACGCTAAGAATCATGGGCAGAGTATTAGCATAACGGGAAACTGTTAGATACGGGTGTGCAGCTGATCTAAATGGGAATGGAATTCCAATCAAGGAATCACAAGTAGCATTCGTGGCCATATATTCATAAATACATATTTAGCATGTGACGAACAGAAAATAGAATTCTTTGCTATTAACAAAAACCAAATACTCTAAATCCTCCCTCTTTATTATATATAACGTCTCCTCGTAATTTATGACACTTAGAAAGAAACATCTGGGGAAAAAGTTATGATAAGCCAAGTCTATTAGCCAGATTTTTCACACTGAAATATAAATTTTTCAAAGGCTTTGAGGACAGCAGAGAAAGAGGACCTTCATTAGTAATGTAATTTATTCACACAAAATGTATTCATAGGTTTTTGTGGGGTTTTTTGTTGCCTCTCCTCATTATCTTACACACAATAAAAACCTTTGGAAAGTAGACTCTTGGCTACAGTCAGAGGTCAAAAGTATTCCCAATGTTAGCATCAGAGGAGCTGGATGATCTGACCACAAATAAATGAAGTGAGCCTCTCTCTAACGGGGCCCTGGGGAGCACCATCGGCAGGTGCAGAACTGGCGCATGCGCAGCTCACCGCTTGGCGCCACGGGACACTCTGCCGGGGAAGCCTGCAGTGGTGATGTGCTGGGGGGGACGGGGGGGTGGGGAGGAAGGGGGCCTGAGAAACAAAAGGGCAAGAGGTGGAGAACTCATTCACCACGGGCACAAGGACACGGGTCTGCTAGGAGTTACAGTAACTCTTCGTCAGAAGGTCAGTGATGTGACGAGATGCAGAGCTACACTGGCCCAGGCAAGGGGACTTTTGGGGAAGCTCCTTGCGAGATGTGGTTCATCAGGGCTGACTTACTCCGGTTCTCTAGTGTCTCTGCTGAAGCAGTTGAGTACGAATTGGTTTCTCAAACTCCTGCTTTCAAGTTGGCTGCAGTGACAACAGTTTCTTTGTTTGGTAAACATGTCACTGTCAACAAGCTGAAGTCTAACCCCCCAGCTAGGGCCCTCACCCCCATTTACGTGTGAAATTCCTGCAAGACCACGGGCACTGGGATTAGGAAGTTAAGGGGCAAAGCAAGTCAGGAGTGCTGGAGAACCGGACTCTCCCAGCGCAGGCTGCGGGCCTAAGCTCCTGGCAGCCTTCTGCGCCCCAGTCTGCGGATGTGCAGTAGAAATTCGCCTTTTGTTTCTTCCTCTTCGTTCCAGAGCCTCCCCACGGCCCGTGTCCCCAATTCGCTTTCAGAACTTCTCTTTAGAAAAAAAGGCAGTTAATAAAGTTGAGGTGAGCATTCATTCAAGTTCACCTTTGATTCCATAAGCAGGGTTGGTATTATCAAGAAAAATGAACCAACCTAAAAGCTCTACAAGGGTCTGACACATCTGAGAGATTGTACCTTTCTTCAGACGTAGAATTCACATACTCCCTGACACAGAGGAGGGCCGCGTCCCTGCACATCTCTTTCAGGTCACTGCCCGAAAAGCCATCCGTTTCCTGGGCAACTTCGAGCAGGTCCACGTGCCTGTCCACCTTCCACAGGGAGAAAGGAACATAAAAAGTGCTGCAGAGCATCTAGCCAAACACACTTTTTTTTTTTTCCCCCAAAGATTTTATTTATTTATTTGACAGAGAGAGAGATCACAAGTAGGCAGAGAGGCAGGCACAGAGAGAGGGGGAAGCAGGCTCCCTGCTGAGCAGAGAGCCCGATGCGGGGCTCGATCCCAGGACCCTGAGATCATGACCTGAGCCGAAGGCAGAGGCTTTAACCCACTCAGCCACCCAGGCGCCCCCCAAACACGCTTCTTAAGGAATGTATACTAGAATACTGGCTACTAGAATAGCCAGGAAGGAGAATTATCAGTTTCTAGTCTGTTCTTTAACCATAAAAGCTGGAATTTTGAGATCTAATTTTCGTTAACTGTCACTATGACTGGAATAGCAAAATAAAGCCTTACCAGACATAGCGTGCAATACCCGGGAATAACAGACAGACACGCCAACACTGTCGGACTGATTCTGATCGGACTTGTCTCTTCTCTTCCTCTGTGTCTGAGAAGACTTACATGTCTACATCAGCCATAAGACACAAACAAGAACCTAATCTCTCTACTGCTTGTAATATTTGTGAGAGAGTTCATGTGAGGAAGTACATGCGTTACACATCTGTCCATACACACTCATGGACACTGATGACTTCAGGACAACGGGCTACCAATGACACAGACCACAGGAGATGGATAGCCAAGTATGTGCAGAGTACCCGTTAGAGCTGGTGGTACATGTAAGGTTATTAAGTGTACACGCTTAAAATATTTCATAAATTAAAAAACTACTTGAAAACACCTTCCAAATTATACTCTGAGATGTTAAAAATTAGACTTCCTCGCTTAAACAATCAACACCTCCACCCCATCTTTTGACCCCTCCTTTGTCGGGCCGCAGCCATCTAACCATTCACAAGCCTTGCGCATGACACAGTGATAAAGTCACAAAGATGAACAAATCAAGTATGAGAAAGGGGGGAAAAGGAGAAGATCCCAGTCATTGGGGGAGCAAGATGAACAGAGGTAGCACACCATAATGGTTAAGAGAAAGGCTCCATCACTCCTTTGCTATGTGAGCCTGGGCAATTTATTCTGTAACTTCTCTGGGTTTCAGTTTCCCCAACTGTAAAATAGCATTACTACGTGCTCCTTGGATGGACGGCGGATTAAGGAAAACAATGAATATCTCGCCACTACGCTAGGCACATGGCAAATACTCAAAGTAACGCTTTTTACAAGATCATAGCTATCGAACAAACCTCGAAGTCACGGAAACTGTCTTCATTAGGCAACTGGGAAGGTAGCTCCAAGTTAAACAAGGTTCTGAGTCCCGGGAGCAACAATGGCATAAACTGAAGGGCCCCTATGACAGCCGGGGGCACAGCACGTGCTGTGTGCGCTCACCATGTGGACCGTGGAGGGCGCACGCGCACAGCACTCTCAGCACTTCACACGCATCATTTAAATTCTCAAAACGATTCTGAGACTGTTGGCATTACCTCTACTTTCCCAGTGAGAAAAGTAAGGCGTAGAGACGCTCAACAGTATCTGCCCAAGGTCACCCAGCAGCAGGGAGAGGTCGAGTCAGAATGTGGGGCCCTCGGGGTCGTCTCCAAAGCCCATGCCTGTGAACTAGTCCTGCTGTGTTACGGGAAAGGTCTAAACTCAGATTCGTTTGTAGGAGGAACACCGACATCTCCTCGCTACAGAGACAGGATACTTGTGTAAGGCATCCATTTTATGAGTCCTAATTCTTTTTTTTTTTTTTTTTATACTTCAAACTTAAAGCGAAAATCACTACCCTGTTTTAAATGAGTGAGTTGTGCTAAGGAACTATCAATAAAGAAATGTGAAAGACTGAAAAGAGTATCATTTGTACTCAAAAGTAGCATCTTTTAACAAAACTACAATAATTTCTTTCAGATTCTAGTGAAGTAATGACATGCCTTCAGCATACAAATACCAGCTAGTGGGAAATAAGATGCTCCCACGTCACAGTTACCCAGAAAGCATTCGGAACTATTTTGAATCATAAAACTGGAGACTAGTTCTTTGTGCTTTAAGAAACAGAAGGCTAAAAATTCCTTATACCCATGACAAATGCAATTCTTTAAAAGAATTTCCAGGGGCGCCTGGGTGGCTCAGTGGGTTAAAGCCTCTGCCTTCGGCTCAGGTCATGATCTCTGTGTCCTGGGATCGAGCCCCGCATCGGGCTCTCTGCTCAGCAGGGAGCCTGCTTCCCCCTCTCCCTCTGCCTGCCTCTCTGCCTGCTTGTGATCTATCTCTCTCTCTGTCAAATAAATAAATAAAAATCTTTAAAAAAAAAAAAATAAAAGAATTTCCAAAGATGCTGTTAAAAAAAAAAAAAAGCAGAGTATGTAATCAAAGTCTAGAAATCATGAGGCGTTTAAGTTAAATGTGAAAACGTTACAGCCTGTGTAAAGTATGGCTATCTTATGAGACAGAGCTTAAATTGTATCATTTACATTCGTCATCTCTATATAAGTCTCCACACCATCTACATCTATATTAAACCACACACGTTAACTTCCGGCAATACCATCCTTCGTTACATTTTTTAAAATTAAATAACTGATTAACTTGAAGTCTCTATAAAATTGTCAGCAACTACCTTTTTTTTTTTTTAAGATTTTATTTATTTGTCATAGAGAGAGAGAGAGAGAGCACAAGCAGGGGCAGTAGCAGGCAGAGCAGGCAGAGGGAGAAGCAGGCACCCCGCCGAGCAAGGAGCCCTATACGGGACTCGATCCCAGGACCCTGGGATCACGACCCGAGCCGAAGGCAGTGGCCCAACCGACTGAGCCACCGAGGCATCTCAGCAACTACCTTCTAATACGTGATAAATTTCAAGCCACACCACAGCCATCCTAATTAAAAGAATTCATGGAATTATTTTATCTCTTTTGTTTTCTTCCCTGAACTGCTCACTGACGCCTATCTTTGCTAAACGGTTACCAATTAAATGTCTTTTACCTAAACAGCACTACAACTACACGATGTCTTTTTGAAAGCAGTTACTGAATATTCAGCTAAAAGGCAAATGTAATTTGTTGGTTTCTTGCTCATATAGGACAAGAGTTCTTTACCCAAAACACATGGAGAGTTTAGGAATTTCCCTGAAATTGTACAAAATATTTCATGTACAAGTAGTTTTTAAGAAAAGACTACATAGTGTTTATTCTCTTTTATTAAAGGACTCTATCATCCCCACAACAGTAATCTCTGTCATTTGCCAGGTTCTTTAAACTTTCGCAAATAGCATATATGTTTTCTTTGATTGGTTTTAAAGAAAAAAATGAACAGGACACTACTGAAAGATACGGGAAAAGACGGGAAGAACCAAAAAGACATACCTGCTTCTGGACAAAGATTCAACATCAAAAAGATCTTAATTCTCTTGAGTTATGATCCACTAAAAACACTAGTGTTTGTTTTTTCTTGAATAAGACAAATTAATTCTAAAATTCGTACAGAAAAAAATCAGCAAAAATAGCCAGGAAACTCTGGGTTGGGGGACAAGGGCAAAATCCAAACCATGGAAAAATGTGGACAAACCCAACCTGGCTATCTGAACAAATAAACTGAAAGAAGGTGGAGGAAAAGGAGAGAGATGAAGAAATAATCTATAGCCTATAGATTAAGAGACTGAAAAACTATCAAATAATCACAAATTATGAACTTTATATGGATCTTGAGTCAAATACATGGTAAAAAAAAAAACAAACGAATCATTTAGGACAGAACAGAAAATCTGAACAGACAAGGTATTCAAAGATAATAAGGAATTATTGTCAATTTTTTCCGAGTGTAATAATGTTTACAAGGTTAAGTCAAAAAAGTTAAGAATTCTTTCTTTTAAAGATACAACTAAAATAAACCTGGCAGGTGGGGAAGTAGGAGAGAGCTGGAGTGGAATTAGTGACCTAAGGACAGAGGCAAACCACGGAAATACAAGAATCTCTCACTATGGGAATCTATTTAATTTTTTTAGGTTGGATGTAGCAAGTTCAAATAGTGAGTTTATTTAATTAATTTTTTTTTTAAGTAAGCCCTATGCCCAACATAGAGCCTGAACTCCAGACCCCAAGATCAAGAGTCGCATGCTCCACCGACTGAGCCAGCCAGGCACCCCTCAAATAATGAGTTTAGATATGAAGCTTAGGATAGTGAGGAATACAATGTTATTCAAAACTCAGAAACTTCATATAAAGGGGGGAAAAAAAAAAAAAAAAAATAAAGGGGGAAAAAATCCCAGTAAATTAAAAAGACAACCTAGGAAAAAATATTTTCAAACCATATAAACAAAGAGAAATCTCCCTGATATATATTAGAGTTCCTATAAATCGGTAACACAAAGAACACTGCAAAAGGAAAATGGGCAAAGCATATGAACAAGCATTTCACAGAAAAGAATTCAAGTGGCTCCTAAATGTACTCATTTCCTCCCTAAATATACAATGAGATACCACTTTCTACCTATCACGTTGGCACAAAGTTCCATAGCATTCTGTTGGCAAGGCTACAGGGGAAGAGGTACTCTGATAGTGCTGGTATGAGAGTAAACTAGCACAGTTTGGTAATAGCTACCAAAATTATAAATCATATCCTGATCTAGCAATTCCTCTTCTGGAAAATTCACCCTACTAATATTCCTGTACAAGTGTGGAGAGACATGCGTACAAGGCATTTTATAATAGTAAAAGACCAGAATCAACCTGAATGTTCTTCAATATGGCACTGATTAAATAAATTATAGTGTATCCATATAGTGGAATCCTATGCAATGCAAAAAACAAAACTAAACCAAAAATCAAAACAAACAAAAAAACCCAGAGAGAGAGAAAGAACGAACAAAAACACAATATGCCAATATGGAAAGATCTCAAAAATGAGTGAAAAAAGCAATGCAAAGGACAGCATATGCAGTTTATTAATACGATTTATGTAGACTAGGGAAGAGAAATAGTAGCATATTCTAAGTTGCTGGTAGGGACGATATCATCTGAAAGGATACAGAAGAACTACAGGAGAGGAAGCAAGATTCTTCCCTGAATACCATTTAACGTACTTACTTTAATTCTGAAGCATGTGACCTTAAACACAAAAACTATTAAAGATTTCGATTATCATACCTTCTTAAATCTAAATTCCAACTTCAAAAAATATTGCAATTAAATAAATGTAAAAAAATGCATACTGCTGTACAAAAATAAATGTATCTTATATAACTGGAGAATGGTCTTAAAATATCAAAGAAGATTTTAACCTGTAGACATGAAAACACTGGGCTTTAAACAAGCAGACCATCTTTATTAAGTTCAAATGCACCAGGGCTACTGAGTTGCATGAACGGCCAACAGTTTTACAGTGATTTATCCCAAGTACAAAGCTGTTTATTCTCAGGTCACTTTTTCATTTTCCTCTAAGATGGTTTTATGAACATAAACAAATTCATAGGATGGGGAAAACTGTAATTTTCTACTTACATTTTCATTTTTCAAGATGAGTTTCAGGATTGCTTCTCTTTGTTTTAGAGCCTAAAACCAGAATAATTTCCAGTTAGCACTAAAAAAAATAAGGATCAACTAGTTTTCCTGATATTTCTTCTTTTATTTGTAAAACCATCTGACAATACCTGCAGGAACTGACAGAAACTCTAAAACATGGCTTAAGCAAGGTCTAGGTTCTAGACTCTAATTGTCTGTGGTCAACCTACTGAATCCCCCCCCCCCCTGTTTTAAAGATTTTATTTATTTATTTGACAGAGAGAGAGATCACAAGTAGGCAGAGAGGCAGGCAGAGAGAGAGGGGGAAGCAGACTCCCTGCTGAGCAGAGAGCCCGATGCGGGGCTCGATCCCAGGACCCTGAGATTATGACCTGAGCCGAAGGCAGAGGCTTTAACCCACTGACCACCCAGGCACCCCCTGAATTCCCATGTTTTTATATACTGTCGATGCTGAAGAAAAATTTATGTTCATTCTACTGTACATCAAAACCTTTGTTTCCTATTGGACCACAAGCAGGGATTCTATCAATGTAATCTCTGTCTTCCAAACCACCAAGGGAAATTTTCTTTAAAAATGTCCTGCTGTCTTGCTAACAAAATAAAAGTGAAATTCTTGGTCGAGTCACAGAAAGTTCATCCAGACCTGGCACAGCCTACCTCTCCCGGATGCCCTAAGTGAACTATCCCCAGAGATATCATTAAACACATGCTCCCACACCTTCTTGCCTTTGTGCATTCTGGCTGAAAGACTTTCCCTGCCTCACTTGCATATGAAATCCCCGCCATCCTTCAAGGCCCAGCTGGATTCTTTAAAGTTCACTAATTACTCGGATAGAATTATTAGTTTTCATCATCATTTCAGGTTCTCACAGTTCTTTAAACATACTTTTGTAAAGTACCTTCTATGTCATTTATTTGTGTCTGTCTTTTCTGTGACAGAGTGGAGGACGGGGGCCGCAGAGCAGTGGCAGGTGCGTGACACACAGACAGTGCTCAACGCTCGTCAAACTCCATTTTAGAGCCTCCTACATCAAGTTAAAGAATTTCTTCATTGATTTCTCGGGTACACTTTCAAACAGAGTGGCTGACTTTGCGCATACGCTCAAAGGGGCCAGAAGCTGTAGCTACAGAAAGTAATAGGTCAGAGCAGTTAGAGGCCACGATCATCAATGTTAGGAAACCACGTTTCCCACTACAAACTGGCAAGCTGCAGAATACACGAGGGGACAAGCAGTTTTTAGCTAGAGACTGTAAGCAGTATTAGAACACTTTTATTTCAAGATCTGAAAGGAATGACGCTGCGCGCTCCTCTACACAGCTATACACGTAACATGCCAATCGTATGGCACACGTGTTCACTTACTAACCCTGTTTCCTTCTTTAACTGAAAGGCACATAAAATTCAAGATGTGATGACTTTGTGAAAAATTATACAGTCAAGTTACAATCATTGACTTGAGAGTTTGTTTTTTTTTTGACTTGAGAGTATTTCTTAACTAACAAAATAAAAGTACTAGAAAGGAGATAGCCCTCACACCCGCATTAAGTTCAAGTGTAATACCGCACCCACTGGTTAGCCATTAACCCTATCAGAGGAAAGCCCCGACTACCACCGCCAATCATGAGTCCGATCAAGGGCAGCTCTTCCGGTCAGCCTTCTGAAGGGAGCCATTCTTTACCGCCAGCGCTCCTAATTTCATCCTGTGCTAAACCCAAACTGTACACCGGGTTTTCTATGTACCTTCTTAGAGGACTAAAAAAAAAATCACACGAGCACCTAAGCAAACTTGGGGTAATTACATATTTTGAAGAGAAGCAAGTAGGAAATCTTTATTTAGGAAAGTATGAAAGAAGGAAAACAAAGTGGAGAGTGGAGAAGACAAACAGTTACAGGGATTCTCGCCCCATTCCTTTCCTACCCGTCATATATAATAAGTTCGATTGAAAAAAAACATTCCTTTCCTGTAAAAAGCTGAGTACTTAACTGGACATAACATCAATCAAAAGCACTCACAGGCTGGTTGATATGAAATCTCGTGGGCATTCTTCTCATGATGGCCGAGTCAAGATCCTGAGGGCGGTTAGTAGCTCCCATCACTATGACCTGGGCAGATAAAGAAAACACAAGGTATTAAATAGACCAGTAATGCTCCTTTTACGATGTTATTACTAGGGCTTAGAAGATACAAAAATTAAGGAGTATTTAAATCTTCTACAAGAAATTATTTTAATTCAGTATTACTCAAAAATTTATAAATACAAATCAAAGTTAATCCTAAATAGATCAAATCATGGCCAAGCTCATAAGACTGATGCATCTCACCAGCCTTTTTGTAACTAAAATAACATACTGTTCAGTTAATGAAGAATTATAAAGATTTAAAGTAAAAAAGGTTGTATTTCGTAATAGATGGTTGTTCTATGGCTGCATGATGAATAACTAAAAGCCATGTGTGTTACAGCTTGGGAGCCCATACAGGGGGGATACTTCAAGTCTTTTGAAGTATAAAGGAATCATTTCCCCCGAGTCTGAGGATTCTGGCGATAGGAAGAGATATCGTGTACTTTTCCCTCTAGGCTTCACATCACCATTTCATGGGACTGTCAGCACTGCTGGTGACATCCTTTCAGTGCTGAAATACAAACCCCAGCAATCAAACTTTCAACAAGGGCAAGAGAAGGAGAGTAAACATCAAACAAGAGCAAACATCAAAATGCTGGGTAGAATTAAAAAAAGAAAAAACACTAAGCACCTGGCGGGCTTAGTCAGTGGCCGTACACCTCGTGATCTTTGGTTCATGAGTTCTCTACCTAATGTGTAGAGATTATTAAATAAATAAGTAAATTTAAAAAATAAAAAGGAAGAAGAAAATAAAATAAAATGCAGGTGATGCTGCCAATCTCTGGGTCTGTATCATTTTATTTATAAAAGATGTGGACATGAAAAATCAACACAAAGATAAAATATCCAAAACAAGTTAATTTCTGAAAGGCTTCAAAATTACCATTACCATTGGTATTTCTGTACAACCCAATAGTGGCTCACATCTGCTACCCAAAAAGAAATTTATTAGTATTCTAATGAAAACTTTAATATAATTTTATTTCAGCCTAAGAGGCTTTAGATTTCTGACATAATCTAACTCCAGAACATGTGGAAAGATCCACTAAATCTTATATTCTACTTCTATTCTTTACATTTAATGACATTCAAGAGCCGAATTATTTTCAGTTTAACTGTGAGAGGTTGCCACCTAGAGGGAAAAAATGTAAATACAAACATAAAATTGAGAAATGTTAGTTTCCACAATATAATGTAATTGTACTTAAGTTGTCCTAAAATAAAAATATTAATGCTCTTCTTTTCCAAATTTATTGACTTTCCACAACCCTGTAGAATTAATAAAGTAAAATTTCTATGAAATGTAAAACAAAAAAGTCTTTTCTTTTTTTAAAGTAGGATCTATGCCCAGTGTAAAACCCAACTTGGGGCTTGAACTCACAACCCTGTGATCGAGACCTGGGCTGAGATCAAGAGTCAACCACTTAACCGACTGAGCCATCCAGGCGCCCCTACGACAAAAAAAAAAAAGTCTTAAAAATGATCAAAAGAGGGGCACCTGGGTGGCTCAGTCAGTTAAGCATCTGCCTTCGGCTCGGGTCATGATCCCGGGGTCCTGGGATCGAGCCCTGTGTCGGGCTCCCCGCTCAGCGGGAAGCCTGCTTCTCCCTCTCGTGCTCCCCCTGCTTGTGTTCCCCCCCCCGCCCTCTCTCTCTCTCTCTCTCTGTCAAATAAATAAATAAATAGAATCTTAAAAAAAAAAAAATCAAAAGAACTGCACAAGAATGAATATAAGTACATTTTGAGAAAGAGCATATATTAAGTGTTACAAGAGATTCAAAGTGGGAAGCTTGTGGAAGACTGACTATATCAGATTACTGTAGAGAATCACAAAAGACATCGTGGCTGAGGCAGAACTTTAAAAAACCTGAACAATGGGCTGTATTTTGAGACTGACGCGCTGCCCACTGCGCTAAGGCGGCGATAATGGGCTGTATTTTGAGAAACATTCTAGGTGAGCAAACAGCCTAAAACAAAAAACAAAAGCCAGTATGGAAAATAGGATGCTAAAAATTAGGATCAAGGAATTTAAATAAATCTAGCACAACATGGTGTAAGAAATACATATAGGATGATAACATATTTACGATGATAAAAAAGCAAGAGTGATTCAAAGTACCAGTTTCACTTAAAGAAGTTGTTTTAAGGAGCGATTATAAGAGGCAAAAACGGATAAACTATACACAATACGTTAACTCTAGTGCAAATGAGCTAAAATGGAAAGAAACAGTAATTTTTTAGTATTTAAGCAGAGAAATTAGCGCTTTAGTAGACTTTTTAGAATCTTTATGTCTCACGTCTCTGCAGATGAAGAACGTGTCATCAGTTAACCTGGATTTCCAGAGCTGGTGACAGGTTGACTTGGGCCACTCAGCGATTTTTGTTTCCACTGTGGCATGCCATACACACAAGAAAAAGCAGGAGTACTGGGCTGGATCCATAATCATAGAATACACAATCTTAAAGAAAAGCTAACTTGTTCAAATGAAAGAATATGTCTAAAACTAATATTCAAGTTAATAATATCAATTTTAATCCACTCAACACACAGAAAAGGTAAAAAAAAAGTTACTAGAGTTTAACAAAAGCCACATCTTCATTTGCTCCTACAAATACAGATTTATCACAATGAGAACAGTGAATACTGTCAGTGTAAAGAACACTTCTGGTTCTGAAAGCTCAGTTTCAAGTTGTGTCGTACCAGCACCGTGCCGCGGGGCTCTGGAGTATACCTGATCCAAATGCTCCGACTTCCAAGGCTTTTAAAACTACACTCGTTACGATATAATATGAAACAATTTTTGCCATTGGACAGCTTTATTAGCACCAATTATTAATAAAAATTATTCCCATTAGTGTCACCTAAATACATCTAAGTTGTGCTTTCTTCCCTAATCATCCAACAAACACCAAAGGCAACTTTCCTTCATAATGAAATTGTATTTTCATAAAGGAGGTGTAGAAGGAGGACACGTGGCTTAATGTTCTCCTTAAGGAGGATGTTTTAACTTCTGATTTATGGTAATGTGGTGGATGGAGGAGATCCTTAACCCCTCCGGCTATAAAACAAAAATAATAAAGTACAAAAAAACCCTCAGATTAAATAACAAATCTGCAAAACTGTAAAGGAATCGAGCTGAGTCAGCAGTGGAGTGTATCCCTAGGGGAGAGGCTGGTCATGTCCCACGTGGAACGGGACAGATCTGAGACACTGGGGCATACACTGGACGGCCCACAGCCTTCACGAGGAGAGACTACTCTAAGTACAGCTGGGACTCATGAGGTGCTAGGGCCGGAAAAAATTGTAATATTAGAAAACGAAATCAGTAGAGTCAAGCTTCAGTTCTTGGAAAGACATATAAACACATAAAACACACACACAATCTGAGATTTCATGGTTCTTCGCCAGCTAACACAGATCTCGGATCTGAATCTACCTATTGGTATTGAAAAAAATCTGGCAGAAGACAAATACAAAATCCTCTTTCGGCCCTTTGGGCCATAAACCTTCAACACAGGTTCCAAAAATTCAGACACAAAGTTCTACCAAATACGATTTTTCCCACAAAAATCACAAAACACACAAGGAAATAGCCATCATAAACTCAGAACAAATGACAGAACCAGATGTATAGTCATATGTTAGAATTGTTGTACACAACTATAAAGTTAGTATTTTAACATAAAAGAATAAAGAAGAATCAAAAAAATCATAAGCATATACTTCTGCAGTAAATATATACCAGGCAAGTTAAACGTACTTTACTCAGATTCCTTAAAACCCTACAACAGTTCTGAGGTGGATCCCACCCTTCCCCTTTTATAAATAGTTCTCCCTCCTTTCAGATACAGAGTGACTGTATTATTTGGCCAACGTCACACAGCTAGTTGATCCCAGGGCTTTAGTTTTCTAATCTAGTTGGAAACATGAGTTGATGGGGGAAGAGCCCATCAAAACTGACCTGGCACACTTCAAGAAGGATCTAAAAGAATTTCTAGAACTGAAAAATATAATAAGTGAAATAACAAGCTCAATAAAAAGGTTAAATAGCAGAAGAGATATAACTGAACCTAGAATTAGCAAATTATAAGAAGTAAAGCACAAAGAGAGAGAAAATATGAAAGATAAGTTAAAACACACATAATATAAATAAGGTACATTCAGCTGGCATTCCATTAGGGACATCACATGGGGACTGAAAGGGAAACAGTATCTGAAGAAATAATGGTTGAATTTTTTAGAAGCGATAAAAGATACGATTCTAAATGTGAAAGGGCAAAAACACATTACAAAATAGAAAATACCTACTAAAGTTAAAACAGCAAAAGGACATCATTAACTTTTCCAATACTTTTCCATGAGATATAAAATAGGTGATTCGTGAAAAAAAACAAAAAACAAAAACAGAAAAGTGGCTCTAGAACTTCCATTTCCAGTAATAATGGCAGAAAAACAAGCATGCCAGGTGAATTTTTTAAAATTTCTTTTAAAATACATTATTGTTCTGGCCAGAAAGTATGGAACATTCAGGTACAAAGAACTAAGAGCAAATGGGAACCCTGAGAGGTAAGCTGGACAACACAGGTGCGTTCCCTTCGGGGCACACCAGGGGGCCCTAGTTCTGGTGCTCACAGCCCTGCAGGGTGAACAGACAAGGCCAGGGCTAGAAGACTGTCTTTTACAAAATGGGGATCCCGAGGAAGGTGCATGTAGCAGGAAGTGGGAAAGCATGTACGTTCCAGCAACTACTGAAAACAGCAAAATGAAACGAAGGTAAGTGACAGAGGGATGGAGAGAAAGATTTATGTAAGGGTCTAAAGAAACGTGCATACAGGACCCACAGTCACTAGTCATTTCCCTTTTCCTGGCTGAAGGATTCTAAAAACTCCAAGGAGAGGTTTCACCCTGTTTCCCTTCTCTGTTGTATTTGTTTCAGGCACTTAAGTAATCTTTTAACATTTTCTTTAACATGAAGCTCTCAAAATGGATGAAAATGTACACAAACCATTCTTTCGGATCCCCATCACTTAATAAGTATAAAAAAATTATAAAAAAAAAAAAAACTTCTGAAAAAGCCTATGAAGTAACCCAGCGAATTTTCTCTTACCCCCTCCCTGCCCACCGCCATGAGCTCGTGGCAGATTTCTTTCACACACCTGGCAGCTGTGATCAGTGTCCAATCCATCCCACAGACTCATAAACTGAGCTTTCATCATGGCTGTAGCTTCATGGTCAGAACTTGAACGGTTTCGCAGAAAGGAGTCTAGAAGGAAAAAGTCCTCAACCTTAGAAATTAAGATTGAATTATTTACTCTTCCTATAACTTCAAATCCTTAATCAAAAGCCAACAACTTTGTAAAAGAGTACAAGAAAAAGGGTTCAACTATGCCTTTTCACACATAAGTCTGATACAACAATTCTGGCAAATAACCAGGCAAATTAAAAGGCAATCAACTCCCAAACTTCATTTCTTTCCTAAAAATACTTTCATGCCAACATATTTAAAAAGTACAGGATCTGGTACTGAGAGGCTGGAAGAAGATCAAGTAGTGTCTTGGAGGAAAGTCTGTGTGCTTCGGCCCTAACTTTCCAGGTTATCTGCATCCTATGTATTCTTAATTATGGGGTCACATTCTTTTTCTTCACATACTTTTCCTGGAAATAAACAAAAATGACGTTGGAAAATGTCGAAACACTACCAAGTAGGAAATGCAGGACAGAAAATGGTTTCAAACACACAAGCTAGCATGCACAGGCGTATATGTCATGTAATGTGAAAAAGCCTTTAAAGTCCACCAAAATGCTAATCGCTTTAGTTCTCTCTCAGTGATAGACTTAAGGACAATTCAAATTATTTTCTGTCTTCCCGATTATCTACAAAGAACATGAAATACTTTCAAAAGCAGGGAAAACATTTTCCTTCTAGAATGAAAAGACCTGGAAGACAGTACATCCTAAGAATGAAAAAAAGACAGTAAAATAAATCCTGGATTGCCTAGTATAATCCTATTTCAAATGTTTTCTAACATCCTTTCAAATAAACGGCATTTCTCTGTTCTACACTTCAGCACTGAGACCACAACTTGAAGTCAGTCAGTCTGTACGTGCGAGCAGCACGGAGATGCTTCGCAGTGTGTTAGGTCCATCCAAGCTTTAAAAAAAAAAAAATTTTTTTTTCCCCAAAGTAATTATGGCAAAAACACAATACCATGAGATGACAGAGTCTTCTGATGGCATATATACATCCTGGATTTTCTTATGTAGTTCCAATTTTATACAGTCTGTTCCACTGTTCGACTATCTACCAAACTAATCCATCCATCTACTCTGGATGTAGAAAATGCTATCATTTTTAAATTGCTTCTTTTTAAAGATAATATGTGTTAAGGTACAGCCACCGACCTAACCACCATAACTCTGCTATTAACTAGTCCCAAATTACCTTCATTACTATGAAATTGGTTCTGGCAAGACAGCTGCCTAAAATAATACGAAAAACTTAAAATGCTGGATAAGTATAAATAACCTAACTATATCAGTAATTACATTAAATGTAGATGGTCGTAGAGTACCCACATACATGGTTAAGAAATTTGACTGGATTAAAAAAAAAAACCAACTGTCTGCAGCTTACAAGACATACTTTGAACCTAATAGCTCAGATGCTGAAAACGATGGAAAAAGACATGTATGTAAATATTAACAAAAAGTTGGAAAAATATATTCTTTAAAACTTAATGCATACCTGACAAATAGTTCTAGAACTGGAAATCCACGTGCAAAAAAAATATCTAGACACAGACCTTATACTTTGGCACAAAAATCAACTCAAAACGGATTATAGATCTAAATGTGAAACACAAAACTATGAAACTTCCAGAAAATAATACAGGAGAAAATCTAGGTGACCTTGGGTTTGGTGATGAGTTTTTACATAAAACACCAAAAGCATAATTGATCAAAGGAAAAAAATGGTTGTTGGACTTTATTAAAATGAACAACTCTGAATAAAGAACCAAAAAAAAAGAAAAAGAATTACAAACTCTCCTCTGTGGAAGACACTGTTAAGATAAGAAATAAGCCACAAAGTGGGAAAAAACTTACAAAATACCTGTCTGCTAAAAAAAAAAAAAAACCACTGGTATCCAAAATATACAAAGAACACTTAAAATTGTTCAACAATAAGAAAACAACCCAGTTAAAGAATGGGCAAAAGACCTAAACACACAATTCACAGAAGATACACAGATGGCAAATAAGCACATAAAAAGATGCTCAACATCACATGTCTTTAGGGCACCGCTACTTTAAATAATAATGAGATTCCATGACATACATAATAGGGTAGCTAAAATCCAAAAAACTGATAATATCAAGTGATGGAGAGGATGGTAAGCAACAGGACCTCTCAAATAAGTGAGTGGAACTGCAAAATTGTATAGCCATTTTGGAAGGCAGTTTGATAATTTCTTATAAAGCTAAGCATAGTTTTACCATACAATCTAGCAAATGTGCTCCTAGGTATTTACCCAATTGAGTTGAAAATGTATGTCCGCACAAAATCTTGCAAATCACTGTTGTTAGCAGCGCTATTCATCACTGCCCCAAACTGGAAGCAACCCAGATGTCCTTCAATAGATGAATGGATAAACAAACTGTGGTAAAAACCATACAATGGAATATTACTCAGCGATAAAAAGAAATGAGCCACCAAGCTACAAAAAAGACATGAAGGAACCTTAAATGCATATTGCTAAGTAGAAGAAGCCAGTCTGAAAGGCTTCATATTGTATGATTCCAATCACAATATTCTATAAAAGGCAACAGTAAGAAGATCAGTGGCTGCTGGGAGTTCGGGAGTTCAGGACAAGCAGGTCGAGCACAGGGGATTTTCAGGGTGGTGAAACTACTCTGCCTGATACTGTAATGGTAGACAGAGGACATTATGCATGTGTCAAAGATAACAGAACTGTCAACAGGAAGAATGACCCTTAATATAAACTACGGACTTCAGTTACTACTAAGGTATCAATACTGGCTCATAAATTCTAACAAATGTATCACACTAATGCAAAGTACTGATAATAGGGGAAACTGTGTGTGTGTAGGGGGAGGAAAGATGGAAATTCTCTGTACTTTCTCCTCGATTCTTCTATAAACTTAAAACTATTCTAGGGGCACCTGCTGGGTGGCTCAGTTGGCTGAGCCTCCAACTCTTGGTTCTGGCTCAAGTCATGATCTCAGGGTCATGGGACTGAGCTCTGTGTCGGGGTCTGTGCTCAGCAGGGAGTCTGCTTGAGACTCTCTCCCTCTCCTTTTGCCCTTCTCCCTGCAGGCTCTCTTTCTCAAATAAATAAATAAATTAAAAAAAAAAAAAAAAAAAAAACTGTCCTAAAAAACAAAGTCCAGTAATTTAGGAAAAAAAAAAAAAAAAAAGCTTAATGAATATGTGAGATTGTAAGAAAGGGAAAAAAAATCTCAGCGTTCAGGAAAAGAGGAAGCAGGAAACAAGTGGTGAGTATGTGAAGTGATAATGCTGCTGTGTGTGTCTGTGGACACAGCAAGTATGTGTGTATAGCACTGGAAGCTTGTATATCGATGTTAACATCCAAGCTGGAACCAAGATGCTCGAAAGGATGCACACTCACAGAAAAAAATTCTGCTCACTTCTACAGGGAGTTAAAGAACCTTCTCTGTCTTGGTCTGGGCTCTGGGAATAAATGTCCCCTGAAAAATAAAAAACCAAGACCACAGGGGTCTTTCGCAGGCATGAAGTTTGGATTTGGACTATCATTCATTCAGCCTAGGAACATCCACGTTGAGAAATTATAAAATTTGGTCATGAGTGATTAGACCCCGCAGACTCCCTGTGGAAGATAGGAAAACTACTCTTGATTGTTCTCAGGCAACACAGAATTCTCATATAAAAACAAGCTGTACGCTAGCTAATGTCAGGAATGACCCAAGGAAACAAACTCATATGAAAAGAGAACAATGCAAAGGTGTAGAATTTCAGACCACAGAAAAAACAATCCAAAAAATACTATATAAAAATAGTATGTTTAAAACTGAGACATAAAAGGGATTGAAATTCAAACAGAAGAGCAAACTATAGTGAAAAAAGATAAATTTGAAAAAGAATCAAACAGAACTTCTAAAGCTCAAATATAATTAACAGGATATACACCCAATGGTCGTGACATAAACACAGCCAAGCAAAGAATTGCTTTTTATAACTTACTCGAAGATTAACTGACTTAGTTGTACCATTGTTTTAAGCATGAACAAAGTTTTAAATGTTGCCAATTAAGTTATAATGCTAAAAGAAGAAAAAATTCTGCCAATTAAATTATAACATGGTATCCCCATTTCAGAGAGGTTAAAATGTAAATAACAAAATGGTTTATTTTAGAACTAAAACCGTGGAAATGATTCAAAATTAAGGAGAGAGGTGAAGTGCATGTATATACATACATATGTGATTATTTTTAACAAGATGGAAGTCTTGCGAAACCATAATCAAATAGAACAAGATAAAAATCTAATAGCACTAGAGAGAAAAGACAAATTACTTACAAAGGAATATTTGACTATAAGCAGAATTCTCAAAAGCAACAACAATGACTGGAAAACAATGGATTTGTAGATTCGAAATGCTAAAGAAAAATAGTTCTATATCGTTAAAGAGTGAAGGTAGAATTAACACATTTTCATCCAAAGACAGAATTTACTGTATTCACGATCTCTGCTGAAAGAACTTCGACAGATTTTGGTTAAGAAGGAAATTAAATCCAGAAAAGGCAGGCGTTCAAGAAGCAATAGTGAGCAAACAAACTGGCAAATGTGGGGTCTCTAAACAATTATCGCCAGTCTAGAAATAACCAGTATGGAGGACATAAAATAAGAGAAAATGTTAACATGTAAGAGATGAGTGGAATGATTAGTGTTTAAGAGTTGTAAGGTCCTTGTATTATTTAGGAAGAGGGCAGAAATGGTTAGCCTAAACTTTTAAGGCAAGTAGGTACGCTAAATGTTTTCACTAAAAGAAAAATATGTAACTTCAAAAACTATGGCAGGGAAAAGGAGATAAAGTAAAAAAAAAGTCCACTAGATTGGTAAATAAAAAGCACATAGTGATATAAAAGAAATAAATCTCAATGTATCAGCTATCAAAATAAAGGCAAACTGACCACACCTCCTAGTTAAAGCATCTTAAAATTTTTAAAAATCTCGCTACACCTGCACTTTTGTGAAAAATTCACACCCAAACTCCAAATCTGTTGTAATAAACTGAAGAGAGAAACACACAAGGCAAACGAGTAACCAAAGTACTATATACCTGTACCTACTTTTCTCTCTAGATTTCTATACAGCCTATCATAATACATATAATGGTATAATTAATTCAAAGCTGTAGTTTTAATTACTATAGCTTTACTATGACTCACCATACCAAGAACAGAACAAAAATACTCATGATCCATAAAATACAGAAAAAGTGCACTTATATAAAAGTCATTATGTATAGGGAAAGATGATCTATTTTATAAGCTGGCTGTCCATATGGAAAAGAATGAGATTAGATTCCTACTTCACATTATATATTTTAAAAAGAGGAATATTTATGGTGCTAGTGAAGAGATTTGTAAGCCAGACACAAAAAGTATAAGTCATAAGGAAAAAAGACAGATAAATAAAACTGAATTTAAATCCTTGTATAAAAAAACTATTGTAAAGTAAAAACACAAGCCAGTCTTGAAAATATTTGCAATCATAAAAAACACACGAACAAATTACCAAGAAAATGCAAATAACCCCACAGAAAAACTAGCAATTTAAAAGCAAGGAAACCCAACATTTCAAAGGTGCCAATATTTACTAGCAACACAGGGAAACACAAACCAATGATGAGAAAATTCATGTTCTTTAAAGTGACAAAAAAATCAATGGTAGTGTCTGAAAAAATAAATTTTAGGGAGTCTGTCAGGAAACTATATAATGGTGAGAGTCAAATCAGGCATGAGTGAGGTTAAAGACGGACCCATCACACAACCTAATGGCTCAAACTTCCAGGCATCCACCCTGGACAAAGAGACACACGTAAGGAGACAGGTACGCGGTGTCACTGCATGCTGCCTGTATTAGGGAGAAGACAGAAAATTACTAGCAAGTAGGGTAATGGACAGATTATGGTTCATTCTGTAACATGGAAATTACACAGAGCATATACAGATGTTGGTTACCTCTTTTGTTTTGTTAATTTGACCTAATAAATGTTAAAAACTAAATCTGGTCATCGAAATACCACCCTTAAGAATGGTGCTTTAAAATGCTCACGTAGAAAAGTCACATACCTATTTCATCTATAAAAATGATGGAAGGCTGTAGCTTTATGGCAAGGGAGAAGACAGCAGCAGCCAGTTTCTGAGATTCTCCGTACCACTTATCGGTCAGCGTTGAAGGCTGAAGGTTAATAAATCGACAGCCTGCTTCTTTGGCGGTAGCCTTGGCAATCAACGTTTTACCACAGCCTGGAGGCCCGTACAGAAGAACACCTGGAAATAAACAGGTTATTTTATTATTCCTACTCGCTTTAGTGTATGTGCTAATCAACATAATATTAATGCTACCCGCACTAAAATTTTCTCCAACTTTCACTTGTTATTGTTAACCTTTTCTGAATAGTAGAAAAGGAAGGCGCCACTTTCTCTAAGTTCAGTGTCAGTGATGACACATATTTGGGGTTATAGTTATAGCACGCCTATGCCTCCTCCCTTCATGGAAAGATCTAGTTCACGGTACTAAAGACAATCATCTTGACAACCAAACTCACGCCCCTGATCAACAGTTGACAGAATGGTCTAACACCGCCCACCTTCACAAGCTAACAGCGTGATGGCGCATTAACAACAGGCCAGAGCGAACCGAGAACTTCTTCAAAAGACTGTAGCAAACACTGTTTTGCTGTTACTCAGCAAACTTAAGTTTTAGTTAAAAGGGCACTTTTTCCTACACAGATAAGGATCTCCTCTTAAAAGGAACAAAAGCTGCTAGTCACTCCTGTTTTATTTTCCAAGGAATAAAACTGTATTATTAACCTAAAATCTCCACTGACAGCAGTTTGCTGCTTAATACAACTTAATACAACTTAATTCTTTTAATATGAGAGATCTAAACTGGGCAAGGTCTTCAGCATTTTGGGAATCATCACCAATTGTTTTTCAACTAAAATGAGGAAACATTTTTTAAGTTAATAGAATACTAAAATCATGACCATCAACAAGTCTGCCTTAAATATTTGCTTAATTCAGAGCTTTTCTACCTTTCTCATGTAATTGCACTTAAAAAGACAGTATTTACAGGTGCCATGCTGGGGTAAAATGAAGAGGCTTTGGAGATTTCCAAAATATTCTTATTATATAATAAAAATAAAATACAAAATATAAAAAAAGTGAATATTTTGTATTAAAACCCCATCCCGCGGGGCGCCTGGGTGGCTCAGTGAGTTAAGCCTCTGCCTTCGGCTCAGGTCATGGTCTCAGGGTCCTGAGATCGAGCCCCGCATCAGGCTCTCTGCTCAGCAGGGAGCCTGCTTCCCCCTCTCTCTCTGCCTACTTGTGATCTCTCTCTCTGTCAAATAAATAAAATCTTAAAAATAAATAAAATCCCATCCCGCCCAAATTTTCTTTTTTTTTTAATGAGAAACTTGAGCTTCCATAAGAAAACTAACAAATTTTTTCACATTAAGCTCCTCAAAATAACGTTCAAACATTTCCTCCGGCATACACAGATTTTTCTGGTGGTCTTAATAACTCTTTAAGATTCAACTAAGCCAAGTTTAATCATCTTAACTTTTCTGGAGCTATTTTAAAATTTAAATCAGTAAGTTTTGCCAGAACATGTTAATATTTTCATGCAGCCCTTTGAAATTTTTAATTAAGTTCATTTAGGTATAAAAAATTTAATTAAGTCAATTATAACTTGAACCCTCCACTGACACTTTTCTTCTGGTTGGCACACGTGAATACAGAATATAGTCGTCTAATGTCATTTAATTCAAATCAAACTGAAAACATATGGGATGAATGCAGAAGCTTGGAATTATCACATTTGTTATTTTGATCATATAATTTAATACGGAATGCAGATATACGAGCAAACTTTTATATGGATACTACTTGAACCTTAGGGGTTTTTTCTGAACCATCTTTTGAGGCAAAAGTCCTCATATCTTGTTGATTCTGCAGCTACACTGTCACTTTATAAACATAGGCAAGTATTCTTAGAATGTCCTCTTTGTTTCACAGTATCCATTTATCACTTGGAATATTTTATTCCTAATAGTTTAGTTTTGGCACTTCTGTAGGATTAAGTTTTTCCTATTATTGCTCTTTAAGGATTATAATTAGGGTTATTAATTAAGCAGCTTTTTTTTTATAACTAATGTCTGAAGATTTAACATGTAATGAAAGCTTTGGGATTTCATCATCTGCTGGAGGACAGAGATGTGACAGATGAGGGAGTAGGTGGGGGGCAGTCACTGGTCACTTCTGACCTGGGTGGTAGTTATGTGTTAGCTTAATTTTATTTTTATTTTTTAGAGATTTTATTTATTTATTTGACAGAGACACAGAGAGAGGGAACACAAGCAGCGGGAGTGGGAGAGGGAGAAGCAGACCTCTTGCTGAACAGGGAGCACGATGTGGGGCTCGATCCCAGGACCCCGAGATCATGACCTGAGCCAAAGGCAGACACTTAATGACTGAGCACCCTGGCGCCCCATGTGTTAGCTTTATAATTATCCATTCAACTGCTTTATCCCCATTTCTGTGTGTATGCTGCTTCACCAAGATTCAGGTTGTTTCATCTGGCATGTTATTAATGAATCTAGCAATAATAGTATTTAAAGGGGCACCTCTTCTGTATCCTTTGTTCATGTTTATGAAAAGTGATACAAGAATGGTCCTGCAAATGAATGTGAGGCATTCGGCTTCAATTATTAGTTTTGCAACCCTTCAACTAGTTTTTCTGAGCTCGGTCTGATACTTTTACAACCATTTTCAACAAAACAAAAAACTGTGCTTATTAGTTCGTGCTCTGTAGAGGCTAAAAAACTCAAACCCCTCTTTAATATGGGTGTTTTGGTAAGGGCTTTACTTCATAAACACCGCACACAAATAAAATATTTAGGATGAGGAAGAAAAGAAGAATTGGGATAAAACATCCAAATTTGAAATAATTCTCATTAGTGATAAATACCTTATTAGTAACCAACTTTTTTATTTTTTGAGCTACTTTGACTTCTAAGCTTTAATAAAAAAATTTATCCAAAAGGTGGAAAAATAAATATCTGTAAAAACTAAATCTATTTAAATACAAAGTACTCAAGGAAGTGGGGGGGGGGGGAGGGAAGGTTTTATAGCCTCAAAAAAATCACTTTTCAAAATATATTTTTCCTAAGTTACTTACATTTTCATGATGCACTGAACTTGGAACATGGTGAAATTCATAAACATAAAACTTTTGTGCCAAAATGATTACTGAAGTTAGAGTTTATAGAAAGAACTATACAGTATTCAGATGGATTTTTAATTGTAAATTTTGGGGTAACAAAGGCTTATTTCTTTAATACAATCATTAATATTTTATGGCATGTTCTTGTGACCATTTACTGGCCTGACAGCTGAAACTTTATACCTTTATGTGATTATATGATTTCCTGTGCTAGTATAGAAGTCATTCTCAAATTACCCTTGTGTATTCTGTGAGGCAGTGATGACTTCTGGCTTAGATAGCAATGAACTGTCTAGGGATAACATAAAATTGGTAATAAAGCAATGACTCTAGGCTGGGTAACCTATTTCCAGTTCAAAAATGGAACAAATTACGGTATTCAACTGATTTTATGCTCTGCTTCTGTACACTAATATCCAATTTATGTTCAGGGTCAAAAAGTAAGTCAATGGTTTTTCAAACTTTTGTTCCTGATAAAAAAACTTTCCAAAAATGCAAGGCTGCAAAGGCTCAAACAGTATAACTTTAGATTACATAATCAAGAGATACTTGTGTAACTTAAAAAATTTGAAATACTCATAGATCATCTCTAGTTTTGGATAATGCATTCAAATTAGCAACAGATTTACACATAACTTTGAAGTATCCCATCATAATTTGGTATCTACTGTGCTAACTGGGGCCAGGTCCAGCTGGTGAAGTCACCCAATTACCTGGGCTACAAGCTCGCTGATGAGGAAAGGAGCTTTCTCTAACAGCATGTGAAATACAACTCATTTTTCTAAATTCACTAATTTTGTGAAACTCAGATATGAAAAATTATAAAAGTTCTTTCTTGTTCAGACCACCAATGACTGGGAAGAGGGTAGTAAAGAACGTAACTGAATAACCCAACTTTCAATTTACTCTTCTGATCTGGGCTCAGATAAATCATCTGAATTTTCTTTGGGGGAAAATTTTTTAAAAACATATTAAACTAAATGCTTTTTGTTGGGGGGGGAAAGGGAGCTTTGTTGTTTTAGAAAATAAAAAGAAATACCCAATAAACAGTTTGTTACTTTAGTTAATGAAAAGAACATGTCATTTCTGGTGGTAACTGTCATCATCCTCTATTTACCAGAAGCAAAAATTATCTATTTCATGAAAATGTACAGATATTGACCACAATTACTTTTGAAATATAATTTAATGCACTTTTTGATATAACTGCAAAATTAGTAAGATTATAAGCAACTATAGCTTACACATAGTGCTATTTTGATATTTCTACAGATCCTATTTTAAAAAAAAATGTGTGTGTCTAATAATTTGATTTTAGCCCGGACTAGCAACAGAAAAGCAAACCTGTCTAGTGTTGGGCATAGAATGAAGAGCGGCTGGAAATCAAGCTCTGCTGTAGCATCTGTATGTGAAAGCTGTGGTAAAGATACCTCTATTCATCTCACTGCCAATTATCACCGAGGCTCCAGCATCTGAATCACCTTTAAGAACACTTAAACATGCCTAGTATTTCAATGGACAAGAAAAAAAGTACTACATTTAAGGATGGAGCTATACACATCTCCTTTTTCCTTTCCTTTTTTTTTTAAAATAAGCATTTCCAATTCCTGAGTTCCAGGGCTTTCAAAGTGATTACTAACTAGGAATAAAGAAGTTTCCCTTAAAAATAAGTAGTATTTAATTTCTAGTTCATCTGTACTTCAGCATTTCCTCTAAAACACCACTGCAATCCAAAAATAATTAAGATTACTAAGAGGAAAAAAAAAGTCACTAAATTGTGAAACAAAAAAAAGAAGTCTTACTTTGAAAACAGAAGAACCTGTATCATGACCTGGGTTTTTTAACCTCAGTTTCCCAAATTTTTATTTTCTTGGAAGTAGTAAAAATGACTTTGAAATAAAGGGATTGTTTTGACATGTAATTACAAGGAAAAATTTTATTGAAATTTGGGAAGCTGAAGAATGAGCAATTATTTTAAAACTACTATTTATAAAACAGCACACTAGACCTCAGTTTTCCCTTGAAAATCCACCCTCAATAATACTAGTTCTATAATGGCAGAAAGTTTCAATGTTTCCTACATTTTTAATACTTTAGCAAATATAATCTTGTACTATACCCTTTGGAGGCTGCAGAAGCCTGGAATTTTCAAACAAATGCTTCTTTTTGATGGGTAAGATGACCGTGTCTTTCAGATCCGTAATGACATCATCTAAACCTGCTATATCACTCCAAGTAACCTGGTGAAAGGTAAGGTTGACATGGATTTTACAACTTATGTATACTCGATGAAGTAAAAAAAAAACAAAAAAAAAAACCTAAAATGGCAAACCCTAATCTGATAATTATACATAAATAATAAAAGATTAACATATAATGTGATTCAAGACTTTTCAGAGCAATAATTAAATTGCTAAATGACTATGAAATTACAAAAAGGAACTTAATAGTCAACTATCTACTATTTAAAAAAAAAAAAAAGCACCAGGCCCAGCACTCAGAACTCTACAGGAATCTAATAAACTGAATGCACTTCACTTATGAGGAGGAGATACTCTGCCAAGAAGACCGAGAACTAACTCAGACAGCGAAGTCAGCGCTGACTAATGGGGAAGAGCTTACCAAAAGTACCTCTAATTCATACAGGATACTGTCAAATGTAACAGGAATAGATTTTAGAAATAAAGTCGCACAAAACTGGACTTTTGAATTTTATTAATCTAAAGTAAAACTGTGCTCAAACTTCTGTCTTTATAAATAGTAAATAGGAGATATATACTTTCAAAATAAACACAGCGTGTGTATTCTCAAGTCTTCCGACTCAACTTGAGTGGAGGGGAGAATAAACTAACTGAAAAAGACCTAAGTAAAAAACATTAACCTAGCTCTCAGCTGACAGAGTAAAGAGGCTGGAGATGGGGTGAGTCAGAAGCAATATTTACAAGTGATTTGCTTCCCCTACAACTTAAAAAAAAAAAGTGAAAAACCATAGCCAAATCTGAAAAAAATCACCACCTACTTCCACTGTAGCTATAACAAAAAACAGAGTCTTTCGGTACAGCCTTACTCAAAAGTGAACACAGGTAAGGCCTAGAAAGTCTCACTGTAAATTTATAAATCAAATTTAAATGGAGGATTACTTCTGGGGACATCTATCTCTCTGTGCACACGGATACTAAAAGACATTAGACTCGCTTTTTTTTCTTCCAGATTTAGAGATAGGAATATCATTATGATATTCCTATCTGCTGTACAAAATTCATTTACGTTTGTTGTTATAAAATACACGGGATTTTAGAGTTTAAAAATTACACTAATCTGATGTTCAAATCATCCTTTTGAAGTAGGTGGAATGGTATCACAGGGTCCTTGGATTATATAGGAAGGAACGGACACTCAAAGAGGAAATAATTTGCTAAGGCCGTGAATGGAAAAACTGGAATTCAGAATCTTATGTTGTCTACCATATCTTATTATGAAAATCTACACTTACACTCCGAAATCAAATATCCACATAACTTAAAGCAGGACTTTTTATATGCCACAAAGGTGAATTAAAGTACAAGTTTATCTAAACAAGTATATGCCAAGAAAAGTTAACACAGCAGGCTCCAGACTGTTGTCCTTAGAAAGGCCTGCCTGCAAGGTGGCCCTTGGCTGGAGTATGGGAGCTTAGATTTCAGGAGAATTCCCACCACTCCCCAATAAGAACACCTCACTGTGCCTCAACTGTTTGTGCAAACAAAATGGTTTCCGGTGCAGATCTGTCTTCCCTCTGAAAGACTGGAATTTGGGGAGATGTTAGGAAGTGTAGTCCACATGACTAGGCCCAGTTAAAACCCTGGGAGCTAAAAAGTGTCTAAGGAGCTTCCCTGGTGGACGGCACTTTACATGTATTCTCACAACTTGTCGCTGAAGGAGTGTGACTTCTCCGGGGAAGACTCTGGAAGTGTGTGCCTGATTTCCTCCAGATTTCATTCCAGGCCCCTCTTTTCTTGCTGATTTTGCCCTGTATCTCTTTGCTGTACAAAATTGTATCTGTGAGCACAAAGCTATGCCGACTCCTGTGATTCCTCCTAGAGAATCGTCAAACCTGGTCATCGTCAGGACCCCTGACACAAAAATCTAGACCAAAAAAATCTGAAGTAAGATTAAAGATACGTACATGCATGTTAAGAGGGTCTACTAGATGAGCAGCAATACTCATTTCATATTCCGAAAGCTTCACATTTTTCACACCAATCTGTTTCATTAATTTTTCTGCCTAAAACGAAAAAAAAAGCAACTTCCTTTAGTTTGTTATTTAGGTACTGAACTCCAAAGGAGATGATCTGTGGAGTCTAAAGAGCAACGAACGGACATACAAGAATTTTCCAGGGAAATTCTAAGCCCCTTGATCTCATCTCTCCCCAGTGTAAGTCCTCGGGTAGATCTGAGTGTCCAACTCCATACAAATCAGAGCAATTTAAACCAGCTCCTAGAAAATGGAAAATATAGGGTACATGACTGAAGATACACATAGAGGGCCTTCCATTGTTCCAGTGAGACTCCATGGTCTGACTTGATCTCTTTCCTAGTAAGATTATCATGACAGGTGGAGATGAAACCTCAAAATGAAAGACAGGGGAGTTAAGCGTATCAAAAAATGAACAAATGGGGTTTCTTCCCTTAAAACAGTTTCTGAAAACAGGTGCCTAACTTCAAATTACCCAGTTATCAACACCAGATGCCCTTATCTATCAAATCTCAAATTTTTCTGAGATGCTGTCCTTTTTAGTTAAAGCCAATTCCTGGGATTAGGCAACCAGAGATAGTAAACTTAATACTAAATTAGAAATATACTTACATATATTTTTAGAGCTGGGCAAAACTAGCTTTAAACCTATGAGCTTTACCAACACAACAACGCTTTCAATTAACATTTTTAAAAAATAGTTATTAAACATTTACTGAGCATGCCAAGTATGCCAAAATACTGAAAATGGATTAACTCACTGAATGCCTTGAGCAAGCTTATGAGGTAGGTACAATACACATGCAGGCAACCCAACGCCAGAGCCCATCCTCCAACCCACATGACCTTACTGTCCCCAATTAGAAGATGGGAGTTTGTGACCGCTAAAGAGTCTTCAAAAATCTACAGAAAACAGGGGCACCTGGGTGGCTCCGTGGGTTAAAGCCTCTGCCTTCGGTTCAGGTCATGATCTCGGGGTCCTGGGATCGAGCCCCGCATTGGGCTTTCTGCTCAGCGGGGAGCCTGCTTCCCCCTCTCCCTCTGTCTGCCTCTCTGCCTACTTGTGATCTCTGTCAAATAAATAAATAAAATCTTTAAAAAAAAAAAATCTACAGAAAACACATTCAAATTTCATTAAGTGAGCATTTTTAGAAATACAGACCGAAATTTTTGTTGCACGTTTTCCTAAAATACTTAAAAAAAATTCTTTTAAAATACTTTACAAAAAATCATATCGTATCCTTTATTTATCTTACATATTTTTAAAGTATGCTCCATGCCCAACGTGGGGCTTGAACTCACGACCCTGAGATCAAGAGGTGCATACTCCACCAACTGAGCCAGCCAGGCACCCCCTAAAATACTCTGATTCTATAAGATCTTGTTCTTGTCAGGGGGTACTACTGCTTTAAATGAAATTCGTATCACACAGCAGCATAGTTAAGAGATTCGTTGGAGGATCAGGATAAATGTGGATAAATTAGGATAAATCATATCCTTGTAACGTAGCATTTTTTTTAAGTGCTATGAACCACATTGTTTTTCCTCTTTAGCTCTCCCCTGTAAAATTACTAAAGCAATGGATAAAGTAGCCTTTTCAAGGTTCTTTAATCTATTCCTTGTAAATATCTTCTCTTTCGCTGACTTAAAGTCTTTCATGTGTCAGCTATGAAAGGTATCCTATTTTAGTACATGTAATAACACCAATTTACTCTTCTTTTTCATTAAGGTTCTATAAATGTGAAGCCATCCCACATGTGTTCTTTTCAGGCTATGCTGTAAAACACGGGTTTTCAACCAGAGGTGATTTTGCCCCTCAGGGGACATTTGGCAAGGTCTGGGAATACTTTTGGCTGTCACAACCTGGGGGGATGGGGAGCGACTGGTATCTATTCAGAAGAGACAAGGATGCTGCTGAGCATTCTTAAAGGGAAAGAATAGCCTGCCCCTCCCCAATTATCTGGCCCCAAATGTCAATAGTGCTGAGTTGAGAAAACCTGCTTTTCCCCCATTAGCTACTTGCTCTGAAAATTTTACTCTAGACCACAACTGCCTCTCACTTTAAATAGTAACAACCTTTACTTACATCTGGGATTTCCTAAATATCAAGTATAGAGCTAGAAAATGCTGTGGTAAAATTTACCTAAAATCTTTTCCCCATAAAAGCAGTCCCATTTAACAGTATCTTCAAGTTGCACTAACAACATTGACAGAAAAAAGAAATTAACACTTATTGAACAAAACTCATTTTCTTTTCTTTTTTTTTTTTTTACAATCAGCCGTTAAAATCATCCTGAGCTATTATGCTCATTTCTCAGGTGAGATACCTAAGGGTCAAAGAAATTAAAAGAACTGCCAAGATTATGAGCTAGGAATTGGCATTTCCAGAGTTTAAACCCTGATCTAATTCCAGAGCTCATGTTCTGCTGAAACACTAATCCTCATTTGGGAGAGAACATGGTAAAAAAAACAAACAGAAGAAAGTACCCCAAAACACATCATACCAACACCAAACTGTGTTCCAGAATAAGTTATCCAACCGTTTCTAGCTTTGACACCTTTAACTGAGCCTCTGTTTCTAAAATGTTTTACCAAGAACGAAATTATGATTATACTCTAAAAATAGCTTACGTTCATTTTGTCATTTATAGCTCAATGACAATTATAGTTTCTAGTTACCAACTTTTGTTTGGTTTTTAAAGTGAGTCTCTCCAAGTAGTTGTCACTCTGTGGAGGAAAAATGGTGGGCGGGGGGGGGCAGGGGAGTTAGAGGTAGGAGGGAAACTTACTTTTTTACTGTACACTCATCTTTTTAACTGTTTCATAGTACTTTTTATCCTTCCATGCTATTTCATTTTTTTCCCACGTAAAGTATTCGTAACAAGATTAAGAAGTAGGGTAGGGAAGAGTGAACTAATATTTTTGCCTAGAATGGGAAAAGAGGAGATTGAGAAAAGGAGTAACAAAAAATAAACATTCTGTTGAGTTCCTGAAAGATTCATAAAATTAGTTGTTCTTTTGGAAGAAGAATTTTAGAAAGTTAGAGATAGCATTAACAAGTTAAGGGTGAAAAACCAGAGGCTAACTATAATTAAACGTAAGTTTTTTTTGTGTTTTGTTTTGTTTTTTTTACAGAGGTCATAGCTAACATACTCTAAGTGTGGACAGAGGAAATCATGGCTACAAAGTTCATCGAACTACACTGAAATAGGAAACACCAAAGAATTTGAGTAATTAGCTCTATATATTTGATATAATCTCTTATAAACTTGTATTAAAATTCTTGAAAACACCCTCTTCTAGAGGACACAAGTCATCTCCCCTTTTAGGGTTAGTGCACACGGATCTCTTCTGGTTTTACTGGGTGTATTCTGGAGGTTGCAGGGTCAGATGGCTTTCTACGATCGTGCTCTTCCTTGGCCAATCAGGCAACACTAACTGCGTATTCCTTACTGACTTCCTATCTCAAGTGACTTCAGCTTTTCAGGCCTCTAAGATTCGGCGCCAGTAAACTTTAGTTGCGAAAGTCACTTGATCGATAATGTAGGTCACAATGGCTTCCTGAGGTTAGCAAACATTAGCTCGTCCCAGCATAACTGGCATTCTGTGACGCTGCTCTTAAAAACACCTGACAGCTGACAGTTTGTGATTTTTTTTTAAAGGTTTCAGTGTATATCTCTTTACAAAATATTTCGACTAATACTTCTCTCAAAATAACTAAAAGTCTTAAAGACTAAGGTATCATGACAGGTCTAAAAATATGACATTCATATAACAGTATATGACCTTCATATGCAGGAAGAATTCTCAGTAGTGAATCTTTCCTGGCTTTTGACAGTTAACCTACGATCTCAGAAATATTATACAGTCTAATTAATATGCTAATGCAAATATTGTATTTATAAATGCTCAGAACAGGTCAAGCATTAACTTATCCATCCTGTGCTTGAAAGCTCTTAAGAGAGTTTATCTAGACATTCCATTTTTCTCTATCCCTATGAACCCAACCCACCCTTTCATCAGACATACCAATCAGAACTCTTCCACTACATCCAAATATGATCCAAGCAGCAGCAGACGCCCAGAAAATCCCCATCCCTGTGTGACACCCTGCAGAAACCATCTCCTCTCTCAGGACCGATAACCCACATTTGACCAAGCTGGGAAGTTTTCCTGGCTTCAGGCTAGAAATTGTTTACAAATACTCTATTTCAAACACTAAGACTACTTCTAGGTTACTGTTCCACACCGACATCATTGTTTACCTTTCTTTCATCTGACAATTGCACTGCCTTTAAATTCACACCAGGTCCACTGATTATCGGTGGCCTCAAAACGTTATCTCAGCTTCTATATTCAGTGTTCTGCCTTTGTGACCATGGAAGTCATAGCTTCCTCCTCACCCATATTCACATGTGATCTTTACCCTCAATGTACACCCTTAATTCTTTAATTCCCACTTAATTATTCCCCATCTGGCAGTATTTGACTTCCTAAATGGCCTGGACCGCAGCTCATCATTTCAACAATGTCTTCTGTTGGACCTTAGAACCTCTTAGACTTGTACCAGTCAGCCTCATCCTCAATGCTGGCTCCGCACCACCATTCAGTTTATCTGCTACCAAGATCCTGAGAAATGCTTGGAGAAGTTAATAAAAACAACTGAATTCCCAAAACAGTCATGCTTCCTTCAACTATGCCCTAATGTGCATAACCCACAATGATTTATCTCATTAAACCCTCATCACATACTTACCTCAGCAGGGCCTAAACCTCCATTCTCATTCCCATTTAGTTATAACATCTCCCCACTTCACCGAGAGTAAATTAACTCTTACCATAACATGTTCTTAACTACTGATCCCAACCCCTCTGCGACCTACCTCCAACCTCTTTGGCAGCAACTCTCTACCTCCTCCTTTTCCACTAGTGTTTTCCCTTTCCTTCTTTAACTTTCTGCCAGCAAACTCTGGAATAATCACTTTTTTTTTTTTCTCTTCAAATTATACATGCTGTCCCCAGTGAATGGAAATGCTCTGATTTTGCTAAATTTACGGATCACTTTCTTTGATTGAATTCTTTATGCCCTCCTTTTCTCCTGGATTATTTTATAACACAGCATTTATGGGGCGCCTGGGTGGCTCAGTCGTTAAGCATCTGCCTTCAGCTCAGGTCATGATCCCAGGGTCCTGGGATGGAGCCCCACACCGGGCTCCCTGCTCGACGGGAAGCCTGCTTCTCCCTGTCCCATTCCCTCTGCTTGTGTTCCCTTTCTCGCTGTGTTTCTCTGTCAAATAAATAAAAGCTTTAAAAAAAACAAAACAAAACACAGCATTTACAATTAATTCTCTTTTGCAACCTTCTCTTCCTTTGGTTTTGACGACTTGACACAAGTGATTTTCCAGATAGTGGGAGAGAAACGTGAAGAGGGGCTTTTAAAAATTATATTCAACACCCACCAATTTCTCCTAATTCTTATTTCAGAACGCAGGCCTTCCAGTTGAAATTTACTGCCACAATGAACGACTACTACAGTCTGTAGTGTTTTGTATACTTCACGTGTGTTCAGGTGGGAAAGACTAGTAGCAATACCTTATATTATTCTGTTTTTTTTTTCTTATTCTTCTGGCCATTTTTTGGGGGGTGCTTTTATTAATAATTGGGTAAATTTAAAAAGAGGTTATCTTTAAAATATATAGATGAGGTAAAAAGAACCATAGAACACGTTCTCAGTAAATTATCTGTTATATGAATACATTCAAGTTATTAATCCAAGGGAGAGATTACTGTAAATGGTATCAAGTAAAAATCAAAATTTATTCCCTCTCATATAGAACCAATTGTCCAATTATCATTTATAAGTCCATCCTCTCTCCAATAATCAAAAAAAGCAGAGACAATTCTGTCATACATCAAGTTTCCAAAGTGTGCCTACGTCTGTTTCTGGAATCTATCTTGCTAAATTTGCCAATCCATCCCTGTGCCAATAGCATACTGTTTTAGTAACTATAGCTTTATAAGTTTTGGTATAAATTAAGGCAAATACTCCCTCCCCCAATACATGTCTTGTTTCTCTCTCTCTTTTTTTTTTACATTTTGTTTTTCAAGAACAAAAATCTTGCCTACATATAAACTTTAATTCTTCCATAAAGATTTTAGGGAAAAAAATAACAAGAAGCCTGTCAATATTTTTTATTGGCATTGAATTTAAGCATAGCTTTCAACAGCTGCATAATTTTCATTAAAAATGTGTTGTACAACTTGTGTTTGTCAGTTACTGTATACTTTTGATACTACCATAAACAGTATCTTTTTAAAGTTGCCTTTTCAAAGTGTGACAGGCAGCAGAAATAGTTGATTTTTGTACACTGATTTTATATCCAGCAGCCCTTAAACTTAATCTTCTTAACCTTATTAACCCCGACAGATTTGCTACAAATTTTGCTTTCTATGTAGATTATCATATTATCTGTGTATAAAGACTGTTTAATTTCTTCTTTTCCAATCCTTCTACCTTTTTTCTTGATTTATGCATCATTAACAGTAAAATGCTGAAGAGAAGTGATGACCAGAGGCTCCCTTGACTTGCTCCTAATCATAAAGGAAATGCTTTCAATTTTTTACCATGAAGTATGTTTCCTACAGTAAATCCATTTCATCAGGGTAAAGACATTATCTTCTATTCTTCTCCACTAAGAGCTTTTCTAAAAGAATGAATATTTAACAAAGGCTTTTTCTGCATTTATTGAGATAATCATAGTTTTATCCTCTAATCTGTTATTATAGAACATTATAAATATATTTTTTCCTCAATTGGAGCCTTAAACTCCTGGAATAAATCCCACTGGTCATAATACATTATCTTTTTTTATACACTGCTTAATTCAACTTGCTAGTATTTTAAGATTTTTCTATTCATTTAATTGAGATAAATTATAGCCCACTGCAAGTTTTAGGAATATTATTATGCTACCCTCATATAAAGGTTTCCGTGACTGCTCCCTCTTCTAGAGCTTGTATAAAATTGTTATTATTAATTTGTTCCTTATATGTTGCTAGAATTTGCCAGTAAAATTCTATGGGCCTAGAGTATTCTTTATCAAAGTATATGTCCAATATTAACTTATTTCATAGGTATGGGACTATGTCTAATTCTTAAGTCAGTTATAGCAATTTATATTTTTCTAAGAGTCTATCTGTATCATCTAAGGTTTTTAAATTTATTGGCAGTCATTAATTTTCCTTATTTTTAATGTCTGCAGCATCGTTATTACGTCTCTTCTATCATTCCCAGTAATATTTATTGGTGGCTTCATTTTTTTCTTGATTGGTTTTACAAAACTGTCAGATATTTTTGTATATTCAAATAACAAACTTTTTGGTTTCACTGGCTTTCTTTATTGTCTATTCATTTTCTCTATTTTTATTCACTATTGTATATTCTATTTCCTATTAATTTGTCTTCCTATTATTTCCATTCTTTCATTACCCATGGGTTTATGTTAAAAATCTTTTCTTGAGCTTAAGTTTGATATTTACTTTATTTTCTACCTTTCCTAACAAACACTTAAGACTATAAATTTCTCTCTAAACACTAGTACATTAAGTTTAATTCAATCATATTTTCTTTTTTTTTTTAGGATTTAAGTTTTTTATTTGAAAGTGAGAGAGGACATGCGCACGTGTGCATGAGCAGGGGGAGGATCGGAAGGAAGGGAGAAGCAGACACGTTGATCAGGGAACCTGACGTGGAACTCAATCCCAGGACCCTGAGATCATGACCTGAGCAGAAGGCAGACGCTTAACCAACTGAGCCACCCAGGCACCCTCATCATAAATATTTTCTAATTTCTACTATGTTTTCTTCTACCTAGAAGTTCTTTAGAGATGTTTCTTACTTTGCAAACTTACTGGATATTTAATGATAGTACCGTTCTGCACCGTAGCCAGGGAATGTAATGAACACGTTACCTATGCTATGAAACCTGACATCTGCTTTACAACTTAGCACTTAGTTAAATTTCCCAAATCTTATGGTGCTTTTTAGATACGTACCCTGCATTTTTTGAAGCACAATGTGGCTACTAGATAATGCTGTTACTTATGTAAATTTCTGGTGAAACATGGGAATGGGATTAAGAGTACACTTACCATGATGAGCACGGAGTAATGTACAGAATTGCTGAATCACTATTATTTTACACCTGAAGCTAATATAACACTATGTTTAACACATACTGAACTCTTGTTAACTCTACCAATTACTGAAAAGAATGTTAAAAACCTCCCATGATGATGGATATGTTATTTCTCCCTATAGTTTTATCAGTTTTTTGCTTTATGTATTTTGAGGCTATATTAATAGATATACACAAATACAGGAATGTTATATTTCTTGGTGAATTGAATCTTTAATCACTCTGTAATGAACCTTATTTTCTCTAATAGTATTTTCGCCTTTAAGTTTATTTTTGTTCAACCAGCTTTCTCTTTGTATGGTATAGGCATTTTCCATCTTTCCACTTTCAACTTTCCTGTGTCTATACTTTATATGTGTCATTTCAATTAGTATATGGCTTAAATTTCTCTTTTTAAACCATTCTTACATCTATATCTTTAGGTGAATTACCAAAGAGGGTATAGTCTTTTGGAGTCGAAGATTTATGGGTGTATTGTCTATGAGACACCCTACCTTGGAATGGTCCTGTGCTTTGTATCCTGAGCTCCTCTGGGTCATAAAAAAATAAGTTCAAATTCAGCAAGTTCAGCAAATTCCCCCGAATGTGAAAGCTGGCCATCAAGCTCATGTTATCTTTTTCAATCTTTGCCTTCAGTTTTTTTTATCTGAATTTCTTACTTTCTTGTCAGCTCATGAATACCTTTAAGAAGGTTTTAAAAAATATTTTATCTAGATCATTTAGTTGTTTTTAGCAGGAAGGTCAGTTATCCTAACCGACCTGTTCATTCTCCACTGGCTTCACTTCATCCTCCCATTCCCTAAACGAAGGCTTATTCTTCAGCCCACTATTTAAGGTGTTTGACAGCACCTCCCTTAGAGACCTCCTCACTCCCAATACAGTCATCAGCATTTATCATATTCACAATTACAAGAAAAGCGCTCAACAAGTATTTGAATGTACAAATCCTGATGGTGGCAGGAGGAAGGTGAGGAAAACCCCACAAATGATATGTATCTACACAAATAATCCTGCGGCCTACTGCATCCCAGCTGAGACTCACTTCTCTAATAAGCCCAATTACTTCTGAGCATCTGATGAGGAACTTCCGTGGACTGACCTTTTCTCTGAGATTTAGACCTACGATTAACTGCTGGATGCACATTTACCCCTAGATGCCTATCACCAACACAAACTCAATATGCCCAAATCAAATATCATCTTCCCATAAACTTGCCCATCTATCAGTTTCTTAAAGCTCTATGAAAGATATTGTGAGTCTTCAAGGACTCCAAACAAATCTTGGATTTATTTGTAAGATGTCCTTTTTCTTTTCCCACATCATCACTTAGTCCTTCCAGCATTTATTCTTATTAGTCTATTTCACCCATTCCATTCCTTTTGTCACCCCCTTATTCTAGGTCTTTGCTAGGCCTACTGCAATCTGGTTAAATCTATGCAACAGATCTTGCTTCTAGTCTCCTTAACCCCAGTTCCTGCTATATACTACTGTGAAGTTAATTATCCTTAAAACATGCCTTTGCATATCACCCACCTACTCAAAAATCTTTAATAGGCAGTTTGACAGGTTAGTAGTTTACCACTGCCTATACAGAGGACTTCAACTGGTCAATAGGGTATTTTAGTAGCTGGCCAGGGAAGTAGGGAAGGAAGAGAAGAAGGCTATCAGAGAAGCTATAGCCCCTGACCAAGCAAACAACATGCCTCCTTGTTTAATGATGACTTATAAGATGCTGTGGCATTTTTTTAAATCAGCCTCTGTCCACCCACCAAAAAGAACAGAGTAAGGAAAAGCAGAGGTCTTTTCCCCGACTTTACACTTTAATCCCCTACAACTCCCTCCAAGGTCCACTAGTTAGTTGCTTAAACCCTCTACTCCAATCTGAGTAGTCTATTTACTGTTCTTGCAACAAGTCTTGCTATGCCTACAACCATCAAGATTCTGTTCAAGATCTTCATTCTACTCCAAATTGTCCTTGCCTATTCCAGTGGCCAAACTCTTTCATGATGCCATCCTCAATTACCTCAATCATTAGTGACTGCTCCTTCCTCTAAATGCCATAGTTTTTGTCTACTCATTAGGCAATTAGAATATGCTACTATTATAATTTATATTATCATGGACAAGTCTTTTTATCCCACCAAGGACACTATGAGGACAGATGTAGAGTCTAACACTTTGTGTAACTGATATTTGTAATACTATGCACGCGGTTTTCAATAAAGGCTTAAAGGTAACAATCCATTCACGTATTATCTAATACCTGTGTTTGGCTTTCTACATCTTCCATACATATGTTCCAGGGGCTCTTAGAAGCCAAGAAAATAAACAATAAAACTCTCTTTTAATAGTCACATCTCTGCTTTTAAAACTTTTGGAAATGGAATGACTTGCCAATACTCCGACCTCAGACTCAAACTGACTTGCATCGTGTGGGTGGCAGGAAAAGCTGCACTTCAGCTGACATACGGATATACTTAATTAAAATACACACACGCACACAAACTGAACTGGTCAGACTTCTTAGAGTTATAAACTGATGGATATTATGACATAATCTAGACCCCGAGTCACCTATTTTATAATCACATTCAGGGAACAAACTTACAACTGTTCAAATTGCTTTTTGGATATGAACCGTAAGTAGTAGTCACAAAACTGTGATTTTCACTGATTTAAGAGCTATGCATAGCACCGTAAAGCACTTACTTACTGACATCCCAGTCTGCCACACTGGCCTATAGCATTTGAAAGAACAAGATTTATCTATTTTTTATTCTTGGCACCAAGAATTTGCTAGGAGCTCGGTAAATGTTTACTAAATGCATCACAGTCACAACACACAGAATGAATCTAAAAATCAATAAATACGAACATCTTGCCCTCAAACGGCAAGAAAAACTTGAAAGGCTCCTTTAAGTCTTTTACTTTTTTGAGCAAGAATAAAAACCAAAACAGATATATCATCCTAATAAGAAAATGACCACAAGAGGCAGTTACTGAAAAAACAAAAAACAAAAATAAACCTACTACTACTTAATAGTAATAACATTTAGCAATTTCTTAATTAGAAATTAGTGAGTTTGCAAGTGTTAAGACAGCTGATTAGTATCATCCACATTTCAAATGTCGCACAAAGCAAAACGCATACCATTACTAAAGATAAACTTTTTTTGTTTAGTCTGTTGAAAACTTTTACCTAGATTCCTTCATTCATTAGCTGACAAAAATATTCTAATGAAGATGTTCACAACAAAATACTGGAATTTCTTTATTTTTCACCCCCCCTTTTTTTTTTCACTCCTTTTTACCCTGATAAGTTACACAGAAAGAATTTGAAAAATGAATACTTTTTTAGGAATAATGAAATTAAATAGGACATTCAAACACATTTTCACATGGGTCTTAGAGAACTTCTCATTAATTTATAATTCTACTATATCCTTAGTTTTATGGAAAAATACTAGCTAGCTACAAGAAAAAATGATCCTCAAACATTTCAGCCATACCTGTTTCTGAGCTTCTACTTTTTGCTTTCTGGTTGGGTCAATTGCATCTACCATCCATTTGATTGTAAAGTATGTTACTGCACCAAATATCGTCAAACGGAAAATTAAACCAACAACTTCATTCCGACTCAAGGGACGAGAAAAGGCTTCAGCATGTACCATCTTGATTAACCTTAAAAAACAAACAGAAATGTCACTAAATAACTAGATTCATTACAATTGGGAGACTGATAAGTAGCTTAAACTTAGCAAGAAAAACTAACTTCTAGTCAATTTCAACATTACCTGCCTTAAAGTGTTTTAAGGAAAAATGAACATACCAAAAACTGAGGCTTATTACTTTTTAATGAATTTTCCTTAAAGCTCATATAATTTAAGTAAACAAGAATTCTGCAACAATGCAGTCAACATCTTAAGGTATTTACCCTTTTAATAGCTTTTTAATAACTATTTCAGAAAATCTAGGGATATATTGACCCAAACACTAATCCAACTGAAGAAAGGCAGCCCGACAATGAAATACCATGTGATGGTAAGAATTTCTTCTACTAAGTACAATGTACAACAAGCAATTTTTGAGTGAAACTGAAAGTGAACAGACTCGCTTTTTCCTCAGGCTTATTTTTCCGGTTTTCAAGGCCTGCTTAAATTTAAACATGCTATTTTCTCTATTAATAAGTGACATTAAATGTTTTGAGCCATCCTATTGTTTTCAACCACTCATCTAAATATGAAGTACTAGAATCTTCAAACATTTTTGAACCTCAAGAATATAGCAGTCACCTAAGACAGAAAAAAGGAGGCAGCGTGCCTACTTTTACCTATATTTCTGAGCAGCTACCCCAATCACATACAGGCTTGCAGAAGGCATGGACACCCCTGTCAATAAGGCAATAACTACCCAGAACAATAAGGTTAGGGACAATGGGACTGTCACATTTTGCAAGACAGGATCTCAGATTCTAATAATGCCATTTTTCTCTCATGGCACAGGACCATGCTGAGTGCTATGCTATGTGAAAGAGAGAGAGGGAACATATTCTGGACTCATGTGAAAAGGAATAAATCAGAATTTGCATGGATGGCTCAGTAATGGGTAAAAATTAGGAACTGCATAGATTCATATCTATGGTCCTTCCTCCACCAAAATTAGTTTCCTTTATTACTACTACTATTAAATTAAAAATCTTCACTTCCGGGTGGCTCAGTGGGTTAAAGTCTCTGCCTTTGGCTTGGGTCATGATCCCAGGGTCCTGGGATCGAGCCCCGCATCAGGCTCTCTGCTCAGCGGGGAGCCTGCTTCCTCCTCTCCCTCTGCCTGCCTCTCTGCCTACTTGTGATCTCTCTCTCTGTCAAATAAATAAATAAAATCTTTAAAAAAAAAATCTTCACTTCCCTCCCTCTGGAATAGCTCCAAGAATTTTTAAATTCCTCTTCGATACCTCCCTCCTTCCATTCAAGAGTATATACTTCTCCCTGATAAAAAGACTTCAAAGCTTTCCCTTTATTTACAGAATTTCCAAGTGTTCAAGACTATCCTAACCTAGCCTCAAAGAGTAACGTTTAAGCATTTTACTTCTCACCACTTCTCAATAAGAACTTTCAATAGCTGGAGTCACTGGTATCTGAAAATGCCATGTGTATTTTCCCTCCACCACATTGACCTGGTACCCTGGTTAGGCCATTTCTCTCCCTTCATCTAGGATTAGTCAAATTCTATCCAAACTTCAAAAACCAACTTCACCTTCATCTTTCTGTCACATACAAGAGACACTATTCAGTAATTATCTGTTCAACAGATAGACTGCAACTGCAGAAACACTTCCCACTCAATTATTCCAACAAAAATGATGCCAGATTTTGAACGATTTCCCAAAAAAAGTCAAGGGTTCTATGTTTCTCCATTACTAGGGGCCATTTGCTTCACAACTGTGTTATTTAACTGAAACTTAACAAAATAATTGAAAGCCTTCATTTCAGATGAAGAACCTATGACCTAGGGACATTAAGTGATTTAATTCACACCATAAAGCACCTATTGAACATGTATTTATAATGCCTACTATATACTGGGCATACAATAAGGGCTAAGATAAAATTACTGTCCTCAAGGAACACAGTCCAGTTATTATATTAATTATACCTTTGTAAATGGAGCTAGGGAGGAAAAGCCATCTAATTAAAGTCTCTCCTCATGCAACAAATCCAAATGTGCTTTCATCCATCAGCATGGATTCCTAAAGATAAGTTAACAATAGTCCACCTCTTGCGAGTAAAAAATTGACTTCTCTACCCTTAAATTCCAACAGAGTAAATTTGAAAATGCAGCTGGAAGATGTGATATCATTACGCGGAGACATTATTCACAGATGGAAATAAACCAAGAGGCAAAAATCAAGGTTTGATTAACTTCATCTGTGAAAACTCGTGATATTCGAGTAAAACGGTTTCACTTATTTAAGTTTGAGTTAGTAGTGCTAGAATCGCCACCTACTGGATGTTCACGGAACTACATGAACAACTAGGGCAAGTTTCAGTACATTTCAGTCGTCGAGACAATAACCATTTTTAATCCTATAAAAAATTTCAAGACATAAAACCTCTGTTACCTATACATTTTCCTATATTTAAATTAGTACCTGCAGTGGAGTACTCTAGACCTACGTCATCGTTTAAACCAGTAGTCCATCTTTCACAATGACTTTAAAATCCTGAAATGAAACCGAAACTCCAACTTGTAGGTTGTAACCATATATACTTTATTGTCCACTCATCTATCATTCATAGGACATGGATCTACCTGCAATGTAAGCAAGCAGCACTGCAACAGAATACACAACAAAAGCAGCGTGTGCACCCAACAGTAGGGAATGTATTTCAGTCTTTATAAACAAACATTAAAAATCGACAAAATACACAAATATGCACAAACATACAGACGCTGATATGTACAACTAAGAAATAGGGCAAAACCCTGCAATGCATAGTTATTTGTTAGGCAAACACGACACCAGATAGTTTCATTTAAAAGAGTTCTCTGTTTCACGGTAGAAAACTTTAGAAATCTACCACCTCGTCAGTAAGCAATCTACTGACCCGTTAGGGACGAGAGTGTGGTGTTTCTGTCCTAATTCGCTGCAGGGTTGTAGAAAAGTTTTTCTCAACCCCAAAGTCCCAGGCTCGAGGGCAAGAAGGCCCTAGGAACACAGCCTGTGACAATGACTGCCAACCTTCCCATAAAGGACAGGTTATTATTAACAGCACCATCCGCTGCGAAAGCTTGCCGAGGCCTGAAGAACCGCCTCCGCCTCCGCACTAGGTGGTGACAGTGCCTGTGCGAGAGTCACACCCGCTCCATCCGGCCGCCTCCGCCTAGGACCCCCGGTGCTGAGGTCTTCCGGGACGCCCCAGGCCCCCGCGACGACCCGACTGTCTACCGAGAGTCCCTCGCAAGTGGCCTAAATCCGGAGGGCGGGGGGGAACGCTAACGGAGACCTAAGGGCCTAGGCCGGGCCGGAAGCCAAGGCCAGGCCCGGGACGCCCTTGGAGGTTAATCCGCTGGATACCAAGGGCTGCGGGAAGCTGGGGGGCGGCACGAAGAAGAGGCGTGGGAGGAAGTTGCCGTGACCTTCCTCGCGCCGCCCCCCAGATCCCAGCCGGTCCCCAAGGGAGCTCAGCGGGATCCCGCGCGCGTCCCACGAGGCCCCGGAAGACCCCGCTACTCACCCTCCGGCGGACACTGAAGCTGCAGGAGCCCTCAACCAGCCTCACACCGGAAGGAAACGCCACCTGGGAGAGAATACTTCCGGCGGGAGCCCTGTCCCGCCCCCTCGCACGGAGCATGCGCCGCCCACGGCCGTCGGCGAGGAGGGGGCGCGCTTCCGGGTTTGGACCAGGCGGGGGCACGGGGCGGGAGGGGCCTGAGGTTTTCCGTGAAGCAGGTGCGTCCGCTTGCAGCACTCGCCGAGGTTCTGAGTTTAGCTACTGGGATGGGATAGGGGAAGCCGCTGATCCCAGGAGGCCCCTGCAGAGCTCGCGGGCTCCAGGCGCGACACTGACAAATCGGGGAGCCTCCTGTAGAGTGCGAAGAAATGCTGTGCGTCTCCGCAGAGTTCTAGCCTGACTCCTCCTTGAGCCTTCCGCTCGCCCCTCACCTCGCGTGCACACCCGCAGGCTGCTGTTCTGTCTGTCCTTTAGCCAAAGCGCTGACGCGCATGGCCACCCCCCACCCCTCACCATCTGCCTTTCAGTTTCTAGGGTGAGCTCACCCTCCTCCCCCGTCTCCGCGCTGACAAACACCTGGGGGTGGCGCTTGAAAGCCATGTGAAACGACTTTGCAGCCCACCCAAGCAGGACCGGCAGTCGGGACAGAATAGGTTATCTGCCAGCAGGATTTGCATTTCAGTGACTTCCTTTTTCTTCTACACCTTCCCCTTTCCAGAATGAGAGACGTGACCCAAGAGGTCCCAAGGGAGCAAACCTGAAAGCCCATCGCCTCCTGAACACACAGACTGCCAGGGGGCGAAATGATCTTAGCCACTGTTTCCTGATAGAAGAAGCATCGCTTCCTTCAGGTAGAGGCGGCAAGACTACCATCATCTTTGATGTCTAAAATCCTGCAGCCTGATTGTAGGAGTTAGTGTATGCTACCTTTTTTACAAGCTTGTAATACTGTAGTAAGGATAATAGCGACAGTTTATTGAATCCCTGCTAGGTGCCCCGCGATCTGCTTCTGTGTGTTTCACATCCATAATCTAAATTCCTCCAAAAAGCAATCCTTTTAAGTAGCCATGATTTTCTGTTTTTATAGATGAGCAAATTCTGAGGCTTAGGGAGAGAAACTTTCTTAAGGTCGTGTACCTAAATGGCAAATGTTACTGGCACCAAATTTGATTCAGACCCTACCCTTTACACTTTCTCTTTGAGATAGTTATTTAATACAGTTCTATTTAAGTCTAATTGAAAGATGACCATGAAATGACAAAATCGTAAGTCTTTAAAGGGTGAGGATGGGATGGCAGGGATGTGTAAATATTTTAAAAACTATGATTGGATTTATTAACAAGAATCAGAATGGAATTTAATACTGAATGATACGAAGCTAAGTTTAAGAGAACTAGACTCGTTATTTAGAGAGGATATAGAACTTTGGGAAGAACAGGATGATTATGAGACCAGGATAATGTTCACAAAACCACACCAAACCAAAACCATGGTTGCTCAGTAGTCTTGGAAGTAGTTTTGGAAGAGACTCTCCATTGGTTCCCTGGGATTATCCTCAGTCTGAGTCATTGTTTGGAATGCTCCTGGGAACACGCATTGACAGAGCTAAAAGGCAGAGATTACCGAAGGAAAGAACTTTAGATGCCCCACTAGGATAGGCTCACCAGTAAGGAAAATGAGCTGAGAAATTCAAGATGGTCATGGACTTCTATCATTCACTGAGTGAAAATGCACCAACCAAGGACCTCAGCTGCCTTATGCTAAGGACCAGAGTGGCCAATTTACTCAGTTTGTCTGACACTAAGTGGGTTTTTAGAATGTAGGACTTTGGATGCTACAACAGAGAAAGTGTTAGGCAAACCATGAGGAGTTGAGCTCCTATGGGACATCTTATATGGATTCTAGAATGAGATGGAACTCCTGATATGATTGCATCTAGTCTCAGTTCACCTGGACTATGATTGTATAGGAAGTTGTTGGGTAAAGTCGTCAAGACTGGCCATAAAGAGTCTGCATGCCCCCATAAAAATTCTCTGCTCATTTCTTTTCCAGTGGTTTGGCTATAAACCAAGTACCTGCGCCTATACCTTTTGGACCTAATTTTCATTTAGCAAATTCTCAAGAAGCCTCTTATGTCGGGGTCCTAAGACATCAAATTACTGTCTTCTTACATACCATGCACGTTCATTTCCAGCTATCATTAAGTCAGCTAAGTTCTTCCAGAATAGAACGGAAGGAACATATGCTTTTCATCCCAGGATAGCTTTATATAATTCCTGGCAGCACAAAACACCATATTTGGCCCACAGTAGGGGCTCAATAAATAATTCATTATGTATAATATTAATCAGGAAATTATAACAACAAATTTTTTGTTGTTGTTGACTTTCTGGGCCTTTCCCCTGTGATTGTTAGAATCAAGATATTAAAAATAATTATTACATTTATTATAGAAAGTTGGGTTTTGGGGCGCCTGAATGGCTCCGTGGATTAAAGTCTCTGCCTTCGGCTCAGGACATGATCTCAGGGTCCTGGGATCGAGCCCTGCATCAGGCTCTCTGCTCAGCAGGGAGCCTGCTTCCCCCTCTCTCTCTGCCTGCCTCTCTGCCTACTTGTGATCTCTCTCTGTCAAATAAATAAATAAAATCTTAACAAAAAAAAGAAAGAAAGTTGGGTTTTGAGGGTTTTGTTTTGTTTTTGTTTTTTTGGGTTTTTTGTTTGTTTGTTTTTGTTTTTGTTTTTACTAATGCCTCCTAAAACAGTTCATGGCAGTTCTTCCCACTTGGAACTGAATTTTCCTTTATGTTTGTTAGTTGGATGAGAGTGTGATTAATTTGCTCCACAGCCAAGGTGAATCTTTGCCCTGGACCCTGAAGGGGAAGGGATTCCTTAGATTAGGGGTTCTTAGATTTCACTGTGGGTCTGTTCACTTGGACAGCTTGGCAAAATGCAGATTACTATGTTACAGCTTTAGAGACTCCCATTTAACTACTCTAGGTTTTGGGGATTTGAATCTCGAATAAGCATCTAAGATGCTTTGGATGTGTAGGTAGTTTGGGATCACACTTTGAGAAACTGCCCCGGTCAGCGATGATTTTAGATGTATTTTTACAAAAACCTCTATGCTCCATCTCCAAAAGCCTATCTGGTCAGCTGAACCATTAAGTCAGCTGGTGTATATCAAAAAAATCAAGGCAAGGAAGTCTCACGTTGAGACTCAGAATAAAATCTCTTTGAAAGGAAAAGCAAATCTGAAATTGTTGTATACGTAGGCACACTACACCTGACGCTATTTGTTGCTCATTAGAAATGATTCTCTTGACAGTGATTTAGAAAGAGCAGAACTTCAACAAATTTGCAGAATTACATAGCAGTAATTATGCCAGTATGATAGGCACTTGGTAGCCTTGGTTCTTTTTAAAAATATTTCATCCGAAAGAATAATCTTCATTATTATTTTGACAAGTTAAATAGGATGGCTGGGGAAAGAAAATAGGAAGCTGTACCTGAAGCCAGAAAAGCACCAAGACCGAGATTAAGTGCCTGAAGCTCCAATAGAAAGAATCAGATGGCGTCAAGGCAAAAGTAATGGAAAATTAAAATTTCAACAGAATGGAAGGAGTGGAAAGATGAATTGATAGCTCCATCCTATATAAAGCACAGAGAACTAACAGATGCAATAGCAAAGTTCAAAGAACATGTTGTAAATTTACTTTTCATGCCTTTTACGTTTTAAAATTTTACACGTAATTTAAAACGTGGGTATGTGTAATTTCCTAATGTTATCAGGGTAGCACTAAGCCACAATCTTACGTCGCTGCATCATCCTTTTTCTTAAGCACTACTGCCAGCTGGAATTTTTAAAGTTTATGCTAGCAATAAACGTTGTCTAGAACTTGGATATTTATTTTAAATCTGCAGTGTTTTGTTGTTTAGCTTTAATACAGTACTGAAAATACACCGCTCAAGTGATACTATCTGGGGAAACTCAGGGCGGATCAAAATGGGAATTGCTTGGGAATAAGACTAACCCAGCTATAGACTCATTAGCAAAAGGTTTAAAGCGTAGATGAAAGAGTAATCTCCCTAGGATTCATTTAGGACCTTCATAAATACCCTTCCATATGCTTTTCTTCAACGGGAGAGGGGATGCAAGGGATTGGGTGAGAATGACAAAGATATGAATTCATCAGCCAAAATGGAAGAAACAGTCGTTGAAACATGATTCTCAATTTCTGTAACAGCAGATTGATAGATGAAGCATAAAACAGGACCAGATGCCGTGGTTTCCAGGATGCAGTTGGCTTCCCATGCTTTATAACCTGGAGCATTTATTGCTGTAAGTAGGTCACTTGCTTGCTCTCATTTACCTGATTCGAGGAAAATGCCCTTGAAAGTATTTGGAAAAGAATGTGTGCTGGTACTTAACATTCTAAAAATTGAGATCGTGTATAAACCCCCTTTCCCTCCTTTTCTCTATTAGTCTGAATAAGTTGTAACCCTGAAACATATGTGAAACTAAAATGGAGAATAATTTGAGATCTCCTTTTCTAAGCACAAACACACTAAAATCTGTGTCTATTCTGTTTGCCTCCATAATTCACTCTACTGAGCACCAACACAGTGTTCATCTCACAGAATTCTAACTGGGGTTTAAGTTTTGGTATTCTTTCATCAGATGTGAACTTCTTGAGAAAAGAGGATGCCTAGGATATAGGAGGGGCTTAACAAATGCTTCTTTATTTATTGAAGTGTCGTTGACACACAAATGTTATTAGTTTCAGGTGTACAATATGATTCCACAACTCTATACATTCCACCACGCTCACCGTAAGCATAGTCACCATCTGTCACCGTACAAGGTTATTACAATATTGTTGACTATATTCCCTATGTTGTACTTTTCATCCCCATGTCCTACTTATTTTATAAACAGAAGTTTAATCCCCTTCACCTATTTCATCCATCCCTCCACTCTCAAATGGTGTTTTAATTAACTGATTCCACCACCACCCCCGCCTCCACCAAATCTGACATATCTACTGGCGCTTTTTAGGCTCCATTCCTACAGATTTAATCTGACCAAGGGAGGAAAAGGAACGAAAGACATATGGTTCAAAGATAGGAGATGTGGAATCAAGCCATTTTACTGATCATACGTATATTAGTGCCCTGTCGTGATAGGTCCATTCCCGATGTGTCCACCAGAGAGCAGTCCCATCCTTGGTACCCATGGATTTAAGAACATAGACACGGCAGGGGCGCCTGGGTGGCTCAGTCATTAAACGTCTGCCTTCAGCTCAGGTCATGATCCTGGGGTCCTGGGATCGAGCCCCACATTGGGCTCCCTGCTTGGTGAGAAGCTTGCTTCTCCCTCTCTCACTCCCCCTGCTTATATTCTCTTTCTCACTGTCTCTCTCTGTCATTTAAATAAATAAAATCTAAAAAAAAAAAAAAAAAAGAACGTGGACCCTGCAGTCCAACAGACCTGGGTTTGAAAGCACAATCTGTTTTACTAGCTCTATGACCTTTGGGCCATTTATTAAGCTCACTAAGCCTCAACTTCCCCATCTTTAGTATGGGGACAATAACGGTATGCATGCCATGGAGTTGCACTGAAAATTAAATGAGACAGTATCAGGAAAGTGCTGAGCTCTATACCTGGCACTTAACAAGTACTCAATAAAAATACCACTCTAACACTGATGTTTTTATTATACTATGAAATGATGTTTTCTCCTTTCTAGAAGTCTGTAAGGACAAATATTCCTTCATATCTCCATAATATTTGCATGAAGACTTCACCTCTCAAGGTTCTAACCATAGCATCTTGTCTGGGAATGTTTTCACTGACTAGTGAAGAGACCTTGCCTCTCTCTTTGACCTCTTGATTCTCTCATTCTCAGTCTCAATACACCCCTCTGGCTGACTCTTACTGATTAGTAGTCAATAAACCATTTTTGATAGTTATACAAAACCTATAAGATTCCATCCTTATGGCCACCAACAATTAAATTTAAAATATTGATCAATCCATGAAAATAGCTATCTGGATATTTCTCAGTTCACTGAAGACCATTATTGATATTGGCAGTTGTTCCCATCTGTCTAATAACAGCCATTTATCGAGCTTATAGTTCTTGCTCTCATGGAGTTCTAAAGACCTAAAACATCTTATAAAAATGCAAGTCCTCACAGGGCTATTGATTTTTTTTTTTTAAAGCTAAAGGTTTATCCTATATTTCATTCCCATTTATTATTCGTTTAGGGAAAACTTCCTCTCTCTAAATTGTTGAGTGGGTTTTGCACAAGAAAAAGAAATGAATTCAATGGGCGAAGATGGGATGTTGAGCCAGACTAGAGATTTTAGAGCTCGAGACTGTGCCTGTCTTATCTTTTCTTTGCAAACTACAACTTTCTTAGTACACTTGGGGACTATCGTAATATCAGAGCTGCTATTCTTCGTATAAAATTTAATTCATCTGAGCACAACACATTAAAAACAAAAACAAAAACATTAACTATGTGTAACTCATGGAAATGCTCCTAAAATTGAGGGAGTTTTTCTGAGCAAAAGAAACGCTATATCCTGTTTAGAGACTGAGTATGTGGCTTTCGAAAGCAAAGACAAGGTCAAACCTTGCTGATTTTAGATGCTTAGGAAGGAGATTATACTAGACCCTCTTCTTTCACCCTAGAGAGGCTCCACAATAGTGTACTGGCAAGCTAACATTAAAATCACCCTTCTCATCTTTTTATTGTCAGTGTTTCTGGAACCAGAAAAACAAAACAAAGGTATAAGTAAGAAAAGAAAGAAAAGCCTGTAACTTGAGTCGTAGAAGTACAGGAAACAAATCAAGTATACCAAGTTGGCTGTGCTCAAAGTCTCATTCAACTTCAAAACATTGTACCTGATAAAATTGTGCAGCCCCTTCTCCTTCCCAGTCCACTGCTGATTAAGTTTAAATTCCAGAACCATTCTGAGAGCTGTCAATGTTGAACGAGGCCAATGCCAGAGGCATGGCCCATACCTATTTCTTTATGTCTTCTGTGTTCTCAGGTAAACAGTGTTGGGGGGGAGGCACAAAGGGGACAATTAAGGAAAGGAGACAAAGAGGTTGACCCTCTAACAGTATTTCCCCCCCGCCATGGTGTTGTGCAAAAAGCAAAAGATATGCTAATGATTCTTAACCAGCTGAAAGCAACATGAGAATTTTGTCTAGATGAGCTTGAATCTAAAGCTAGACAGTGTTCCACCTTCCACATTCCAACCCATCCATCATTCAGTCCTACTTGGGCTAGATAGACTGACTTTCCATAGTCAGTTATCATGTTGTGCTCATGGGCTAGTGTTTAAGGAGCCTCCCCCAACTCCTTTCCTAGAACGCTTGGAGGTAGACAGGGAAACAGTTTGAGTGGTGTCTAAAGTCATGAAATACAGTGATTGTTCTTTTTTTTTTTTGGAGCGGGGGAGGGGGAAAGAGTAAATACTCCTATTTCTTCAGTTGAGTGAATCATAAGCATTTCCAGCACATGAACTCACACATGTAGACAAAAACAGGAGACAACTAAAAACCTCTCCAGGGACATTCTTCATCATCCGATAGGAAGGCGGGGGTCCAGGATACTCCATTTTAATGACCATCTCCAAATTCTGTCTCTGTACCCAATATAGGAAAGTATTGCCACGTCTAGAGCGTCAGGTACAAAGATAGCCTCTCTCAAAATGGTTTCAAGCACGCAAGATGCAGATTATTGAGTACCGTGTTTGAGAAATCCCGACATCACCAAATGAAAGGGCCAGCTCTGTGGCCTGTCCCATGTCAGATAACCTTTCTGGGTCGCCTCTTCTAGAACTGAGCTAGTTCTCCCAGCTTCGTCATTCCGTGATTCTCTGATTCTCTCTGACCTGAGTGTGAAGCAACTTTTGTTTGAATTTCTTCCCCCCTTAGACCCAACTGATGAATGCTAAATTTGAATGCTAGGTTTGGGAGTACAGCTTAAAATATTAAGCAATGAAGGTTTCCGAGAAGATTTGTGTAGTGTTCCCTTGTCGGCTACCATTCTGCCAGTCATAGTTTAGTCACAATGTGGTTTCACATTTGTATGTGTGAACTGTAAAATAATTGATCTCTGTATGTCTGGAAGAGTTCAGTTCCTTTAAATTCAAGGACTTAGCTGCAGTTATCCCTACCCTCATCTCCACCCCTACCCCAATCTTAAGGTCAGATGGTAAAGATGGAGGAGGTCTGCTCTTCTCCACTCTGTCCATATATGACAAGTAGAGAGTAACGGTAGGAGGCCGGGCCTGGAGAAACCACGCCCTTCTTTTGTAGAAAGACCAGCTGGCTACTAAGAATGTTGCCAAGGCTTGAAAAAATGGTACTAGAGAGAGGCAAATGCAAGAAAGCATTAAATATCAATATACTAAGGGCTACATCAAGAACTTTTTTAAAAAAAGACGTGTGGTTAGTATAAAATAAACCCCATCTTCCAAAGCAGATCATGGCTTTCGGGATATGAGCTCATGAGCAACTGAGGGAAAAGAGTGTTTTCTGCTTTATTACCAGTATTATTGTTTCACGCTCTTGTATATTCCCTATTTTCGATGAAACCTTGAACTTGCCCATGAAGGTTTTAGTTAACAAGACACTTTTCAGGAATGTACCTATCACCACCCCCAGTTGGTGAGAGATTACTATGACAAATTTTGAAAACACTCACATAGATTCTCATGAATCATGTTTTAATCGAGAGCTGAAGAGGAAGCATGCAGGAGTAAGGACATAGATTTATCTCTACCTAGGTGTTCATTTGGTACTTTCATTAACAGAAAATAAATTTTGCCTCTTTTTTTTTTAATTTACTTATTTGACACAGAGAGAGAGACAGTGAGAGAAGGAACACAAGCAGGGAGAGTGGAAGAGGGAGAAGCAGGGAGCCCGATGCGGGGCTTGATCCCAGGACCCTGAGATCATGACCTGAGCCGAAGGCAGATGCTTAACGACTGAGCCATCCAGGCTCCCTACCTTTTTTTTTTTTTTTAATTTATTTATTTATTTATTTATTTATTTATTTAATTTTTAAAAAAGATATTTATTTATTTATTTATTTGACAGAGAGATCACAAGGAGGCAGAGAAGCAGGCAGAGAGAGAGGGGAAAGCAGGCTCCCTGCTGAGCAGAGAGCCCTATGTGGGGCTCTGTCCCAGGACCCTAAGATCATGTCCTGAGCCAAAGGCAGAGGCTTTAACCCACTGAGCCACCCAGGCGCCCTCTTTTTTTTTTTTTCTTTTAAGAAGATTAACAAATCTCGATCTCTAGGAAGTAAATTCAAGAGTAAGAAATTCCATCCCTGTTCTACATGGTACAATTTACTGTTAATTTCATTGACTATTGACATACTGAGTGGTGTGTTAAGGTAGGAACACATCTCTCTCACTGAAGTAACAAACCAACATTAAGAAAGATAAGACATATGCATTCTTCCCTTGACTAAGACAACTGCTCCCATGTTACAGAAATGGTTAAGGAAGATCTAGATATATATTTAGGAGGATATAATTTCAAGGAATCACATTCTCTCAGGATTGAAAGGAATATTACATGGTATTACGTCTTAGTGGATGCCTCTGAATCTTGCTCTTATCCTGATAAAAATTGTTTTCAAATATTATAACAATATATCCTATTTGAGTTTTATTTTAAATTAACATATGGTAAATTTGACTGCGTGTGCATATGTACGTGTGTGTACGGTTCTCTGAATTCTGAATACAATAGGTTCACATGACCATCACCACAATCAAGATATGTAACAATTTCATTCTCCTAAAAAACTACCTTCTGTGACTCCTTCATAATTACCTCCTCAATCCCTGGCAACCATGGATCTATTCTCCATCACTGTAGGTTTGTCTTATGAGAATGACATAGCAATTAAATCGTGCAGTATGTAGCCTTTGGACACAGGCTTCTTTTATGCAGCATGCCTTCGAGACTCATCCAAGATGTTGCATATGTCAATAATTCATTCATTTTTATTGCTGAGTAGTAGTCCATTGTGCTACAGTTTGCTCATTCCAATCACTGAAGGACATTAAGGTTGTTGCCAGTTTTTGGTAATTATGATGAGAGCCGCTATAAACATGTGTGTGTAGGTTTTTGCGTGAACAGAGGTTTTTATTTCCTTAGAATAAATACTGAGGAGTGGAATTGCTAGGTCATATGATAAGAGTATTTTCAACTTTATGAGAAACTGCTCAACTGTTTTCCACAATGGCTGGACCATTTTGCATTGCCACGAGAACATCTAAGCATTCCATTTGTTCTGCCTCACCAGAATTTGATAACATGTGTATTTTTAAAGTATTCTCATAGGTATCTAATTGTGGTTTTAATTGGCATTTCCCTTAATGACTAATGATATTAACATTTTTTAACGAGCTTATTTACCATGCATTTATCTACTTTGGCAAAACACCTGTTCAAGTCTTTGATTCATTTTACGATTAGGTTTTTTTCTTACTGTTGGGCTCTGAGGATTCTTTATTTATTCTAGATATAAGGCCTTTGTCAGAATGTGTTTTGCAAATGTTTTCTTTTGTTAATGTCTGTAACTTCTTACGCTCTTACTCTAGTGTCTTTTGTAAAGTTTTAAATTTTGATCAAGTCCAATTTATCCCTTTTTTTCATTTATGGATCATGTTTTTGGTGTCATGTATGAGAAGTCTTTGCCATAACCTAGGTCATGAAGACTCTCTCTAAAGGTTTCTTCTGTAAGTTTTATATTTTACGTTTAGACCTAGGATACATTTTGAGTTCATTTTTGTGTAAAGTGTGAGATTTAGGTTGAGGTTCATTTTTAAGTATACAAACGTCTCACACCTTTTGTGGAAAAAACTATCCTTTGGACCTTTGTCAAAAATCAATTGGCTCTATCTGTAAGGACGTCTTTCTGGGCTCTCTATTCGGTTCCATTGAGTTGTTGTCTGATCTACGTGACTGTCCCTTCACCACGACCACACTGTCCTGTTAATCTAACTTTATAGCATAAATTAAAAATCAGGTAGTGTGATTCCTCCAACTTTTTTCTTCTTTTGCAAGCTTATTTTGTCTTTTTCTAGTTCCTTTGAATTTTTATGTTAATTTTAGGATCAGCTTGCCTGTATCCACAAAAATTCTGCTGGGATATTTAATAGAATTGAATTAAATCTGTGCATCAGCTTGGGGAATTAAGTTTTCTTGTCCCTGAATAGGTCTTCCCATTTGTTTAGGTCTTTTTTATTTATTTATTTATTTTTATTAGTGTTTTGTAGTTTTTAGCATGGAGATCCTGCTTATGTCTTGTTAAATCTATTTTTAAGTATTTAAATAATTTGGGAGCTATTCTAATGATATAAAAAAATCAGTTTCAGTTGCTAATTGCTGGTATAGAGATAAGATTATTTTTGTGTTTTTACCTTATATCCTGTGACTTTCCTTAATTCAGTTCTAGGGGGAGTTTTTTGGTCACTTTTGGTTTCAATTATGTCATCTGTAAGTAGGGATATTTTCGTTTCTCCCTTTCAATGTGCATGCCTTTTATCTCTTATTCTTGCCTTATCATACTGGCTAGGAGTTTTAGTATAATGTTAAATAGCAATGGTGAGAAGGAATATCTTTGCCTTGTTCCTGATCTGAAGGGGAAAGTAGTCAGTCTTACGTCACTAAGTATGATACTAGATGTTAGCTTTTTGTATGTGACCTCTATGAGGATGAGGAAGTTCCTTTCTTTCTTAGTTAGCCAACAATTTTTTAAAAGTCTTGAATGGATGTTGATTTTTCAAGTGCTGTTTCTGCATCAATAGGTATGGTTATGTAGCTTCTCTTCTTTAGTCTGTTAATATAATAGATTACATTGGTTGATTTTTTTAAATATTGAAGCAGCTTTACCTTTTCAGAATAAGCTCTGCTTGGTTGAAGCATATAATTAAAAAAATACTTCAGTGCTCAATTTGATAAAATATTTTTTGATTTTTATGTCGATGTTTATGAGAGATACTAACCTATAGTTTTTGTTGTTTTTTTGTTTGGTTTGGTTTTGGGTTTTTTTTTTATTGCCTTTGTCTGGTTTTGGTATCAGGGCAATGCTGGTTTTATAAAAATAGGTTGGGAAGTGTTTCGTCCTCTTCTATTTTTGGAATAGTTTGTATAGAATTTGTATCCTTTCATCTTTATATGTCTAGTAGAATTCTACAGTGTAACCATCTAGGCCTGGGAAATTATTTTGAACAGTTTTTTAAAAATGTCCTTACAGTAATAGGATTCTTTAGGTTGTCTATTTTCTCTTTGATGAGTTTTGGCACTTTGCTCTCAACAATTATTCATTCTACCTAATTTGTCATATTTATGTGTTTAGAGATGCTTATTGTATTCCCTTAGTATCTTTGTAATATCTACAGGGTCTGTAGTAATATCCTCTTTTTGATTCCTGATATTGATAACTTGTATCTTTTTTTGGTTAAGATTTATAAATTTCATTTATCTCAAAGGGTCAGGTTTTTTTTAAAGATTTTATTCTTTTGAGAGCGAGCACAAATGGGGGAGGGGCAGAGGAAGAAACAGACTCCCCACAAAGCAGGGAGCCCAACGTGGGGCTCAACTTCACAACCCTGGGAACATGACCTGAGCTAAAGGCAGATACTTAACCCACTGAGCCACACAGGTGCCCCACAAAGGATCAGTTTTTTATTTCATTATATTTCTCTATTAATTTTTTGTTCTCGATTTCATTTATTTTTGCTCATAGCTTTTTTATTTCTTCTGTTCTGCTCGATTTAGGTCTATTTTGGTTTTGTTTTAAGATTTTGTTTATTTATTTTAGAGAGAGTCTTGGTGCGAGCAGGGGAGGAGCAGAGGGAGAGGCAGAGGGAAACAATCTCCAGCAGACTCCATGCTGAGTGCAGAGCAAGATGTGGGGCTCGATCCCAGGACCCTGAGATCAGGATCTGAGCCAAAGTCAGATGCTTAACTAAGCCACTCAGGCACCCCATATTTTCGTGTTTTTTTTTTTTAAAGATCAGGGATTTGATACCCTTCTTTTTTTTTTTTTTTTTAAGTCTAAGCATTTAATGCTGTAAATTTCCCTTTTGCACTGTTTTAGCTGAATCCTACAAATTTTGATTGGTGTGTTTTCATTTTTATTCAGTTCAAAATACTTTTACATTTCCCTTTTTACTTCGTACTCTTTGACCATGGATTATTTAGAAGGGTGTTGTTTACATGTTAGGAGATTTTTCTTTTCTTTTTTTTTTTTGTTACTTAATCCTAATTTAAATCCATGATGATTGAAGGGCATAATTTGTATGATTACAATTCTTTCACATATTTTTTAGGCTGGTATTATGATCCAGGATATTGTCTGTCTTGATGAATGTTCCACATACATTTAAAATAATGTGTGTTCTGCTATTGTTGGGTGGAGTAATCTGTAAATATCTGTTGAATCCAGTTAGGTTACTGGTATTGTTGGATTCTTCTATATCCTTGCCAATTTTGTTTACTAGTTCTATCTATTACTGAGAGAGGAGTGTTGAAGTTTCCAAATATAAATGTGAATTTGTCTGTTTCTCCTTTCAGTTTCAGCAGTTTTTAATTCACGTATTTTGTAATGCTTTTAATCTGTTTTTTTTTTTGTTTTTGGTTTTTTTTTTTTTTTTGGCTCTGTGGTCTACTTTGATATTAATATAGCTACTCTACTTTGTTTTGATTAGTGTTTGTATGGCATATATTCTTCCATCCTTTTTATTTTTAACCTCTATCAATATATTGAATTCAGATTTTTGTAGGCAACACATAGCTGCGTCATGTCCTTTGTACCCATTCTGCCAATTTGTGGGCTTTAATTGGCATATTTAAGACCATTTCTATTTAATGTAATTATTGATGTATTTGGAGATTTGATATATTTACTTGTTTTCTGTTGGTTTTGTTTTTTAAAATTTTCCCCTCATTTCCCTGTTTTCTCTTTCCTGCCTTCTTTTGGGACATTTGAATGTTCTTTTAGTATTCTGTTTTATTTACTGTGTTTTTCACTATTTATCTTTGTAAAAAATGTTTTCATAGCTCTTGGGATTAAAATATAAATGTTTGATTTTCCATAATCCACATAGAACCAATCTATGTCACCATTTCAGGTGGAATGTGGAGGTCTTGCTATCATTTACTTTCTGTGTTGCAATTATCTTATGTACTGCATTTATATACATTGAAAATTTCATCAGACATGTTGCCATTTTTGCTTTCAAACATGAAACATATTTTAAGAAACTTGAGAGAAGAATAGTCTAATATATATACCTAGATATTTACTATTTCTGTCGTTCCGCCTCTATTCCTCCAAGTTTCTTTATGGTATAGTTTCCCTTCTATCTAAAGGACTTCCTTTAGCAATTCTTTAGAGCAGGTCTGCTGGCAACGAATCTCTTTGTTTTCCTTTCCTGACAATGTGGTTATTTCAACTTCATTTATGAAGAATATTCTTCCTGGATTTTGAGGTCTGGGTTGAAGGGTTGGTTTTGTTTTTGTTTTCCCCAGCACTTTAAGTTGTCCCATTTTATTCTACCCTCCATAGTTTCTGATGAGCAACCTGTAGTTATTGAATTGTTGCTGCCTTCTAAGTAATGTGTCATTTTTTTTCGTTCCTGCTTCCATGATATTTTTTTTGTCTTCAATTATTAGCAGTTTGATTTTGCTGTATTTGGGCATGGATTTCTTTGGGTTTATCACGTTTAGGGTTCACTGAGCTTCTTGAATCTGTAAGTTTATATTTTTCACCAAATTTGGGAAATTTTTAATCATTTTTTCCAATATGTTTACTGTATTGTGTTCTTTCTATTCCTCTTCTGGATCTCCAGTAACACGAATATTATATCTTTTGGTTTTGTCCCATTGGTCTCGGAGGCACTGTGCATTTTTTTCCCATTATTTTTTCTCTTCATTGTTCAGATTGAATAATTTCTGTTGAGTTATCTTCAAATTCACTGACTCTTTCCTGTGTCATCTCTGTTCTGAGATTGAGTCCATCCTATGAGTTCTTTATTTTGGTTATTGTATTTTTCAGTTATAAAATTTCAATTTTGTTGTTTTTCTCTTCCGTTTCTCTGTATTTAAGAATATTTCCCCTCACTCCTTGGTACACTCTTATAATAACTGCTTTACAGCCTCGGTTAGTTAATTCCAGCATCTCTATCCTGTGTTCATTGACCTCTGTTACTGTCTTTTCACATGTGAGTTGAGATTTTCCTGGTTCTGTATATGCTGAATAATTTTGAATTGTATCCCAGACATTTAGAATATTATAAGATTCTGGGTTTTGCTTAAATCCTATGCAGGATATTGGTATTTTTGTTCTAGTGGGCAATAAAGTACTTGCATTCAAGCTACAAATTCTAACCAGTATTCTGTGAGTTGTGGTTTCATTGTCCATTCTGTTTTCAAAGCCTTTGCAGCACTATTTGGATCTATCTTCTATGTGTGCCACTGCTCAGCGATCAGTCTGGGACATGTATGGTGACTCATCTTTGGTTTGGTCTCAAAGTCTTTGGTATACTGTTTAGGCTCAGCTCTGGCCTTGGGTAGCTTGTAGGGGAGCCTAGGAGTTTATAATCAACTTTATGTTACTTTCCTGAGTTTCTCCTTCTCCATGATCTCTGGTCCTTCCTGGCTCCCTGAACTTCCTCTTTTATTCCCATCACCAGAAAGCTAGTGCTTCAGTTATCCTGTTCCGCTGTATGTTTCCTGAGACTGTGCCATGCCCGGGGCCAAGCAATAGAAGGACAGAGAGAAAACTACTGTGATTTGCCCACCCTCCGGGACCACAGCTTCTCCATAGAGGAAGGTTTCCCTCCCTCAGAGATTTTGGTGCCTGTGGGCCCCCACTGCCATTGGAGTCATTGCTGCTGCTGGGGCGGCAGGATTTCCTGGGGCCTGGGGTACTAGAGAACAGAGAAAAGAACAAAAAATGGCAGATTTCCCTGACACTCCCTGAGCATCAGGAAATGCTCTTCCTGATCCTTGAGCCAGAACAGAACTAGAGGGCTTCCCTCAGGAGTTCTCTCTGCCCTGGCACCCAGTCTGAGTTTCAGGCTGCCTTACATCTAGACCAGGGGGTTCTGGTAGAGGAAAAAACAGAACAGAAAACTCACTGCTGGGGTGCTCCTGGGTGGCTCAGGCAGTGAAGCGTCTGCCTTCAGCTCGGGTCATGATCCCAGGGTCCTGGGATTGGGCCCCACATTGGGCTCCCTGCTCATAGGAAGTCTGCTTCTCCCTCTCCCTCTGCCCTTCCCCCTGCTCCTGCATGCTCTCTCGCTCTTGCTCTCTCTCTCTTAAGTAAATAAATAAAATCTCTAAAAAAAAATCTCACTGCTGATTCAGTGGTGCTTTGAATTCTGGTCTTCTTTCTTGGTTCACCTGCTACTATCTATAGGCTTTTCAAGTAGCTGTTCCATGGGTTCCATCCAGGTCTCATAGGTACATTCAGTGAGAAAGGCAGGGTGGAGTGTGCTTACTCCATTTTACCTAGAACTGGAATAATATATTTTATTTGCTATTATGGACTGAATGTTAATGTCCCTCCAAAATTCATATGTGAAGCCATACCCCGCAATATGATGGTAATTAGAGATAGGGCCTTTGGGAAGTAATTGGGATTAGATAAAGTCATGGAGATGGGGCCCTTACGATGGGATTAGGGCCTTTATAAAAAGGGACACCAGAGGGCGCTTGCTCTTGTGATTTCCCTCTTCCTCCCTGCTCCCTGCGATGTGAGGTCCCAGTGAGAAGGTGGCCATCAGCAAACCAGGAACTGAATTGGCCACCACCTTGATACCGGATTTCACAGCCTCCAGAACTGTAAGAAACTAAATTTCTGGGGTGCCTGGGTGGCTCCGTCGTTAAGTGTCTGCCTTCGACTCAGGTCACGATCCCAGGGTCCTGGGATCGAGCCCCACATCAGGCTCCCTGCCCAGCGGGAAGCCTGCTTCTCCCACTCCCCCTGCTTGTGTTCCCTCTCTCGCTGTGTCTTTCTCTGTCAAATAAGTAAATAAAATCTTAAAAAAAAAAAAAAAGAAAGAAAGAAGCTAAATTTTTGTTGTGTAAGCTTCCCAGTCTAAGGTACTTCGTTGTCGCCGTCCAGCCTCACATACGACAGTTGCCAAAATATTCATGAAAAGCATTCATGGCACTACATATTGTGCCACTCTTCCCAACTCAACCACAGTTTTTCCACATAGTTCTACATAGTTCCACCGAGCATATTTTCTGCAAGGTTTACTTATTTACTTATTTCGGTCTTGGGGAAGCTTATTTCAAAGCGCATATAGTGAGAGGCCCACATACAGCATGGGAAAATATAAGATATGAGAGTAGTGCTGAATAAACAAAATTGAGTAGAAGATAAAGGAGCTACGGAACCCTGCTTCGTTCACTTGATAAAGGCTTGTCATTGGCAGAGAATAGTTTTAAATAAATTCGTAGATGAAAATAAACAGAACACTAGTCACTCTTGACCATCAACAATGAAGGACAAGTCCTCATAATTGGAGTGGCACGAGGCTGGAACTAGGCTATTATCTCAAGTGAGCTGAAGACTCTAGAATAGATCAGTGAACATTGGTACCTAAGGCAGTTTCAGGTCATGCTCTATTGCTGTCCACCAGATGGACTTTCTTTTCCTTTTTTTCTCCTGCTCATCTTTTCCATCTCACCGGCTCCCTTTTCTTTTTCCCCTTTGCACAATATTTTACCTCTCTGAGCTTGTGTTAATCCGTAAAGCAGGCTCTAAGGAAGCTGCTGATCCTCGAGGGTGATGCCTCTCCTTCCTCTGCCTCTCATCTCTGCCTTGCATGCTGACTCCACCCCCATTCCTAGTCCACCATATTGTCCTGCTCCCTAGGACCAAACTTTAGCTCTGGCCATGTTGGCAAGAAGGCATCACTTTCACTCTGCTGGGGTTCCCTTGAAAATAAAAGTTCATTACTTATTCTAGAATAAGAATGCTGTAGTTCCCCCCCACGATTCACTAGAGTTTTATTAAACCATTACAGTGTTCCAGAGTTAATATGTATAATTTATGAAACTAAACCTTACTTGTGATTTGACCACCTCTGTCTTAGAGAAAATCAAAAGAGCAGTGTTAGAAACAAATAATTTCACCAGAACCTGCTTGAAAGAGAAGAGTTAGCCTCTTGAATGAAATTAGGAGTCCGCATTCTGGGCATTTTGGTTATTTATGCTGCAGCTGAGGGAAAGGTAAGGTATATTACTGTGTTTGATTTGTATTCAAAACAGTCTTATAGGTTCCCCTCCCGACTCCCCCTTTCAGGACACAGAATATTAACTAATTTGGACATTTCCTCTGTTGATGTTCCCTTTGGGGAAAAAATAGATAACAATAGTGAGGAAGTTGTTTCCAGATAATATCCCACACCAAAAGTATTGAAAGAAAAGGTTTGTATAACATGACATGATAATGTCGTGTAATCTATGAATATTATTACCTAAGGATTATATTATATTCAGCTGATAAGTTGTATTTGTATGTTCAAGTGTGTATTTGAAAAAGTACGTAGTCTTTCAGTTATTAAGGAGTTTATAAATCCTTAACTGAGTGTCTGGTAAAAAACTGTGCTAGGCATTGTGAGAAGGACAAAGGTTTACACAAGGGTTCCCCCCCCCCCCCCCCCGTTAACCCCCTAAGCAAAGCAGGAGCAGCTTCACTGAAGCGAAGACCAAGATGGGATTAGGAGTTGTCAGAGCTGAAGCTCGAGAGTCTAGGGGCCCTTCTGATTCTGTTACTGTACCTTCCGACCGCTGTGAATCAGGCGGGTTCCTGGGAAGCCCCTGCTGGTTTGCTCTTTGCACAGTTCAGCTGAGATTAGCATCCTCCTAGTTTGTAGGAGACACTACCCAGGAAACTATCTAGACCACAGGGGAGGTGGCATCTTCTGAACCAGGCCCCCCCGCAGAGAACTTTGAATGGGTGGAAGAAGGAGTTCATGTGCATTCTTGCTCATGTCACAATGTCGGGCATGTGACTTAAGCACGTGGCAGGTCAAGGTCAATGTGATTGGACCGCTGGACCCCCAGGCCCTGACTCTAGAGCGACTCAGTGGCCAATGCTGCTTATTTAAACTCTTACCTGCCCTGTGGGTATGACGTAAGATATATCAGTGAGAGACATAAAATTATTTTAAAAGTACTGTTTATTGGGACATCTTGAAGGATTGGGGGTGAAGGGAGTCCTTGCTTCCTTACCATCTCCCATCCAGCACTTGTTGATCATTATTTGTCACTCATTCAGCATTTCCTGAAAGCTTACTGAACGGCAGACAGCGAGCAAGGTGTTGGGGGGGGGGAGCGAGGCAAGTTCGAAGGAACAGGAGCTCTCTCTCCCTCAGTGAGACACTCCTACAGTGTTTACCACATGCCAGGCTTGTTCTGAGCGCTGCGTATCTCCTCACTTAACCATTAGAACAGCCCCATCCGTTAGGACTATTACCGTCCCCATTAGACACTGGACGATACTGGCATGCGGAGAGACGAACCAGCTTGCCAAGATCTCCCCACTGGTACGAGGCAGAGCACAATTTGAAAACAGACCCTCTGGCTCCAGAAACGGTGCCTTTAACCTCCGTGCCGGATAGCTTCTCAAGGAGTTTATGGTCTGAGTACACATGGCTAAGTACGTCCCTTTTCAGGGTAAGGCAGTGAGGAAAGGTGAGAGGGAAGCAAGAAGTGACTCAGGTTGAGTGTGTTTGCTGTAAACTAACACCGAGAGTGTCTGACTCAAGAAATGCTCCATTCCGTGCCCCAGGGAGAAGACTGGGGTGACAGGAAATCATTAAGCACAGCAAAAAGTTGGAAAGATTTGCCAGCAATGGCAATGCAGTTTCATTTTACGTCCAGGGCTACCAAGGCCTACAACCCTGCATCCTCCTTTCACATACACACCGTGAGGGTCAATGAATATAGTCAGTCCAATGACATCGTTTTCTCCCTTTCCTCTGCTTTGCTAGCGGCACCAGTGTGAAAGCTGCTTCCCTGTGGAGGTTCGTACCCGTGGTGGCCTGTCTAGGAAACTGATAGGATGGGTCTGCTGAGAGAGTACTTGCAGCATGCTGGGAACTTTCGGGAGCAAATTCCTGAAGGTAGAAGACTGCAGACATGATCACCAAGCCTCAGCTGTTCCAAGAGAGGGGTGACTTCAATGCCTGGGGTAGAGAGGAGGATAGGGTCAAGTTGTAAGAAATACAGGAGAGGTATTTGTGTAAATCACCTAACAGTAGTATGTTATCGACAAATATTCCTTATTATTTATATAATACATAATATGTAAGTATTCACCCCAGGCTGTCTTTATAAAAACATGTTTGCAGGGACCTAAAAGAGAGAATGTAAACATGCCAGAGGTCTTCGTAAGACCTTCTACATGCCCTTTAATGACCTTCTAACATTTCTACATGTTAACAAATGTTAATAATAATAAATGGTGATAGATAGTATCATTATTGCTCTTATCCTCATTTTTTGTTGTCACTAATTTTATATTGTGGTCAGTTGGAAAATAGGATTTAATTTTTGAAAATACTCAACTACTTAAGTAGATTCTTCTAAACAGAAAGAGAGGAATGAAATTCACCCAGATAGGTAAGGAACTTAATTGTTATTAGTGGGCATTATGGATTTTGCATTCCTACAGAAACAAACTCATGACCTAGGATTTTATTATCGTAGAATGAATTTCTTGCTAAGAGTCACTTTCTGCTTATCTCACCATTTGATATTTACGAGATAGCTAATATTTCCTCTGTCCACCCTAAATACCTTACTTCTTTTCAGGCAAGTAGAGATTTCAGAAAGATGATGAGGAAATTCTTTTCCTTCTAATTGGTTCTTTGGCCCTTTTTATCCCCCTCCTTCCACTCCCAGCAGGGCGTTAGTCATTAAAATGCGTCAGGCAACTGTGGAACCTTCAGGATCATAACTGTGATATGCTCACTTTACACACCCATTCAAAGTTCTCTGCTCCAGGGTCAAGGTTTGGATGATGTCACACAGCCTATGGAGCTTATGCCTCCTCAACTGGTTTTTCTGTTGTGAGAGGATAGGAAAGGAGAGAAAGATGAACCAACCCCTGTAATTCTGAGGATCACAGTTAACTAGAGTCTGGTAAATCTTGAGATACTTCCATGTTGATAAATTAATCTAATTTATTCCTATTAACCTGGTATATAATATTCTATTGCACGAAAATACTGCATTTTATTCATCCATATTGATGGACATTTAGGTTCTAACTTCTTGCTATTTCAAATAATGTTCCTATGAATATCCCTAGTAAGTGTATGACATCTGTGAAAGTTTCCATAGAAGAGGGGTCTTCAGACTTTTTACCCCACGATTTGGAAAAACTTTCCCAAATTTTAGAATTGGAATCAAACTTTTTATCATAACTTTTGGTTGCAAAGGAATTAATTTCCTTGTAATGGAAACATTGACATTTAAAAGTAGAATTCTTTGGGCACCTGGGTGGTGCAGTCCGTTAGGCATCCAACTCTTGGTTTCGGCTCAGGTGGTGATCTCAGGGTCTTGGGATCGAGCCCCGTGTCTGGCTCTGTGCTCAGGAGGCAATCTGCTTGAGACTTTGGCTCCCTCTCCCCTTCCCTGCCCCCAGCTCTCGCTCTCTCTCTCAAATAAATAAATAAATAAATCTTAAAAAAAATAAAATAAAAGTGGGATTCTTAAATGTATCCAATGGTGTATAAATACCAAAGTGATCTGATACTCACCATTATCCATCAAACCTTAACGATATGAACGAGGTCTCTTATAGTGGGAAATTCTACATCCCTTCTTTTTCTTTTGGGACTTGAACTTTCTACTTCAGTCACAGGTTTTTACCTGAATGTGATATACGTTATATGCGTTATGTGTGAATGTTTTGTATTGATCACTTTACCATATCTCTCTACTACAAATTTTACATATAAACTTGAAGTATGTTAAATTTCTTTGGCCATAATACTCCAAAGTGCCAAAAATTTTTCTGAATTGAGTTATCATTATTTTTAGTTCGTAATCAACCAATGAAATGCTTTTAAATGTTGATCATATTGAAACATAAAAAAAATATCAACGGAACTTTAAGAAATCGGTTTGTATATCACGAACGAATTTTACTTATTTCTGGAAGGAGAGCAGTTCAGCATTGGTTTATGCCGTTTTTGCTTTTATATTATAAACACTGAGGACTGTCGTTCACATACATAAATAAGTAGGTGACGGTTGGAATAAATTGAGTAAGTGATGTTACTCATTTGTTTGAAAGCTTTCCACATTGTATGACCCACATCACTTAGCGGTGTTATTTTTAATGATTAATCAGTGGGTGATGTGCATAGGTCTTTCTTCAATTCACTACGAAACAAGAAATGTTAAACTCATGTTCAGAAGTGTTTGTTAGTCAGTAGACTCAGCTTCTCGACGTTGATATCATTATTTCAGATCGTCTCTTTAGCTTCTTGCAGGTTTTTACCCTTTGGGGCAACATATCCTTGAACATCCAGATAAAGAAGACAGGTGTGCCTTTCTCTTCTAAAGAGGGGAAAAGGGCCACTATGAATGGGAGGTCGGGATTAGGAATCACGGGGGTGCTTGACTCCACAGGTTCTCCGGTAGTTCAGACTTAGGAGGGAGTCTACATAGAGGATTAAGATCTGGACTTACCCCCTTGAAAACTATCTGTGTGCCTCCGTTCTCCAGTTTGAAACTCCTACTCTGAGGTTTCTCCCCAGCAGCAGAATTGCTAGTGTTAGAGTCTCCTAAGCTGTGTGACCGTTTCTCTGAACCCACGTCACTGAGGACATTGCTCTGCTTCTCAAGGACTCGGGAGAGGTTCCCTTTGAGGATCCCCATATATGATTCATAGGAGTTTTCTAACTTTGGGAAAACCCCATGGTCATTGTATTTAAATGACCGGTGGCCAGTAAGTGGTAAGCCACCTGTTCTACGAGACATTTAATTTCTATAATTTGCTTTGGGACAACCTCTGAAAGTGTTTTCATGCATAACTTTCTTTCTTTTAAAGGGCATTCTGAGTCTCCCATCAACCAAGGTGGTACAAGAACAGCACTCTCCTTGCTTTGCATTCTGTGCCCTGAATCAGAAATGCCTTTAATCGTTCATTGCGAAATAAACAGATGTTTAGAGGAGAAGGTTATTAAAAATATTTTGTGCAGTTTGGGAGAACTAGAGGTCAGAATTGCTTGACCTAGCCTCTCCAAGCAAACCCAAGTCAAGGAAGCTACCAAGGTAAGTGAGCTACGAACATGGCTTATTCTTAGGGCAAAACTTCCTGGTAGGCAGATTTCTGGATATAGTTAAAAAGGACAGTGCATTTCAAAAATAGAGCAATGGCCATCCTCAGGCAGGAGAATTGCACTTTATTTATATTTATTTATTTATTTATTTATTTATTTATTAGATTTTATTTATTTATTTGACAGAGAGAGAAACAGCAAAAGCAGGAACAGGACCAAGGGGAGTAGGAGAGGGAATGCAGGCTTCCTGCCGGGCAGGGAGCCTGATGTGGGGCTCAATCCCAGGACCCTGGGATCATGACCTGAGCCGAAGGCAGACGCCCAACGACTGAGCCACCCAGGCACCCCAAGAGAATTCCACTTTAAAAACAGAAGATTTAATGTGCCAAATTCAAATCTTAAGGACAGGTTGCCCAGTTAATAGGACAAATGCCTCAACATTGCGAAATAAACAGAATTTGAAATGCAGACAATCCTATTTTACAGTTATAGGTTATTTAAAAAATATAAAGACCGAATAATAAAGCAATAAAATATATTATAGTTAGCAAGTCTATAAGGACACATTAATAATGAGACACAGCTTAATTAAGGCCCCCCCTTGCACTTGCTTCAACAAGTGACCTAGGAAGAGGGTGGTCCTGTGAGTTCTAGCAGCCAATGGCCTGGGGCCGCACTCCGGGAGGCAGCCAAGACAAAGGTACGATGTCCAGGAAAGAAATTTCAGATAAGCCTTAAGTCGTGGAGCTAAGAAAATAAGGGTTTGTTTGTTTGTTTTCTCCTTAGAAAAATACACTGTTTCTATCTTTTTTTTTTTTTTTTTTTTTTTTTTTTTTTTTTTACTGTTTCTATCTATTAACTTCCCGCTTCCTTCCACGTTCCCTGGCTTCATAAAATTTATGTTAAGGATCTGAAGTATTCCCAAACTGATTGTTAAGTATCACGACCTTTTGCTTACAGACCCCCTTTACCTGGTTTCCTGAAATGTAAAACCGGTACATCTTTTTTTCTTTTTTTTAAGATTTTATTTATTTGACAGAGAGAGAGAGTGTGTACACAAATGGGGGAGGGGCAGAGAGAGAGGGAGAAGCAGGCTCCCCGGAGCCCAACATGGGGGACTCGATCCCAGGACCCTGAGATCATGACCTGAGCCGAAGGCAGACGCTTAATCCACTGAGCCCCCCAGGCGCCCAAACCTGTGTATCTTTTAAGAAATGCAACATACTTAAGTACAACTAATTAGCAAAAATCCACCGAAGAAAACTATTCACCTGCTGTATTTAGAACAGATAAAATTTCCCTTCTAAGGTAGATCTGCCATTAGGTTTTTTTCTATGGTATTCTTTCTGAAGTTGCTATAAGATAGAAAAACCTCAATCAGAAGGTTTCAGGAGAGACATCGTTAACAAGGCTATAAGGCGTAGACTCTAGAATTGCTTTATTTTGTCATTAAGTGGAACCATGGAAATTAAACAGTGCCCCCCGCCTCCTCCACTGGGCCACTAGGTTAGGTTTGAAAAATTAAATGTAAATTAAGGATACTTATATTTCTCGGGGCGCCTGGGTGGCTCAGTGGGTTAAAGCCTCTGCCTTCGGCTCAGGTCATGATCTCAGGGTCCTGGGATCGAGCCCCGCATCGGGCTCTCTGCTCAACAGGGAGCCTGCTTCCCCCTCTCTCTCTGCCTGCCTCTCTGCCTACTTGTGATCTCTCTCTCTGTCAAATAAATAAATAAAATCTTTAAAAAAAAAAAAAAAAGGATACTTATATTCCTGTGGTTGAAAAATCAAAAGGCACGGAGCAATAGCATAATATATGATGGTAATTACAGCCCTTGGAGCCGTGTAACTGGGCAGTGCTGTAAATGTCACCTTCCCACCTGTCTCCTAGCCATATCGGTATCTTAATAAGGAGATTTTTTTTTTTTTTTTTTTTTGAGAGAGAGGGAAAGAGAGAGTGTGTGGTGGAGGGGGAGCAGAGGGAGAGAACCTTAAGCAGGCTCCACACCCAGTGCAGAGCCTGACACTGGGCTCGATCTCAGGACCCTGAGATCATGACCTGAGCTGATGAGATCAAGAGTCAGATGCTAAACCGACTGAGCCAACCACACACCCCAATAAGGAGAATCTTGAAATGCAGAGGTGAGTAGGAGGAAAATGGGAATAGGACGAAAGAGAATGGCAAGAAAGAGGGCAGGGAAAGGGAGAGGAGGATGGAAGGAAGAGGGTGTGTTCGTCCTTTTGGGCCGCTACAACTAACCACAGTAGCCTGGGTGGCTTCAAGGCAATGGAAATCTACTTCTCACTGTTTGGGAGGCTGAAAGTCCCCCATCAGCCTGCCTGCAGGATCGGGTTCTGTGTCTGGGAAGGGTGAGCTTCCTGATTCATAGATGGCTGTCTTCCCCAGGTGACCTCACCTGGCGTGCCGGAAGGGGGAGGGAGTTCTGACAGGCCTCCTTCCTAAGGGCACTAGTGCCATTCAAAAGGGCTCATCCATAAGGGCTCCATGCTCACGACCCAATTGCCTGCCAAAGGCCCACCTCCTAATACCATTATCTGGGGGTGAGTTTCAACCTAAGATTTCAGGCGGGGGGACACACACACATTGAGTCCGTGGCAGCGTGGAAAAACCGAGGCTGTGCACGAAGGATCAGCCCCTTTCCCAGACCTCTTTTGCAACTGTCCTTCCGGTGTATTCGTATAAGAATAGAGAGGAAGGGGCGCCTGGCTGGCTCAGTCACTGGAGCAAGCGACTCTTGATCTCAGGCTTGTGGGTGAGAGCACCATATTGGGTGCAGAGGTTGCTTAAAAAAATAAAATTTGGGAGTGCCTGGGTGGCCCAGCTGGTTAAGCGTCCGACTCTTGGTTTCAGCTCAGGTCATGATCTCATGGGTCGTGAGAGAGAGCCCCTTGTGTCGAGCAGAGTCTACTCGCGATTCTTCCTCTCCCTCCTGCCCCTCCCCCAGCTTGTTCTCTGTCTCTGTCTCTCTCAAATAAATAAAACCTTTTAAACATAAAATAAAATCTTTAAAGGAAAAGGACAGAAGAAGAAGAAATGGGAAGAGTAAAGGAAAAAAAAGAGCTCTATCTGGGGAAGAGTATTAGTGAGACCCTGGGAATTCTTAACCACATGAATGTGTTACACGAATGAACTTCTCCGTATTGCTTTTTCCTCCCCTATCCCTTTTATCTAGTCTCAGCCAAGCATATTTTATTATTTTGAGGTTTAGGTTTTAGGGAAAGTTTCAGAACGAATAGGCGTAAATATTTGTAGAAGAGAGGCGAGCAGGGGTGCAGCCTCTCCTACTTTCATTCCAGAAACAAACTAACCCTTCTCTGGGACCTGGTGAAACCCAGAGTCCAACCCTCTGCAGCGACGTGTTCAGACTGCACAGAGATCCGCTGTGTGGTGTTGCATCCTGCGGAACATGTCCCGTCGATTACATCGTGCACAATTTACACCATGTCCCGCTCTTCAGCAGGCGGCAGTGTTTCCTCTCTTCCCCAAGGCCTTGGCCATTCCCTTCCTTTTCTTTTTTTTCAGGCCACATATAAGGCCTGCCTCTTTAATGTCCTTGGGAGATACTCTCCCAACGATCCTAGCACTGAGGGGGAGCAAACTGGCAATGCGTAGCAAGTTGTGTTTTCATGTTTAATCTTTAGAGCCCTTATCTCCTGGTCAAATGAATTGCCCCAACTCAGGGCAAGAGAGTGAGCATAAGTAATCCTATTGTTTACTTACTTATCCCTGTCTACCCCCCGCCCCCCAGTTCTCGACCCTGGTTAGGGTCGTTAGGCAATCTTCTTGTTCCCTTCATTCACCCCTGCCCAAGGCTTAGAAACACTATTCAAAGCTATCTGTAGCCAGATTTCTCTCTAATTAACTTGCTCGGATTTTATCAAAATGAGGTTTTCTTCCCATCTTTATTCGCGGATGGAATAACAGGAATTTTCCCAGTGCAATCCAGTGTCCCTCGCCAAGGAGCTGCGTGATCTGGGCATATAAACCCTTTGGGCTTCAGTTCATCATGTGTAAAACGGGATTGGTGAACTAAGGGACTTTTGAGGATTCTCCTAGTTCTTGCAGCTCTGGATCCGAAAGTAGTCAGCCACTGCCTTGAATAGTGGTAGTACTGTGATACCAGATGAGTGCTTCTGATATTTTCGTTGAGCGGTAAAAGTTGTTCAATAGCACGAAGAGTCAGAGTAGATTTAGGGGAGGCAGTTGATCTAGGGAGAGAGGGTGCCCAGGGTAAGGGGCACCACGCCGGCTACGCTAGACTCCACTGATGAAAGATGTTCTCGAGTATTTCTGTGGGGCAGCAAACTCCAAATGGCATTCAGTCTTAAAGGCCAGAACTCCTTTAGTGTGCTCATTTATTTAAAAATGAAATCAGAGTTGAGCTCTCTCCCTGGTTTATTTGATATTCTTCTGATAATGGACATTTGTTGATTTTTAGACTTAATTCTATTGGGCGAGGTCACTTTTTTTACCGTATGAAAACACTAAATGTTCATCTAAAGAACCTTCAACCCATACAAAAAGAAAGGAATGGAAAGAGAAAGTCTCCTCCCTCGGAAGCCCTCCCTCCCAGCCTGTAGTCAGAGATAAGCAGTGTTATCTTCTCTCCTGTTTATTCTTTTGGAGATTTTCCATGGATTTATGCAAACACAGATATATGTATCATCACTTCTGTTTTGTTTTACTGAATTTTGATGGATAATTTTGTGGCATGTATTAATCCTAGAGTAGAAATATGCGTGTAACATAGATGAGCGAGCCAGTGAAGAAATTATAGGATTAGGGAACAAGATAGATGACAAACAGAAAACAGTTGCTAATCAAATTGTCCATGGATAGCAATGATTCCTTTTTTTAAAAAAAGAAAGATTTTTTTTTTTTATTTTTTATTTGAGAGAGAGAAAGAGCACAAGCAGGGAGAGGGTCAGAGGAGAGGGAGGGAGAGAATCTCAAGCAGATTCCCCGTGGAGCCCCACACAGAGCTGGGCCTCAGGACCCTGAGATCACAACCTGAGCCGAAATCAAGAACAAGATGCTTAATCGACTGAGCGACCCAGGCGCCCCGATAGCAATGATTCTTAAATGATAGAGCTTCCAGGAAGAATTGACCATGGAAGATTAGTTTGAGGAGGCATTTCTAGGGCAGTGAGCTGGGGTCATAGTGGTAGAGGCCCACTAGCAGTTCCTCCATTTCTCTCCGTGCTTACTACTCAGAGGTAGAGTCTTTTCCCTCCTGGGAATCTGGACAGCCTCCGTTCCTTGCTTTGGCCAATAGAACAAAGCAAAAATGAAGCTATTCCAATTCTGTGCCTACACCTGGCAACTTAAGTTTTTGCTCTCTTGGACCATAATCACCACGTAAAGAACACTGACAACCGTGTTGAAGAGGAAGACTTGATGGAGGCAGCATGCCTCTGGAGAATGAGACCCTATGGCGGGAGACAGGCCCAGCCCCTCGCTATTTCCGCCACTCCAGCTGAACCACTAGCCCTGTGCTCGAAGTTGTCTTGGGTCCTCCAGCCCCAGTCAAGCCGCCCCAGCCGACCGTACCGGAAGGAAAGACAGCTTGTCACCATTGTGTTCTGTCCAGAGTGCAGAATGGTGAGCGAGAAAATGGTCCATGCTTTTCAAGCTGCCACATTTTGGGGTAGTGTGTTATGCATAATAAATAATGGAAATCGATGTCTGAAAGTTGGGCGTTGGCTTAACAAAAATCTAAGACCCCTGGCATCGGCTTTGGGACTAGGCATTGAGTAGAGGTTGGAGAGGTGATGAAGAAACTCTAACTCTTTTTTTTTTTAATTCAGTAACTTTTTTTAAATTCCCATTTTGAAACAATTTTAGACTTACACAAAAGTTGCAAAAACGGCACAGAGTTCATGCATGTTCTTCACCCAGCTGCCCTTATAGTGATAAATTGCGTAGCCAGGGAATAATGATCAAAACCAGGAAACTGACATAAACCACAGACCTTGTATGAACTTCTCCAGTTTTTCTGGTGATGTTCTTTTTCTGTTTCAGAATCCAATCCAGAGTCCTGCGTTTGCATTTAGTTGGTGTACCTCCTTAGTCTGGGAAGGAGACTCTTAGTGGAGTCTCTGAGGGTCGTGAGGAAATTGTATCGCAGACTAGAGAAATGGTCCTATGTAGTGGCAAAATGTTTGGCAGCCCTTGTGTGCAGTGAAACACAGAAAACAGAAAAAATATTCCTAATGAACTTGTAGATCTGGCAAAGGGGAGTTTCAAGCTGCACATTCAGAGTATCAGTTGGCTTCTGTTAGTGATGTGTGATGGTGTTACAAGAGAGATGTGTTAAAAAAGGAACTATTCAGTTTTCAAGCAGAATGTAGAGGAAATAGACAGGGCCTGGAGATTCTGTGTTGTCAGCAATAGTCTCAAAGGAAGAAATGGCCTCCGGGGCCTGCCTTGCAAATGGGGCCTCGAGGTAAAAATCCAATCAATCTATGTTGAAGCCTCTACACCTGCTCAGGTGTTGTCTCCTTGACCCTCTCATCCAGCCAAAAGGGCTTCTAAGAAGAACCTTCAGGGGAGTCCAACAGCAGCTACTTCGACAAGGCCTAAAGTAGATAGAAGTTTATTTTTGGAAGAATTACAGATGTTGCTTTGGGGCACAGTTGTTGTAGGCGAGAAGTAAACTCCATTAAGAGTCATAGGAAACCCACAAAATGTTGAAGACAATTATATCGATGAAGCCAGTGCTAGCCTGAACTAAAGAGGAAAGAGACAGTTCAAAAAGGGAAAAAAAGCCATTGGGCCCCCATTTTTCTGTCGGTAGGACCCAGGCTGAGGGAGCTGTTGGACCGTAAAGGGCAGGCAGTGGCCTATGGAAAAGTGAGCCTCAGAGGTCGTAGCCTGCACCCCGGAGCTAGGAGCCAGGAACAGTGGTTTGGGAAACACCTCCCAGGAGAAGAACCAGACCCTAATGGTGGTCTGGGTCCCCAGAGTGAGGGTGACAGCGCTCAGCCAGCTTTCAGAACTGCTAGGGATGGTGGCTGCTCCATGCCTTCCGTCCCCCCACCCCACCCCCCGTGCTTTGAACAGGAATGTCTGTCTAGTTATCTTATCCCTGCCTCAGCGTTGTACGTTGTGTCTGTAACTTGCCTTTTCAGCTCACAGCATCTAAATGCATCTAAAATGCCTCAGCCACACCTGGGCCTAGTGTCTCATGAGATCCTGGCCCTTTGAGCCAGTGCTGCACAGAATGACAATCTGGCGGGAGGTAGGGAGGGTATTTTGCTAACGTGTGTGTGTGTGTGTGTGTGTGTGTGTGTGTGTGTGTGTGTGTGAATTATTGTGGCCCAAGGGTGAGTTATGATAGATGCTTCCCAATATGATTGCCAACAGTTCCTCCCATTCCAGGCACTCCTTCCATTAAGGAGTGTGGTCTCTTTCCTGCCCCCTTGCATCTGGGCTGGCCCTGTGACCGGCTTTGGCCTGGAGAATACAGTGAAAGTGATGTTCTGGGACTTCCGAGCCCTGGCTTTCACTGGCCTTGCAGCTTCTGCTTTCTCTTTCTTGGGATCCAGGCTGTAAAGAAAGTATAAAGGAGCTCGGGCCGCCCCACTGAATCATGGGCGATCACATGAAGAAAGGGGGCCACCAGCCACTTCAGCTGCCCCAGCGCAAGCGTCAGACGCTGGGGAAGCCATCTTGGCCATTCCAGCCCAGCCAAATTCACAGCTAGAGGCGACCACACGTCTGACCCCAGCTGCCGCCCTGGGAAGGCGGAAGAACTGCCCAGCTGTGCCCTTCCCAAATTGCAGAATTGTGAGCAAAGAAGTAGTGGTGGTCCTCTTACGGCACAGAGCTTATGGTGGTTTCTTATGCAGCAATAGATTACTGAAGCCCTTACTAAATGTCCGGGTTCTTTCGACTGCTTTAACTTCACTCCGTGGGCTGTGAAGAGGTTGTAACAGATAAAGAAGCCAAGTTTCAAGGAGACTCAGTTCCATACATGCTGGACCCTACATGCCACAGTCACTGCTCTGTCCACAGAGCTTTGCACAGAACGAGCACGTAATAGATGCCCAAATATTTGTTGATGGGACAAGTAAATGAATGAATGGAGATAAAAGATGCCACGCCATGAAAAAGAAAGACAAAAAAAGATACTTTAAACAGAGTTTGTCTCATTCTTTTTTTTCTTTCTAAAAGGTGCTCTTCATTTTCAGAAACAGTAATGCCTTGGATGCCAGAAGGATGTTCTAAAGGGAAAGATTTGTAGGAGTGAGGCACGGGGCAACCTTGACTCCTTCTCTATGTCCTTCCTACAACTAGACAAAAGAGGGCCACTCTGGGAAGCACCTGGCAAATGCCCCAACACCTGCTGGGAGATACCAATTATTATCTTTTTCCATTCTTGGAAGAGCTAAAAGCAGAATATATGTTCCATAGGACTATAATTAGAGTTAGTACCAAAAGGAGCAGAGTAGAATATCCAAGAGCCAGTGTTAGGTTGGAGAGTAAAACAGTCAAAGCTGATTTGTCACGTTAGGTCTTTTCTTTCCCATCACTCTCTGGTCCAAGTCACAATTTCTGAACGCAGCTTGGACCCCACGCATGCCTGTTCTGCTCTGTGGTTCTCCCAGGAATACCCGGCCCACCCTCATTTCTCTGAGAGTGATAATTTCATATAGCACACCTCTTTCCTGGGACGTGAAAGGAGACCCAAGTGCCATGTGCAATAGCTCCAGGAAAGCTTAGAGACAAGAAGGGAAAGTTCTTTTTTAGGGTATCGTTACTTGCAGTGCCTTCTGGAGAAGTGCCTTCTGGAGACATGTCTTGGGCAAAACATCTTTATTTATAAGAACAGCAATATTTGTAATTAGGATAAGTGAAATAAGGGGAAAAAGCCTTGGACCCTTGGAAGAATAGGGTGGTTTAAAATTCAGACCTATATTTATTATATTTTTCTATTCTGTATGATTTAGAAAACAGTGGTTAAACAGATAAAAATAGAAAAGATTGCTTAAAAATTAAAGCCATTGATTTAGATCTCTATTTCAAAGGTCAGTGTGTGGGAGCTGAGAAAGGCATTATAGCGATCAGCGTTCAACAAAAGACATTTTAGCAGCAGAACCTACAAAGAGCACATCAACTATTTATTATCACCCACATCAAGTGGCTGGTCATTTCATTTATCAAAGAAAATAAGAAAGCTATTTTTTTGGATATTCTCTGGGTGTAGGAACAATACGGTTTTGGAATCAGCTGTTAGAAACTATAATTAAAGCTGGTTTATCATGTTTACTAATTATTCTGCATAGTCTCCCTGAAGCTTTATATAATTCTCCCTTTGTTACAAGCTTCTGTTTCTCCCTAGGGCAGTCTGAATGCAGACAGGTAAAGAACTGGAGTGCCTGGAAACCAACGTCTTGTAGTATCTGTACAGCCAAGCAAGTATCTGCAGGTGAAGTTGAAAAACAATACACAGATTTTAAACTTCCTGTGCATTTGATAGAGTCAGCTCTTCAGAGATTTCAGTTCTACCACTTGGGTAAGGAGAGCCCTTGGGTACAAGGAAGAAGTGACAGAAAACAAAAACTGAAGTTTCCTTCAGGAACCTATTTAACACTGGGGAGGGGCGGAGGTGTTTATTCAGGAATTCCTAATAACGACCTGATAATACTGTCTGGCTGGCCAAACATCTGCCAACATCGGCGATCCTTTCAGATTACTTCTGGAGAGAAGCAGAGGGAGCTCCTGTTCAGAGAAGCAGCAAAACTCCTGTCCCATTTTCTTCCCTCCACCAATGGAATTCCTGCTGTGGGCTAATCTCCCATTTCAGCACTTCAGTGCTGGTGGTGCGCGCCCTCTCTCCACAAGAGCTCTGTGCCAGGGAGTGGAAAAGCATCCCGTCTCCTCATGAACCCACTTCCTTCCCAGGAAGTGGATTTCCGAATAGGGTAGGCTCCAGGGGCAGGGGCCAGAGTAGGGCAGCGCTAATGGAGGGGATGAGGGGGTGAGGGGGTGAGGGAGTGGGAGTGGAGGTGGGTGGGAGGGTGGGGATTCTGGAGACAAGATGAGCAACCTGAGAAACCGAGGTGGGACATTTTACCCCTCCCCAATCTACCTCCCTTCAACCTCCTCTTCATTTCCCCTTTCCCCATCAAGTAGTATTTGCTACGGGATGGAGCACAGCTCAGTTTCTTACTACGCAGTCCAGCAGAACAGCTACAAATCAGGTACTCCTTATCACTGGTTATTTGTAAAACAAAGAAATCTCTGGCTTACCGTAGGGTGTGTGAATAGGATTTTCATTTTTGGAAGCCAAATAGAGTCCTTTCTCCTGCTCTTTCCAGATTGTATCCCCCTCCCCATTTCCTTTTCCGCTTGTGGCCTCTACCTCCCACAGGCAGACCAGGACCTTGCACAAAAACAGCCTCCAGTGAATATCAACACTGAAGATTCAGCAGGTTGCTAACTCCTGCAGGGCTATCTTAAAAGGATGTAGTCTATAAATGCAAAGTGTTATGGAGCCTGGGAGATCTCTAAGAACACTGTAAATATCCCTGGTTTAATTAGTAGTTGGGGAATTAGGTAATGCCTATGGCTTCTAAGCAAGCCCTCTTGGGGTTTCTAGTCTTCAAGGGGCTGCCTGCAACCATGATGTGCTCATACAGTCTTCTTTCTCAGACACCGAATAAATCCTTTTAGACCTTCCTAGGCACCTACTCACAATTACTGCAATACACATGCAAATTGATCCCATTCTCCCAGATCTAAAAAAAAAAAGAAAGAAAATGAGCCAGTGCCTCAGCCCAGGTCTCAATTCAGATACTTTGGACTCCGATTGTCTCCTTGAGTTCTAATTTCCCAGGGGAAAGAAAAGGAAGAAATTCCTAGATTGGTGTTGATTGGTGTTCATTCTCTTCAAGCAGAAAGTGGACAACTCGCTTTGCGGCAGCTGATCAATGTCAGAGTAATTGCGCTCCAATTCTCAGAATTTCTGAACCAGCTCTCTGACGGGGATAGGTCAACCAACCGGGGCTGTTAGCAGACTTGACAGGTTTGTTCTGGGCTGATGGCCATTAACTAGGTTCTCCGACCAGATAAGTCACTTGGCTGAGTCTACAGTAGGTGGGGCGCGCTCACCGGCTCAGGGGTAGTGACTGGAAGTTTGTCGCAACACTGGTGAATTCAAGCAGCGGGCTACTGCAGGAGATACCCTTTTGCCCCCGGTGCACAGCAGCGGAAAGGTTAGTCCCTGCTAGGGCAGGGCACTAGCGAGGGAGATGCCAGACCCCCGGGGCTCTGCCCCTTCTCCCACGGTTGGGAACGCGCACTGTTGGCCGCACCAGAGCTCCAAGTCTCAGGTCTTGGCCCTTTGGCTGGCTCGGTAGGTAGCACGCGAATGGGTAGGAGCAGCTTGGGTGCTCTCCCTCCGTGGTCCGCGAGAAGCCGCGGCCAGCGGTGCGGGAGGCGGGGGCACGTGCTTGAATGTGGGTGCTTGTGTAACCAGCTCCCCAGGCGCCAGCACCGACAGTGCTCGGGCCGGATGCCCGTCGGAGCCTGGGTTTCCGCCGCGACCCGGAGGCTCGGGGTCCCGCTGCCACCATACGGCAGCAGCACCCCGGGAGAAGGACGAGAAGCACTTGCCTCCCGAGCCATCATAGGGGAGTGGGAATTTGGAAAGTTCCCCAACTAGGAACACACGTGACCTCCTCCTGAAAGTAGTTCCGACTGTGGCCCGCGTATCCCTCCACCTCCTTTTGAACCCTCCCCGGTCTCCGCGGCCCCGCCCACTCGCAGGGGCTGCCGCTTCCTACCGTCCCGTATTTCACACTCGGGCCCGGGCAGCGTCGGCGGCCGGCGTGCACAGCCCGGCTCGGGGAGCGCGGAAGCCGGCCCGCGGCGATCCACCCGGCCGGGTTTTCACAGCGTCCCGAAAGGGGGCGGGGCGAGGCAGCCCCTGAGCCCCGAGCCTCAGTCCGACTCGGTGAACCAAGCTGGAGCCCCGAGGGGAGGGATGTTCAGCTCTCCAGGGGCAATGTAGGGGGCTGCGGGGTGGGTCCCGTCCTCCGGGGTCCGCTTTCTGGGCAACGCGGGCAGTGGTCCTTGGGGACCTAGACATTTAGGGGCTATGTGATCACACGCATCGCGCTCGGCTACGAGCTCTCATTTTTAGGGCGAAGGAGCTGAGCTGCTGGGGAAGCGGGAGGTGGGGCGGTGAGAGCGAGCCGGATGAGGTGATACACACGGAGACACAATAGGGGGTTGTTCTTTGTGCTAAGACTGACACCTTGAGGACACGGGCGGGAGTGGGGGGGGTGAACTGAAAGGTAGGCTTTCTCGGCAAAGGCTGCTGTAGGCAAGTCCCTGCGAACGACAGTGTTCCGACAGCGGTGCAAAAGGAGAAGGAGGCTGCGGTCCGGCCCGGGGAAATCTGGGGGCGGAGGCGGGGGGAGGGGCGCCCTCGCGGCGGGGACCGTCCCCGCGTTTCCCTGTACCCCGGCCAGCGCGAATCACCTGGTCCTCCCCACCTGTGAACACAGGTAACCCCAGACTTGAGTCAGTGACACCGCTCAGTGCACCCCTCAGCTCTCCCGTTCGGCGCTCCCTGTCCCCGACCGGGTTTCTGGGCACACGCCGAGGCTTGACTCGTTCCCCCCAACCCCTCCGCCGCAACCCCCGCCCCGCGCTGCTGCAGAAGCGGCCGCGGCAAGTGCAGCTCCTGGCGGGCGCCTCGCACAAGCCCGAGCGAGCCCCGGGCGCTCACACTGGGCATGCTCAGTGGCGCCCGCAGGCCGGGGGCTCGGCGCTCGCCCCCGGAGCTGCCGCCCCTGCCCCGCCGCGTCCCTCCCTCCCCCCGCGCGATCTCGCCCGCCTCCCGCCTCCCCTCGGGCTCCCAGGCGCCGCGCTCCCGGCGCGGCGGCGGCGGCGACGGCGGAGGGGGCGGGCGGGAGGTGATGTGGCGGAACTCTTTGTGCACTGCGGCAGGATACGTGCCGGGGCGCCGAGCCGCGGCTGCGCTCGGCTCTCTCCTCTCGGAAGCTGCAGCCATGATGGAAGTTTGAGAGTTGAGCCGCTGTGAGGCGAGGCCGGGCTCAGGCGAGGGAGATGAGAGACGGCGGCGGCCGCGGCCCAGAGCCCCTCTCAGCGCCCGTGAGCAGCCGCGGGGGCAGCGCCCTCGGGGAGCCGGCCGGCCGGCGGCGGCGGCAGCGGCGGCGTCTCTCGCCTCGTCCTCGTCCTCTCTTCTAACCGTGCAGCCTCTCGCTCGGCTTCTCGTGCAAGGGACAGTGGAAGCCGCGGGCCCGGGCGGGAGCCGGCTGAGGCGCGGCGGCGGCGGCGGCGGCGGCGGCACCTCCCGCTCCTGGAGCGGGGGGGAGAAGCGGCGGCGGCGGCCGCAGCTCCGGGGAGGGGGCCGGAGTCGCCTGTCACCATTTCCAGGGCTGGGGCCGCCGGAGAGTTGGTCTCTCCCCTTCTACTGCCTCCAACACGGCGGCGGCGGCGGCGGCACGTCCAGGGACCCGGGCCGGCTGTAAACCTCCCCTCCGCCGCCGCCGCACCCCCCCCGGCCCGGGCTCCGGAGGCCGCCGGCGGAGGCAGCGGCCGTCCCGAGGATTCTCCGTCTCCTTCCCGTCCCGCGGCTGCCGCGGCCAGGCCTCTGGCTGCTGAGGAGAAGCAGGCCCCGTCGCTGCAACCATCCAGCAGCCGCCGCAGCAGCCATTACCCGGCTGCGGTCCAGAGCCAGGCGGCGGCAGAGCGAGGGGCATCCGCTACCGCCAAGTCCAGAGCCATTTCCATCCTGCAGAAGAAGCCCCGCCACCAGCAGCTTCTGCCATCTCTCTCCTCCTTTTTCTTCAGCCACAGGCTCCCAGACATGACAGCCATCATCAAAGAGATCGTTAGCAGAAACAAAAGGAGATATCAAGAGGATGGATTCGACTTAGACTTGACCTGTATCCATTTCTGCCGCTGCCCCTCTCTGCCTTTCTGTCACTCTCTCTTAGAACGTGGGAGCAGACGGAGGCGAAAAATTTCCATAGTTTGGGTGACCATAGCAGCTAACCCTGCTCGAATTTCTAGATCGTGTCTCTTTGGTGTCTCTCTTGAATGCATCCGACCTAGGGTGTGTTCGGCTACATGGAACTCTTGTCTGCTTGCAAGTGTCAAGGCACCGATTGCTTTCTCGGTTCTGTCTACGGGGTCTCTTCCGAAGGGCTATTGTCCGTTAATACAGAATACGGTACACTGTTGGTGGATTAGTGAGCTCGGTAATCCGGTCTGCTAAATGAACAGAAAAGTAGACGCTTTGAGGTTGAGCATATTTCGATTAAATCTTGGCTTTAGGCCCTAGATCAAGGGTATAGATTAGATTAAAATGAAAATTAGTGTTGCACGTATGCATATTGCATCAGAATCTTGCACTGATTGTTTTTAGTTTCCTGGGTTGCATTGATAGACTTTTTTTTTTTAAATGTGAGTTGTGAACTGATTTGGATAACTTTGGAAGCAGAATCATTTGCGGCATATATGGGTGTTCATTGGAGGGCAAAAGTAGGTTTGTATATTTAAGCTAAGTTTAATTGCGACTTTGAACTGCATTTAGAACTTTTGTAGTTTGAAATCAATAGTGTCATAAGTAATATATCTCATAAGGCGCTCTTACTGGATCTTTGTTAAATTTGCCTTTTTTTTTTTTCTCTCCTGCTGATGGGGTGATAGAGGATAGGGCATGAAATTTGCAGCTCGGTAGCATTTTATATTCAGTGGTCTTGTCGCACGTAATAAAATGGAGATTGAGGTTTTTTTTTTTATCTCATGATAATGTGTAGGTTCTAAGGGTATTGTGTGCAGCAAATTGTGATTGCAGAGATTAAGCCCAGTTCTTCCTTGAAATTTAAGTGTTACTGTGATGCCAGAATGGCTGCCCACCTAATTCAAGTTGCAGAGGACACCGTTGGGGGTCCATTAATTGTGCTCTGACTTGTGTATAATGTCAAGTGTAATATAGCCGGCAAGAGGGGATTACTGCAGCGTCAGATTGTGGAGGTATGTTAGGTGTTTTTCACCCAGTGCCTTAAAATTACTGATTCAGGTTGTTGAATAAGACAGAAACCCAAGAATTTTAACAAGCATATCGTTATGGTTGTCTACAAGTTAGGCCTTTGTACCTCAAAAGATAGTGGTTATCGAAAGGCATTGATCTTTGCAGTTTCAGGTAAAATGAACTGGTTTTGATCAAGGAGGGGGATGGAGCCCTTCTCGTTTGCAGAATGAAAAGTATCACAGACATTCAGAGTTCCTGGTAGGCCCGTGTTGTGTAAGGCATTGAAAAAACAGAATTAGGTTGTTGGTCTGAGGTGTCTGAAGCATCTTAAGGCTGCTATTAAGACCAAAAATTTGGTGATGTGAATTATAACAGTGGACAATATTTAGTTAAAATTATGTAATTGCATCAGTGTTAATATTCTTAATAGAAATTATGTCTTAGCAATATCAGTAAACATTCTGCCTAAAAGTTGAGTGGCGCTAAAGTGTCCATATGTCCTGCTAAAAACTGTGGGGAAGATTTGTTTTATGAAGGAAATGTTTTCTATCTGAAGAGGTTTTATTCCTTTGGGTTATATAGCTGCATGTAAATGTGCACAGCTAATTTTGCCCAAGTGTTTGTTTTGAGATGAAAGTAAAAGTTACTGAAGAAGGGGCTTTATAACACACAAAATATAAGTTTTCTGTTAAGTTAAAAAATTAATGTTTTAAAAGAATATTTAGAAGTTCTGGAGTCTGCATTAATTGCAAAACTAGTCAGGCTGAACTTGCCCCGCTTGCTAGAAGGTAATTAATTATGGAAAAACTTCTGACTTGTAATTTATTTCAAAAGCAGTCTACTGTTGGTGTGAACTGACAGCCATCTGGATGCATAGGAACAAATTGATTAACTGTTTCTTTAACTTTTTAAGAAAAGTCCCTGTGCAAAAAAATGTCTATGATGCCATTTGGTGGATTGCTTTTATTTTCAGAGTAAGTTTATACTATTTTTACTTTACTCATTTGCTTTAAATTTTAGCAGGGTTTTATTTTTATTTTTATTTTTTTTTAAAGATTTTATTTATTTATTTGACAGAGAGATCACCAGTAGGCAGAGAGGCAGGCAGAGAGGGGGAAGCAGGCTCCCTGCTGAGCAGAGAGCCGGATGCGATGCGAGCTCGATCCCAGGACCCTGAGATCCTGACCCGAGCTGAAGGCAGAGGCTTAACCCACTGAGCCACCCAGGCGCTCCTTAGCAGGGTTTTAAGTTTAAAATTATTCTACCAGGTTCTTACACGTGAGTAGTGAGACAATTGGCCAGTCTCCGTTGATTTCAGAGGTGTGCCTCTATACGTGAAATTTATGTGACTTAAAACTCTCAAACACTGCTTTTAGTTACGGTATGCATAGAAAGCAGTGTCAAATATTGCATCAAATGACTAATAACACTTAATTTCTAGAGTTGTGGTTTTATTGAGCCAAATATTGATATGAAAAAAAAATCACTTAGGAAAAAGTCAGTGAAGGGCTCTTTTTTGATAGTTGCACTTCCAATAATTTTGATGCACCAGAGCACTTTGGTTTGCTTGGTTTCACTTTAGTGTTCTGTGTTTATTGTGGGGGGAAAATTAAAATGGCCATTGAAGACTTGTCTCTGGCAGGTTGGGGTATCTGTTTCAGCAGCTAGCCTGTGAGAAGTTAAATTCCCTTATGAAAGTAGTGATTGGAGTGTTTCTATCTGATAAGAAAGATTAAGAATGTAGTGATTTCTCAGAGGAAAATTGAGGACGATTATTTGCAAATTTTGCAATATTATTTGCAAAATTGAGTTATTCTAAAAATAATTTGTTGGTATCATATTGTTAGTTTGGAAAGTAGCGTTGACCGTGAGAAAAATTTAGTGTCTTTAGATTTCATGGAAACTTTAGGCTTTGGTTGTATGTATTTTTATTTTTTTTGATAAGTTTGCGTCTTTTCAAATGTTAACCATAGGGAGTATTTTTACCTTGTAGAGGGTGCAGGGACCGTTGAAGTTAACTATTATTTTTTAAGATTAGTGATTACTGAAATGACCATACCGTGAGGTGTTTTTTGTTTTTTTTTTTTAAAGATTCTATTAACAATTTTTATTTTACCCTGTTTCATATATGCTAAGTTGCATTTCTTTTCTGAGCAACATGACCGGGCATCCTAATTGCTGTATAACAGTTTACAAACTTCATTTTCATGAACATTATTCAAGAATAAAGTGCATCTGAAAGTAGAATAATTTACGGTGTCTCTGACTTAATGTAAGGAAAAAGATTTTTTGCTGTGCATTGTGAAGGTTTGCAAGTAGTGCAGTCATCTGTGGATTCACATCGCGTATTGTGCACTAAGTGAATGTTGCACGAATAAACATCCTAAAATATGGTGACTTATAACCACCTCAGTTTAAAATTTATTTTTAGGAACTGTAGAAAAAGAGAGATGCATTGGTGTTCCTTCCTATTGGAATTTTAACAACATGACAAAGGCAGCAATCGATATTTTAGTTTTAGTTTTGTGTGGAACAGTACATCTGTTTTTTCCTAATAACCACTTAAATAAAATACTCAAACTTCTTAATGTTAATTCTTATTTTCACATGTTCTCATTTTGAGATTTGCCCCATGTGCTGTTTGTTCGTTTATACTTCTTAATATTTTTTAAGCCCCTTAAGTAATTACAGTGACTTTTAATGGAGGAATATTTATTATGGGAAAATGAATGCACAAAGTTTCAACATTAATTCACTCTCAGTAAACATTTTACTTTTAAATTTTGACCCAGCCTTTTTAGTAAGACAAATGTGTAGGAAATGTTTTTATATTAAAACTATGTGAAATGGAGTTTGTAAAGAGAAATTTAGAAGTGTGCATGCACGTGGTTGTTTTTCACTTACTTCAAGTGTTTGGCCTTGGTTGTGGTCCAAGGATTTAGCTTCCAGAAGCTATGTTACTAATGATTGTATAAAACACTTATTTAATAGCATATTTTTTTTCCTGTAGAGACCATGAGTTCTGAAGTTTTATTTCTATTTTGTGGAGTCCTCCCTCTTCCTCACCTTTTCTTCTCTTTCTCCCTCGTTTTTTGTTAGATAAATTTTAATTTTAAGTGAAGTCAGTATTGGAGAATTCTTTTGTGACCTGAATTCATTAAGAAAATGAGAATTTATCCTTAGAATTTGTTCTAAGGGTAGTGACTTAAGACATTTGTATCAACTTCTGAGGTAGGGGTCAGTAATGATTTCTGTAAATAATTCAGTTCTCTTTTACAGTTGCTTTCTGTCTGGTAGCTTTGAAATTAATGCATTTGCTATCAGAGCTGTCAGCAATGTTGAGGATAGACTGCATAACCTTAAGTTGGTAAGGATTTGCTGAGCAAACTGATATCCTTGTTTCATAAAGGCCACTTGCTGCCACATGCATTCTTTGCTAGGTGGTCAGAAGTGTTCTGGTCTGTCAGTATGATTTTCTTTCTAAGCATTGGATATATGCACCTACTGATGTAAAATACTTTTCATTTGTTAGGAGAGGTGAAGTTAGTATATTGGATTTGATTCTTCACCTATCCTCCAATTTTTTGAATTTTTTTCATTGGTTACAGAAAAGGTATTAGCAATTTGGTTCTTTTAAGGTAATTTGCACTGGATTAAAGGCTCTTGAAAAAATAATAAAAGAAAAACATTAGGCGTGAATTAATTTTAGAAGAAAAGTTTTAGTTCAGTTCAGTTTAGTATAGTTAAGTCATAATCTCTTCATTTGCAGCAGTTTGCATTAAGAGGCAGGTGGACATCTTCAGGGTGTTAGGTATACATTTGGTTGTACTGAGAATATTAAGAGATGGATACTGTGGCTGCAACTGACAGCAAAAGATTATTCTAACCCTGTACATAGTGTGGACAAGAAGACTGTTGACATATTTTATTTTAGGCGTTTATGCACTTTGTCATCCATAGTCATCACTTCATATATGGACAGTGAATCTAACATAGTGTGTGGATATTCTGTGTATATGTGTAAATAAGTACACAGTTAACAAACTCTCATAATATTTTAAAAAATGAGGTTACCTTGGTGGCTATGACTTTATCATTTTCACATAAGGTTAAGTTTATTTTAAATGACATTAAAATGTTGAGTATTAATTTTATCTACACTTTGTGTGTATGCTGTTTCATTATAGATGTTAGGGTGGCAGTGTAGGCTCTGTACCCAGACTTGCCTGTGTTGGAATCCGGGCTCTCCCACTTTGAGTAGGTTACTTAATCTTTCTCAAACTGTTTCATCTGTAAAATTTATCTTAAAGAATAAGTGAGATAATATGAATAATTCGCTTAGCATACTACCTGCCATATGGTAACTGCTGCTCTTAAAAATTATAATTTCAGGTTACCCATTATGAGAAATTACTTGTATTTTCATTTATGGGAGGAGCAGTGATTGTAATTGAATTTCCTCAGTTTTGGACATGTTAGAAATTTAATTGGTTCAAACTGTGAGTATTTTTTGAAATAGGGGTATTCCTTTAGGAGCTCTGAGTATAAGATGTCTGTGATTTCATTGTTTCATCACAAATGAAATATAAAGGTCTGCTCACTCATACTATTGACCAAAGAAAAGTTAATCAGGCTAGTCAAAAAGTGTTTGCTTTAAGATATTGAGGTGAGATGAAAACTTCCTATTATTATTGCATAATGAAGTAGATGTTTTAAAATAAAAATTTGTTATAATAAATTTTTCTTTAGTGTTAGAGATAGGTCAACTTAAATATATTTTATTCACAAAGAGTAATCTTCTCAAAGAAAACTTTTAATATATGATACAAAACTTAAATCACTGTTTATCCATAAAGGTATATAAGCATATCTTTTTAAGTTCATTTTTGGGAGAGGTATACAACTTTGAGTGCCAAGTTACATTTATTACAATACGACTTACGCTTAATGTAATATGATAATGCCTTCATATAATAGAGGAATTTTTTTTTAAGATTTTATTGATTTATTTGACAGAGAGAGAGCACAAGCAGGGGGAGTAGCAGGCAGAGGGAGGGGGAGAAGCAGGCTCCCTACTGAGCACGGAGCCCGACACCGGACTCGATTCCAGGACCCTGGGCTCATGACCTGAGCCAAAGGCAGCTGCTTAACCTACTGAGCCACCCAGGTGCCCCAAGAAATTTAATTTAGTGTTAAACCTTTGTATTACTGCATCCCATTTTCACATTTGATCAAGAGTCTCAATATAATTTTAGGCCTTTGAAATGGGAAGAAAACTAAAGGTTTTTTTTTTTCTTTATTCATTCTTGCCAGGTATGTAGAAGGATGGAATAACCTTGAGACCTACCTGGTAAAGGCCATTTTGTGTGCATAGGGATGATTCTTTTTTTTTCCTTTGCTTTTCCTGGTCTCCCAGCTATCTCCCAGTACTGTCACTAGTGAAGCACTTGATTTCCAGTGAGTTTTTTTGCTTGTTTATTTGTTTCGCATTGCAGAATGAATGATGCTCTGTCTCATTATATATGTGACTATCCGATGACGTGACTTTTATGTATTTTGTTTTGTGTTGTATAAACTAGCTGTATTTTTGGTCGAACTCTTAGAATTCAACATTTTGACATCTTCTAGGACAACTGAGTTGTCTAAAACTCTCTTTCCTGACACATGCCATCTATGTGCTACCCAAAACTTAGTTGATTTAATATTATTAAGACTCTTCAGAATAGTTTTGAATTTTATTTCCTTTGATTTTTGTAGATTTTTAGGCTAAAATACCAGGTTTTCTTCTTTACTAGTAATTGCAAGGGTTGCATTCTGCCAATTTTGTATGTTTAATATTTTTGACCTTTGAAAAAGTATCGAGTTGTTTAAGGTGTTATGAAATGCATTGTGATTTGAATCACATATTTTTTCAATCAGGTGTATTCTTAAAGTGATTTATAAATAGAGCATACATGTTCAAAGTTGCAAACAACTCTGCTTTAAAATGTATGCAATTTTTTCCATTTAAAATACCTTTACTCATGAATTAGTGAGACTTCTTTTTGAGTATTTTAGTCATTCTGAACTGATTAGAAATTAAATAAATAGAATTGAAAACTTGTTTCTACTTTTAAAATGAAGTTTGGGGAATGTTAACTAAGCTTGATTTTGAGGTGTTTACTTTTAAAATGTGTACTTATGAATTACTTTATTCTGAGTCTCTTAGAGATCAAATGGAATGCTTGGACTTTTCCTATTTTGTTTTATTTTTTCATAATGTGAAAACTGTTTTGCCAGGCTTTATTTAGCCATGATGTAAAATTTATTTAACATTCCTAACAGTCATTCATGAAATAGGAAATAAGGGAAAAATGAGGACTTGAGTCAGAAGGTGTTTTTTTTTTTTTTCTGTTTAATTAAGTAGTAGTGTTAGCTGGCATATATCCTAACAGTGTCTTATATTTGTTTAGTGGTTTTTTTTTTTTTTTAACTAACAAAACCTTTTCATAATCTTTAGCTCATTTGGTTTTGCATAGAAGAAAAAAGCCTAAAGATAGAGCAAGTACTACTGTCCGTCCTTATTTTTTTTTTCTTTTGTAATGTAAGAATCATAGCTCCAATAAGAATTAGTAACTTGTTAAGGGCTAGTAGAAATTGAGTCCAAAGAAGGATGTAGGGTTTTTAGGTACTTAGTGTAGTATTTTCCCCAGTATATCAGTGATTCTCAAACTTTAGAGGGCCTCAGAATAACCTGGAAGACTTGTTAAACCATAGATTTCTTGTCCCACCCTGAGAATTTGTGATTCATTAGGTCTGGGTTGGGGCCTGAGAATTTGCATTTGTAACAAGTTCCCAAGTGATGCTGATGCTGGTGGTCTGGGGATCACACTTTGTGAACCACTGTATTGTTATTTTCAATCTAACAAATCCTTAATGTGTTATTTCCTTTAGGTTAATAGAATTTATACATTCATTATCTCACTTGATTTGTAAACCCTAAATAGCTCAACATGGCAAATATTACTCTGATTATGCAGATGAGGCAGTAAGTTTAGAAAAGCAGCGTGGTGGGGTAAATAGAGCATGGACTTGGGAGTCAGCCAGTTAAAATCTAGCTTAACTCCTTGCTCAGCCACGTATCAGTTGTATAATAAAAGATACACTGCCTAACTTTAGTGAACCGTATTTTCAACATCTCCAACATGGTGGTAAAAATCCTGATAGGGTGGTTTTTAGATTTGTTAGAAGTATACGTGAGTTGTTTTCCGAATATTGGTTGTGAACTGGGAGTGACCTCCTCCAACCTTGTCTGGGCCCTTGGCGGTGTCTGGAGACATTTTTGGTGGTCACAGCTGGGCGGTCAATGTGGGAGGGATGCTCTAATAGAGCCTAGGGATGCTGCTGTATGTCCAAGTGTACAGGACAGACCCTCCCGCAACAAAGAATTGTCTGGCCCAAAGTGCCAATAATGTGAGGTTGAGAAACTCAACTTTATTATTCTTTTTAAAGATTTTATTTATTTGTCAGAGACAGAGTGAGCACAAGCAGGGGAGAGGGTCAGGCCAAGGGAGAAGCAGACTCCCCGCTGAGCAAGGAGCCCGATATGGGGCTTGATTCCAGGACCTTGGGGTCATGACCTGAGCTGAAGGCAGAAGCTTAACGACTGATTCATCCAGGCATCCCGAGAAACTCTACTTTAAAGGTATAAAGTGTCTGGTACCTAGTAATAAGAGAAGTATAATATTTGATAAAAGTTAGTACCTTGGCCCTCAGGCTGTGGCATTTAAGAAGGTCAGTTTGCTAATACGTGATGGAGCGAGGCTTTTAACATCTAGGTTTTCTAACTGCTGCTAGGCCAATATTCTTTATAATAGGAACTTTGTCCACAAAAGATATCCCTGGTAACCAAAAAGCCTTATTTGAAGAAGGCTCATGTGTCATTTGGCTGGTTGTGAAAGTGTCGCTTTGAACTTTTAAGGCCAAAGATGTTTTCAATAAGTGTGTAAGTGTAATGGACCTTCAGAGGTATTCAGAAGGATGTTACATAGAATTGCTCTAACAGGGTGGGTATGCTTTATTATTTAAAAACAAAAACAAAAACTTTTTTTCATTTTTATTTTGGCAATAGTTTTTAAAGTAATCTTTAGCTTGTTTCCCTTAATTACGTGGTTGTTGAGTTGTTGAGCGATACTTTGCCCCCCAGCGTACTTGTTTTTTGTTGTTTAATGCATTTTTTAGTCTTAAACTTTATTCTAAAGCTGCTTTGTTATACTCAGATCTGGTGGAGTTAAATGTGTTGATGTAAAATGGCAAATTTCTGACAAGTTATAAAAAACTTCTCGTATCTTTCCAGATAAAAAAAGTAGGGCTGACTCTAAGGTTTTCTGATGCATGTGTTACATTCTTTTCTAGGTCCTAACTTTGCTAGGTCAGCCTGTTGAATTGAAGTGCTTTATTTATCTAATTTAAAAACTTGCATTAATGTGAAGTTTTTAGAAAAAATTAGGATGGAGCTTTAGATTAATTCAGAGATGAGAAAATGTCAGCGGAGTACCTTAGTGGATTCTGATTTTTGTTTTGTTTTTAGGGCAGACAAACGTAATTACGAAAGTGTTCTAGGAATAGATTGTTTGCTGTGATTTTTTTTTTTTCTGTTTGCTTGATTTTACAATTTACTTTGCCTCTCACTTTGCACAAGCAAAATAAAATGTCAGGCCTATCTTAAAAATTCTTATGAAATTTAAGTTTTGACTGAATGTTGTGATTTCTTTTTGAAATTATAGGAGATATCCAGAGATACTGATAAATATTTTAAAACCAGGACTGCTAATTATGTGATAGCTTCAGATTTGTTAAGAAAAACAGATGGCATTTATTGCTGTAATTTAATTGAGTAAGGCTTATGGTATTTATTTCAGTATATGAATAATAAACTTCATTTGCTATACTTAAGAAAATTTCTTTTGAAAAATTTGTTTTATACAAATACAACTAAAGAGAATTTTTATGAGACTGACGCGCTACCTACTGTGCTAACGAGGCACCTTAAAGAGAATTTTTAAAAAGTGCCTATTGTCCTATTCTCTGAAACTTCATGTTTCCTTCTAGCTTCTAGTTTTGTTCATATGCATCTAGTTTAAAATGTAATTCATTACAGTTAACTTAAAAGGTGTTTGTGCATTTTTAAACAATTTCCAGAGCCCTTCATAATTGCCTTAGTTATTTTAGATGGTGAAGCTATCAGAAATATTTTTTTTAAGGATTTTACTTATTTATTTGAGAGAGAGAGAGTGAATGAGAGAGAGCACAAGCAGGGGAGGGGGAAAGAGAGAGGGAGAAGCAGACTCCCCACTGAGCAGGAGCCTGATGTTGGACTTGGTCCCAGGACCTTGGGCTCATGACCTGAGCCAAAGGCAGACACTTAACCTACTGAGCCACCCGGGCACACCAGAAATAGTTGTTTCTCTGTAGTTAGTTACACATTAAACTTGTTTCCAATATTTGGCTAGTACCTTTTTCTGTTACTTTCTGATTTTTCGCTAGAGTGGATTTAAGATGACCTATTAGGAAATATTTTCATGATTTTGATTCACAAAATCATACTCTGCTACACACAAAAAAAGCTGAAATGTTGGACTTTTTCCCCTTAGTTATTTCTAGGAAAGCTGTTACATATTTAAAATTTAGGCATATTTTACTTATTTGAGTAAGACAAAATAAAATTTATCTAAACACTTTGGATCTGTCAAATTTCGTTTTCCTGTTGTGGGAACGTTAAATTGTATTACAGTTAAAGTGGATATAGAAGTGATTTGAATAAACTTTCACATCATTTTATACCAAAGTGGATATAACCTATCACTTTCCTGTCTTTAATCAGGGTATGGCTTGTCATGATGATACTGTTCCCTGGAGCATATTTTGAATGATACAGTTTATATTTGCATAGTTGCCTCGGTAATTGGTGATATTTACTGATGAAGGTTTGCTGTGCATTTCGCTTATAATCAAAAATTGCATTTGTTAGTGTCAGATTTTAAAGTGTCAGATACTAAAATAGGGAGATAATTTTAACCTTATTAGCTAAATGATGTCTTGAGCAAATGTATTAATTCATGTACTTAGAACAAAAGTATTGAGGAAGAAACAAACTTCTCTTTTTTAAAACAAAATTACTTGTTAGAGTAACATTTTTTAAATGAGATAAAATTGTTTCAATACTTAAACATAAGGAAATTTTGATCTAGGTATGGTACATACCTTTTTGGTGCTAGTGAGAACAAAGTAGTGGTAAAAATACTTTGTGAATGTGTGCATATATGTTTTTTGAAAACTGAAGAAGCAATCTGACATCTGGATAGTTTTCATGGGCTAGTTGTAGGAAATTTATGTAAGATAAATATCAGTACGCCGAAAGTATGATGCATTTTTGCATATCTAGTTTCTGTTCACTATGATCAGAATTATAGGTAATACTGTAAAATACACTCAGGTGCTGGTTATTAAGGCTATTTGGATTCTTTTTAATATTGAAAAGGTCACACAGATTGTGATTATTGCGTAGTGTCCAAGAACTAAGGTTTGCCATCTGTTACTCAAATATAGGAAAAAGTTAAGATAATTTAGTGGTATGAGTGGTTTTGACATTTCTGTTTTTTGGAATCATCTATTAATTATAGTCTTTAAAAACTAATATTGTATTTTAAGCTTTTGCAAAAATAAAACTTAGAGGTTATGCCAGTGTTTATATTTTTCTTCTAAAATGCAAAGATATTTGTTGAGAACTAAAGCTTAGGTAATGGAAGTCTGGCTTTTAGTCATTTCATTTTATAAGATTATTTGGACATTTAAGTGGAAACACCATGTTTTAACTTCAGATATTAAGTTATATGAGATTTTGGTATTTTTAAGCTGTAATTTTCCTAACAGTTGATATATAGGAATTCATTATTACAGAACTTCATCAGGGAACTAATTTAATATGTATTCCTTAAATATCTGCTTTAAATATTTTTCAGGTCCTCTGCTTTCTTGTACAACTCAATTCTTGTAAACTGTTTCTGCTAGTAAATGAGTTTCCCCATTTAAAATTTTGCTTTTTCATTTTAAGGTATTATATATAAGTTGTTTCTGTAACATAATTCTTTTTCACCCCCCAAGAACTGGGTGTTGCCAGGTTGCATAGATCTTTAAAATTGCATATTAGGCTTAATAGGGTCTGATTAGTTTTAATCTAATTTGTTTTATTTATTATATTAATGTTTTTATTGAGAAGTTTGTTATGCCAAATGATTAATATGATCAGGCATAATATTTCAGTGTAGATAGGATTTTGAATTTATGTTCTCACATCTAACTTCGTGTTTAGGGCCTCTATTTTTTGTGGAAGAAACATCTTGCCAATTTAAAATTCATGTCTGATGAAAGTAGATTGTTTGACAAGCATCACTTTATAGAATTTGTTCAGGTCTGAGCTGTAGGTCATGAAAAGAATGGTGCCCTTTTGGATAAACAGATAATATATGTACATAAATTCTCTTTCTTACATTAAGTGAGGCAGCACATAGGTAGGTGAGATGTTTATCCAAATACTCGAAGTCTTTACCTGTTTTGTTTGCCTAATAGTATTTAAAGGGTGTGAGGTGTTAAGAGCTCCTTTCCCTTGTTTTCATTTCTGTCCCTCCCATCTAACTGTTGGTATTTTTGTTTTTCTATATGTTGAACTTTTATGTTTTTAAAAAGTTTGTTAGTTGACAGAGTTCACTCCTTAGTTTTATCTTTCATGTTTCAGCTTAATAATTTTCGAAGATTTTTAGTATGTTCTTCTTTGTATATGAAGATTCCACAACTAATTGTGATTGGTAATTGTGCTTTTTTTCCCTAATTGTAATAATTGGATTTATACTAAAGTGATATCTGCTTAAGGAACAAGCATTTATGAGTAGCTCACTAAAATTAAAAGTACTACCTTTTCAAACCAAGCAATGTAGACTTGCTCTCAAAGTTTTTAGTATATTTAAAAACTGCATGTTATTAAAATTTAAAATACGAATTTTGACTAGTATTTTAGTATATGTAATTTCAGAGATTTTTTGATAATCCGCTTATTCAAGTGATTATAAAGTTGATACAATGATAAAGCTGTCCTCAGTGGGAATATGAATCGTATTTTTCAGTATTAGAACAAGGCAATTATCATAAAATCAGTAATACGATTCTTACTAATGTAGTAATGAATGCCAGTATGTGTGCCTTCATATTTTAAAGTAGACCTGTATTTCTAGTTTATGTTATTCTTTTTTTTTTTTCCTAGTTTATATTATTCTTATCCTGGATTAAAATACGGCAGTTAGGCAAAACTATTCTTGCCAATTGAAAAAAAAAAAAAAAAAGCAAGTCATTTCTAAATGATTTCCTGGCTTAGATATACAATAAAGAGACTTGGTTTTACTATATTAAAGCCAAATATAAAATGAAGCAGTCTAGCACACACTTGTTTGGCGCTTTCTTCCATTAAAATGGTTCATATAAGCAGTGCTTTCATTGAAAGGTAAATTTGATTGTTAGAAGTAAATTTAAAAATTTTACAGTTTTAGCTTAATTAGTAAGAAAATGAAAATCCACTTGCTGGAGACACATTTTGTATTAGAACTTTTTTTTTCTTCGTACCTTGTGTGTAGTAGTTTTTGAATATTAGGAAATTTGTGCACGGCTGCATTTATAAGATCAGTAGTGTTGGAAATCTTGGAATCTGTTGTGTTTTTTTTCTTTTTTTTTGAATGCAGGTTACTAATATTGAGTGAATTTGCACTAAATATTACTAGGTCTTTGTTCTCCAACTATTGATCCATCCTTTATCATCTTCTATGTCTTACCTGTTGGAATGTCTTTCTTTCTGTAAAAGTTAATGGCCTTGGGCGCCTGGGTGGCTCACTGGGTTATAAAGCCTCTGCCTTCGGCTCAGGTCATGATCCCAAGGTCCTGGGATCGAGCTCCACATCGGTCTCTCTGCTCAGCAGGGGGTCTGCTTCCCCCCCCCCCCCCCCCGCCTGCCTCTCTGCCTACTTGTGATCTCTCTCTCTCTGTGTCAGATAAATAAATAAAATCTTTAAAAAAAAAAAAAGTTAATGGCCTTACAGAGCAACCCAAACCTAGTGTTTTAGATAGTTATCTCTGGTAAAATAAATGATAAAAAGCATGGCTTTTATAGTGAAATGAACTACAGAAGTACCATAAACCTATCACTGAATATAAAGATTAGAGCATAAAAAATACGCTCTTATATACTTTACAGTAATGCTGGATCAATGTTATAATTTTAACCTTCCTAATTTTTCACATACTTTATTATGATTTTGCTGCAGAAAATTAGGTTAGCATTTGGCTTAGTTCAGGTATGTAATGCTCACAAGTCTATATAATGCATGTTGAACTGACGATCTTTCTGAAAGTTGTTCTGTAAGTTACAACTATATTTTATTTGATTTGTCATTGGTAGTCAGTCTTGGATGTTTGTTAGTGGGAACAGAACCATTGGGGGTTGGGGTGTGCGTGTGTGTATTTTAACAGCAGCAGAGTTCTGAAACAGGAAATCAGCCTTATCGTATTCATCCAGAGACCTAGGAAGAAGGTAATTGTTTCTTATGCTCGTTAAAACCAGTTAGTTGGGCAACTTAAATTTTTAGAGATTCACAGATGTAGGTTTGAACAGTTGTAGATATATTATTTCATAACAGTTCTGAAGAAAAATTGATTAAATTTGTTCAGGGGAATAATCCCTCAGGTATTACACAAAACAATTGTACTTTGGATTTTAGAGTATTGCTAGCATTATCAGTGACTTGATAAGATATTTTTCTGTGGTTCTGATTTGCTTACATTTAAATAAAGTTCAGAAGGCCTTGATTGTTCCTTTAAAAAGTATTTGTTTAAAACCGTAATCTTCAATTTAAACAATAGAAAAAGTTAATTCTGTGTCAGGTGTTTGTCACTGGAAATTCCTTCCCTTTTTGTTAATGTACATATGCTCATAACTACATACTTAGGTATTTGTTCACAGCTTAATTTTTATCTGTCAGTGGGTACTTGTCATTTTTAAAGCTATATAGGTAAAATTTCATCGAGCTAAATATCAGGCATTGCTTACTGTACTGTGTTAGGGTTATTTCCATTTTTTCCCCTTTATAAACAGCACTATTGTGAATATCTTTGTACAGTTTACATTGTTTTCTTAGAGTATATTGTTAGAGTGGGGTTTCTGGAATAAAAGGTAAAACAGTTTCATAGTTCTTTGTTACAGATTGCAGATTTCTTGCCAAATGAACCAATTTATGGTATTGCTAGTAAGTAGAATTACTAGCAATTCTTGATGTTACCTTTGAAGAATGTGATATTTTCCTTTAGAAAGTAAGACCTAAGGGCCCCTGGCTGGCTCAGTTAGTAGAGCATGGGACCCTTAAACTCAGGGTTGTGAGTTCAAGCCCTGCGCTGGGCATGCGGAGCCTACTTAAACAAAAACAACAACAACGAAAAGAAGAACTCTAGAAAGTGAGATCTAACTTCATTTCAAAGCAAAAATATGTGTAAACCTTTCAGTCAAGGCAAGTTGGTATAATGTAACAATTTTAGAGAAAGTTGTGAGGTCCTAATTGTTTGGAGGAGTAGAGAGCTCCAGTAGAGCTCATAAATTACTTGGCAGTCAGTTTTCCTTTCTGGTTTGGCACTGTGGGCAGTTAATTTAGAAGTGTTAAAAGGAACCTAAAATTTATGCTAAAATGAATTTAAGTGAATATACTGGAATTCTTTTCTTTTATAATTTGTTTGTAAAAACATCATAGTGAGTTGCCTTGTAATGAGACATTTAAACTAAAATTAAATAACAGGATATTTCTAGTCCATGCAACCGCAAATCATAACAACTTCTTATTACAATTATAATAGCCCTTTGCAGTTTATAGTTTTAAAGATATTTCCAGATACCTCATTTGATTCTTGAAACAACCAATAAAGAAATTGCAGCAGGTGTTAAGATCATTATTTTGCAGAAAAAAAGAAACAAATATATTTGAGGCCCAGAGATTTAGTAACTTACCTGCAGTCTTAGGCTTTCAAGTTGCAAAGCTGAGAATGGAACTTTGGTCTTCTATTTATTAAATGACATTATGCACAATGAATCATGGAACACTACATCAAAAACTAATGATTTACTGTATGGTGACTAACATAATAAAAATAGATAAATAAATAAACAAACAGACAAACAACGTTATGCATTAAGTATTTTAGTACAGGTCCTGGCACCTAGGAAATACTTAAACGTTCCTGTGTCCTGTGCTGTTTCTGACCACTATACTTTGTTCTTATAAATCCCCATTTTTCGAAGCAATATTTTTAATATCTCTGTAGTTTTCTGTATTTTTTTTGAGAAATATTTTTAATATTTCTGTAGTTCAAGCTTTGGTACTTATGCACCCTTTTCGCTTTAGAAAATAAGATTTTAGGCTGCATTAATTCGCTCTGTATAAGAATGATTATATGCTTTATATATTAGGACAAATTGTTCTCAAATAATGAGCAATTAGCACTTTATCAACTGGAAAAATCGGGAACTCCTTTTTCTGCTTTCCTACCAATATGAATCTTCAATTTATAAACCAGATATAAACATTTTACACATTTAGTAGAGAAAAATAAAACCTGGTCAGAAATATAAAATCTTGCATTGAATGAGACTCCCATGTAAGTCTATGAGTGGCAGTTATTTAAAGCGTAATTTGGTTAGTGAATTTGATAATATGAATATAACTGTGACATAGATGGAAACTCTGTTAATTTTAAACTTGTTAAAAATTTGTTGGAAAAAAAATGTAGACCTGATGTAGCTTATGAATCAGTGGCTGAATTTTTTTTCCCCTCACCTGATCCTTAAGCATCTGTTCGTTGATGGCACTGACAGAAAGCTGGGGAAAAGCTCCAGAAATTCCTGGAAAATAGAATTAAATGGTGCAGTCCTGGTATTTGCTAACTAGCTTTCGATTCTTCTTGTCTTCTCTCGTTGGTCTGACTTTATTCCTTCATTCCTGCTGCTGATTCAGCCTAATGTCCGTTCCTCTCATGAGCTAGGCAGCTTCAGGTTTGCTTTTGATGCTTTTTGATCATTACCTCTGTAATCCATATGTCACTTTCTATTTGCCATCCGCGTTCCATGTATGTTACTGCTTCATATTGTTAACTTCCAGCTAACTAGAATTTTTAAAATAGCTTATTTGTGATCTGTGGAAATAATTTTTCTTAAAATAATTGTGGCAGGAAAAAGATGTTACTGGTTTCAATACTAGTACTGTATACTGGATAATACTCTATACTGGTATAATTTCAAGTGTAGAAATTTATCACATTATATGTTAAAGAACTGGAATTTAAATAAAAGCTTGAATAAAAATTAAACAGAAAAGAAAATGTTACCTTTTACCAGTCCCATTTTACACAGGGAGCTGAAGATAGGTAACTTGCAAAAGATTACTTAGTAAGGGAAGCTAGAGTTCAAATCCAGGCAGCTTGGCTCTTGGAGCATATTTTCTTAACAATGTTGCCACATTGCCTGCCAGTAGATCACTAGATGGCAAAAATATTTGGCTTCCTTCAGTGACCTAGTTAGTATAATACTTTATACACAGCATTTGTAAGTCATTAGATGAGAATTTCATTCCAAACCCTCTACTTGTTATTCAAAAGTATATCCAGTAAGTGCAGGTTAACGCTATTCTGTATTAGAAATCATATATATAGTTTTCTCAGTTATTTTTATTTGGTTTAAATACTTCAAAAAAAGTATGTCAAGAGATTTTAACATTGGGAAGCAAAAAAGTCATATTAGAAAGACATGCATTGGTATAATTCTTGGCATAAGAAATATGTCTTATAATTCATTACTCAGTTTTGGAAATGCCAGTGATTTTTGTATTGTCTTTTAAAAGTTTTCATTTTTAACGTTTGATTAGTAAATTCAGTTTCATTTGAACCTGCTTCCTTTGAAATTTTTATATTTTTGTTACTGATTTGGAAGTATAAGGAAATCTTAATCTTTTATGAGGCAGCATGGTATAGGAAGCTGGGCTGTGGGTTAGGTACCTAACCGGTTTGAATCATAACTCAGTACTTACTGGCTGTGGAACTTAATGCAAACTTAATGCAAATTAGCCAGTCTTTTTGACCCTCAATTTTGTCATTCGTGAAATGGGAATATTACTGTGTAGGGTCGTTAGGATTAAATGGGAATGTATTTCCTGTACTGTGACACATGTTCTCTGCATCTTTATAACTTACGATGGATGCTGAAGTCTTGGGTAAAATCTCAAACTATGAATAAGGAAGGTGAGAATCTGTGGAAAATGAAACCTTCAAAAGACTGAATGCCTAGATTCTATGTAAAGGAAGGGTTGGATTGTTGCTCTGTAAGAGACCCCCATGCTGATTCTGGCCTTTGACTCCTTATGTGTCTGGTTAAATTGAACTCCCTGTCACAGCATCCTTAAGACTAAAGTCCAGTCTTCTGTCCTGCTTTCTCCATTCAGCTCTGTGTGTGAGCCACACTGGCCTGCTTGCTGCTTCCCAGTGTTTTCTGGATTTCCATGTCCCTGTTCTGTCCTCTGCCTGGAGTGTTCTCATTGCTCGTTTGCTCTTCTGTCTACTGATGTCTGACCGACTTCTTAACGGATTTTCTAACATATCACCTACTTTGTGAAGCTTTATCTGTGCCCCTGCAGAATTAATCCCTCTCTCTTTATCTCTTAAAATATCTCGGTCTTATATTCAGTAGAGCCTGTGGCACCGTTGCATGTCCGTGTGTCTGTCTTCCCTGATAGAGTAGGGACTCTTCCAGTGCAGTAGTCTGCTTACTTAGCCTCTGCTCTTGCTGCCCCTTGCACAGAATGTTCACTGTGTGTTTGAATAATTAAGTGAATGAAAGGGGGCCAATTGAGTTTATAATGAGTATATAACATCCCTATTTATGTATAATTAGAGACAAATGGTTTCGTTTAAGTAAGTTAACGAAGTCCTTTGCAACCTTATCTATTTCATTAGTTAGTATTCATAGCGCAAGGATACATTGGAGTTTAGTACCGGTTAAAATGACTGCATTTCAAGGGACTTTGTACTATTGTGCTTTTCTGTAAGGCTAAAAATCTTACTAGCGTCTTTACTGAAATTAAGCATTCAGTTGGAAAGTTTGTTAGGAGCAGTAATTATTATTACTTCAAATAAGAAATATTTTTCTGTTGCATTGCTCAGAAAAATTCAATTTATATTTTTGACTGACATCTATTTATAATTTTTTAGGGAGGAATTCTGGATTGGTGGCAGCTGCCACTGCTTTGGGTCCCTACTGCTACCTCGTTTGTTTTCTGAGTATTATTTTCTATATGTTGGTGCTCCCAAGACAGGGTTAGAAAGTAAAGATTATTCACTTTCAGGAATTGTTACTGCTACAGGCTTGATTTGAGCCTCCAGTCTTTTTTTTTTTCTGTCATGAATGGACATAATACCTAAAACATTTTGATAATTGAACATAGTTCTTTGAATTGAGCTATGTTTTTAGGTGGAACTACTTTCTTATGTGAGAATAATAGGTGACAGCTATTATTTGTAATGTTAAAAGTGATAATCCTAATAGTTTTGGAGCCTCCATAGTAAAAGAAGCCTTTGAGGTTGGGGGTGAATTTATATATTCTTAAAGTGACAAAAATTACCGCATAGTAAATGCTACTTAAGTCTTTTTTCATTATATATATATGTGTGTGTATATATGTGTATATACATATATACATTTTGATAGAAATTCAGCATTTTTTTAAACTACATACAGAGCTGAATTTAAGTCATGCAGGACAAGACAATATTTTGTCATGACACTTAGTAAATAGACTTGGAGATAATTATAAAACAAACAATTAAATCTGTTATAGAAATAGTGCAGGTGCATTATATCAACAACAGAAAATATAAAACAAAAATGAGAAAAATACATATTCCCACCAACTGGAGATGATTACTTTTAGTACCTTAGTTTGTTATCTTTTTGTCTACATGTGTCTATATGGGTATATATGCATTCTTACTCCAAAATGGCATAATGCTGTGTATTCTCTCTTGAACCCTTTTTTTTAAGTCAGTAATGTCTGCTTTTCCATTTCAGTAAACTCTCATCTCACGTAATACCCAGATCATTTTCAAATTTCTCTGGTTGGCTCAAAAATGTTCTTTATGGCTGGTTTGTCTAGAACAATATCCAGAATAGCATCATACCTATGAAACTGTCTCATATAACCCTTAAGTCTTTTTAAATCAAGGATAGCTACCCATCCCTCCCCTCCTTGCCTTTTAAAAACGGAGACGGGGTCATGTGCTTCAGACCTTTTGAATTTGTCCAATTTATTCTCTCATGTCATTTAGCTTGTTTTTCTATCTCTTGTATTTACTGTAAATTAAAATTTATATCTAAATACTTGGTGGATTCTCAGGTTGAAGATACCTTGGCTATCATAGATGATGCTATGGCCTTCATATTGTATCACATCGAAGGTTATAGGATCTCTGCTTAACTTCCTTGGTGATGCTTAGATTGACCACTGAAATTGGGTGGTGGCAGTCTTTTCTGCCCGCCGTTGAATTACACTGGTCTCCTTACATCAGAAAGTATTTTGTGTGGTGTTACTTTGGCTCTCTAAGAAAGTTCAGTTCTTCATTATCCACTCACCTCTTGGTTTAGAACCAGTTGTTGATCCTTGCCTAAATCAATACATTTATTAGGGTTTGCAAAATATGATTTAAAGTTCTGTTCTTTTGTGTTTATTAACACAATGTGTTTTTCCGTAAAGTAGATCTTTACTGTATGAAATGGGGCTATTTGGTTGCCCTGAAATACAGAACCTACAGGAAAAGTAGCATAAATACTTAATCTTCCCCTTTACCTACTTCCAAAGTAAAGAAAGAACTATTTTAATAGCCACTTCAAAAGGCGATAAATGAAAACCATTTTGTTGTTCTTTTTTCTTTTGAGTGTCTTTGTATAGAATCAAGGGTTTGTTTTGTTTTTTTTAAAGATTTTATTTATTTATTTGGCAGAGGAGAGAGATCACAAGTAGGCAAAGAGGCAGGCGGAGAGAGAGAGGGGGAAGCAGGCTCCCTGCTGAGCAGAGAGCTCATATGTGGGGCTCCATCCCAGGACCCTGAGATCATGAACTGAGCCGAAGGCAGAGGCTTAACCCACTGAGCCACCAGGCGCCCCTAGACTCAAGGGTTTTAATTTTATTTAGGGCGTTTTAACTTACTACCATTTAAATTCGTTTCCTTGATACTCAGATTGTTAGAGCTTTAGGCCCTGGGATGTCCTTCATTTTAGTGCCTGCATCTGTCTGATAGAGACCATTAATCTCTGAGTACCTTCCTTGTCTCCTAGCACAGAAAGATATCCCAGACTCATCTTGTACCTTTCTGCCCCAGACTTGGCATCAACTGTTGTTCCAAGGAGTTTAGTACCTTTGAATATATTATGTATTAGAAATGAAATCTGGGTCCATCCAGGGATTATTTACTGCTAAGATTGATATGCTTTTTTTTAATACCCTTTTATTTTATTTTTTTTAAGATTTTATTTATTTGACAGAGAGAGAGAGAAAGATCACAAGTAGGCAGAGAGGCAGGCAGAGAGAAGGGGAAGCAGGCTTCCCGCTGAGTAGAGAGCCCGATGCGGGGGCTCGATCCCAGGACCCTGAGATCATGACCCGAGCCGAAGGCAGAGGCTTTAACCCACTGAGCCACCCAGGTGCCCCAAGATTGATATGCTTTTAGGCCATTTCAGTGAAAAGACCTAGAGAACATAGATTTTTATAAACGCAAGTTCATACTGATATTTCTAATTAATGATTTTACTTGATTTCTTGATTTTATACCTGTAATCATGAATCTTAAAATCATTAGTAAAATTTCATTATTTTTTTCTACAATATAAAGAAAAAAGCTTGAGGATATCAGTACTGATAGTAGTAAAAACAAACTCAGAAGGAGTTTAAAGTTTCTTTGTAATTCTTTTTTCTTTTTTTTTTTTAAAGATTTTATTTATTTGAAAGAGAGAGTGAGAGTGAGAGAAAGTATGAGCAGGGGGAGGGGAAAAGGAGACTCCTCTGCTAAGCAAGGAGCCTGGTGTAGGGCTCAGTTCTGGGACCCTGAGACCATGACCTGAGCTGAAGGTAGATGTGTAACCAACTGAGCCACCCAGGCGCCCCTCTTTTTAGTTCTTTTTGTTCTTACAGTGCTTCCTACCAGGAAGTACAGTAAACTTGCAATATCCAAATAACCCCTATGAAATAAACTCTATCTCTTGGTTATCAATTTGATATTTAATTGCGTTTGTTTGTTGCTGTTTTTAGTGTATGTTTTTCCCCTTCACCACCCCTTCTCTGTAAAGCAAACATTTTTATTAGTTTCTCAGTTGTCATTTGTGTGTGTGTGCGAATGTACGTGTGTGTTGAGAGGTTCAAATTCAAGCAAACATGTGTAAATGTTATTTATTTTATCCGAAAGAAAATATTTTTTATACAAAAGGTAGCATACTGTATATGCTATTGTGTGTGGTCTTTTTTCTTTTAATGAAAGGTTTATTTTATTTTTTAAATTTTATTTATTTGAGAGAGAGAGAGATGGAGTCTGAGATAGTGAAAGAGCATGAGGAGAGGCAGAGGGAGAGGGACAATCAGAGTTCTGGTTGAGCAGGGTGCCCGATACAGGGCTCTACCCCAGGACTCTGGGATCATGACCTGAACCAAAGGCAGATGCTTAACCGACTGAGCCACCCAAGCAGCCCTGTGGTGTTGTTTTTTTTTTTTCCTTAAAATAATTTTAGGTCCGTCCAGTCGGTGTGTGGTAAAGCTATGGATAAAACCTTTTAAAAAAATAATACTAAAATAAAAGCTTTTAGTAACTTGATAATTATTTTTGGATTGAAAATAATACCGAAATTAATTCAGTAACGTGAAAGCAGCAGAAAGTGAAGAAAAAAGATCTAGAAAAAGGCACTGGATTTGGTGAATTTTGGATTGTACTTGAAGATCGAATGGGGTTCAGGAGTAGGCAGGCAGAGAACTTCAGGGATGGTGTTGAAGGGAGGCCTGGGGCAGAGTAGCTTGGCTGTTTTGAAAGGTCCATATCAGAAAAATCATGAGATTAGAGAGAGGAATAATGGCACTCAGGAAGAAATGAGATCTGCCACAATCAACAAATGCATAGAAATGTAGATTGGTTGGTGTTTTTTGTTTTTTGTTTCTTTTAGTTTGATACATATTCTTCTGGAGCACAGAAGTTTGTTTTTATGCCAACTACAGTGTGTAACATAAGTGAATAGAATGCCATGCTAAATGTTGACCACCTTGATGGTAAATGAGAAGTATTTTCTACCTTAGTTCAGTATTACCAGGTCACAAATACCGAGGACTTGGAAGAGATCACTGTGGTTGTCTCAACCTTAATCGTGTGGAATAGGAATTTGAAGCCTGAAAAGGTTAAGTCCTGTCTAGATTTTACAACTGGATGGAGGCATAGCCAGGTCTTAAGTCTGGCTTCCTGATTCTTAATTGTATCTACTTTTCTCTATGCTGTGGTGCCTTTTATAACAATGAAAAATGAGAAGTTGTGTAGCTATTTTTGTTTTTATTTTGATACTTGGTTTTTGTCCCAAGGTAACTTCAGTTCTGATTTATAAAGTCTCTAGTTTTTGTTTTTCATGTATGTGGGCCTAAATACTGTAAACGTGGAAGTTACTTTTTTCCTTAATTTTTATGTACTTACTTTTAATGTACTAGGTAGAGAGACTTGAAAATTATTTTGCCGTATAATTATTTTGAGGATTTTTTGGAATTAATGTATTTAACTGTGTTTCTTAATTACACATGATGATTTATAAATAAGTACACTTGACAACCTTTTACTAGCATAGGTATAGTAATTTTTATAATCACCTAATGTTTTACAACATGTACATGTAGTTTGCATTGTTGTATATTTCAGATGTTTCCTTAACTTAAATACTCAGATATTTATCCCAACATTATTGCTATGGGGTTTCCTGCAGAAAGACTTGAAGGAGTATACAGGAACAATATTGATGATGTAGTAAGGTAAGAACTGTTAATTTTCTGTTTCAAATATTGATGTATTCATGCTCTATTTTCATTTAGAGAAGATTTCTAAGTTTTAGAAAATGATGTGCTTTGTGATGTAAACTCTTTTTATTATGTTGGTGCTCTATAATTGCTTTTCGTTTGTTTAATGGACCTCAGTGGGATACAACTCATTTGATAAGAACTAAGCTTTGACATGATTAGGTGTATGTGATAGGATTTCCTGGACTCCTTTTAATGCTTCTTACCAAATTAAGTCCTGGATTCAGTTACACTATGGTTTTTGTCTTTTATTTCACAATTGGGGATTAGATTTAAATCCTCAAGTGTATTCATTCACTTAAATTTATTCATTCTAAGGTAGAGGTAACTGATACCATGTATTTTTTACATAGAACAGTTTATAATGGAGCATAAGTATACTAAACATTTGAAGAAGTATTTAGTACAGAGGATCTGGACAGGAATTGCTGGGCAAAACAAGGCCTGACTTTGTCTCTTTTATAAATTTGCATATTTTCTAAGTGTAATTATCCAGCTTGACACTGTATTTCTCAAGGCTGATTTAAATAATTTTAATACATGTATAACCTAAGAGTACATGATATATTTTATTAGAGAAGGAATTTGTGTCTGTCGTATAGTCTTAATATATTTTCTCATTTCAAAGCAAAAATATATATGTATGAAAAATTTACTGTAAACGTCAGTAGAAAATTTAATGGCTTTTATAGTTTAAAATTTTGGATTATTTCCTTTATCTTCTTACAGAAATCTCTTTTTTGGAGACTTTCAATTTAAATATTTGATGAGAATTAATGTTATCATGAATGGGAGAGCACTTTGTAAAGCATTATGCAGATGTAGAATCCTTTTATAATGTCTGAGTATATGATCCTATCTGTGTGCTTATTATGAGCTAGCCATAAGTGGTTTTTCTAAGTGGTTAATTTTTAACAATTTGCTTTGAACCGATGTATATATTTACATTTTGCAGGATTGAGTTGTGTCCAGTAGGACTGTTGTTGTGTTTATATTGTTCAGAATTATTAAATCATTATCACTATCTACAAAAAGTACAGAAAAACTGGACTACTTTTTTGTAGTTTCTATTACAGTTAGAGGTACATGGGGCTGTCAGAAGTGCTATTTCAGAACTTGAAAATAGGGAAATAAATGTGTCTTCTCATGGTTGGACAGGACACAGTTGGAAGGATGCGTAACATCTCAGATCCACGAGAGTAACAGCCTGATACGGCTTAGTGATAAAACACATCTACAGAAAACACAGTGGGTGATGGAAAACAGAAAGACGAGTGTAAAGTTTGCATCAAGAGAGATGGAGAATCTGGAAAATGAGCAGTGCAGTCACCAGACATGTATTCTCTCCTGTAGTGCAGGAGTGTTTATCAAGCCCCCTTAGGACCTAGATGAAATACCTTGCAGGTTGATCTGTTTTATATTACTACTATATAATTCTGTATTCAACCAAGTATTAATTCAACCATCAGATTAGTACCATGTGGAAAAAGAGTATGACTACTCTGGATAGAGGACAGGTTTTTGGGTCACTGTAAGGGCCTCCTCGTGGTAAATTTACCTGGGTGCTAGTAATGCATTTTTTGTTCTCTTTGCTCTCTTCTGACTGTGAATAGTCACTGAAGCTGATTGATCATCTTTTTTTAAAAATTTTATTTATTTATTTGACAGCGAGAGAGAGATCACAAGTAGGCAGAGAGGCAGGCAGAGAAACAGGGGGAAGCAGGCTCCCTGCCGAGCAGAGAGCCCTATATGGATGGGGCTCCATCCCAGGACTCTGAGATCATGACCTGAGCCAAAGGCAGAGGCTTAACCCACTGAGCCACTCAGGCGCCCCTGATTGATCATCTTTAAGTTACTGATAAAGTTCGGTTTCTGGATCAACATATTTCATTTTCAGACCTTAGACTTGGTGAAAACCAAGAAAATACTGTGCCGGTAGTGCTTTGATCTTTCATCTTCTGACTTTGCAACTACCACCTTTATGTCACTGAATTAAGATTCACAAATTTAATTTGTAATCAGTAACCAAAGTTGAAGTTTATTCTGTCTGCTTTAATGTATCTATTTTATCTAGCTTTTGTCTTTTTCAAATCTGTTATTCCTTAAAAATGTTTATGTGTATGGTTTGTTATTTAGCCAATGGTTGCTTTAGCCGACTGATCTTGTCACCCCTATGGCAATGGGGTAGCCTGTAAATAATGAAGAATTATCAGCTGAGTAGAATAGCTATGCCGTGCCTGGTTGTCTTGCCCTCCCCCATTTTGCGACTGGGGAGACATATGGCTATTGAGGCTTTCGTTGGTTTCAGTTGCTCACTCCACTCCACTTTTATGAGAAAAATGATGAACAGTGACCAGGAAGGTAGCTGTAGCTTTTTCCCTATGAAGTAAAATAACTTCCAAGTAATTTGCCTGTGAGGATTAACTTCTTCAAGGCTTTCTCTAGTACCTAAATGATTGATTTCCTTTATTGGTTCCCACAATATTGGAGACAGTAGTAATAATCAGTAGTGATTGCTTTTTGGGTCAAAGATGATAAAGTAGTAATGAAAAGTGTGTCTTTATCTTTTTACAAGTTTTCTCTTAAACGTATTTCCATTCATATTTTCCTTTGCCCTATCTATTTAAATATTTTCTTCTCTAAATTCATGTTTTTTTTCTATGATTTTCCCCCAAACAAATACTGTGCCAGGTTCAGATTTTGTTGGTGTCGTCCATCTTTCCTCTGAGTAAAAGAAACTGAAGTTGCAAATGGCTTTATGGTTACATTATGCAGTATTTAACTGTTTTGGGATATGGATTGTTATGGCAACGTGACATTTTATACTTGAGGTACTCAAGTGACAAATATTTAACTTCTCCTTTTGAGGTTACCTCCTAGGATTAGGAATTAATGTAAAAAAATAAAAAGTGGGGGAGAAGTGAACCAAGTTGGAATTTTTTATTATCATAACTGCGAATGTTTGGCTTAATGATCAGAATTGACAGGGGAGGACAAGGACATCTCAACAAGGGAAGTTGAAGGAGCTAACTCTTCCCAGATTGTTTTTTCTTCTTTTCCTCTTATTCCCACCTTCTCTTCCCCTCCTTTACTGTCATTAAGCTCTTGCTCTGACCAGCTGGTAATTAGAAACAATGTTTTATTCAGATAATTGATTATTCTTGGATATGTGTGATAATCTTATCCCCCCAGGCTAATATTGAAGTTACCCTAATTTATATGTTATCTGGTATGAATCTAAGCAGTCTTTAACAAAATGATGCATTATGTGTTTAACTGACATAGCTTAACTGTTGCGTACTTAATAAATCAGACAAATGTAGGTTTAATAGAGGTGAACTGGCTTTCTTACTGCAGAACTTTTAATACACTACTATGCCTTGCAAATCTCCCAGGAGTGAAATTTGAACATGCTGCTTTCCTTTTCCTTTTTTTTCCTTTCTCTTCCCCTCCATTCTCCCTTCTCTCTTTTCTTTTGTACTGTGTTAAAATAACATCTTTCTAAACAGTGTTTCTTGGAGCACAATTTGGGAAATGTTGAAAATGAAAAAAGATGCATATAACAATATTTCCCCCTAGTCTGAAATCAGTAGGAAGTAATTTACTTCCCCTTTTATTGGAAAGATTTTAGATGCAGGTAGATTCCCTTATTTGTTGTAAGGAAATGCTTAGAGCTAAGTGTTCTGATATATAGTGATAAAAAAAAAAAAAGACTTTATCAATTGTCTTCTATACTATCAGCTTTTTTATTCATATATGTGTGTGTGTATGTATATATATATATCCTCCAACTTTCCTGTTTTATACGTTTTCTTCCCAAAGAAATTTCAAATAATATTCTCTTAATTATATGTCAGTCTCTCAGTCAACCTTATTTATGGTTGATATTCGATAAAAAAGGAAGTGTTTGTCTTCCCAACATTATCATTATTGGCTATTCAGTTCAAAGAATTAAAAAGAGTATACAGAGGAAAGTTTCACAGTAATTTAGAGGAAAGAGTATCAATTCCATTCTCCCTTTTCAACAACTTTTGACTTCTTCGTTCATATTGCCTTTCTTTTTCCTGCTTCCTTTTTTCTCTTTATTGAGGTGAAAATTATATAACATAAGATCGATCATTTTAAAGTGAACAATTCACTGACATTTAGTACCTTCCCAATATTTTGTAACCACCACCTCTCTCAAGACCCAAAACATTTTTATCACCCCAAAAGAAAACCTTATACCCATTGGCTGCCTCCCACTTCTTTTGTTAGTCTTATTTCCTTACAAATAGCAGAGCCTTGATTTGACAGTGCTTATAGTATCTGCACCAATCTAGCTTTTGGTATTTTAATAATAGGTAACATTTATTGTACATTTATTTTCATACATGTGTTGCTGTTGTATAAGCTGTTTACATGTGTCATTTTATTAAAAATCTCTACAGTTAACCTGTCCCCATTTCATATATGGTTTAAAAGAAGTTAACTTCCCCAAGCCACAGCTGGTAAGTAGTGAGCTGAGGGTCGAGTCCAGTCTGTCAGATTCCAAAGCTGATTTTCTTAGTAGCCATATCTATCAGAGAACGAAATGTTTTACCACATACATATGTACACCAGAAGTATATACCCTACATAGGCATATTCCAGAAAATTTATTTAGGATTTGAGTTTCTACATTGAAAAGAGCTATATAATGCCAAGCGCAATGAATGACGACAGGCCAATACCAAGCAGTTATTATGAAATTTCTTTAAGAACACCAGAAATAATGAGAATGTCTCAAAAGCTGGGATCATTTAGGAGGAATTAGGAATACATATGACATCTAACTTCTCAGAATCTAAGATTTAAAGATGAAAGATGGAGGAACAGCGCTTTACAAGTTCTGCGTTCAGCCTAGAGTTCTGTATCTAGCCAAACCATCAGTCAAGTGCAAAAGAAGGAAAGAAAGACCTTCAAGAGCAAGAAAAAAAATATGTATCCACCAGGCAACATTTCTTAGGAAATTCCTAGACCATGCGCCCTAACAAAATAGGAGAATAAACCATGAAGGAAAAGAAAGGGGCTTTAAAATTTACCTTTTTAAAAAAAAAATTTTTTTTTTTTAGAGAGGGGCAGGGAGAGGGGCAGAGGGGGATAGAGAGAATCTTAAGCAGGCTCCGTGCCCAACCCAGAGACTAATGCAGGGCTCGATCTAACAACATTGAGATCATGACCTGAGCTGAAATCAAGAGTCACATGCTTAACCAACTGAGCCACCCAGGTGCCCCTAAACTTACATTTTAACGACTTCTGAGTGTATACTTCAGTGGCCTTAGGTACATTCGCATTGTACAGCTGTCCTCACCATCCATAGCTAAACCTTTTTTTTTCTCCTACCACACTGAAATGTTGTACCCATTAAATAGGAGCTCCCCATTCTCCCAACTCTGAGCTCTTGGCAACCACTGTTCTACTTTCTGTGTCTGTGTATGTAACTATTCTGGGCACCTTATATAAGTGGAGTCATGCAATCTTTGCCTTTTTGTGACTGACTTAGCATAGCATGTGACTTCATTTAGCATAATGTCTTCAAGGTGCACTCATGTTGTGGCCTGTCTCAGCCACGTTTTCTTCCATTGTACGTGTATACCACATTCTGTTTATTCATCCGTGGATGGACACTTGAGTTGCTTCTGCCTTTTGACTGTTGTAAATAATACTGATATGAACATAGGTGTACCAGTATCTGTGCATGTTGCTGCTTTCAGTTCATTTGGTTGTACACACAGAAATGGAGTGGCTGGGTCAAATAGTGATTGTGTGTTTAATTTTTTGAGGAACTGCCATACTGTTTCTTGCAACAGCCACATCATTTTTCATTCTCAGCAGCAAGAATAAATGTTCCAATTTCTCCACATCCTCGTCAACACTTGTTATTTTCTGAGCTTTTTTTTTTTTTTTAATAGAGCCATCCGAATGAGTGTGAAGTGGTATCTCATTATGGTTTTTATTCCCGTCTTTATTTTAAACCACTGTAACTTGGAGAAATCACACATGTCAGCTACAGAAGCAGAAACCTGAGAGACTTCCTCCTCTCTATGAGCCTTGGTAACTGACCTCTCTTGCAAAGCCCCTTCCCCAAAAGCAAGAGGAAGAGGACAGAGCATAAAGAACCCTTATTTTAGCTGGAATCTTTCTAAGATTTTCCCATTCTTTTTACTTCTAGGTATGATAGCTGATAATTGCTTCATTTGCTGGGAACCAGAGCTCTAGGAAATCCATGTTAGCCACTTGGCCACTCTCATGTACCCTGGCCCAGTGTTTTAAAAAATAAAGAAATGTTAAAAGAGGGTTTTAGAAACAGAGGTATTTAAAATGTGCACACTGGACACATCAGTACTTTTAGCATACACACTTACAATGACTGCAGTTTATCTTGAGACAACTTCCAAAGTCTAAATTTGAGTCATTATGGTCTCCCTTCTTGGAAGACCTATTTAAGCATCTAGTAGATTCAGTCTTACATTTCTCACCACCTAGTAAGGAGGCCTTCCATCCCTCCCTTCTTCTGTTCCTCTTTTAAATTGGAGTCTAGATAGTATAGTTCAAGTTCCAGAGGAACCAGGAAAATGACCAGCAATTTTCAATCTCTGGGATTCCAATTTTGTGTGTGATCTTTTTGCCACGTGATCTTTTTCTTTTAAATTAAAGTATAGTTAACATACATGTTATATTAGTTTCAGGTTTATAACATAGTGATTGGACAACTCTATGCATTATGTTATGCTTATAAGTGTAACTAGCATCTGTCACCATAGAATACTATGACTATATTCCCTGTGCTGTACCTTTCATCACCATGACTTATTCATTCCATGACTAAAACCTGTATCTCCCACTCCCCGTCACCCATTTTGTCCATACCCGTACCCACTTCCTTTTGTATTTATGGGTCTATTTCTTCCTTTTGTCTGTGTATTAAATCGTTTTGTTTTTCAGATTCTACATATAAGTGAAATCTTATGGTATTTGTCTTTCTGTGACTGACTTACCTTGCTTAGCATAATACTCTTTATATCCATGTTGCAAATGGCAAAATTTCATTCCTTTTTAATGGCTGAGTTATATTCCATTGTTTGTGCATCAATCATCTCTTTATTCATCTATCAGTGGACACTTGGGCTGCTTCCATAATTTGAACGTTGTAAATAATGCTACAGTAAACATAGGGGTGCATGTATCATTTTGAATTAAGTTTCTGTTTTCTTTGGCTGGATATACTTAGTAGTGGAATTACTGGATCATAGGGCAATTCTACCTTTAATTTTTTGAGGAACCTCCATACTGTTTTCCATAGTGGCTGCTCCAATTCGCATTCCCACTAACAGTACATAAAGATTCCTTTTTCTCCACATCCTTACCAACACTTATTTGTTGTCTTTTGGATTCTAGACATTTTGGCAGTTGTAAGGTGGTAAAATGGTAACCTCAGTGTGGTTTTAATTTGCATTTCCATAATGATTAGTGATGTTGAACATCTTTTCATGGCCTTATTGACCATTTGTATATCTTCTTTGGAGAAATGTCTAACGGTTTGTGTTTTTGTTGTTGAGTTCTAGGAGTTCTTTATATATTCTGGATATTAATCCCTCATCAGATATGTGATTTGCAAATATTTTCTCCCATTCTTTGGGTTGCTTTTTTACTTTGTTGGTAGTATGCTTTGATGGACAAAAAGTTAAAAGTTTGCAGTCCAATTTAGCTATTTTTTGTTGACTGCCTTTGGTGACACATCCAAGAAATCATTGCTAAACTGGTATGAAGCTTTTCTCTTATGTTTCCTTTTAAGAGTTTTATAGTATTTGGTCTTTTTTGTTTAGATCTTTAATCCAATTTGAGTAATTTTTGTTTATGGTATAAGATAAGGGTCCAACTTAATGCTTTTACATGTGGATATCCACTTTTCCCAGCACCATTTGTTGAAAAAACCATCCTTTCCTCATTGAATGGTCTTGCCACACTGTCAAAGAATTATAAGACCATATATACAGGAGTTTATTTCTGGGTTCTCTATTCTAGTCCATTGGCATATATGTCTATCTTCATGTCAGTACCACACTTTGTATCTTTATGGTAAATTTTGAAATCAGGAATTGTGAGTCTTACAACTTTGTTCCTCTGTTTCAAGATTGTTTTGGCCATTGAGAGTTTTTGAGAGTCCATATGAATTGTAGGATGGAATTTTCTATTTCTGCAAAAAAAAAAAAAAAAGTTTTGGGGATTTTTGGTTTTTCTTTTCCCCCAAATGCTTTTATTTTATTTTTTCAGTGTTACAAGATTCATTGTTTATGTACCACACCCAGTGCTCCATGCAATACGTGCCCTCCTCAATACCCACCACCAGTCCAGTCCATGTTAAAATAAAAGTTGGGTATTCATCCTTTCTGATGGAGGCATAATATTCCATTGTATATATGGACCATATCTTCTGTATCCATTCATCTGTTGAAGGGCATCTTGGCTCTTTCCACAGTTTGGCGATTGTGGCCATTGCTGCTATGAACATTGGGGTCCATGTGGCCCTTCT
>CM052894.1:68943439-68991590 GCA_028534135.1 Potos flavus | reverse complement strand
TATTTGACCGTAGAGTTGTGGGTCCATATCTGGGCTCTCTAATCTGTTCCACTGGTCCATGTGTCTGTTTTTGTGCCAATACCATGCTGTCTTGGTGATCACCGCTTTGTAGTAGAGCTTGAAATCAGGCAATGTGATGCCCAATTTTGGGGATTTTTGAATGACATTAATCTATAGATTTTGTTGGATGGTATTGAAATATTAACAGTATCAAATCGGGATGTCTTTCCATTTTTTTAGGTCTTTAATTTTTTTCAACAGTGTTTTGTAGTTTTCTCTGTTTATCACCTCCTCAATTAAGTTCTTTCATAGACACTCTTTTTTGGTGTTTTCATAGATGGAATTTTCCTTTTTGGATTGTTCATTGTTAGTATATAGAAATACAGCTGATTTTTGCATGTTAAGTTTGTATGCTGCTGCTTTGCTTATTAGTTTGTTTATTTTGATGATTTTTTTTGTGGAATCTTTAAGGTTTCGTACATATAAGAACATGTCATCTGCAAACAGAGATAATTTTATTTCTTCCTTTCCAATATGGATGCCTTTTTGGATAGAAGTAGCAAAAACAGACTTCCTGTTTTGTTATTGACCTTAAAGGACAATTTTTTTTTTTTTTTAAAGATTTTATTTATTTATTTCACAGAGAGAGATTACTAGTAGGCAGAGAGGCAGGCAGAGAGAGAGGGGGAAGCAGGATCCCTGCTGAGCAGAGAGCCTGATACGGGACCCTGAGATCATGACCTGAGCTGAAGGCAGAGGCTTTAACCCACTGAGCCACCCAGGCGCCCCTGACCTTAAAGGACAATTTTTGTCTTTTACCATTGCATATCATAGTAGCTATAGGGTGTGGTTTTTTCTTTTTAAATCGACTTTAGTTTTTAGAGCTATTTTCCATTCACAGCTACATTCAGTAGAAGGTACAGAAGTTCCCTGTATGCCCCCTGCCCTCACACATATATAGTCTCCTTCATTATCCTTGCCCTCTACTAGAGTGGTATATTTGTTGTAATTGATGAACCTGTACTGACGTCATTATCATACAAAATCCCTAATTTCCATTAGAGTTTACTCTTGGTGTTATGTGTCATATGGGCTTGGACAAATTTTAATGACATGTATCCACCAACATAGTAACGAACCAAGTGGTTTCACTACTCTAACAGTAGTCTGCAGTCTGCCTATTTGTACCCTCTCCACCCACCCAGCCGCTGACAACTGCTGATTTTTTTTTTTTTGGTCTCCATACTTGTGACTTTTCTAGACTGTCATATAGGTGAAATCATCCAGTACGTAGCATACAAAAATTCTGGTACTGTACAATATGGCAGTATATGAAAAACCCACAGCATGCAAAATGGTATGGACACTTTGGAAGGCAGTTGGTGGTTTCTTACAAAACTAAACATACTCCATAAAATCGAGCAGTTGCATCCCTTTGGGTAGTTACCCAAAAGAGTTTCAAACTTATATTCACACAAGAATGGATGTCATGTCTTAAATGCCTGGCTCCTAAAAGAGGAAAAAGCGGGGAAATGAAGGAAAATAGGCTCTGGATGTTTAAGTCCCCTGGAAGCCTTTTCCATCAGTGGGGATTTCAGCAATGGTGGCCTGCTTCTGTGTGTGCAGGTCTGTAATCAGAAGCAGCAGTCCATGATCAGAACACAGATCTCTGATACCTGGAGGTCGAGGTCCCATAAGCTGGTGTAGGCTGTGCTAGGAATATGTGTGTGGCTGCCTGCTGGGAGGTGAGGGTCACCGGGGGTGGGTAGCTGCTACCATACTTAGAGTTGAAATTGGCTGAAATTAACTGTGATTTACTGTCTAAGCCTTCCCCTAGAAGCTGCAAGCTTTTAAATAGACTCCAAAGTTCTAAAATAGTTATACTAGTCAGATTATGCCAGTACAATTTTTGTTTAGGTGGGGAGATGGATTCCTGGTGACTCTTACTCTGCCATCTTCCCTCGACTAATTTCTTAAAACAAGTTTTTATATCTTTTGAAATACATGTTTATATATATATTCTTTTTTTTTTTTTAAAGATTTTATTTTTTTATTTATTTGTCAGAGAGAGAGTGAGAGAGAGATCACAAGTAGGCAGAGGCAGAGGCAGAGGGAGAAGCAGGCTCCCCGCCGAGCAAGGAGCCTGATGTGGGACTCGATCCCAGGACCCTGGGATCATGACCTGAGCCGAAGGCAGCCGCTTAACCAACTGAGCCACCCAGGCATCCCTATATATATTCTTTTAACAAAAATTTTAAAATGCACTTTGGCAGCTCATAGGAGTTCATAGGAATTCTTTGAGGAAAGTAAAGACTTTTAAAAACTAAAGACTGTTTATTCTCACAGCTATCTTTAATGAATTCAGATTATTATATATTGAAATTATTTGAAGTAAGATATAGTTTGTCTTAGATTTGAATTCTAGATTTTCCACATTTTGAGGGTATTACCTCTTTGCTCTTAAGTTTTTAGTCTACTTTCCAAGTATCTATAGTTAAATTTTCCCGTTTCCCTTTGGAAAGTGCTGTTTTCTTGCTTTTTTCCGCTTTTCCATTGTATCAAATTTATAAGGCAATGAGCCAACTGTGGGCATGAAATCCTTGGGAGGAGAGAGGAGGAAGTGGGAGGGGCAGCCATGGTGCATGTTTTCCTAAGTAATATTCAAGTTCTTTGAGAGAACTTACCCTCCCCCCTTTTTAAAAATGCTGTGATATTTTCTTTTAAATAGATTGTTTATTCTCCTGCCAGTCTCACTGTTGCCCAAACTGCTAGATAAGAAATTGTAAAGTTCACATTATTAAAGGGAGCAAAAAAAGTATTTTACCAACCCTCACTCAAAAAAAACCAAAAAAAACAAACAAAACCCAAAAAACAAAATAAAACAGAACAACTATAGGAAAATACATAAAAGAACAGAGTCAGGGTTCTTGGTTGCACATGACAGAAAGTAGCTCTAATTAACTTAAGCAGAAAAGAATTATTTGAAAAATGTAAGATAGCTCATAGCTAGAGAACCAGCCTTGGAAATTTTGCAGAAGCTGAGGGAAGCAAGGCATGGTCAAGAGGTTACAATAGGCAGTCTCTGCTTAGGACATTGCTGCTTGGACACTTGCTATCCCAAGTACTGCTGCCGTGACTGGATGTTGGTGACCGTGCTCACAAGCTTTCAGCTCTTCTGGAGCTTTCTTTCAGTGATCTGACTCTTCACCTTGCTTTCACCACCTAGAATTCAATGTCCAGAGTGGGAGGACCTAATTGGTCTTAGGCTTGCACACAAGATGAGAAAGATGGGGAAGGGAATATTTGCTTCTCACCTCTTGAAATTCTCTCCAAATTAGAATGATTTTGTATGCTGGACAGTGTAAGGAGGACTAATACCTTCTACAAATTTTTCTTACTTTACACGTCCAATCCTCAGACTCTCTTCCCAAAGATACCTACAATTAAAACTTTCAGGTATTCCTTAAGAAATTGTTTTCATCTTATATCCACTTTTTAAGAAAAGTAGTTGGGAACATACTGCCTACTTGTCTGCATCTTGGTTTTTTTTTTTTCCCATTTAACATACTTAGGAATTTTCCATACTGGCGTGGAGATGGAACTGATTTTGTTACTGGCTTTTATTCCATTTTATGATCATTCCATAATAAACAATCCCCTCTGATACACATATAGGTTATTTCTTGTTTGTTACTATTGAAAACAGCATTCTAATAAACATTTTCACACATGTACCTTGGTGTCCTTTAACAAGTATTTACTAAAGGTAGATTCTTAGCAGTGAAGCAGTGGAGTTGCTGAGACCATTGAGTCTATGGATTAAAATTTTACCTTCAAAAACAGTATCATTTTGTATTCTCACCAACATGTATGAGAGTGTCTTTCCCCCTTCACAGTCTTGGCAAACTGAATATTATCAAACTTAAACTTTTTGCACTTTGTTGTGTAATTTGAGTTTTTATTGCATTTCTTTAATTGTGAGATTAAGCAACTTTGTGGTGTTCGTTCGTCATATTTTTTCCTTTTGGTTTGTACATGTGTACTGACCCTATCTTCAACTTATTTAAAAAAGTTTTTTTCGTTAATGATTTTTATGAACTCTTCGAAAAATAAGGAAATTAGTGGTGTTCTTTGTTAAGACAATTTTATAATGCCCTGCCTTGTGGTCTTTTGAATTTTTTGACTGCAAGATTCAGGTGAAGCTGTTACAAAGAGCTTGATGGATTATCTCTGTTTCAAATTATTGATTGCTAACTGTATGCTTTACTAATATGTATAATCATGGAATGTCAAAGATTTTGTTGTTGACAGTTGTTTGTTCAGGAATATTCTTTAAGAAATAACCTTGCTTAAATAGCAAATTGAAGTGCTTTTAATCCAGAAAAATGTCATGCATCCACCACTCTTGAGTTATTGAATCAGAACAAACATTCTCTGGGACAGAGACCATGGAAGTGAAAGGGAATTTAGTGGCTCCTAAGCCTTTCCTTTCCTTTTCTTTTCTTTTCCTTTCCTTTCCTTTTCTTTTCTTTTTTCTTTTCTTTTCTTTTCTTTTCTTTTCTTTTCTTTTCTTTTCTTTTCTTTTCTTTTCTTTTCTTTTCTTTTCTTTTTTCTCTTCTCTTCTCTTCTCTTCTCTTCTCTTTTCTTTCTTTCTTTTAAGGAGTTCTTCTTATCCTCTGGCTCTAGTGTCATGCGCTGTCTAACCTGTGGCCTTCTACCTTATTTAATGTTCTTTTTGGATCCAGACGTTTTCCTCATTTCAAGCCTTTTCGTTTGTCTTTACTGTTTTTATGTTCCTTTATATATGCTCTTTTGTATGCATCTAACATTATTTCCCTTTTTCCCCCCCAGTTGTAACCTTTTAAATCTGAACATTGTGAGTAATTCTCTGTAGTTGTACTGATTGGTTTTCTAAGATAATTTCTGTTCATTTGCCTTTTTTAAACTCGTATCGTTTGTGATTGTTTATACAGAATTTTAGTTTTTAAAGTCTCTCTGTAATCTTTCCTTTTAGATTTTGAGTTACGAATTCATAGCCTGTTATTTAAATGAAGCTTTTGAAATCCGTTTTACTGATCTGTATCATATCTAACTATGCCAGTATTTCCTTCCTTGTCTGACGTGAACTCTAAAATTATATGAACACTTTCTCCCTGTTTCCTGGCATTTCCACTGAAACTTGTTCCTCATTCTTGGTTAGAAATATGTGCAGAATTTTAGTTTTCTTCTTTATTTATCTACTTATAAAATTAATGAAACATATCAGGAATTTGTTAGAAAACCGCATATGGTTGAAAATACTTTTTCAGTAGGTATTTTGATAGTTGTAAAGTCTCAGTTATTACTGTAGCTTTCCTATTTTAATTTTATGCTCTATTCCAAGAATGTACCCATTTCTACTACCTTCCTAAGCATATGCATTGTGGTCTGTTGTATTTTTCAAAGATCTCCAATAAGTTAGCCACTAGCCACATGTAGCTATTTATGTTTAAATTTAGTTAAGATAAATTTACTCATTAATTTTCATTTGCATTAGTGCTCAATAGCTACATGTGGTTAGTGGCTACTGTGCTGGACAACATAGATACAGAACATTTTCATCACTGTGGAAAGTTCTATTGGACAGTGCTATTCTTTTTTTTTTTTTTTTTTTAAGATTATTTATTTATTTATTTGACAGAGAAAGACACAGAAAGAGAGGGAACACAAGCAGGGGGAGTGGGAGAGGGAGAAGCAGGCTTCTCGCCGAGCAGGGAGCCCGATGCAGAGCTTGATGCCAGGACCCTGAGATCATGACCTAAGCCGAAGGCAGGTGCTTAATGACTGAGCCACCCAGGCGCCCTGGACAGTGCTATTCTTAGTTCCATTATGCTTTTCATTCTGAAACGTTCTCATTCCTGAAGATGATATACTTGTTCTATTGCTGTCTCTGGAATTAAGCAAAATACATTTGAGATATTTTGAGGTGGATTGCATTTTTACATATTGGTAGTTATAATCAGATCACTTTTAAAATCAACTTTATCGAGGTATAATTTATATGCAGTAAAATATACTCACTTCAAGTGTACAGTTCAAGGAGTTTTGACATGTATATACATCCATGTAAACATCACCACAGTCAAGATTTAGAACATTTTTAATGCCATAAAAGTTTTCTTCATGTCTCTCTGCAGTCAGTCCCCCAGCCCTGGTTCTAGGCAGTTTCTAAATCTTAACTGTAGTTAAGTTTTGCCTGTGTTAATATTTTATATAAATGCAGTTACATAGTATGTACTTTTTTTGGTCTGGTTTCTTAGTCTTAGCATAATTACCTTGGTTGCTGCTTGCATCAGTAGTAACTTGTTTCTTTTTATTGCTGAATAGTATTCCATTGTATGGTTATGATATAATTTATTTATCCATTCACCTGTGATGGGCATTTGGGTTATTGTAAATTTGAGTCTATTATGAACAAAGTTGCTGTAAGCATTCATGTCCAAGACTTTTGTGGACATATATTTTTATGTCTTTTGGTTAAATATCCATGAAAAGAATTGCTGGGTCATACGATATAATTACTGAAAGAAAAAAAAGGTATTTAGGTTAATGGAAGAATAGAGATTACAGGAAAATTCAGACATACATTGTTAGACAAAGATGCCAGAGAATTCACTGGGGAGAGGATACTCATATTAACAAATGGTTTTGGAACAACTAAATGTCAGTATGAAAACAACTACTTCTCATAATATGCAAAAATCTCTTATTATATACAAATGGATAGTGTAGATAGAAATATTAAAGTAAAATGTAAAACTATAAAATGAATAGATAAAAACAGAGAAGAAAATCTTTGTAACCTTTGGTTTAGTCAGAGATTTCTTAGACAGTACATAAGAAGTTAACCAGGTAAGAAAAAATTCACAAGTTGGACTTGATCAGCATTAAAAACTTCTGTTGTTTGAAAAACACCGTTACTATAAAAAAAAAAAAAACAAAACCAAAAACAGCAAGTTTGAGAGAAATACTTACAATGCATATATCCAAAGGACTTGAATTCAATGCAATATAAAGATGATTTTACAAGTTCATAAGAGGACAACACCGTTAAGAAAAGGACAAAAAATTTGAACAGAAACTTTACAAAAGAAAATACTTAAGTGATAAGTAAGCATATTAAAAGATAATGAGCTGTTTCATATTTTACTAGGATGGCTAAAACTAATAATGGGTCGGCAAGGATGTAGAGCAACTGGAACTCTAATCCATTTTGGTAAAAGTGCAAAATGATACAACTTCTTTGGAGAAATGCTTGGCAGTTTTTTATTAATAATAACAGCTTTCTGAATTTTTTCAGTGGGTTATAGTTCACTTCCTCTGCTGTTTCTTTTCCCTCTAGTTTCATTCCTCTTTTGAGAGTAGATTTTCTTTCCTACTGGGGATCCTTGTCTTTGATCAGACTTTAATATAAAACTCTTAGTTTTGCTTTTCTGTTTAACTTGAAGTAGTGTAGGAGAAGGCAGTGCTGTGGAGGCAAGTGTTAAAAGTGCATTTTTAACAGGATACTTTACTTGTATTGGATGTATAACTGATTTTACGTTTGACAACCTGAAGATGACTAGGAGAGAAGAGTGTTTGGAGCTTGCCTGTGTTATTGAGATTAAGGCAGAGATGACTTACTATGTTAAAAAGAAAAACAACAACCCATTTTCATGTTTTAGTAGTAGCAATGGCAGCTGTAGGTATATTAGAGTTCTAAGAGCAAATTTAACATGAATGCAGCAGAACTAAATATGGTGCCAAATAGTGAGTTAGCTACAGAAAAATGTAGCAAAATAAGTAGTTATTTGGTTTTTTTTTTCTTTTCAGATATGAATTTTTCTTTTTTACCTATTTTTGGATTTGTAGTCTTTTCTGAATGGGATACCTTAAAAGAGGATTTGCTTCTGCTTGTCTCCCAAACTACTAGGAACATTTGTTATTACGATTGTGGCTGTCAGTACTACTCTGTAAATACAGTAGTACTTGTCACAGAGGAGGTACTCAATAAATATTTGTAAGATGAATTTTTATCAATTCTCCAAGCATTTAAAAATGATCTAATGCTCTAATAATAAAAACTTCAGTATCAGTATGTATTGGCACCAAGCAGAGATATACCAGTTCATCTTCAACAAAGAGAATAATTCTCAGGCTTTACAGTAAGACTTGAATTTAATTGGTTAGAATAGATTTAGTCTACATAAAGCCCTTCGGTGGATCTATCAGTTAGCCGTTGAAACAAGGAAAAAGCATGGCCAAGGGAAAGGAAGCTTTAGCCAATGAACTTCAGATATTTTTGGCAAGACAATTCCTGTTGTAAAGATGGAGACATGAAAATGTTTTTGTTGGAAGTTGTTTTAACTAGCTTCTTTTGTTTGATTCCACATTTATTCAGCAGCATTACACTTTGACTTTTCAGTGGGTCTGCCTATGGCAATATATTGAACTTGTCATAAAGATGTGGATAATTTGGTTCCTATGGCAGCTGGACTTTTCAAGGAAATTAATATGTTGCAGTTACGGTCTTTATGATATTTATATATCAGTCATATGATGTAAGTTTGAATTTGTTCCTGAACAAAGTACTGCTCAATATACTGACAGGATCAGGTCTCACCCAAAAGGTAAGAGGATCAGACCCTGGACTGTCATAGTAACTTCGCCAAAGTAGTAACAGAATTTCTGAGGCCTATAAAGAAAGTTTATCTTGCAACCCAGATTCTTTTTCCCCCTCTATTGGAACAAGTTTATTGATATAAGTGTGTAGAGCAGCTAGATTGAGTTTTGCATTTAATTTATGTAATCTTGCATCTTCACAATTGAACATTGTATTTTAATTTGCCTGTAGAGTGCTCCAATTTGTATAGCAAGTATATGTAAACCTATATTTACTATATTTCATAAAGAAATATTATAAATAAGATCAAATTTAAAGTTGCTTCATATAATCACTGACTTTCTTAATTGGTATATTTAGTCCATTTACATTTAGTATAATTATTGAAATGTTTTGCTTACCATTTTTCTGTTTGTGTTTAGTTGTCCAGTATTCCTTTGTTCATTCATTCATTCTTATTCTCTCTCATTCTTCTTATCCTGTTCTCTTTGGGGTTAATAGAATAATTTTAGCTATTGACTTTTTAGCTATAAAATATATTTTTTAGAGATTGTGCAATAAGGTTTAGAAAACACACTTCTTAGCTTATTTTAGTACTCTTAGAGTTAATATTGTAAGCATTAAAATGTAAGAACCTTATAAAAGCAAAATTCTATATTTCTCCATTTCTTTTATATGATTGTTCTATATTTTATATCTACATATGTATTAAATCCCAGAATACAGCGTTATTTTATTTGCTTTAAACAGTTGTGTTTCAGAGAAAGGGAAGGGAAAAATGTTCTTTTATATTTATTCCCATTATTCCCTTCAGCCTGAGGGCCAGGTCTGATGGCAACTGATTTTCTCATTTTTTGTTGATCATTTTTTTTAAAGATTTATTTATTTATTTGAGAGAGCATGTGGGAAGAGAGGCAAAGGGAGAAGGGGAGAGAATCTTCAGGCAGACTCTGCATTGAGTGCAGAGCCTGAAGTGGGGCTTTATCTCACGACCCCAAGATCATGACCTGAGCGGAAACCAAGAGTTGGATGCCTAACCGATTGAGCCACTCAAAGTCCATTGTCTTTCACCTGTCCTTATGAGACTCCAGTAACATAGGTGATAAAGTACTTTGTATTGTTCCACAGGTCACTGATGAGCTGTTCATTTTTTCAATTTCTTGTTTCTGTTCCTCAGATTAGATAATTACTACTAATCTGTTGTCAGATTCATTATTTTTGTGTTCCAGCTAGTTATTTATGCATAACAAACCGCCTCTACACATATATATGACCTAGTGCATTTATTTATTTTATTTGCGAATGCAGATTCAGTGAGTTAGGAATTCAGAGGAGGCCTGGTGGAATGGCTTGTCTCAGCTCCACAATATCTGGAGTCTTAGTTGGGAAGACTCAGTGACTAGAAATAAGTTGGCAAATTGTGGCCTAAATCATCTACAGGTGTTTTCACTCACATGTCTGGTAAATGCTGGCTGTTATCTGGATCTTCAGCCTGGCTCTTGGCCAGCACCCGTCTACTTGGCCTTTCCAAGTGGTCTCTCCATGTGGGTTAGTTCGTGCTTCATCATATTGTGCTTGTTAGCTTGGTGCCAAGAGTGAAAATCCAGAGTCCAAGGTAGAAGTGCATGACATTTTTATCATCTAGTCTTTGGAATCACTTAATGTCACTTCTGCTATACTCTCTTGATTCGGGCAGTCACAAGGTGTGCCCAAGTTCTAGGAGGAGGAACCATAGACTTTACCAGCTGTTGGGAGAAGTGTTAAAGTTAGGTTGAAAGGAGAGCTATGTGGGATGGGTGATGCAGTCATTCTTGAAAATGCAATCTGCCACAACTTTTTCTTCTGCAGTCTCCAGTCTTCTGTTAAGAGTAGATTTCTCTTCCCAGATACTGGACTTTTGAGGCCTAGAATTTCTGTCTTTTATAGTTTCTGTTTCTTTATTGAGACTTTTCATTCTCTCATTTATTGTAGTTATCTTTCTTTATATTCGTGTATGTGTTTATAGTAGCTGCTTTCAAGTCCATATCTGCTAATTCCAACATCTGGTTCATCTTGAAATTGGTTTCTGTTGACTGCTTTTTTCTCTTGGTCATGGGTCATATTTTTCTGCTTTGTATGTCTAATAAATTTTAATTGTTGAATGTCGTGAATGATATGTTGTATGTTGCAAATGATATGTTGTGGGGAATCTGGATTGTTACTTTAAGGGTGTTGAGTTTCATTTCGGCAGGCATTTCTTCTGGTATTGTCAGGCTTGGTTTTCTTTGGTAAGGCAGGCTTATTTCAGGTTTGTCTTTTGTCCTAGGGCCTGGTCCTCAGTTCTAAGGTGTGGCCTTTCTGGGGGCTCAGCTGAATACCTGGTGTGCTTAAATGAAGTCTCTCCCTTCTGGCTGCGCCAGAACTCCTCCTCCTGGCTGTGCTATCTCTGGTGTCATCTCCATTATGCTTTCAGTGCTTTCAGAGCCTGTACATATGTAGCCCAACCCTTGGCTAACGACCAGAGGTGAATTTCTGTACAGACTTCTGAGGCCCTCCTATTCAGTCCCTTTTCTCTGCTATTCTGTTCCACAAACTGTAGCTGCCTTAGCACCCCCAAACTCAAATCTCTGCCTTTTACCTCAGTGAGACCTTTGTTCCATTTGTTCTGTTTCCTTCCGCTGTGTCAGAAGAGAGCCTCCAAGCTGAAAGTAAGGCAGTTATGGGAGTTACCTCGTCTTTCTTTTTTCTGAAGGATCGTAAGCCTGTGCTGCCTTTTGTTTAGTGCCCAAAATGGTTACCTCATACATTTTGCCCAGTTTTACATTTGCTTCTAGCAAGAGAATTAATTCCTGTACCAGATACTCTCTAATGGTTGAAAGTATATACATGCTACTGTAAGGAAACTTTTAATAGATGACCCCTTTGTATTGCATGCCAATATAAAAAGAGTTTAAGAGCAAACTTATTTAAGGCCTTTAATTTGATTACAATAACCTTACTACTATAATTTATAATGTTCAAATTTTGCTTTTTATTGAATTTTACCCATAAATTTGTATTGATTTTTTCCCAGAAATAGCAAATGCAGTGAAAATTTTTATATTATTCTCTCTTCCTGACTGATGGTAGACATTGCTAATCATTAATGATATTCTTCCCCAGTCTCTAACTTGGCTGTTGTTTTAATAGCCTTAATACTGCACACTAGCAAGCAAGCCACCACCAGCTTGATGCCTATTTGCCATTTTAGTGTATTTCCATTTTACTGGCCAATCAGTATTATTTTGTGGATATTTAATTTTTATGAAAGGTTACCCCAGTAAATTGTTTTCTTCTCTAGAACTGAAGAACAGAAGTGATTTTTTAAAAAACGCATGTTAAAAGGAATCATTAAGCCTATTTATTTAGTAAGTTCTCAGTACTTCCTGAGTGAAATGTAAGAAAATGTAATATTGGGAAGCAGACATTCTCCGCACTTGTGCCTCTGATAAATAATACTTGAAATTTAAAAGAGAATCAAAAACTGGTTTTGAATATCCGTTATAGACACCTAGCTAAAATAACTCGGGAAGTTTCTTAATGAAATTAAAGGTTGGGCTTTCGATGGCTGTGCCTCTAGGAGGGATTTGAAGGGCAGTTACCAGCATTTTAACAAATTGTGTTTTGTTAGTTAATCATTGTTTTTCACTGAGATCAGATTTGCAATTTTGTGATAGTGTATGCTAATAAATTTTTAAAAAAATATCCTCAAGACAGGCTTAGTATGAATGAAGATACAATTTTAAAAAGCCTCATGAGTCTTTATAAACAAGAATTGCATGAATCTCATTAAAACTATTTCTGTGGGTGCCTGGGTGGCTCAGTCAGTTAGGCTCCTGCCTTTGGCTTCTGGGATTGAGCCCCATATCGGGCTCCTTGCTCAGAGGAGAGACTTCCTTCTCCTTCTCCTCCTCCCCGTGCTTGTGCTTTCTGTCAAAAAAACAAAAACAAAAAAAAACTGTTTCTCAAGGAGGACTGTTGTCACATTAAAAAAAACCTGGTTTCCATTTTTTTCTAATTCAAAAATAGTATACGAAAATATTTATTTTATGTAAACTAAAATAATACTGTTCAAAAGCAATTGGATTTCTAAGCTCATCAAGCTAACTTTCTGGAGTTAAAATAGTGTGAGATATAACTTCGTCAATTCTATACTTTTTTGGAAAATACAGTAGGACAGGAAACTTTTTTCCCTTTGAAAAGTAGTATATGCTTATGTTTTAACAACAGTTGCAGAAGTGTTGAAAGTGAATAGTGAAACTCTCCATCTCTCCCTGAAAACTTGTGATAACTGCTATGGCCATTTTCGTATTTCAGCCCCACTTCAGTGTGCGTGCAGGACAGCCACATGTGAATCGTGTTTCCTGGATTTGGGCTATAAGACGAGTGTTTCCTTATTTATACAGTATTAGTTAATGTATTTGAATTCAAAACTTAACAGTCCCAGACCCAGAATGAACCAAAAGTGAAACGTTAATCCCCAAAAATACCTTTTTCACTGCTCACATTTAAATTGTAGCTTTCTGTGAGAAAATTGTATTTTGCAGATCATTTCTTGCTTATTCATTTTCTCTCAAAAACAACAACAACAACAACAAAAAAACCCCTTGGAGGAAAAGATACGGCGGATAGCAATGAGTTGTTGTTTTCTAAATTTTATAGTCACTGTCCTTCAGATAATTTGTTTTTGTTTTGGTTATCCTTAGCATTTATCTAAATTTCTAAATTTCTAACCGTATTAAAATGCCAACTGAGAAAAAGCTATAAAAGTATAGAGCTTCTGGAAGAGAACATAAAGAATATCTTTGTGAACTCTAGGGGTAGGAAAAGATTTCTCAGAGAGGATACAAAGTTCTAAACAAAAGAAATATTTGATATATTGGATTTTTATCAGAATTTTATTTTTTTAAAGATTCTGTTTATTATTTGCGAGAGAGATTGAAAGAACAAGTGGGACAGGGGACAGAAAGAGAAGCAGACTTCTTGTCTAGCAGAGAGCCCAACACAGGACTCGCTCCTAGGACCCTGAGATCATGACCTGAAATGAAGGCAGACACTTAGCCAACTGAACCACCCAAGTGCTCTTTATCAGAATTTTAAATTGTTGATTATCAAAACACATTATTAAGGAAATGAAAAGGCGAGTTATAGATAAGGAGTAAATATTTATGTCAATACGTATATCTGATAAAAGACTTTTACCCAAAATATATAAAACTTCTGTAAGTCAATAATAAAAACCAGTTAATTCAACTGGGGGCCTGGGGAATGAGCCAATGAGTTGAACAGACATTTTCAAAGAAGGTGTATAAAAATAGCTAATAAACAAATGAAAATATGCTTAATATCATTAGTCATCAGGGAAAGGAAATTTAAAACCACAATAAGGTACCACTTTATACCTATTGGGAAAGCTGTGATTAAAACTGACAGCACCAAACGTTGATGAGACTGCAGCAAATGGAACTCTTTTAAAATGCAGTTAGGATTGTAAAATGGTATAACTGTTTTGGAAAACTGTTTAGTAGTTTCTTATAAAGTTAAACATACACCTACCCTATCTACCTTATGACCCAGCAACTCTACTTCTAGTTATTACTTATTTACTCAAGGGAAGTAAAAGCATGTGTCTCCAAAATTCTTGCACAAGAATATGTATTATTCATAATAACCCCAAACTGTAAACATTCTAAATATCCATCAAAGGAGGGTGGATAAACAAATGATGGTGTAGTCATGCAGTGGAATCATACTTCGAATAAAAGGGAATGAACTATTGATGCATGTAACATGGATAAATCTGTTAAACATTAGATTAAATGAAAGAAGCCAGTTACAAAAGACTACATATTGTATGATTACATTTATATGAAGTTCAAGAATAAGGACAAATTATATTAGCTGCCTGGGAGCTTAGTGAGGTTTGACTGCAAATGGGCATAAGGGAATTTTCTGGAGTGGTGGAAGTATTCTGTATTTTGATTGAGATGGTTGTACACCTGTGATCTGTTTCACTGTATGTAAATTTTATCTCACTTTGAATTGAAAATCCAAAATACAAATTGAGAAAGGAATAGGAATTGAGAAGATAAAGAGGGTATGAGAGACAAGACTGAAAGGGTGTGTAACACCACTTTTTTTCTATAGTAAAATCATAGTTGAGTAGAAGTCATCTTAGCAGAATCAGTGCTTCCTTGGTTAGTTGAAGGAGTAGGCTACACCGAAGAATCATAAAAAGTGACACATACCTTAAATATTTAAAGAAAAGTACACATAAAATATTAGAATGAAATATTGTTCTCTGTGGTTTATTAACAACCACCACCAGAACCACAAAGTAGTAATTTTCCTTTGTTTCCCTTTGCCCCTTGGCAAGAGTTCTTAGTCTTTTTTTATGCCATGTACCTTTTTGGCAGTCTGGTGGAGCTTATGGACCCCTTCTTAGAGGGATTTTTAAATTAGGATTATAAATTTACCTGTTACATTAATATTAGTCATTTGTTTTTGTTTTTGTTTTGCAGAAGGAAATAAAGATTAGAGATAATTGCAACCAGAGAATAGAACAACCATAGAGAAAATCAATGATCATCTTTACCTTTCCCTTCATTAATAGAACACTTGTTGTTTGCTGTGTACGTGTTTTCCCAGAATGCCCATGGTAATTCCAGCTTCCCCTGTGGGGTTTGATAATGTGATAACTTAAGATCTGTTGTTCTTAAGTAGAAATGATGAGTTCTTAAAGGAGGGGCCTAACCTTCTTTCCCTTCTCCAGTCTGCTCTTACTACAAATATGGTGGCACACCATCTTGGACCTTGGGCTGCCCATCATACTGGCTGAGCGTATGATGGAAGGGTCTTGTGCTCCAGTCCTTTATGACACAAATCTACCCAACCAGTTGTACACTACTAATCCTGGAATTTATGTGGGAGAGTAGTGTATTTAGTATAATTAGTAGCATATTTGTTTATGAGCCCCTCCCCCCTTCTATTTCTCATAGCTAAACTTTATTCTCACTGATACAGTTACTCCGGTATTACTTTGATGGAAGGGACAATAATTCATAAATAATTTTATCCCAGGGAAACAAGCACAGTTTCAGGTACTTAATACACGTTCTCTCAATACATTTAAATAAAGGATAATAGTGATAGGAATGGGTATCAAGGAATGAAAACATGAAAGCATACATTAAAAAAAATACTAGTGACCCAGAACCCTTAATGAAACACTGGTCGTATGAGGAAAGAGCCTGGTCTAGAAACTGCTGACTGGTTTATGCAATGAGGCCCTGACTCTGCAGAAATAAGAGGAACCCATCTTGTCATACCAAGTCCATTAGAGAACGTTTTGCTGGTATAGGAGAAAGTCATTGTTATATTCGTTTTAATTATAATAGTTCAGAAAATATTAAAAAACCAAATATGTGCTAGAGTACTATAGTTAACACATTATATAAAATCTGTAGTCTAAAGACTTAATTTTTTAAGTGTTGATTATAAATAATATTTTGACATTTGCAACAGTTTTAGTGTGACATACAAATACATCATTTCAATTAGTGACAAAGTGACAAGTAATTACTTGTGGCATGATTTTTCATATCCAAATTTATGAACTCTTTTTCCCTTCTGCCCAACAACACACACATTTTCAGCCCTATTTGTAGTAGCTAGATTGTAATTTTGATTATATCAATTTTGGGTTTTATGTGATTATGACCAGATAAATGCAATTTACAGTTAAGTACTGTAACTGTTTTTTCCTGAACATTTTATTTTCCCTGGAGTTAAAATTCCCTCTCTCTCTCTTAGCTTCTTTAGTTTTTCTATGTTCTTAACTTTAACTTATCCCTAAACTATATAAATCTCTTAACATGTTCAAGCACATTTGGCATTAAATTGATTTTATCTTCTTCAGGAGCCTTCTGATCTACCCTGAGCTGGGTCATCAGTTCACCAGATTTGCCGTATAGCTGTCTTCTTAGGATGTTCCTTCATCATCATTCTGAGGATTCCTTTTTCCTCTTCTCATGAGTTGGATTCTTCAGTTCCTGGAATCATCCTCTTTCATGGTTTCCCACCTTGTTTTGGTGGAACACATCTTCTAGTAACTTCCTGAGAGAGAATATGTGGACAGCAAAATTATTTGAGATTTCTCTTGTTTAAAAAATGCCTTTATTATATATTCACACTTGATTTAATGTCTCTTTTGGTATGGAATTCTAGGCTGGAAATACTTTTCCCTCAAAGTCAGAAGGTTTTGCCCAGTTGTTTTCTAGCTGCTAGCGTTGCTATTAAAAAGGGTGGTATAATTCTGATTCCAGATACTTTTTATGAAACCTCTTTCCTCATAGGCAGCTTCTCGGGTCCTACGTTCATCTTTTCAGTGTTCAGAAATTTCACCGAGCTATATATGCTGTATTTGGGTCTATTATCATAATTTTTGCTGAATACTCATTGTATCCTTTGATTTAGGAAACTCCTGTCCTTCAGTTTGGGGTATTAATCTTGAATTATATCTTGGATTTCTTCTCCTTGTGTTTTCTGTACTTTTCTCTAGAACTCATATGTTGAAACTCCTCGACTAAATCTTTTTAAATCTTCTCATTTGTTTTCCATTTATCTTTTTATTCTGTTTATCCTGCTATTTCCTCAACTTACACTTTTCTAAACTCTCTCCCCTATTATCTACCTCATAAAGTAAATAAATGTGTATACATTATTAAGTACTTAAATGTGGTAAAAACACAGGGCAAGTGCTTTTGTTGGCTATAATTGTTGCTGTTGTTTAGTTTTGTAACTGTTTGGAGGGAGAGGTCTTTGGTCTTGATTCTTTGGCTTATTAGCTGTATGACCTTGGGCAAGTTTTGTAATTTCTTTGACACCTACTTTCCTCATTTGTAAAATGTGAATAAGTTCTATCTCTCCGATGTCTGTGAGCGTCAACTGAGAATATTTATGTGAAAATACTTAATAAACTTTGTATGGAGTTAATAGTTACTACTTGCATCTTTCAAATATGGAAAGTTTCTCGTTTTAAAGAAAACGATGGCTGAATTTTCAGGGTTATTTTTAAGATTACTTGATTACACATATCTGTTTCTCGCACATCTAAATGAGCTAGGTGAACTTGAGCTAAGTGCTAATGCTGCCTTTTAAATAACTTATTTAATACTCAACCTCATAATGTTAGGCTGAAGAGAGATTATGAAAAGATTTATTATGTGAAAAGCTCTGGCTTTACTTCAGATTGTATAAATCTGTGTAATGTAATAATTATTTAAGCATGACCTGATTACTAGTTTAAACTCATGAAGGGAATATTTATTGGAATTTATTTATTTATTTATTTTTCTTAAATGGTATTTGAGATTAGGAAAAATGGAATCTGTCTTTTAAGTTTTTCTCAATAGTATAAATGTAATTTCAAATGTTAGCTCATTTTTGTTAATGGTGGCTTTTTGTTTGTTTGTTTTGTTTTAAGGTTTTTGGATTCAAAGCATAAAAACCATTACAAGATATACAATCTGTAAGTATGTTTTTTATTTGTATGCTTGAAAATATCTTCTAAAATAACTATTAAGTGAAAGTTATTTCCTTGTTAGAATCAGGTAGAGTTAAAGATATATTTTAACAGAATTGTGTTCCTAAAACAATTAGTCCAAGACGTCTGATTAAGAGCATGGCTAGGTCATTCAGAAAGCATAGTGATGAGGTCAAAACAATGTTGGCACACGTTCACTTTACTTGATCTGGTTTAAATGCCTTGGCATCTAGCCCATCTTTGAGCCAATAGCCATGTGGTAACTTGAAGTGTAATTCACAGCAGAGCTTTTCTGTTAAAGCATTAATAACATCTTCCATGGAGGTGTGCTTCGGCGTGGGTGTGGTTCTGTTTATTCTGTGTCTTTAGGTCATTTGATTGAAACAGCTTTTAGGATATTCTCTAACTGTATATAACATAAATAAGTTACCTAAAATTGTTGAGTTGGGTGGTTTCTCTTGTTTGGGGCAGAGATGTAAGGATTGCCTGCTTGGTACAGCTAGTTTATCTATCTTTAACCTTTTGTTTTTCTTTTTGACTTTGTGAGGAGGGATGTGAAAAGGAAAAAAACAAAAGAAATATGGGAAGAAAATATTTGATCATTTTTGCCCTTGAAGACTATTATTCCTTCCCAAAATATTGACTCATTTTCTACCTTTTAAAAAATGGTATATAAAATCTGTTATTTTTCTACTTGGTTTTTATTTTTCCTATGTGATGTCTGTAAACTATGAAATAGAAAAAATTTTGATCTGAAGTTATGTTTCCTGATTGTCACAATTTCTGTAGAATTTACTTTTCAAATGTAAGAGCAAGATTCTTTTCTGCCTTCAGTGGGCATTTAGATCATCACCAAAAAGGATGAAAGATTGTATGTGCTTTGTCGGCTTGTGGGATGTTGCTTTTCTATCTTTAATTTAGTGATCTTTCTTTAATTGAGTGATAAGACCTCAGAAGACGTGAGAGTGAAGTAGACACCATTATTGTTTCTCCTAGTGAGTTTTCATTAATTTCCTCGGATTCACAAAGAAGCAAACATTTATGCTGTGCTTGCCACGTGTTAGACCTTGTAAAACTTGCTGGCAGTACAGAGGTGAATAAGATACAATTTCAGTCTCTGGTAGTTTATAGTCTAATGTGATAGGTAGACATAGTATTGCAGAAGAGGTAACTGTTGTATAGAAGAGAGCTGTGCGGAGAACAGTGGAAATAGTACTTGTATCCTCTAGGAAAGTTTTCATAAAGAAAGGCGTATTTGAGCTCTCCTGCAGGCCCCGAAGTGGGGAAAATGGCATTGCGGGCAGAGAGGATGGCATGGAAGAAGCTGATTGGCATGGTGGTGTTTAGAATATGGCAGATAATCCATTAGGGTCAGATTATGGTGGTGCGTGTGGAGGGTGTGGGTTGACAAGTAACAAGGTAAGAGACAAAGGTGCTGCGGAGAGTTGCGTGTAGATGGGCCCCAGCTTACAAATGATCTGTGTATAGATCTTCCTCTCGTCCTGATTAACCTCCTGTAACAACAAGCCTTGTTGCAGATGCCAGAATGTTTCTGTGGAGGAAAATAAAAACCACAAAGCTTTATACTTTTTGAATAACTAGATTCAGAAGCTGAGTTTAAAAAAAGAAAATAAAGCACAGAACAAGTGTCAAAAGCTGCAGTCTATTAAGTGAGTCAGTTCAGGTTATAGACTCAAGATGAGGCATTTAGAGTCCCAGAAGGAAGGTAGAAAGATACCAAAGACATTTTCTGCCTTTTTCAAAATTTTATTCGAGTTTAACATTATGGCCAAAGAAAAGGAAGGAAATTCTTTTCATTCCTGTATTCAGTGGCTTCCTGCTTCCAGAATTTAGGACCTAGGCTTACACTGTCAGTACTGTGGATCACTTAACATTATTATGGTTAAAGGTGGCATTGGGAGCTAGTCTGGGAACTTGGCTGCCCTTTTGGTTTTGTGTTTCTAAACATTGGACCCCAGAGTTAATGAACTGTTTCGTTATTAGTTGAGAGTAGCTTTTGGTATATATGTTTCATTTCCCCTTCCGCAGTCCATTTAACGGAGTCATAGACTTTCAGAACTGGGAAGTACCTGAAAGAGATCATTTAGTCCAACCTTCTCATTTTACAGATGGGGAATCTGAGGCCTAGAGAAGTTGAGTTGAACAAGGTCACACAGGTACATATGGTAGCAGACCACCCACCGTTTATGCCAGTCTTCCTTTCTGGTTTTGTTGTTTGTTTTAACCTCCTCAGATTTTACTTCAGAAGTTTCTAGAACTACCGCAGGTTGTAGCATGTTTTGATTTCTCATGTCAGTTTTCATTCTTCACCTTCTCTCTACCCATTTGTATTTCTGGCTCTGGGTAAGTGAGTCTGGCAAGCAGCAGATGTTTCTATTTTATTTCTTTTATTTTTGGGATGTTAATTACATGTGATGGATGTCTTTGCAAACATATACACTGAAAGATCTTAAAATAGTTACACTAGACATACATGTATTTAATGGTATATTAAACTTTTTATGGCAATTGTGATGTGCAGATGAAGAACAGTTCTTAATATGGACTTTTTAATAATTGAATGCATCTGTTTATATCTCTGTATTATCAAGCGTTCAGTAAATTATTTTAAGAAAGGACAAAATTAACTTCATATCGTTAATCAAATTTGGGTATGATGATGCTTAGTGAATTTGTTTTGTGCAAGTGTGTGTATTTCATGTTTGTATGTTCCTCTGTATACCTGTAGGCTGGTGGGGGTAAAAGGAAGAGAGAGGGAGGATGATGGGGATAGAGGCATAATACACTTCTTGCCTGTGAGGACCTTAATTGTTCACTGGATCCTCGTTTTTAAAAGGCTTACTGTATTTCATCGTATATTCTATTTGACATACAACTCCATCATTTGGTGGTGAACCTTTAGCTGTTGTTAATTTTTATCTGTTAAGGTTTCTTTTGTAAGCTAGGGATAGTGATGTCGAAGAGAGTTAGAGACCTGCATACTTCGCTAATGCTTTGGCAAGTCTCACTTCTCTGGAAGCTTTTCCTATTAGTCTTATCTCTTCCTTCACTTTCCGTCTATCCCTTCATTAAAAACTTTCAATGCTTCTTCATCTCTCTTGTCTCGTATAAGCCAATATAAGGTGAAGATTTCTAAAAATGATATCTTTTAAGTTGAATTTTAATTATAAGGAAGTATAAATGGTCAGATTTACCCAGTACTTGTCTCAGTCAGATCCCCTTTTCCATTTATGTATCTTCAGTTTTGGTTTGTTGAGAAACTTATCAACTGACATACCACACAAAAGTTATAAGGAACTGGGTGTCTGCACGTGCACGTGTGTGTGCGGGTGTGCACGGTTTTTGGAGAAGGTCTTGATTAAGAGAGTCATCATTCTTACCCTAGCAACCCCTCCTCCAGATCACTTCCGTCACTATAGACCCCAGTATATGTTCTCACGTCCTCTTCATCTACCTCATCCATATCTGTAGAGATTTTCATAACTTTTTCATGATCGCTTTTGTTGGTTCTATCTTTTATGCCAAATATTGCTCTTGTAGGAAGGCTGATTTTGAGTCGAATTTGTTAGTGCTTTTGTTTCTGAAGCTGTTCTCTATTTTGTATTATAAGTGGAAGAAGTATGGAGCCGTGCTGAAAAAAGTTTGACTTTTGTAACCAGAGGTCCTGGGCTTGAGTCCTGGCTCTTCTAAATCTTAGCTTTCTCATATATAAGATGGAGATTATATTTTCTATTATTATATGGTTGTGACTATGAATTAAAAAACATGGAAACTCCTTTGTAAGGTGTGTACATCTGGTAGACATGTTATAGCTCATGATTTCCATTTTTCCTCCATTTCTACCTCTTAACAGTAATATTTGAGAATCAGTTTATAATGGTAGTCTTAAGCAGTACTTGTCAAACCAAACATGTGAGCTCCTGAAAAAGCATGAAAATTTTAGAGGACTAAAGCTGCATGAAACTCAAAATGTTTATTTTTTTGTTGTGCTGCCATGAGACCAGCTTCTTAGAACTTTGTTTCCTAACCTGCTCCTTGTCCCTCACCTTCTAAGTCCTATCTTTACATGAGTTTTTATAAAATATTCTGTTATGGATTCTTCACTATTTACCAGACCTCTTCTTTAATCTGTCCTAAAGAAAGTGTAAAATGTGACTATTTTCTTGGTCAGTCTTCCTCTTACCTGTCATGTTTTGTATAGGAGTGAGTATGAAATTATTTAGTAAGGATACATAAATATGCATATGGCATTATTAAATAAATTTTTTTGAGCAAAACTCAATATATTATATGCAAGGAAGGGGAAAAGCTTTGTTTTAAGCAGTAGTATGAAAGTCGATTTATTGCAGGTCTATTTAGAAACTAGTGGATTCTAATTTGTTTATAATTAGTTCAATTTTCATGTGGATTAGAATTTAAAACTGTTTAGAGGAACTATACAGATATCTTTAGGATTTTTTAAATGTGAAATACACGTCCACAATCACTTCTTGAAACTCTTGGGGCCAGTTGTGTTTCAGCATTCAGAATTTTTCCCTTTGCAGAAAGGTAACATGGAATCATATACTTATTAGTATTACATAACACCCCACGGGGGTCTGGAGCAGTCCCTAGCATGAAGTGTTTGACTCTTTAAGTGTATTAGTTAAAGAGTGCACACTGTGTCATAAACTCAGATCAGATTCTGCCACAATTGAGTTTGTCATAAGTTTAACAGAAAATGTTAAATGTTTCAAACTTTTGGGATTTCAGAATTGGACATGAAGGGATTGTACAATGACCTTGATTTGTTTTAAAATGCTAAGTTTTTATTTTAAATAATTAAAAAAAAAATCTCATTTGGTTAGTAGCTGTAGTTACCATGATTCTGCTGACCACAAACTAAAGTATGAGATCCCTTTCCGAGCCTTATTAATGTTTATTAACACACCTGCTAAACATGAGTAAACCAGTGCATGATGACAAACATGTCACTACTATTAAAGAGACAAATTTTAGTATGCTCTAAGTAATGCTAAGTTAACATTTTACTATTCTGTATTTATTTTACTTATTATTCCTTCATTACTCTGAGACTTTAATTAAACCTCCGAACCTGAGAGATTATTGAAAAAGATGACCTTTGGAAAAGAGAAAGGTCTGGCTTAAAAATTTTTTGGTAAGTGTTGTTTTTGAGTAGATTAGCGTCATTCACTTTTTTTTTTTTTTTTTTTTTACTTTGTCCAATTTTACTATTTTAAAAATACATCTTTTTAAATAATAGTCTGAGAACACAATATATGCTCAACTCTGGGGTAAAGACAATACTGTAACTTGTTAGTTGTTTGTACATACTTGATGGAATCAAACATACACTCCCTCAGGGCTCAGAGTATCCGTACAGGAAGTTTGAGGGTACACGTGCAGCTGGGTGGGAGGTGTGTGCCTGAGAGGCATCACAGGTTTTGTGAGCAAGTGTGTAAGCCATAAGTGCATAACACCTAACATCAGTTTCCTTAATGGTAAAATGGGGATAATGACACTACCTACTTCATAGGATTGTTAGGATTGAAAGAAATGGTTAATACAAAAGAACATGATGCCTGGTATAGTATAAAAGTTCAAGAAATGTGTGTTATTATACTTTTTTTTTTTTGCCAGCACAAAAGATAACTTTAGATCACATTTAAACTTTTCTTTTAGGTGTGCTGAAAGACATTATGATACCGCCAAATTTAACTGCAGAGGTAGGTATTACCTGCCGAGTGATGTATTTCTGTTATATAACTTAAAACCAATAGACCAAATCTTATTGTCATAGCAGTAATGAATAATCTCAATTATTAAGTGAGGTATTTATCTTAAAGATAGTGTTAGACAGTTTGGAAAACCAATTTAATTTTGCTGTTGTGTTTTAGGGAACAATTGCCATATAAACCTGCCAGTACTAGTAGTAATACTAAAATGCAGGGTAGACTGTAAGAATTAGGAAACATTTCTAGACTAACAATAAAATAAAGAGAGGGTTATATCTGCTCTTGGAGGCATTTGGTCTAACAGTAAGGGATTATAGGGAGAGCATAGCAGAGCAACTTAGTAACTCCATGGAGCCCTGACCTAAAAGGGGCAAAAGCTTATGACAAATGTGGGTAAGAGGAGCCTGATAGGTGGGAGCAGGAGCTACTTTAAATGAGTCCTTGTCCAAGTGTAGTGAATTTTTCTGAGGGCCCACAAAAACCTTCCATCTGTGTTTGTGGAACCCCTTGAGCCACGAGAGACCTGGAGAGTGAAGAAGCTTGCCAGATGCTACCGGGATAGAAAGAGAAGGTGGAGTCCATGAGCTCCATGTTGATGTGTTTGCCGTGGATCCCTTCTGAAAATCTAGAACGGACGTTCAAACAGCTGGTTTGAGAATTCAGAAACACTAAATGGTGAGAGCCAGTACAGATCCACTAAGAATTTTTCCTTTTTTGTCAATTTAGGCTACTGCTTAATAGGCAGAGCGTGTTTTAGTCAGGGTTTAGCTAGCTTTAAATAGACGTTTAACAGTTTCCTGGCCGTTTTTGTGTGCCAGTGGGGAGACGAAGGTGGAATGCCGAGGCCGGGGTGAAAGCGTCCCGGAGTCTCCCTGTCATGGTAATCGTCGTCTCCCGGGGCGACTCACCTGGCACACTGAATCCGGTTCCACATTAGCGATGACTTGACTGAAGATAGAAGGCATACTTCTCACATATTTAGATGATACAGAGGATGATTATATACATTAGATGTCAGTCAGGACTTTTAAGGGTTTTAATAGAATGGAACTGAGGCAGGGACCAATAAGAAAAAATTTAATAGTGATATAGTTGAACTCAAATTTCTAGGCAAGTTAAAAAACAAAAACAAAAACCTCTGACTATAAGCAACAGAGAAATTTTGGGTTTTTATAACCCATGAGAAAAGACCTGAAACTTCATTAGATACACTTTACTACAACTGTATACATTTTTATAAGTAGTTTTTTTCAGTTTCTTTTGTAAATACCTTTAAAATCATGCGTAGTATACAACACTAACATTTGCAAGACCATCTTTAAATAACATGCTTAGCATTTTTATTATATGAAGTGTAAAAATCAGTCCTTTCCATTGTTGATTTATTGGTAATTTATACTTTCTCTAGAATATATGTTTTGTGGTGATGTAATATTATAAATATTACAACTCCTTTTGTCAGAAAACGCATTGAGAGCCCTGACTGGAAACCTGCCTGCATGACATTTCATTTGAGTTTGCCTCTCCCTCTGATATGTTGACTTGTGCTACCTCTCCATAGCAAAGTTTTCTCTTTCATTAAGTGGGGAAAATAATGCTCGGCCTCTCTGTCTAGTGGGCAGGTTTAAGAATTGAGAGACTATTTTCTATTCAAAAATTGGGAAATTATCAGGCAGCAAATTATTTTTCTCTGGAGTTCAATTTTTCTTTTAAACATCTGTTAAGCTTATATGCACCATTTCTAAAGTTAACCTACTTTAATAAACAATTCAGGAAAGACTTTTTTTTTCTAATTCTGAGGTTATCCTTTTACCACAGTTGCACAGTATCCTTTTGAAGACCATAATCCACCACAGCTAGAACTTATCAAACCCTTTTGTGAAGATCTTGACCAATGGCTAAGTGAAGATGACAATCATGTTGCAGCAATTCACTGTAAAGCTGGAAAGGGACGAACTGGTGTAATGATTTGTGCATATTTATTACATCGGGGCAAATTTTTAAAGGCACAAGAGGCCCTAGATTTCTATGGGGAAGTAAGGACCAGAGACAAAAAGGTAAGTTATATTTCATGTTTTTTTCTTTCTTCTTCCTTGATCTGAGCATTTATTAGAAAACAGTTTTTTCTAAAAAATGGTTGGTAACCCTTATTTCTTTATTCTGAACAGTTAAATCTGTTACTACCTTAACTATCATATGAGCAAATGACTGATTCTTTCAATTTTTCTGTTCATGCTAGCATTTTCATATCATGCTAGTAAATCTTACCCATTAACTGTATGGCATATTTGGTCTCATAAAATCCTGACAGCATTTAAAGAAGCAGTACATTGAACAAAAGTAAACTTGATATTTCTGAACCTTGCTTGAGAATAAGATGTCTTTGGGTAATAACTTGGATGCCATTTCCTAGTAAAATGTGATCTTTACTTTTATAAGTACGTGACAATTATTCTTTGATATGAATATTCACGAATGTAGTTAGAATTAAGATTAATCAAAGCTTCTTCTCTTAAAAAAAAAAAAGATTCTTCAGAAGACTAATAAAGACAATGTTGAGAATCAGTGACAAACAGTCTGTGTAGTATGTTTGAGGGGAGAACATAAACTCTTGGGAGGACTTTCACAATAATTTCTAAGGGATTCATTTCTTTGGATGGAAAATGTGACAAAATATGTTTATGTTTCTTACAGAGAGATTTTGTACATTTCTCTGTCTCTGAGAAGGAAAAACCCAAACCGCTCCAGATAGAGGGAGAAACTTACCTAGAGAAAGAACTCTATTGAGGGATACATCACAACTTTATGAAAAAAATTTATTCTAGTTTTAATAACATTTACAATCAGGAAGGTTCTCTTCCAGTTTGTTGCTTGCCTACCTGCCTTCCTCCCTTCCTTTTATTTTTCGTGTGGGCCTTGAACTCATGACCCTGAGATCAAGACCTGAACAGAGCTCAGGAGTCGGAGGCTTAGCCCACTGAGCCATCTAGGCACCGCTAAGCTGATTTCTTTTTAATTGAACTTCAAAACAGAAACACGATCATTTCCACCATTTTAGCTGGAAGTGGCATTGATTCTTGGCTCCTCTTCTCCTTCCTCATTTCTTGTTTTAGTTATCTTTGTGATTTTTAAAAATTACTTGGATGCCAGAGTGCTGTGTATTGGTGATAGTTTATAAAATCGAATCTTACGTTTGTGCTTGATTTTAGTGAATATTGATTATAATAGATTGCCTTACATTTCTTTATAAGTTGTGTATGTCCTGGGATGATGATAGTGGAGTGAATTCTAGAGTGGAGGGCCTCAGATGTTTACTTTGGTTCATTTTTTTCATCATCTAGGGGGAAACAGTTGCTTTTACTGATTAAAAATACAGAAGGTAAATTGTTCTACACTTAAGTGAATAAGTACAGGGCAGCACAGGGGAAAGAGAATGAATGGGAAGAAAACCATAGAGAAATGGTTCAAATCAAAGTACAGTAGCCAAAGCAGTGGTAGAAGTTTAGAGCAAGCATGGTTGATGAGCAGTAGACATTGTAGTCGTGGGAAAGCAATCAAGTAAAAAGAATTTCAAATAAAAGTAGAGAAGCTGTGTAATATGGAGCCAGAACACTAGATTTAAGCTCATGGCTCTTAAAGGGTTTATGTGACATATGTTCTAAAAATATGATGAAAGCTATAGTCTCTCACTAAAAATGTACATGATACATATGAACATAAAATTTTGCTTATAGTTTTTAATTACACAAATGTTTTTAATGTGGAAAAATAAACGAGTCTTCATAAGAATTATGTCCCCTTTTTAAATGGAAAAAGCAGTGGCCACTATTTGAAGGTAATGAATAAATCTAAATGGCTACAGATTAATCAAAATTCAGCTTTGGTTCTGCCCAATAGTTTTTAATGAAAGGGCTGCTAGAATTTAGATTATAAATAATACATTAAAACTATGCCATCATCTTTGACTTGACAACTTTTATGTCATCTTTGATATCCAATCAATTTTGACTTTGTTTTTGGTGAAAACAAGTGCTTAAAACGCTATCTCACGAAAGAATGAAAGAGCAAATGAAATCTGTAGACGGTTTTGTCGATGAAAGTAAGCTTGTGTCAAAAAATAAGAATTCTCTAAGATTCTTCAGAAAAATTCATGTTGCATCATTTTCTTTGCCTTGGTTAATGAGATCATTTTTGGCAAGATCCTGGCATAACACTGTGTTAGGAAGGGAAGGATTAGGACTTCACATTTTAGTTTTAAGGTTAAAGAGTTAAACTGTGTAAACGAGTTTATATTTTATCCAGTTGACAACATTTAATATCCTGGCTGTAGAATTTGCCTTCTGAAACCAGTGAACTTATCGGTAGCAAAGCATTTCATAATTGGTCCCACTTCTTGACAAAACCTCTTGAGAAGCCCTTGATTGAAAGTCTTGGCTTTCCTGAATTTGGCAATTTTCATAGCAGTAGATTTTTCATGACAAATCCTTTTGTGCAAGCTGTGATTCGAGGCTTGGCCCTGCTGGAGCAGCAGGCTACTTCCCCAACAATGGCTAGGATTTCTCTCAGGACGGAGCTGGAGTCTTGCACCCCGTGCACAGTGATGAACACAGCAGTGAGTCACAGTGACGTGGAGAGCTCTGTCTTTACCAAAGCAACAAAGCCAGATGTTTTGCCAGGCGTTAAGGTGTACTCTATGCCTACAAAATACTGAGACTTCTTCAGAGGAAGGTTTTTTGGGGGCATTTTGAAAATGTTAATGTTCCCTGAAGTTTCCAAAGAGGACTCCAAAATAAGTATTATTCTTTGATTGTGTTACCATGCATGTATTTGATAAAAACCAGTAACTGGCTAAACTGAAAAGTCGTCATCATATACTGAAGGGAAGTGGTATTTCCAGTCCTCTTGTGACCTGCTTCATAGTTTTAGAAAAAGAGGTCAGTTTTTCTGGAATGGACAAAATTGTTTGCTAGAGATACTGGACCAGTCTTAACTTTTCTGTTGCAAGCTACAAACATGTATGACCATTTCTAAAGTATTTGCCTTCACGACATTGAACTGCAACTTTTTTGTTTGTTTGACGTTACCCAACAGGTTTATAGAGTGCTTTACTCAGGATTTTGAGTTGGGGGGTAATTAAAGGTTTTTGTAGTAGTCTAACCTTTCCTAACCAACCTGTGCTCTCACACGTGCTCTCTTTCCCCCTCTTCCACACACGCACCCACACACATATCTACCCTGTGTTGGAGTTGGCTAAATGCTTCTGATCGTGAGAACCAGCCATGTAAGAAGCACTTGGGATAGTCTTTCACATCATATTCAGGGATACAAGTAAAACCCAAGGATGCTTAAACAGTTTAAGTTAGATCCAGGAGAAGTCTTCATAATGAAAAAGTGAAGACATGTTTTAATTTATCATTGGGAAGATATTGTATTCCTTACAATCTGAAAATATTGTCAATTCTCTTGCTCTGTAAAGGTGAAGAGAGACTTGGTAAACTGGCAAGGCCCAGGGGATAGTGTTGTGAAATAGGGGCCAGAGTGAAAAGATAACAAGAGAAGTGTTTATGAAAATAAAATGCAGTATACTGTAGAATGTGAGTATCCCTCCATCATCAGCAGAAATGCTCCAGGCAGGCACACTGCTCTCTTCTCTTATGGGTTTGAATCTCCCCCAAGTGGAAGGTAACAGGCTAACAGAGGATGGAGTTCGGTGTGTACTGTTAAGGGTGTACTCAGTAAAATTGTCATGTCTAGCCATTACATTATATCAAGATTCAGAGTTAAGTAATTTAGCCAAAATTGATCACTTTTGGCATCTTGGAGTCAAAATAAATCATTGAGATCTGTCGTGCTTAGTTCGTGATTAATTAATATATCCAGACCATTTTTGGATGAATTATTCACAGCTGTGGTCTAAAGCAGGATCCTAATGTGCTCCTACCTTTACTTCTGTGTATATTTAAAAAGGTAAAAAGAAGTTTATGAGCAGATGCTGTTGATGAAGCTCTATTTTACTAATGGCTCCATTTGCATTTTATGTTGAAACAGTGTTAGAAAGCTAGATTAAGGAGATAAAGATCATGGGCATAAGATTATGAGCCTTTTTTGGCAGGAATTTTTCTTACTTTAAAAATGATAAATCGGAGGCCCAGAAAGGTGAAGTGCTTTGATTAAGATGATTCAAACAGTTAATGATAGCATTCAGAGTAAAATTTGAGTCCCCTGAACATTGTTGAACTTTTTTCTTTACAATCCTGAAACTGCAAAGGAACTTTGAGGCTGTTCAGAATTAATCTCTGTACGGGGACAAGCTCTCCCAAAATGGGCCTATTTTGACAAGGCTCCTCAGTTTATACCCTTTTTTACTCATGCTTAGGAATTTAGTGGCTCCTGACCTAAGTACAAACAAAGGCAGCTTGAAGTTGTTAGTCTTATAAATTTAATGCTGAAGGCTTCCTTTAAATTTTTGAAATTTAATTGTCTAACAATTTTCAAATATATCACACGTTTACCTAATGATTAGGGTGCTAGTGAAATAATATATTTTTAGCCTTTAATAAGTATAATTTCATCATGAGAAATGAGCTAAGCTGAACATGGTAAAGCTGTTGTTACACACTGTGGAATTCTTCCAGGGAGGTAAGTATCTTAGAGATTTATAAATATCATTGTTTATCCCAAGTAGTTTTATTCTTGAAACACCTGCTGAGAATTTATCTTCTTGCCATTATTTCCTTTTAGGTTGAATCTATAGATTTGTATTTTTGTAACTGTGAACCATTATTACAGGACATACATATGTTTTATCAGTTTTTTAGTTTATATAGCATTAACTTTATTAAAACTGTCTTCAGTGTGACCTTGCCTGTATCCTTAATTTCAGTTGTAGGGAAACATTTAAGAAGAAAGTTGTGTTCTGGTGACATTTCTTTGGGAGGATATTGTTTCTTCTCCTCTTCCCTCCTTCCTCCCCTATCCCCTTTTTCTCCCTTTCTCTCCCCCAACCCCCTTCGTTTTGGAGAAAGAAGAGCCAGTTGTCACATTTTAGTGAAGTTTAGTGAAGAATTTGTGCACGTGGCAGGGACTCTCCTCAAATGAATCTGGTGCGGTCTTGCCATTCCCTCAGCAGACTCGGTGCAAATTAAATGGCAGAGTGGTGGGTGTCCGCTGACCGAACGGTGTGCTGTTGGGTTAGTGATGCCCAAATAATGCTCGAGGCTTTGAGTGTTGCCGAGAAGTCAAAGTACAACTGACACCTCCTCTACAGAAACGTATTTCGGAGAGCAGGATAACTGCTTGACGGAAGGAAGAGGCTTCCTTTTATTCAATAATTGAGAAGAAAACTATCCCTAAGAGTCATTCCTTTGCTTCATGAGTGAAACAAGCTGCCAGCAGTTCCCTGTCCTGCCCCCCAGGGGAGCCTGGTGCAGGTGAACTCCCAGGGCAGGTTCCTGTCTCGTCCTGTGCTTCATACTGTCTGCACTTAACACATACGTATCAGACTGAGAATTAACTCAAAGCATTTATTGTAAACTATGGATGTTAAAGCATCCTACTAATGCTGGTAAATATATATTTTGAAAAGATTCCCCAAATTTCTGAATTCGGAGGCAAACTTCTGTTACATGACAGATTTACCCAGAATTTCTGCTACTCCTCTCTCTTTCCGTTACCTTCCCCCTTCTAGAATGGGGAAGTGAGCACAATCTTTCTTTTCTTTTTTTTTTTTTTTAAAGATTTATTTATTTATCAGAGAGAGAGAGTGAGAGAGAGAGCACAAGCAGGCAGAGTGGCAGGCAAAGGCTGAGGGAGAAGCAGGCTCCCTGCCGAGCAAGGAGCCCGATGTGGGACTCGATCCCAGAACCCTGGGATCATGACCTGAGCCGAAGGCAGATGCTTAACCAACTGAGCCACCCAGGCGCCCCTAATCTTTATTTTCTTTGATTAAACGTTTAGGGGGAAAAAATTGAGCTTTTCTTTTTTGTTTTGCTTTCAAAGCAATTATTAGAGACAAAATTCATATATATTATGATCTCTGTACATGAGCTCATCAGCTTATCTGTAATGAAGACTTAAACCTTATAGAAATAATAAATATTAACTTTATTCTAAGTGATCCCAAGAAGAGGAAATTTTCTAGTTTCTCTGAGGAGTGAATTTTTATGTCCTAATCGTATAGTCAGGTTACTTTTTTCTAGTTACTTACTAAATTTCCCCATATGGTAACCTAATAAAATTTTCTAATTTTTCTCCTCACTTAAACTGTAATTGTTCTCATTTTCAGTAAAAACAAAACAAAAAAAAACTCCTAATACAACATTCTTATTTTTTCTAACACATTAATTCTTCTGGGCTAAATTGTGTCCCTCTAATACATGGTATTTAAGCCTGTTATACAGTCTATATATTCATAAAGTTATAGGCTTTTATACCTTTAAGGAGTTTAGCAATGATTTAGTTAAGACCTGTTCTAATATAAATAATCAAATAAATCGAAAGATCAGTCTCTCCTAGGTCATTTCATCTGTCTGTGTAATGTTACTCAAAACTGTCTCCTAACCTCAAATCTAGTATTCTTTCTACAGTACTGTGTTCTCTGGTCCAAATTATACTTCTGTATTATTTTGATCCCTAAAGTAGAAATAGAAACTTAAAAAAGAAAAAAAGAAGTAGCTGTATTATAATATATTAGAACTCTCAGTTTCCACTCACAGAAGCCCAACTCAAAAGAGTGTAAACCCAAGGAGTCCTTTATATTGGCTTATCTAACCTTAAAAGCTCTGGCCTGGACTTAGATGCATAGTAGGTGTCAGTAATCTCTCTCTCAGCTTTCTCCTTTGCTCTTTATGTGCTTTCTTTTCAGGCAGGCTCCTTGCAAATAATAGCAAGGGACGACTCCTGGCAACTCCAGGGTAAGATCCTGGCTACTTTAGCAACTGCAGGAGGAAGAGAGCTACCGTTTGAGCAAACATTCCTAGATCAGGTTCTGATTTACCTAGATTAGGGCATGTACCCATCCCTGAACCTAACATTCTGGTCAGAGGCTTGGGACGTGTATCTGATGCAGAAGAATAGAGCCCATCCCATCTCCATAAAACCACAGGGGGAATGATAGCTCTCCCAAAGGGGAAAGGATGCTGTGCAGAGAGAACTGTGCTACTTGTCTGCTTTGTATTATTCTGAGGGAGGCTGTGATTCATGCACCACTACTGTTGATACATTACTTACAATTAGTTTCATGGAACTGAAGCACTGTAATACTCTAAACTTTGGAGACTCTTCATAGATGGGAAAAATAGTGCTCAAACAGGTTGTGACTTCTTTCATATTATCTTGTTAGTTTGTGTGCTGTTAGTAAAACCCAAGACATCGGAAGATAAAGTTCTAGAATCAGAGTCACATTTAGGTTCAGGTCCAGGTTTTGAACAGGATAATTATGTGCCCCAGGACTGTTTTCTTATCGTTGAAATAGAGGTGATAGTATCTGTCTTATAAAGTTGTAGTAGTATTGGGGATATATGTAAAATGTCTGGCACTTAGCTTAAATAATATACAAAAACTACTGCTATGTGTCATCATTGTAATAATAACCATTCCTAAAGAGCTATATTTCTCCCTTTGTTGAATTACTTTCCTGTAATAATCTTGTTGTGAGCGTTCTGAAACAGAGATTTTCAAGCTTCAAGTAAACACTATTATTTTAAAACATGGACATTATTTCTGAGTTTAAAAGTGCCAGTGAAAAGTTTACTGAAGTAGAAAATTACTTTTTTAACTGAGGAATCTAGATTGTGACTTCATCTTATAGAAGATGATCTGAGGGTACTGGTGCACAGATTATGAGCAAAACATTACATATCTTGTGTTGTGGTTCCAGGTGGAATTCTGGCTGGAAGTACATGATAGTATCATAGATTTGAAAGATGTGTATAATGTATACTTCTAGGTTTCTGTTCTTTAAGAGATTAATCATCTACAAGAGACTTACATAAAACTGAGAGCTCAGGTTAGAAAAATAAGCAGTTCATTAAAGATACATTGGGCAAATGTAAATTTCAAGAGCAGATGACAGGGTATCATTATCAGAGTGCATTGAGAACAAAATGCGTAAAACTAGATCAAGAATGTCATTTTATATTAACACAGGGTACACTCCACAATGAAGAGTTAGCAGGTATGAACTCTTACGTGCTAAACGTAACATCAAATACAGTAAGAAAAGCTGGAAGAAATGAAGAATAAAATTGATAGCAAAGCAACAATAATAGGAATCTTTGATATACTTGAAGATTAAGAAGGTACAAAATAAGATATATAGATGGCTTGAATAATATAATAAAAAATGGCCTATAGGATACATCTTTTTTCTTTTTTTGTCACCCACAAAATAGTTACCAAGATTGATAATTCATTAGGCCAACTTCAAAGAAAATCTCATCTCCAAGTAGAAATATGTAAACCCCATTCTTTGATTATAATTCAGTACAGCTAGAGATTTTCTTAAGTGTATAATTTTGGTTTTTTTCCCTATTTTTTAAAGATTTTATTTGTGTGTGAGAGAGAGTGTGTGCAAGAAGGGGAGGAACAGAGGGAGTCTGAAGCAGACTCTGCACTGAGCCCGGAGCCCCACGCGGGGCTCAATCTCATGACCCTGAGAGCATGACCTCAGCTGAAACCAACAGTGGGACGCTTAACCAACTGACTGAGCCACATAGGCACCTCTAGCTAGAGATTTTTTAAAAACGTTTAATCAAATCAAATCAACTATTTGGAAATTTAAAACTAGTTACTTAAATAATTTGGGGTCAATGGGGAAATACAAATATATTTTAGAGATTATTAAAGTAATAACCAGAATGAAGATGAGAATATAATTGTGAATTAGCAAACAGTAAACCATTTGAACTAATAATTTCAAACACTGGTTTTATGAAATTGCCAATAAAACCAATACATCTCTTTTAAAGTTCTTTTTGAGGAAAAAGAAGGAAAGGGGAAACACAAATTATACATTAAGTTTGAGAAAGGTGATAGAACTACACTGTGGAGGTGACTAAAAATTGTATTTAGGTCCTTGTTAATGAATTTGAAAATTTCAGTGGGAAATAAGCAATTTTCAATGAACATCATTGCTTCAAGGTGAAATCCAAAATTTGAACAGACCATCCAAGAATGAAAATGTATAGCAGTCTTCAACATGTAAGTAATCTGAATTCTATTTCAGGTGGTACTATCAAACCTGGAAATATCAAATAATTCTGTTATCTGAGTTGGTCTAGGTGTTAGAAGATATGTAAAACTTTCCAGATGACTGCTTGCAGATTAACGTCCTTAATCTGATAAAGATGGCATACTTTAAAAAGCAGAAAATATAGTATGGGAGAAATTAAGTACTTCGGTTTGGCCAAAAGTAAAAGCATATTCAGGGGAGTTGTGTGAGGTAAGAGTGGAAAAGAGGTTGGGCTGTATTTTTATGTTGTTATGGAATTACAGTGTGTGATAAGTTTTCTTATTTGGGTAGTCACTGGGAAACCATTTAGCATTTTGAATTGTTAGTGTGATTCATCTGACACTTTTATAAAGTTAATCAAAGAGTGGGTGTAAAAATAGATGGGAGAATAGATAAATCAGAGGCTGGTATTCATTTGCCCTTGCAGAATTGCAGGAGGTGATTGAACTAGTAGAATGGCCACAGAAAGTTAGAACTAGTATTTTGAGAGGTATGTCACAAAATCTGATTTTGGCATCTGAATAGATGTGTAGAAGTCTACTAAGAGTACCCTAAAGGAACGGAACTGAACCACTCGTGTGCTTTCCATGTTGTGTGGACAGTGTGTGTATGTGTGTATGTATGTACTGTGTGTAGATGCCGCGTAGTTGGTCTGCTGATCAGTCTTTGCCTTTACTCTGCGGCCTGGGCCTTTGCTGTAGTGCTGGGATTCCCTTACTTCTTTCTTCTATAGCCCTGTGTAGATCTGTGTAGATCACTACTCCCTCTCAGATTGTTTCCTTTGCTCTAGCAGGAAGAAGATGGCAGCATCAGCGGTTGACTGTAAACTTTGGAGTTGGAGTACTAGGGTGAAACTTAGTTCCATTACTTATAAGAGATGCGACCTTACCTCATCTATAAAATGGTGTTACCAATAACACCCACTTCATGAGTAGTAAATTATACTTGTGAAAGTACTTAGAACAATGCAAAGAACATGGTAACAGTTCAAAAGCAGTAGCAGTGGTGGTATTAGAAGAGGTTTTTGGGCTTAAGTGCCAGGGAAAATAGTGAACATCATTAATAGAAATAACAGAGGTTGGTCCATGCAAAAATAGGAAAGCTTCAGTTTTTGGCTATGTTGTGTTTTAAGTGCTTCTGAAATTTCCGGGTAGAAATGTCTAGCCAAGTATTAGAAATTCTGGACTGGGAGTTGGGAATGAAGTTGTATTGAGAGACACAGGTTTTGGAGTTAATGTGTAAGATTGGTAATTAAACTACTAAAACAAGATTGACGAAGAGGGGCTTGCTTAGATCAGATTTTCAAGGTATGCTTACATTTAGGGGAAGAAGTAAGGTAGTTTTCTCTTACCCAGTAAGACGGTAGGAGAAAACTTTCAAGAGCGTGATCTAGGATAGAGGCAGAGAATTTTCAAAATGGCAATGAAAAATGATACAGGATGGGACCAAGAAAATAGGAAATGACTGTTAATGACCATTAAGAACTAATGACCATTAAGAAATCAGCCTCATAATAACCGCTTCCTATGGGGTAAGGAGCAGAGTCTTACCTTTGAGAGTTTATATAGAGAAGGAGGGTGACAATTTAAGAGAGATACAGGATTTAGGGAGAGTGTGCATTTTCAGTCCTTGAATTGTTTTGGATATATGACAAGGGTTACCTGAGTTGATTATTAGGAGGAGACAGGTAAAACAAAGACAAATGCCAGAGACGGAATAATTAACAGAGCACTTACCAAAATGGAACCTAGATGAACATGCAGAGTCCGTTTTATAACATACCAGGAGTGAAAAAATTCCAAGATGGGACAAGGGAATTTTGAGAGTGCAACCTCAAGGTTCCCAGTAAACTAGGAACTCCATTCATTGAGGGTGATGTCTGGGACAGGATAGAAAGAGAGGTGGGTTGAACAGAGTGCTGAAATCATCAGCACATCAGCACAGAAGAACGAGGTATGGAATGATAGAGATTCGGAGTCGTAGGTGAGACTGAGTGAAGGCCGTAGACCTTGGGAGGAACATGACACATCATCATGGGCCCTCCTCTGGGTCTGTGAACATCAGGGAATCGAAGAAGCAAGGGTGGCCTTTTGCGATGATGGCCAGGAATGTGGTATAAAGACGACCCTGAAAAATGCCAAGTTTAGCCAAGATTAGAATGTTTGAAAGTTACCTTCGGGGGCAAAAAGGTTAAGAATGTAAGTAATTTTCTTCACATTTAGAGTAGAAAAGAAGAGTCATTAGTGGTAGAGGGTGGATACTTTGGGGATATAGTTATAGACCAGTTAACTTAAATGTTCTTGGTTAATTTAAATGAAAAATGGAAATTTTGAAAACATGTAGTTATTTTTTAATCTCCAAGAGCTTTGAAGTTCAGCCCTCTTTTCATATGTATAAAATAAATTTTTGAAGATCATTAAAATGTTCATTTCTTAGATTTTAAAAGAGAATTTAGTCTTTATAGTCAAAATGCTATAGGTAAAACATGCACATAAACCATTGTTTTCAGCATATGCATTCAGGAAATAAAATATTTGAAGTGTTACAAATTGCATTGTCAATTTATTATGGAAGTTGTATTCATTTTATTTCAAAATCTAGATTACAGTATGGTTCATCGTACCATTAATTAAATTTGAGTAAGTGTGCCTCATGGCCATGAGAGATGTACCAGAGAGAAGGACACACTAATGCCCATGGTCGGTACCTATTTGAGCCTTTCAACTCTATTATTTCTGCTAATCTGAATGCATTGAATTTGAGGGTGCTGCTAAGTAGGAATTGCAAAGTTAAGCTACAGAAGCCAAATTATGCATAATTTGATAGTAAAAGAATTAAGTTAAATTGTGCTTTTCAGTGTTTTTCTTTGAATTGTGTCAGTAATTTTGTTGCGCTTATATTTACACACAAGTTATTCATTGTTTACATCTAGTAGATTAATACATTCTTTCTCTATACATTTGCCTTGCTCTTTTGGTAAGGGTTAACTCAGTGTATAAAAAGCTGCATCATACATGTGCTACCAGTTACTTGCTACTTGAGAAAAATTAAAGCTTTGAAAACCTTTTAATTATTCATACAAACTTATACCAAAAGATAAAGAGGAAGAAATCATCTACCATTGCACTGAACCCCAACAAATAACTTGACAGCTTGGTCTTCTACACTCCCATTGATTTAATTTTTTGAATTTTAATTGAATTTTATTTAATTTTTAGACTAAATCATAAATTCACATGGTTCAAAAAAGATTCCTTCCTGCTCAGCCACCGTCCATCTGCTGTTCTCCCCCCACCTGCTTTGCAATTCTGTGTTTTATCTTGATAAATATGAATGATAAGTTGTTTACTGAAGTAGCATTAAGTAATGTAATACAGTAAACCATTTTAAGTTTAAACACTTTATTAATAATGATTTTTTAACATTAGTTTTTTGCAGGAGCTTTTCACAGTAATAGTATTTTACTATTATAAATACTGTTTCTTTAAGAAAATACTGTACACAAAACCAAAATTCCAGTTCTTCCAAAATTATACTTCAAATGTAGATAGGATTTCTAAAACTGCTAATTAGGATTTGTGTAGCATTTTGGAGGTTTAGCATGCTTTCGTGTAACTGCATTTAGTGTTTATTCCTCATGAGAATCCTGTGAAGACAGGGTAGGTATTAATTGTCTTTATTTTCCTGAGGAGACCAATCAGAGTTGGTGTTTTGACCATCAGCTTTCACCTCCGAGTCTTCTGATTGCCTGGTCTTTGCATGATAGCCAGAATCTTAAATCATTTGTCCTTATTTGAAATGGCTTTTATCCATTTTTTGACATTTTATGTATTTTTTAATTGTAATAAAATCATGCTAAGCCTTTTTTTTTTTTTAAATAAACCTGAGACTACTAGAGTGAATACCTGTTTACTGCCATTCTGTATATCTGTCTTTAAATTCACATTAACGTACTTTATACTTTCCATCAGAGGGAAGAAAAGCATTTATGTCCAGAGTGTTTAACACATGGGGAGATTCAGATGCCAATAATAACTTAAAAATACTGCAAATTCTTTTTTCTCTTGAATAAAATTTTTTAAGTTTTCTGCAGGTCTCTTTTAACTGTCAGACGTATTCATGTTACTATTTGCCTTCTATTTCTAAGTTAAATGCCTGAATTTTCCTGAAGTTCACACGTCCTAGGAAAGGAGACCTCAGCCCTCATTTATTCAGCAGCACTAATGAATTGCATGGCTGCATACACTATATTTTTTTCTTTAGATAACTTTTTTTTTAAATAGCACATGAATTAGATATGGATATATATTTAGCATTTGTAATACTTAAATTTTCTCAAACATTATGTATGTCCCTGGTTTCTTCTGCAAAGAGATATATGTAGCTCAGAGACATCTCTTAAGTCCCTCTGTTATAGAATTCTTGCGTACATTTATTCCAGCCTCATATTCCTGCTTTTATTGGGGGTCTAAGGCCATCATTTTTTGCTGCTGCTATTTCTGTCTCTTAAAGGCACTATGCCTTTATGTGTTCCTGCTGATTCTGATACACTTTTGCCTAAAAAATAAGTAACCAAGCTTTTGAGGAGTTGTTTGTTCAATAAAATCCATAAATTTCGTACGTATCAGGAGCACAGCTGTAGTGTAGATGCCTTTACTTATTGGGTTCATGGGTTGGAGCATTGTGGTGACCGTTGGATAAATGAGGGGATTTTGATGATTTTAAGGGAGAAAAGTTATTCTGATATATCCTTTGTACCGATATGGTCTTATTTACTCTGTTGTTGAACTGGATTTAAATATTAATCATTGAAGGTCAAATTTCTAATGTGTATATGTTCTTCAGTGGGTACAACCCAGTTACCGTAACAATTTAGTAAAATAACTATGATGGAATTTTTCTTTTGAATTTGGCTTTTCTTTTTCTTTTTTTTTTCTGTCCACCAGGGAGTAACTATTCCCAGTCAGAGGCGCTATGTGTATTATTATAGCTACCTGTTAAAGAATCATCTGGATTATAGACCAGTGGCACTGTTGTTTCACAAGATGATGTTTGAAACTATTCCAATGTTCAGTGGCGGAACTTGCAGTAAGTGCTCTAAATTCTCATCCCTCCATGTATTGGAACACTTTTCTGGACATATCTAGACGTTTACATAAAAATCTAGAAAGAAATTTACCACACTTAAAATGTACACGGGGGTATATATTTCTCAAGTATCCAAGCTAAGTAAGTGGCTCCGTTGTTCAGCACATCAGGCTAAGGAAGCCAGGAACAATGGGTTTTAATGTCTTAGAAGCCAAATTGTATTTATGAAAGAAACATTCTTTGCTGCATCCACCAAATGCAGCCTAAATCGTGACCAGAGGACTAAACTGGTTACCGGATGTGACCAGTAGAGATCCAGCATCAGAGTAGCAGTGGGATTCATTAGTTTCCTGGCGTGGGGGCAGGGACCAATTCCTTCCTATCTTAGGAAGACTAGATATTGGTAGTAATGGTGACAGGGACAATAGAAAGGAAAGGAAAAAATTATAAGACATGCTAGTCTGCTAAAATAGATTGAATAGGGTTAAGTTAAAGTGTGTGGAGCATTAGGGACAACCTGGATTTAGATCCAAGATCCAATGACAGTTAGTTCTGTCATTGCTGGACTGTGTAAGTCCAGGCACACTCCACTTGTCTTTATGTTTGCTTGTCAATAAAATGAAGATATTTTGAAGTCTGAAACTTTCTAGATACCTACTAAATAGAGATCATGTCAGTGATGTTTGCCTCGTATTGATTTCTCTCTTACTCTGACCTCTGTGAGCCTCCCTCAGTCATCCCGATCCTGGTCTGCTTCTCTGCTAGTCTTGGCTGGAGTTCTTAGCTAGACTGATACGAGCCTGAACTCTGAATACCCAGACCCAAAGCACTTAGTGAAGAGAGCCGCGTGGGAGGAAGTATTATCCAGCCCTGTAAAAGACCAGACTATTGCTGCTTTTTTCTGTAACAGAATTTCATATTAGCTTCTGCTGTGGCAGTGATCAGTCATGTTTTCATGTTTAAGAAATATGTTTCATTTCTTTAGAGTGCAGTTTTGTAGTTTGTAGATAAGAGACTACTACAGTATTCGAATACCTCTAATAATATTTCCGTGAGATTTTGTAATTTGTTAGTGATTTTAGTTTTCGGTTTTAACTTTTGCTTCTTGAAAATACTTATGTAATTACATTTCTATCCCTAAATTAACCTATACCGAGGAAATTAATTTCTTGGTAGTGTTTGTCTTTCTCAGCTAGGTGTTATCACCTTCAACATATCTTTCCTGTATTCTTAGAGCTGGACACCTTTATCATAGGCCACAGATTTATTAACAGAGCGAGATATAGGCTTCTCAGAGACCTCATTGACGCTGTCGTCATCTCAGTACAATTTTTAAAAGTGCTGGGAAAAGGCCGAGTGCAGGCTGTGCGGTCCCGGGCACTGCGGCAGTGCTCCGGGGACAGGCGGTGGCCCCGCTGGTGGGGAGTGCAGCACGCTGTGTAAACTTGTGGAATCACTGTGTCGTACACCTGGAACTGATGGTACATTGTGTGTCAACTCTACGTCAATACAAATAATAAAGTCTATGATAAACAAAAAACTTCTAAATGCAAGGTATTGGACTGTCAGCGGTGATTGATATAGGAACTTCACACGTTCATAGAGGAGAAGGAAAAAGGAAGAAAACATCCCTGCTCTTTCTGTAGGATAAGTATGAGGTGTAAGGGCCAAAAGGAAGGTATAACGTATTAGGGAGAGAATAAGGGAAAGAGAACATTCAGTTCAATAATCCACCTGTCTAGTGTAATTTTTTTCACATTGGCTTCTCTAGCAAAAATATTCTGCTCTGCCTGCGTACACTTAAACGTTCTGGTAGATTTTTGTTTTGTTCTTGTCTCTTTTCAGTATTACATTTAAACTTTAAAAATTGTTGACTGCTGAAAACTTTTCCTCTTTACTAATTTTCTCCTTTTATGCCCTGTGATTTCATACTATGTAATGAAGCTGTATTAAAAGTAAACATCATTGAATGGGAGGTTATATGTATAAATTATAAATGGTGTATTCAGAAAAATAAAAGTTTTGGGGATTGTCAAATGGTTCCACGGCGGAAGTCCAGCTCTTCCTTGAACGGTGGAGAAAGTATACCATTTAGATTGACATTAAAACTGAAGGAAGTATTGTAGGTGTGACTTGAAGTGCAGTAGTAGGACATGAGCTGGACACAGAGGACGGTAGGGCATGTAGGGTGGCGTGTGTGGCCGACTGTCGGAGGACCCTGAATGGAGAATGTCATACTTGATTTGATAGGTGCTGTTGTATCAGTGACAGCTCGAGAGGCTTAGGCTCTCTTTTTAGTCTGGCTGGGTAGGAAGTGATTGCACGATGGGGAAGCAGTGGTGGAAAGCAATCCAGTTATGGGGCCTGCTATAAGCAGATGTGCTTTGCTAAGGCAGTCAAATCTCCTTTGCCTTTTATATCTAAATATTTTGTCAGTTTTGATTCTGGCCACAAGAATAATTCACAGAAAAGGGACGAAGGAAAAATTAATCTCATTGAGACTTGGAGACATGAGGAGTTTTGGTTTTAAACATTTTGGTCAGGTTAAGGTGAGCTGTTTCTATGAAGATCCTCAGTGGGTTCTTGAAAGTGTGGGTTTGAACCTTAGGTGAGAGCTAGATCTGGTAACAGGCAACAGACATAGTAGTTAATTAGCCTTCTTGTAAATATGGTATGGGACTAGAGGTTGAGAAGGCTTAGGGAAACAGTGGGAGGACTGAGACACCCAGCGAGTTGTGAGTTTGGGTTCAGGAGGAAGGTTGGGACCCGTGAGGAAAATGAAGTAGCTTCTGAAAGTTGTCAGGGGCCAGCTGTTTTCTTATTGGATTATTGTCCTAATACTCCTAAATAAAGGAAAAGTTACTATACTCTTCACATCTGAAAGGGTTAAAACATTAGTAAAAGATGATCAGTGTGATTTTTTTTTCAATATGCGTATGTCAGAACAATTTAATCCTGATTTTTGTTGACCAGGTATTGACTTGTCACTTATTTAGAACACACTCAGTCGTATCAAAGAGAAAATACCTGACTTGTGTCTTAGAAGTCAGCAGAACTGTGCTGATGTTGGACTTCTGATGATCTTAGAGATCTAAGATGGGAAATTCATATTGTAAAGGAAATGATTTTCTTTAGCGATTTGAAACTTACTTTTATTAAAACTTTTAAACTTAGTTTTTGGGGTAGATTCTAAGTGACGTTGATTTGTAATTAGTTTTTGAATTGATTATACAGTTCTAGAATTCCTGAAGATGCACATTTTAGATGTAGTTTAATTGAAATCTGGCTTACACTGTTAATAATGCTTTTTAAAGTCCTATAAAGAGGACTATCAGATTCTGAACTAGTGAAGTCTTAATAAGATTACAAGGCATTTTCATCCTGGCTGATTTTTATCATAGCTTTGGAATCATACCTATTTGTTTGCTTTTTCAAGCTAGACTTTCTAGTGAAATTTTCAGAATCACATAGTCTTGTAAAATGGCCCGCTGTACTTTGAACCTTTAGTCAAGGAAGTGAAAATTATGGACAGATTGTTGGTGTAATGTTTCCCCTTTTTGGAGTGCCCTTTTTCTCATGATAAGTGCCTCACAGATTCATATTAGAAAAGCCCAACAGGCTGTTATCAAACCTTCTGTTAATTCTGTGCGTGCTGATGCTGCTTTAGAAACTGCACAGACGAGCTGGTACGTGTTTACCGACCGGAACGGGCATCTAGCTGGGATATGCCTTTTGCCTTTTTCTCACTTGTTGGCCACATTGATAAACAACGTGATACTTCTTTTTGCATCTCTAAGGATGATCCCTTTTAGTGTTAAGGATTTTATGCTTATATATATGAAATGCACATGAAATTTTTCATGTACTTTTTGCAAGCCTAGGATTTTATTTTTTGATGGTCTTGGCATATTTCCTTCTAGACCCACTTATTCATAACGTTAATCACTAAAATATATAATCCTTTCCTTTATTTTAAAACAGACAGGGGCCAAAGCCAGCATACTTGTTAATGAAAGTGGAGTGTGTTCTGGAGGGAGGGGGATTTTGCTACAGCTCCTGCTTGAGTCTTGTATTTCTTTGCCGACATTTCCAATCTCTTTCTTCCTGTTTCTCATGATGATGGCTTTATATCCCTTTAAGAAATAAAATATGAGCTATAGGTAAAATAAATAATGGTTAATATTTTTATAAATAATTTGAGTCTTGTGTTTATGGAATTTATTATAACTTTGTTATAGATTATATTCTCACGCATCTTGGGAACATGTAATGATTTGTGTTTTTTGGGGTTTTTTTACATGGTAGAGACATTAAAATACTGCAGCAAATATCTGTTTTTAAAGTTACTTTTTACGCAATTCATAAATGTGCCAGAAAATTATTTTAGCATTTTAATTATAAATCTAATTTATATTAGATTTTTAACATTTTAATGTTGAAGTTTTGCTGTTATTGTAGTTCCAGAAGTCTACTGTTGGGATTTAGTATTTGTGAAATAGAACCAGTGAATAGAACCTTATGTGAAATAGAACCTTATGCTGAAGGTTAAAATTAGGGAAATTTTTGTACTGATTATGCTTTCTGACCTTTTTAAAAAATATTGATGTGTTTTAGATCTGGGCTTACAGATGCCGAATTCCTATTTTGTGTGTATTGCTAATATTAACCATTAAAATGGTTTTTGACAGTTTGACATTTGAAGGCATTTCCTGTGAAATGACGCTAACATGTATTTAACCATGCAGATCCTCAGTTTGTGGTCTGCCAGCTAAAGGTGAAGATCTATTCCTCCAATTCAGGACCCACACGACGGGAAGACAAGTTCATGTACTTTGAGTTCCCTCAGCCGTTGCCTGTGTGTGGTGACATCAAAGTAGAGTTCTTCCACAAACAGAACAAGATGCTAAAAAAGGTTTGCACTTTACTTTTATTGGGAAGAATATCCAAAATCGCCATACTCTGAACAGTAACCTCAGATCTTTTGCTTAAAATATTTGGTTAGGCAGAAATCATTCCTTAAGGAGAGATTGATTACTGACCGTCCAATGAATTATAATTGATTTTCTGTTAGATCTGCACATGCTTTGCTTACTGTAGCACTGATGAGCCATTATAATGGTAAAAAAATGTTATTAGAGGGAAAGTCCTTATGTCATTGTAATTTGAAATGAATTTTCTTTAAGTTGGGTTATGCAGAGAAATTTTGTAAAAATATTAAAGGTTGCATACCCCATTAAATCAGTTACAGTCTTTTTAGACACAGTGATCAGTTACCAAGAAAAAGTTAGCAAGGGGCCACGCGTTTGTAAAAACAATTTGTCTATATGTATAAATAAGATCTGTTCCATGATCTTGTGTAATGACACAAACCACTTTTCCCTCATTTTGGTTTATTTTTCGTGAGACTATTGTTTGGCTTTCTCAAATTTATTGAATATTTCGAATTTTAGTTAGAGTGATAAGTATGCAAAAGAAGTAATAACGAATGAAAAAATGTGGTATTTAATATGCAGGTTTAGAAAGTTAGTGAGGTTTGCATCTTACTGAGCTGTAGTTAGGGAATTCAAGAACTCATTCTTAAACTGTCTTGGTTTAAAATGTTAAGTGTGAACATTTAAGATGAGTACGCCTAAGGTGCAAAATTTTGGGGTATAATGAACAAAAATACTAGCTTTGTGTGTTGTTACTGCCTCATTAAACATACCACATAGTGTATTGTCAGTCTTTAGACATTCTCAGTAATAGGACTGATTTAGTTTTCCTGATATTTAGCTTTAAAAAAAAAGAAAAAGAAGATAAGAGGAAGTTTCATTTATTATAAACATTTTAAACTCTACCTTGACTTAGCTGAAGAAATACAATTTCCTATACCGAGAATCCACGTAGCTGAGAATTACAAAATGTTAAACTGTTTTTTTCACCAGAAACCCATTTCCTACTTATTCTATATAAGTGAAAGTTAAATATATCTCGATAACTTTGGAAAATAATTTTTCAGTAGCCCAGGAAGCGTTAGCAAGTGTTTGAAGTATTTTTTCCCTTCTGCTCATTGTAATACTGGTACATGTAAAATTTTATTTATTTATTTAAAATAAACACACATTCATTCATTCATTCATTTATTTAAAGTAGTATCCACGCCCAACATGGGGCTTGAACTCATGACCCTGAGATCAAGAGTCACAGGCTCTACCAACTGAGACAGCCAGGTGCCCCTGAAATTTTATATTTTACTTTTAAAAATAGGCACCTGCATCACTTTCTCCCTATACCTTTAAGAATGCATAAGTTCTTATTTTCAGTTATCTGTATGTTACTTTAATACATGTAAAATTGAAGATTAGATTAACATTTGTAGTATATCTGGGATTACTTTACATATATTTATTTACATTTTATGTGATTTGCTTGCCTGTTATAAATGTTGCTGTGATTTAAACAAAAACAGATTTAAGATAATCCGTACCTATGCAAAATCCACATTTTTGGAGATTTAAATATTACTAGCTTATGTTTTTCTGACTCGGAGTAAAATATGTATACAATTACTAACGCAATGACTTTGCTAAAATAATTGAAATTAACAAATTTAGTTTTTTAAAGACATATGAGATTGCCAGGTACTATTAAAAGATACAAAGAATGTTAAACATAAGATACTTAAAGGTCTTACATCTTTCTGGGAAAATAGCAAAACTTGAAGGTAAATTAGAATAAAAGATTTAATGGCAGTTTAAGGCACCAGATAAGATGTCACAAAGCTGCACATCATTAACTGTCACGTGGTCCGTGCCGGCCGAATTCCAGTCATTAAGAGAAGAGAGAGAACATTTTCTGTGTTGGTCATGAACGGTTTGACGTGATGAACTTCTGATGTATTTTTTTGATTAACTGGACCTTGTATTATTCATGAGAAGTAATTTTTTTAAAATAGGCATTTTATAACCTAAAAAGGTCAGAGTTGCTTGTCTTCCTTCCCCCATATTCTGAAGGTTTTCAGACATACACATTGTAGTGTAAGAAACTGGAGCCACTTAGTGTTTGTATTGCTTCTGAAGTAGAAATGTATCTGCCTTGCTTCATTGGGAAGTTGTGCTGACATTTCAAGAACTTTTGTTAAAGTAAATTTTCTAATGGATAACTTTGGGTTTTTTGTTTTTTTTTTTTAAGATTTTATTTATTTATTTGAGAGAGAGAGAGAAGGATTCGGGGTAGGAGTTGCAGAGGGAGAAGCAGACTCCTGCTGGGATCATGACCTGAGCTGAAGGCAGACGCTTAACGACTGAGCCACCCAGGCACCCCTGTAATGGATAACTTGTTGAAATAGACCCATAAAACCCATTTCTGATTATTTAATACACACATACATACAAACTCAAACTTTTTTTAAAGCTAACAGTAGACAAGAAAGGAAATATTTTACCTAAGGTTTTAAAACAAATTATCTTAGAACCTGTGGAATTACATTTTTGGTCTAAAATTTGAGCAAAAGAATAGACATATATGAACAGAGCAACAGATAACCCGCAGCTTGCCAAATATTAGTCTGTATGTTTGTCTTTATTCAGACTATCAAATGACATGTCACTTATTTTATTGACTTCTTGAGACAAATGTTAAATATAGGTAATATATTTTCTTCTTAAAAAAAACCTTAAAATTTGTCTTTTTTTTTAAAGGACAAAATGTTTCACTTTTGGGTAAACACATTCTTCATACCAGGACCAGAGGAAACCTCAGAAAAAGTAGAAAATGGAAGTCTCTGTGATCAAGAAATTGATAGTATTTGCAGTATAGAGCGTGCAGATAATGACAAGGAATATCTAGTACTCACTCTAACAAAAAATGATCTCGACAAAGCAAATAAAGACAAG
>CM052894.1:68899129-68942939 GCA_028534135.1 Potos flavus | reverse complement strand
GGCCACAATCGCCAAACTGAGGAAAGAGCCAAGATGCCCTTCAACAGATGAATGGATAAAGAAGATATGGTCCATATACACAATGGAATATTATGCCTCCATCAGAAAGGATGAATACCCAACTTTTATTTTAACATGGACTGGACCGGAAGAGATTATGTTGAGTGAAATAAGTCAAGCGGAGAGAGTCAATTATCATATGGTCTCACTTACCTGTGGAGCATAAGGAAAAACATGGAGGACTTTGGGAGAAGGAAAGGAGAGTGAATTGGGGGAAATCGGAGGGGGAGATGAACCATGAGAGACTGTGGACTCTGAGAAACAAACTGAGGGTTTTGGAAGGGCGGGGATGAGGGATGGTTGAGCCTGGTGGTGGGTATTGAGGAGGGCACGTATTGCATGGAGCACTGGGTGTGGTGCATGAACGATGAATCTTGGAACACTGAAAAAAAATAAAATTAAAAAAAAAAAAGAATACTTCCCATCGTTATATTAGCACCATATCACTCTTAAAAGGCAGTGCGAATTCTTGTAATAGTGATGATAATTCTGGATTTAAGAGTTTAACAAGTGTTGCCATTTAATTCCTATAAGACAGGAAGCACAATTATATCCCTCTTATGCATGAGGAATCAAGGGAGACACATTTGGTAACCGGTCAGCACAGAAAAACTAGTAAGTGGTGGAACCAGGATTTAAGTTCCCCTCTATACGGTTGCCGAGTCTAGACCACTAGCTACTGGGTTACATAGTTACTTCCTATAACAACGAAATGAGAAATTACTTTTTTTTTCTTTAAAGGGCATCGTCTTCAAGTTGCAATGGGTAGAACAGCCGTGTAAGCAGTGGTTCTCACGTGTTTTGGTCTCAGGATTCTTTCAGACTCTTAAAATTTATTGAGGACCTCGAAGAGGTTCTGTATGTGTAGGTTATTTATTCCTACGGATATTTTACCCTATTGGAAATTAAATCTGAGATGTTATTACCTGAGAAATATTTACTAATTAAAAATAACAATAAACTCATTACATGTTAACATAATGTTTTTAATGAAGGTAATTATGCTTTCCAAAACAAAACATTAGCAATTAAGGGTGGCTTTTTTTTTATTTCTTTTCAAATATCTATTAATACTTGGCTTAATAGAAAACAGCTGGATTTTCATATATGCTTCTGCATTTAATCAGTTGTGAGGTGTTGTTTTGGTTGTAGTATATGAAGAAAATATGGCCTCCGTAAACAGACATGTGGTTAGAAGGGGAGAAGTTTTTTAAGAGCCTTTTTAGATAATTGTAGGTATTCTTTTATTGATTGATTGATTGATTGATAATTGTAGGTATTCTTGATACTACCAAACTCGAGTTGTACTTTTTAAAAAATTTCCTGCAGTGTGGGATTGGGACCCCTCAAGGAATCTTTTGTACTCTGATTCAAACCTGTTAGTTTACCTTGTTCTTTTTTTTTTTTTTTAAGATTTCATTTATTTATTTGACAGAGACAGCGAGTGAGCATGAGCACAAGCAAGGGGAGAGGGAGGCAGAGAGAGAGGGAGAAGCAGGCTCTCTGCAGAGCAGGGAGCCAAAGCGGGCCTCTCTGTGGAGTTTGATGCTGGGCTCGATCCCAGAACCCTGAGATCATGACCCGAGCTGAAGACAGAGGCTTTAGCCCACTGAGCCACCCACGCGCCCCTGTCTTATTCTCTGAATGATCTTCTACACATGTATAATTCTGTAACATTATGAATGGATTATTTGGAAAATATTGGCTCACTGATTTGTGTAGTCTTCCAAATATTGACACACTTCATTGTAAACACAAAAAAAAATCACATTTGCTAAAATCACCCTGAGCTCATCTTTAAATACTGGGAAGCTGTCAAGTTCAAAGTGGCAGATACAAGTTTTTAAAAATATTAATTTTTGCTTAAAAGCTTGAATTTTATCCCTGACAAAAAATACTGTTAGTTGTTATCCTGAAAGGGTCTCGATGTCCCACTGGGGCCACCGGCCACGCTTTGAGGGTCACGGGTGAAAAGCTTTGACTGGGGAGAAGCAAATAAGAGAACATTTATATAAAGGTCCAAACAAATTAATTTCCAGGGTGCTGAAGGAACTTGAAAATGGTCTCAGAATCACTAGCCGTAATCCGTGATAAATTAGGGGAAGTGGGAGAGAGTTCTGACATGCAGGAGTGAGAAAAGATGGCCTTCACTCTCTAGGGGGATGTATTCTGGCCAACTCTGATTCCCAGAAAAAGACTACATGATATTCCATAGCAGGTACCTTCAGAACATTATGGAATAATTCAGATTGCCAGATGCCGTGAGGGCTAGCAGGTCATCTTAAATTTCGTTTTCCTGCATAATCACCTGACAAGTGCTGCACATGGCGTATACCCTGAAGTATTTGAATAACTACAAAGAGAGAGTTGAAGGATAATTTGTACGGGTACTGCTTGTATAAACTGCACCAATTGCATTTGATTAGAAACTGTTTATAGAGCACCCGCCATATGCAAAATGCCCCGGTAGGGGAAATGGCAGATGGGAAGGGCACACAGGAGGAAAACTAAAAGAATTTGCCTTGAGGGCTCCTGGGTGGCTCAGTTGGTTAAGCGACTGCCTTCGGTTCAGGTCCTGGTCCCGGGGTCCTGGGATTGAGCCCGCATCGGGCTCTCTGCTCAGCGGGGAGCCTGCTTCCCCCTCTCTCTCTGCCTGCCTCTCTGCCTACTTGTGATCTCTCTCTCTCTGTCAAATACATAAATAAAATCTTAAAAAAAAATTAATTTGCCTTGAGAATGGAAGATACCGAGGGCATTATCAAATGTAAAATCTGTGAAGTCCACCTAATGAGAGGAAAAAGCATGGCCTTATGGGAAGATCATAGCATCAGGAGTTAGAATATTTGAAAATGTGCTCATCCTGGTTCCTGCCAACTCAGCGGACATCGTTGGGCAAGTGACTTCAAGTCTTGACCTGTGTTCCGCACCTGTAATATTAGACGTTAAGGCCCCTGGAAGGGATGGAGTTGTGCTCTCTCGGTCCGCGGAGCATAACCGAGAGGGATTTCGGAGAGGACGGTCTGCCTTCCTAGCTCCGTGCTGTTACCGAAGCCACTAGCCATATTGCGGCTACCGAGCCCTCGAAATAGGACTAGTCCAAACTGAGATTTGCTCTAAGTGTAAGTTACACTCCAGATTTTGAACACTTAGAATGAAACATAGAATGTAAAAATATCTCATTAGTAGTTTTTTATATGAATTGCATTTTAAACAGATAAGTTCTGGATGCACGGGTTTATACGAAAATATTATTAATTTCATCTATATTTTTGAAAAATATATGGTTCCTAGAGAATTTAAAATTGCATACTTGGCTTGGATTATATTTCTAGTGGACAGTGCTGTCCTAGCTAACAGTTTCCAACCAAAGACTAGTAACTTGCAGAAGAACTTAAATTTACTTTTAATTTTTCTTTCCGAGGTTTGTAAGCAGAGCGTGGGTCACAGTTTTGACCAGAGAGCCTCACAGAAGACTCCGTCTGGTCTGTATGGGGGTTCTCAGTCTGCGCTTTGATGAATGCTAGGGCCCCTCGAGCTCTACTTCCAGGATTTGTCAGTGGTAGGCGAGGGTAAGGCCCCAGAGGGATGCCTGCTACGGGACACAGGGGACTTTCTGTCCCCTTCCTTTCTTCAAGCAGAGGACTGTTGAGCGTGCACCTGCTGAGCGAAGGAACGAGCGTACAAAATCTGTGTGTGTGTGTTTGTTTACGGTTCAGGCTTTGGACCGGCTCAGGCCGCCGGGCGGACCCTCAGTGCCACCATGCCCCAGCTCTGGGACCTGCCTCATCCCCTGGGGCTTCGGGTTCTTTACTCTGTAAAGTGCGACAGCTGCGGGTGCCGCATGTTTTGAAGCAGCTCCCAGGGCTGGTCCCTGAAGCGGGTGTGGACCCTGCCCGGATCTCCGGAACAACCGATCGCATGGGGGGCGAGCACCTGTGGGGCGCGGACAGGTCACCCTCGGTCAAGGCCTGCCAGCTGCAAGGCTGTGGGAGTCCTGGCAGCATGGGAAGGGGGAAGTGTGTGTCTGCTCCCTGACTCGGAGGGAGGGAGGGAGGATTCTGCTGCTGAGGGCTGGGCGATGAGCAGAGGTGCTTTTCCTCACCCAGAGCTCCCCAGGCAAGCCCGGCCTCCCCCTGGGTCCCGCTCTCTCCCTCCCCACAAACCTTCTCCGCCTGCGCATTCTGTCCCTCCCACTTCCTCTGTTCCCTCGCTCAGACCTACCCTGGCCTTTTCCTGAATAAATACAGGCTCTCCACTTCCTGTCCTTCTATCATCAACCCACACTCTCCCTCCTTCAATCTGCCTCCCTGTGATGTAAAAGGACAAATCATCTTCCTCCTGTTTAAAGCCAACTTTTTTTACTGGGCTCCTCGTCCTCGCTTTCTCGAAACCTAGATCATGTCTTATTGTTATCTCTTTTTCATCTCGTTTTTGACATTTAAATCTCCTTTGGGTCATTTCTTAGAGCCTATTAAATGTCCTATAAATCCCTCCTTTTTTCTTTTCTTTTTTTTTTTTAGTAAAGGGAGAAAAAGAAAACCTTCTTTATCTTGCATTCTATTTAGGTACCACTCTCCTTATTTTGTATTAATTTTTTATCTTTATTTTTTTTAAAGATTTTATTTATTTTTATTTGACAGAGAGATATCACAAGTAGGCAGAGAGGCAGGCAGAGAGAGGCGGGGAAGCAGGCTCCCTGCTGAGCAGAGAGCCCGATGCGGGGCTCGATCCCAGGACCCTGAGATCGCGACCTGAGCCAAAGGCAGAGGCTTTAACCCACTGAGCCACCCAGGCACCCCAATTTTTTATCTTTTCAAATCTATTTTTTTACTGAAGTAGAGCTGACACAACAATGTGATGTTACTTTCAAGCATACAACACAGTGATTTGACCTCTCTATACCGATGCTGTGCTCACCACACGTGTCACTACCTTCTGTCACCACAAAATGCTGTTACAATATCATTGGCTAATATTCCCTAGGCTCTGCCTCGTATTCCCGTGACTTATTCATTCCATAACTGGAAACCTCTGTCTCCCACTTCCCTTCACCCATTTTGCCCTCTCCCACCCCCTTTTCTCTCTCTTCTAAAAATCAAGTTAAAAAAGAGAATCTACCCTTGTCTTGACTTCCTCACATCTCATTCACTCATTTTTCTGTTTCTACTATTTATCACATTAATTTAGTTACAAATGCACATTCAAGAATCACCTGTAGAATAATACACCAATTTAGAACAAGTCTAGACCTCACCCAATTATCAATCGAGTAAAAGGTAAGAATATGTGAATGTTCAGATATTTAGGGATTCTGAATTTTTATCACCTATGCAACCTTTCTTGGCAAGGTATGGGAGAACGTGTTCTACGAAAATGCTGAAGTAAACCAAGAAAGAGGAAGGCATGGGATCTGGGAAAGGGGAGAGAGAACAGCAAAAGGAAGTCCTAAAAATAAAACTCCATAGCAGGCCTAGAGAAAAAGCAGTCCAGATTGAAACAGAAACATCGAGTCCTCAGGGAGGACTCAGGTCTCCAGTAGGAAGAATGGAACCAGTGTGTTTGGAGTGCAGGCAAAAAGTTACCAGTACATAGGTGACACAGATGCTGGAGAATCTTGGAAAAAAATGTTAGAGCATTAGAGGTACATTGAAAATCAGGCAAATGAAAACACACATCTCATGGAACTGCTGATCCACGCTATGTCTGAATAGATTTGTATAGTGGACATTTCTTACTAACGAAGCCATATAATATGTGGGTTTTTTTGTGTCCGGCTTCTTTTGTTTGCCAGTTTCATCCGTGTGATAGTTCATTCCTTTCTGCGGCTGAATACTACTCCATTGTGTGGATATACCACTTTTCATTTGCATTAGAATCTTAAACGTCCTTGTTAACAATGTGTAATTGAACGAACACGGGACCAAGTGGTGTGATACATTAAAACACAAGGCCTTTTTAGGTTGTGAATTTGAAAAGGTCTATTTTTAACACGTTTTCTGAGAATATTTAGATATGAATTAAGCACACGTAGGGGAATCAAGAAACCATGCCAGTTGCCATGGGCTTTTGGCAAAGATGGTAGCTTATGTCTACATTTCTGAAGCTTTTCTCAGAATTGGAAATGGCCGAAAGACATTAAAGAAACAAAAACAAAATACCCCCAACTAATTTGTTTTGAAACCGGGAAAGGATGCCAGCCACATTTCAAAGAATTTCAAAATTCAAAGAATTTCTATTAAGTAAGTGCAGTGAGACCAGACGGAAGTGATGGAGAAGGAAGGAAATCCTAAAGCCCTATCAGCGCTCCTTAAGTTAAGTGATCAAGGCTGAGAGAGAGGATGGGAGATGTGGCTAAAATAACATGACACATGGCTTATAGCAGTGAAAAGCAAATTAGGGATTTTCTCTGATCCTCTTCTTAATAACTCAGGGTTTCACCTGGAGGCAGATGAGGATTTTCCCAAACAGAGTGGTATTAAAGTCTACTTTCTCATCAAGAGGATGGGAGGCTGTTTCATGTGAGCGGATGTATCAAGAGTGGTTACCAAGCCAACAGTAAACTGATGTGGAAAATTGCCTTCCTATGACAGAGAATGAAATATGGAAGTCAACCAACAGAGACAAATTAGCCCAGCGCAATAGGACCCGGGGGCAGACTCTGGCCTCAGTTCTTTCCAGTCTTCTGTAGACTTCTTTTGGAATGGTTTTGCGAACGCAAATAAATCCTCAGCCCTCCAGCTGGATCTACTCGTCTCTCTCTATGGTTTTACCCGTGGTGCCCTCATCCATTCGCGTGATGTGAGATAGCTTCTGTAACCTGCGGACTCCCAAATTTATATTTCCATCTGAGATTTCCCTTCAAAACCCCTATCTTGTCTCTTTTTCAAATGCATCACAAACTTACTGTGTCCCAAACTGAACTCCTGATTCTCAGCCCTAAACCTGTTTCTCTGCTGAGCTTTCACATCTCAGCGAGTGTGGCATTATTCACCCCGTTGTTTGAACCTAAAGCCTAGCAATTTCTTCCCCTTATTTAACGAACCCTTGTGTGCCACATTTAATCCAGTTCACTCAATCCAAAATTCCAGTTCCAAAAATACATCTTGAATCCTTTTGCCAGTATCTGAACTGCTATGACTTCTCATTCGGATCACTGACTTTGCATCCTAACAGACCTGTTTTCCACCTTGCGCTTTCCAGGAGCAGCCATAGTAGATCTAAAGCATCAGTCAGACCATGCACTCCTTTCCTTGAAGATGTTAGTAACTTCTGGTAGCATCTCCAAGAACATCCAAGCCTGGGAGTGACCTGGTTTTGTCCACCTCTTTCACTTTAGATCCTGCAGAGTGATTAGGACAGAGAAGAGCAAGAGTGTTTCCGGCCTCAGGGCATTTGCACGTGCTGTGCTTCATACCCGCCTACCCTCTCTCTTCATCTGGATTGCTCATTTTCATCTTCCAGATCTCATCTTAACTGTCACTTCCCAGGAGGTCTAGAGGATCACCCAATCGAAGGCAGACTCCTTCCCCCTCCTGTATCTCTCTCTCGTAGGACTCCCTTCTTTTTCTTTAATAGCTGGCCCCAGTTCATACCGGATATTTGTTTTCTTACTTGTTTATAGTCTCTTTCACAGCAGGGAATGGGACTGTAAGCCAGTGCTAGGATTTTTTTTTTTTTTCCTTTCAACATTATCCTTCCGGTGCCTGCCCTGTGGAGACCCTCAACTAATATATTTTTCAATTAAATGAATGACTTAAAAAATAAGCAAACAGCAATAGAACAAGACAGAAAGGAGATAGATGAAAAAATTCTGTTGCATAGAGTTAGAGGATGTCCATAGCTTTCCAAACCAGAGGATGAAAGCCCTTCAGGAAAGACAATGAAATCTTAGGGAGCATTCGCTTAGCACTCTCAGGACACTGAAAGAAATGGTGAATTTTTTACGGAAGAGATAAAAGATGTTATGATAAGACAACAAAATGAGAGAGAAAGGGAACTATAGACCAAAATGCAAGGGGATGGCAGGACCATGGCAGAAATTACAACAGCATTGGAAGCAGCAAGGAGCGGAGTCGCCACTGCAGAGAATAAGGTCAGTTCAGTGAAAGGCGAGTATAAGGTGCTCTGAGAACACGGAGGAAAAGGACAAGGAGAGCAGAGAACTGGAAGGAACATCCCAGACCTGCAACAGGTAGCCAAATAAGAAAGGGGTGACGTGGATAAGTGGGGTCCTGACAGGGAGAGAGGAAAGGGAGCAAGGCTGCTTCTGAACATAAGAAAGGTCCAGATATGCCTGTGCATAAATTCATGGCAAAACTAGCAGGACCTGAAAATATCTTGGTGACTTTCTTGAATTCAGGCTTATGGAATTACTGACTTATACTTTGCCTAGCAAGGTCTTACTGGTTGGTGATGGGAAGATAAGCTTTGGGAGGGCAGGGGCTCTGTCTCTCGTTTCCCACTATGTCCTCTGTGTCTTGTACACAGTAGATACTCAATACATGTATGCCAATTTTAACATTTAAAGTTACAAGAACATATAATGTTCTTACAAGATGTTCTTGTAACTTTAAAAATCAACAAATAGGACGAAGGATTGCTGCTTTATTGTTGACATATACAAACTTCAGTAAAATCACTGTAATAAAATTGTATGCACTGAACAGCAAAATACATACTACAAAATCTATTTGTAATCTGTGAAGAGAAGGATCAAAACAATAGTGGAAGGAAATATTGGCATAACTCCTTTGAGTTTTTACCTAACCAAAGAGACAAAAGTATCTATGATTATAGATAAATTGAGTGATATAAATTAATAAGATATACTTAAATATATAGCAAATTTTATTCTTTGTAAAAAAAGTCCTCTTTTTAAAGTTCACGGAACACTAAATGACAAATATTTACTTAAAAATAACTCATACACATAATATAATTTTATTTTTAAAAATCCGTATGCATGTATACAAATATATTTTTAAGGGTAAAAATAATGCAAGATGGAGACAGCAGTAGGAAGAGCATTTTCTCTGGGCTGTGGTATTTCTTTTTTGGGGGGGCATTCTGTTTTTTTTTTAATTTTTATTTAAATTCTAGTTAGTTAACCTACAATGCAATACTGGTTTCAGGAGTAGAATTCAGTGATTCATCACTTACATACAATACCCAGTGCTCATCACAAGTGCCCTCTGCAGACCCATCTGGGTGGTGAGATTTCTAATTATTAACATTTTCCTTTTATTTATATGAATTTTCTATCCTTTCTACAATGAAGTCGTATAATTGGATATTATATATTATGTTATATTATATTATATATTATTTTATATTATATATTATATGCTTGGATGATTAGAAGAGTGAAGGGGGAAGGTAGCCTATTCATACTCAGATGAAATATTATTAGTAAAGAGACAGTCCGTCATAAGAGAGAGGGGGTACCAGTAGAATGGAAGAGATGTGCATAGAGACAACAAAACCTTCAGTGTGGTTTGGGAAGCTTTACTAAAGTATAAGTATTGAGAGAAATCCGAGCAAAATACGTTCTATACGGAAAAGTCAGCCAAGGTTGCCGGCGCCCATCGCAGGCAGAAGGCTTTCCCAAGCACGGCATCCCACAAGGTAAAGAGCAAAAGGAGAAATAATCTCAAAGGAATATTGATATTAAAATGAACGTAATCCTGGGGGGATTATGTGACCTGGTGTTGGTTCTGGAAAGTGAAGACGACTTCAGGCCTCTGGGAGTGATAAGAGGCACGGCGATGTAGTAAAAAGAACTCTGTAGAATTAGGCATTCTTGAATTTGAGGGCTAAGTGTGCCTCTCAGTCGGCTTGTAACCTGATTACTGAGAAGTCTCTGATGCTCAGTTTTCTCATCTATACAGTGGAGATAAGGTTGCTTGCTTTGGGTGCTTGGTATATTGAATTACCCAAAGCAAGTCTGCGAACATATGTGGATAAACATGTATGTATGCGTGTATGAGTACGTGTATATATACACATATGTATGTCGTACCAAGCACAAGTGAACCTGGGGTTGGTTAGGAAAAGCTTTGGAAAGAAATGGCGCTGGATCTTGAAGAATTAATTCGGTATATGGTAGTGGAGCACAGGGGCACAGAAAACTCGTGTCTCACGAAGCTTACGGACGGCCCCTTCCAGGGAAGCCAAAATCTGAGCCCCGGATCCACAGGCAGGAGGGAGACGCTTAAAGACTCCCTCCTGCATTACGAAGAAGAATGGAAAAAGCCAGAGGAGAAAAATAACAAGTTGCCCACAGAGAATTATTCGATTTCATTCGATCAACAATGATCACAGCCTCATTTTTTTTCTCCCGATCTTCAAAGCTCATTACTTGGACGGGTAAATGCAGGCACGGAGAATCGAGAAGGTGGGGCTAGGAAGCTGGTAAAAAAAAAAAACAAAAAACTAACTCTCCCGTATTTATTTCTGCCTGCTTGCCTGGGACCAGTGTTTCACAAAAGGAGTGAGAAATTAGTAACCACATGCTGGGCAAGATGTTCCTGAGAATGTCAGGACGCTTGTTTGTCAACCTTAATTGACAACTGATGTTTCAAGACAAAGCGTAGTTCTCATAATTTAATGGGAGAGGATTGCTACTCAATGCTAGAGGGGGCAAGCGCTGCTATCAGGCCAAAGCCTGTAGAAAAGAGAAATACAGACAAAATAATCCCCTTTTTGTTTTAGGAAAATGTAAAGTGGTGCCCCAAGGGATTGTTGGCAAATATTATCATCTTTGAAAGCTACTACTTAACACAAATTCCGGGAAACCAGAGACTTCTGGGTAATGTGAATCACAAGGAAAGAATGCCCCATTTTGTGGCTGCAACTTTTTAATGGAATACTGCTTGATTTCTCGTGAAGAAGGCCAGGGGTCAGGGTCAGTTTGGGAGAATTTCCTGCCTGTTTCTGTCGAGGCCCCTCCACAAGACGCTTCTTTCTTGGCCGTCTTGAGAAGTTTCCTACCTGTGGGACCACTCACGTCTCTAGAGGCAGGGCTCCCCTTTTTCTCTACATTGCTTAACCGAAGGTAGAGCTTCATAGCTCTGTGTGGACCTCTGTGTGCTGGGATGGCTTCTGAGGAAGATAATTTCTGAGCCGCTTCCTGATGAAGAGTTCTATGGTAGGAAAGGGCAGGGGGGGGGTTGGGGCAGAAGGACGCTTTGAAAGGCAGGGTCAGACTTGGAGGGGGCAAAGCTGCTATTAGAGCCAAGGAATGATAAATAGCAATTTGCGGTTAGAGCCTCGGTAGAGGGCAGGTGTGCAGGGGACGAAGCTGGGAAGAATTTAGGACCTCTGAGCGCTTAGGGCTAGGATGGGGAGAGTGTCCCTGAAAGCTCCCTCCTGGACTGGGCCCCCCCCACCCCCCGTGCAAATGTGGTGGAAGGGGGAGCCCGAGGAGAGGGAGGACAGTTAGGAGGAGGAGAGAGTGAGCGGAAGGGCAGGACTTGCCAGGGCAAAGCACACAGAGAGGAGGGGGACCCAGCGACATCAAGAATGTGGAACGTGGAATGGATAGGATTTGGTGATTTCAGTGTAAATGATGTGGGGAGATGAGGCAAGGCCCCCATTGGATGCTGGTGGTGGCCTTTACCCAACAGGAGGAGGGAACCTCTTATTTACCTCTCTGATATTTTCTCTATAGACTGATGCTTATTTTTGGCCGCTAGTGGAATTTGAAATGGAGAAAGCTAAAGATGGCTGACTGGTTACTGCCCCATCGCTGAGAGGAAGACAGTACATAGGACAGCCACCGCTTTCCCCATGAGCCAGCTCCCTTCCTGCGGGAGAGACGCGTATCCCGGCGCCGAATCACGAGATCACCTGGCAGCTGTGGACTAGAGCTGGGTCCAACTGCCCAGGGGCTGAAGGGGGAGCCAGCTTCTACCCCTGCCTGGGTGGGAGTGGAGGTCGGGCATCAGTGAGGGCTTCCAGGAGGAAGCGACTCTTGAACTGAGGCTTGAGGGATGCGTGGGTGTTCTGTGGGTGGAAAAGTGAGACAAAGAGTGGGTAAAGACATCGCATAGGAGAGAACATGGCAGACTCAGGCAACGGGAAATGGCCCGACCTGGCCGAATGCTAGTGTGAGAGGAGGGAATGCGTGAAACGAAGCTAAGAGGGAAATGGGGGCAGAGCAGGAAGGGCCTGAGGCAATGGCGGGAAGTTCCAGTCTTTCCCCTGTAGCTGATGGGGAGACATTGGGGAACTTTGAGGAGAACCTGTGTAGACGCCATTCTCTCGCCCACTCACGCACTCACCAGACATTACCCAAGTTCCGTGTTGGACCACTCCAATAGCAGGGTGAAGAATGGGCAAGTAAAAGATGTTTAGTGCAGAATACCGGCTGTTTTCCCTAACAGACGTCTTCTGCCTGGATACACAGCTAGACACGGTTCTCTGTCTCTCTTGCTGCTAGGTGTGGCCGTGTGTCCTTATTCCCATCTACGCTGCGTGTGCGGAAGGGAGTTGTGCTACATTCTGGTGAGGGCCTTCGGGACCTCCCCTGTGGTAGGCTTTATGCTTTTCCTCCTACTGGCCAACTGAGTTGAGACCTTGGACACCAATCGGGAAGATCCTGGTGCAGCCATCAACACAGGCCTCCCTACTCTCCGGAAACGCACCCTGGACTGTTATGCGAGCCAGAAATAAACATTTATTATGTTGAGTCATTGTGTATTTGGATCTATTCCCATAGCTTAGCTACCCTAAGCATACACAGTTGGTGTGAAGAAAATGAAGGTCTCAGCTGGGGCCATGATGGTTTTCAGATTAGAGGATGGCAGCTCCCCGGCCGGGGCCCCAGGCCCCTGATGCAGCCACGGGACAAGAGAGAGCCACCTGGGGAACAGGAGAGAAACAATCTCTCTGGCTCTTCACCAACTACATAAACGGGTGTAGACATTGCATGTTTTCTCCTCGTCTGCTCAACGCGCCAGCAAGGGATGTGGGGGCCGAGGTAACGAAGACTCTACTGCCGCTTCTCACCCTCTCCCCCTTTTCTGAGTAGGGGCTTTGATTCTGCACTAGCTCATATCTGGCAACTGTCCTTGATCCTAAACCTTAGCACTAAGTCTCAGCAGTTCCAACAGCGATGGGCAAATCCTTCTCTTGTGAGCGCTGTTTGGCAAATGTGGCCAATTATCTCCTGTGCTCGCAATTATTTCCACGAGGTACGTCCTGGACCTTTCCCATGTAATAGAGCCTAATGAGTTATGTGGGGGGAGACCCTTCTTTTTTTTTTTTTTTCTAAAAGAATTCAGCAGTCATGGAAGTTGAGCCATCTTTCCATGAGTGTGTGACCCTAAAGGCCTTTCTTAGTATTTAACTGTAAGGTAAGGCAACAGCTTAAAACATTTGAAGGTCCTAGTGAGGAGCCCAGTAGGCTAGGTTAGCCAACTATGGTAGAGGCTTCCCGGGGTGCTTGCTACCCCTAAACACACTCGGCAAGGGGAGATCTGGGAACTCTGGTCTGCCACCCTCAGCACCTCCGGCATCTTCCCCAGTTGGACCCTGAAGGGGCTCCCAGTGGGCTCTAATCCCAGCCCTGCTAAAAGGAGAAACTTCTCCTCACCAGTGGTCACATGTACCACGTGACTCATCGCCACGAAGGCTGCCCCCTCCCATTAACACGGAACAGGCCCCATGGGAGCCTCACTTAGCCCCTCGGTGACCTCGTGCTGAGTTTCTGGGTAGGTCACACTGTTCTCTCAGCAAGGGAGAATTGGGGCCGAGAGGGCCAGCCAGTCAGGAAATGGACATGAAGATCTCAGGTCAAGTGGGATCAAGAGAGGTGGGCAAGGGGATCAAGTGGGGGGCAAGAGTGGGCTTAAGAAGCCAGAGGCAGGTGAACATTATGAGGGAGGAAAGACTATGAGGGAATAGGACAGACAGCGGAGGGCAAAAGAAGGAAGGGACAGATGTGCTGAGTAATGCGCGTGAGTCTAAGGAAATAATGGCCTAGGTTCTAGATGTTTCCGGGCTGTGGTTCTCGGGAGGTGCCCAGGTGTGCTTTTGTTTCCTGTTCTTGGGTTTCTGTGACAGTCCTATGGATTCGCGAATCACCCACCTGTGTATGTTAGCTTGCGTGTTCTCACAGTCAAAAGACCCAGCCCCAGACTCTGACCGTAGGAGAACCTCCTTTTGTAGGCGTGGAACCTCGAAACCTCTGTCTTTCCCCTCATCCTGTTTTTCCTAATCCTCCCCCCTCACAGGAGTCCCGTAGGGACAGAGCATGGCTGGGAATGTCCAGAGCCCGAGGATTTGAAGCTCACCAGCGGGGCTGACGGCCAACCCTTCACCCTCATCCCCACGAGGCTGGAGAGCTTCTGTCCCCACAGGGAGGGCTCGTCGAATGTTCTCAAGTCATGAATGGTTATTTACCAACAGTGCTGGGTAGCCAGTCTCATTCCCGTCCACTTACACCCCCAAAACTGGCCAGGACGGCAATGCCACACGATTCTCAGTCCCATTCCTTGGAAATGAAAGAGCAAAAGAACAAAAGGTGAGAATCAGTTGTGGGGGGTGGGCCTATCAGGAGAAGATTTCTGATTGTGGCTCAGTGGAGAAAAGAGGGCCTGAATGTGATCCGAGTCAGCGTGGGGAATTTTCTGAATGCCCTGGGATTCCCGCAGAGCCCCCCGCCGACCTTTGGGGCCCATTTCACGGAGCAGTTCCCTCAGATTGGGACTCAAGGGTGGAGAGAAATTGGACGGGCATGCACAAGAAGAAAGGCATTCCCTGCGGAAAGAGTACCAGGATGGGGCGCCTGGGTGGCTCAGTGGGTTAAAGCCTCTGCCTTCGGCTCAGGTCATGATCTCAGGGTCCTGGGATCGAGGCCCCGCATCGGGCTCTCTGCTCAGCAGGGAGCCTGCTTCCCCCTCTCTCTGCCTGCCTCTGCCTACTTGTGATCTCTCTGTCAAATAAATAAATAAAATCTTAAAAAAAAAAAAGAGTAGCAGGATGGAGGGTGTGGGCATGCTATCTAGATAGAGAACTAGAGAACTAAGGACAGGAAGGTAAACTGATGCTCAATCCTGCTGTGACCTATGGGCAGGCAAAGTGGGCATCAGAGTTACAAGAACAGGAGAGACCCTGGGGAAGGACTCAGCTTTGTAAGGGCTGGAGTGAGGAAGTCAGAGGCCTGGTGAAAGATGTCATTTTAATAAAAGGACACCAAAACCGGGGCAGATGAGTGACTGAAATGGCCCATGGAAGGAGGCAGTCTGAGCTACTCTTGGAAGATGCTTGCTTGTGTCTTGGAAGGGGGACAATACCTTTTAGAAAATCGAGACAGGCCAGAGGAGGGGGAGGGGAAGGGGGAAGAGGAGGGAGGGTGATGGGGGAGGGGAGGCCCTTCCGGAATTGCTTTAAAAAACCTTCAAAGACTCAGCTGACAGGTTTACCATTAGATGTAAACACACTCTGTCTCAGTTAGGGGCAGGCTCAGAAAGACACACGGAGGTCATGGCTACATTACACCGAATGTTTCATGTCTGCTGGGGGAAGCGTGGTGGCCTAAGTCTCTAACAGGTATGTCACTAAATCCTTGAACGTGCTTGTAATTTGTATAAAAATGCAAAAAAAAAAAAAAAAAAACAACCCACCAAAAACCAAAAAACAACAAAACCAACCCAGTCTCCCTTTCTTCCCCCAGAGAGTTTAAGCTATCCTATGGTCTCTAGCCTCGGATTTTTCATTCACGGCGATGATTTTCAAATCAGTGAAAAATTTCCTGTGTATTATCAATTTCTGACTACAAATTAGAAAAATCCAAGCCCTCTGCCTTAGCACCCGGCATCTCTGAGAAGACATTCTTTTGACAATGACATCTGAGGGCTCTCTGGAGGTGACCGATGGGACGATAATTCCGAGTGGATTTAGAGATTTTAATTACTGTTGTATTTAATTGAGAGTGGGTGCTGTGGAAAAAAGAAAAGCTGTCAACAAAGGAAGTAATTATTCCAAAGAATTACATCTGCTCCTCGCTCTCTGTCAAAAATTTCTTGCTAAAAATGTGTTTCTTTAAAAGTAACTCAAAGCAGCTGATGAAATGTAAGACCATGGAAAGTTTCAAATCCCAGGGCAAATACTGGGGACTTGAGTCGGTGGCAAAAGACCGCCTCACCGTCCTCACATCCCTTCCCGGGGCTTCCTACGTAAGTAAGTTCGGGTGCCTGCAGTTTTGTTTCCAAAGCTCAGTATTTTCCACTTAAACAGTTCCTTTTCCTAATACTTCTGGTGTCTCTGGAGTGTTATTACTGTTTGATTTTTCCCTTTTAATAATGACTCTGACTGTGGGTTTGTTTTTTTTTTAAGAGAGCGGATACACAACACTAGAGCTGCAAACACTCTCTGAGACAGGAGGCAATCCCGTAAACCTTCCCAGGATACCTGCGTCACCGGCTAAGGCTGGTGTGTGGAAGGTGGTGGTTCCTGAGATTTTTTCCCCAGCATCCTCTAGCTCGCTGGGAACCACAAAGATCCAGCCCGCCCGAGGCCACCGGACCCAATCGATGGGCAGAAGACAAGGTCAAAACCCAGAGTTAGGCCTTATCACTGAATTTAATGAGCACCTATTGTGTGGGGGGACATTGCCAAATGCTGCAGAAATCCCTGTCTCTGGGGTGTTTATTGTATATGGATGAGACAACGTACATCTCGACCAAAATGATTTAATTATCATATCCCCAGGCAGGGGTTCCTAGATGATCTCACTCAGTGGAGTGCCTCTTGTTCCTCCCCATTGGAGAACATCATGATTTTCCTTTTTTTTTTTTTTCACATCCGGAGCCCTTTGTCTACAGATGGAATCGTGCATTTATCGGCTTACCTGTTTCTTGTCTGTCTCCCCAGGCTGAGCTGCCAGAACAATAAGGCGGGCGCCATGTTCGTTTCATTGTTGCTTTAGATCCAGTGGCTAACACGGTGTCTGGCACATAGTAGTTGCTCAATAAATGCTTCTTGAGGGAATGAACGAATGAATGAGTGAGTGAACGAAGGAATGAGAAGCTTGGCTGGGGAAAGTCTCCTAAGCCAGGAGAACATGCTGTAAGCACAGCTAGAAAGAAAGCTGGTCGAAGCCACTTTTGACAAAGATAGGCCACTTTCCTCCCCAGAAATGACTCCAAACGGCAGGTGGGTGGGTGTCCCCGTTGCTAGAGGGGTCTCTTAACTGAGAACCTCGTGGAGACAATAAAGGAATCCAATGAGGGTGACAGAGACGCCATTGAGAAAGAACCCCTTATATTTTATACCCCTTCCTCTCTGGGGGGCTGTGCAGAGCCATTGCCCAGTGTGGCTTGATCCAGATTTCTCTTCTCCCAGCCTCTGCTGACCTCCTTCTGAGTCTGACATGGTCCTTAACCTACTCTGCCTGCTTGGGAATCCGTCACTTCCTTGTTTCGGGGTCTTTATTACTATTTGCAGAATATTCTCAGTCTCTGAAAATGTGGTTGCTCAAATTTCACTTTAAAGACCGTCAGTATCAGCTGATATTTATAGGAGTTTTGCTTCCCTCGGCTCTAGGCTGCAGAAAGCCTCCTGCTGGTTAGAATTCTCTCTCTGAGTTCTTTGCCTCAGCGAGACCAATGACAGGCTTGGCAACAATGGTAACATATACCCAGTATTTACGTATATTTCCCGTGGGGCCGGCTGGTGCTGCCTCCTCTAAGTGACTAATTTACCCCTGCATGAGGAATCTGAGGAGGTGTTAAATGGAGCAGGGTAACAGTAGACCACGCAAAGCCTTATTTTTTGCTGCCATTACTATCCCTGCAGTGTGGTGGTCAAGGCTATCCTCTGGACCCTGTTATTCGGGGACCTCCCTCCTCTAGGGCATGAGAATCCCCTCTTCGGTCCCCTGAATCTGGCGGCAGTTGATAAGAGAAAGGAGAGAGGATCAAGCAGAAGGGTTTAGATTCCCAGGCTAGACGTGGGATATCCCAGGCCTCTGCTCAAATTCCATTGGCCCCAGAAATCAATTCCGTGGCCCCATCTAAATGCAAGGGGGCTGGGACACACGTCCTATTGCACTCCCTGGAAGAAGAGGAAATGGTGTTACTGAGTAACTAGTTTCTGCCTCCCAAAGGTGAAGTGAGTCATAATACGATAAATAACTCCGATCTGGGGCTCACCTATGTGTCAGTTGCAAGCTGCTAACCGCAGGTCCGGACTCCCTTTCCTCCTCCCTTCATCCACCGGTTTGTTGTGGCTGCGGTTTATTTCGTTTTGTTTGTATCCTGCCCCCACGAAGGGAAGGTTATATAATCTGCTCTTTGTCAGGAAGACACTCCACCTGATCGAGGGCCAGGAGGAAAATGCGTTATTGGAAGGGACAGGAACATGAATGCTGAGACCCTTCGTCTGAGAAACGATGCAACCTCCCTCTGTTCGTGTCGGCAGCTAGCTCTGGGTGCTGCTCCTGCTGAATCAATTCCGGCCAGATACCATGAGGCCACGTCGGAGCAAGGACGCCGGACCCCTCTGTGGCCGGCTTGCTACTGTACCCTTTGCGGGATGCCTTTAAGTTGCGAGTGCAGTCTTGAGACACCTGCTTAATGGGTATAATTTTATTTTACCAACTCAGCTGTGCAAGATATGTTCCTTTAAATATTTCTTGAACTCAAGCGCTCATACTTCATTAATTCGAACACATGCCTTTTCATGTGTGGACATCTCTGAAATCCGGATCTTATTATTGATGGCATCTCTGAATCTCGATTATTGACGTAATGGGCTGTGAATGTTTGAACTTGTTCACGGGCATTTATATTCTTGTCCCTTCTGTTGAGTTCTACGCATTGTCGGTAGCACCCAAGTTGAGTTTAGCTGCTGTCTGAAATGTTTTCAAAAGGGGTCATCCCGGGTTTCAGGGTTGAAATGAAAAGTTCGAGTTGACGGCAAGGCTGGGAAGCGGAACGATGGGGTGTAAAGTTGGTATTCGTAAAGCAAACATTTGTGTTTGGGGAGTCACTGAAAAGCGACCCCCTCACACAGGGTATGAGAGGTAGATTACTACAAGTATTGGAAACACGGATACATTTTGTTACTGAGTGAGGTAAAAAGACATTGCCTGTTTGTACTCGTCCAACAAGAATGTACCCACATTCAGCCTCTTAGAATGGGTGGCGACATCTTGGAAGGAAGCTGGAGCCAATGGTGGAGACACTTGTAAAAAATGTTTTATCATCAACACAGAGGACAACACGGTCCATAAAAATATGAACATTGGTTCGTCATGGTTAGACTCTGAATGCAAAGATAACTTCTGGAATTTCTTAATTCATTTATTTTCTTTTTTATGCATACACAAGAGTGATAGCTAATAAAAGTCTTTGTCCCCATAAGTCTAGAAAAGCTTCTTCAGCAAGCATAAAATACAAATTCTAAGTGATGAGAAAGCATTGTTTCATAGACTAATTGACATCTTTCTTTCTTAGCGGTGCATAAATTAATGATGCATTTTACAGTCGATGGCTTCTTAGTATCAATGAAATAGCAGCTTTCCCATTTGAGTTCCCGTTCCCTGGGGTATTAGAAATTAAATTTCTGTCGGTTCAGCAACCCCCTTCCCCATGATTACACTGCATTTCCTGGGGCCTTCCACGTGGCTACCATTGAGACCGAGGCCCGTGCATTTGCTGAGCTTGATTTTCCGTCTGTGCTGGGAGCCACCGAGATGGCCATGTCTGGTGCCGGACATGACACGGGTCGTTACTGGGTCCTTTCTGTTCTCATCTCGGGCTTCTTCAGGGTTGGCTGGATCTCTCTGCTGGGTCCGGAGGGCTTGGGGTCCGCCTCCCTGGATGCAGAGACTCTCCGTCTCAGGAGCCTGGCGCCCCATTCCAACAATGCCTCAGATTTGTTGTTTCCAATTGCCTCGGAAACCAGGGTGAGGGGACAGCCACTGTCTTCCTCCTCCTCCTCTTCCTTCAGTCGTTATTAAGTTTATAACCTTCGTTCTATTCTAGACAGTCAGTAACAGGCAGACGAGTTAGAAGGAAAGAAAGAAAATCATGCAGAACCTCACTGTTCTAAGACCTAAGACACCCACTGGTTGGTGACATTTTTTCGTTTCTCCTTCTAGTTGGTTTTTAGCGATTACATAGCTTGTGGATATGTTCATGGAGCTGACCTCCCATCAGGCGTAAAACCCTAGATCCTGCTTAGTTCACTCCACTATGGCTGAGTCTTTTTCCTTACCATCCTAAAGTCTTCAGAAACATTAAATGTATCAGTTTACACAACCGTATCCCTAGTGCTGAGCACTGAGCCTATCCCCACCGTCATTATAAACAAACAACATCGCTGGGCTCACATCTTTGTGCACGGAAGTTTCCCCACAGTTGTGATTGTTTTCTTGAGATAGACTGCCGGAGTCAAAATCACTTGGAAGACTACCCAAGGATTTCCCTAAGTGTGCTCTCTCCCCGTGAATCAGTTGTTAGACTCACACCCATCCTCAGATACTACATACTATTTGCCCCGGAGTTTGCTATAAGCTGCGTTTTTTTTTTTTTTTTTCCCTCTCCCTCTTTAGCGTCTATGGATCCTGAAGGCTTTTTCTGGCATCATCACAATGATTTGGCATTTATCCACAGAAGGAGATGTATCACACCGACAAGGACAAGTCTGACTCAAACAGCTACTTCTCAAGTTTCTTAACCGAAGCTATTGACAGACAACCTGTGGCTTTAGAGCGAGAGGATTACGGGGAACATAAAAGTGACTCCGAAAGTTACGCGGCGGATTTTGTTTTAAACCAACCCCCGGCGCCGATATGTAAAAAGCGTTGTTCTCTCCAAGGAGCCACTCCGGGTGGGTGAGGACTTGTTCTAGACATTTGTCATCGCTCAAGATGTTCTCAGGCGTCCTCTCTTGAAACTGCTGTCAGAGTGTTTTGAATATCCTCGAGGAAGGAAAAAAAAAAAGCTCAATCCTTTGAGGAAGAACTGGATCTCTTGAGCCTTTCCGTGGTATTCGGAGTAAAGTCCGAGTGGATGGGGGGGTAGGTGAGAAGATGGGCGAGAACAATAAAACGCCCAAGTCCTGTTATCAAGCAATGAGGCTGATTTTTGGGCGGGGGGGGTGGTTGGCTAGTAAGTAGCACATCATATGAAGACAATACTCCAAGAGAAAAGAATTACATTATAAGCCGCAACCTTGGGATTACGGTGAAGGCACGATCTATACTCCCAAGTGTGTGCATTTGTGGTTTAACCTCAGCTCATTACTTAGCAGTGATATCGTTGCAATGAAAATATTTACATATTTTTTTTTAAAAGTCTGAGATCAAGAAGAAAAAATAAAATGCATGTATTGAAATGCATGGGCTTGATCCCTTTAAAACGATGCCATTTTATTCATTTAAAATAATACAGACTCATCCCAGAGAATTTGGAAAATGCGGGAATTTGGTGTCTTGGAGAAATTCCCTCATAATATCTTGCCTGGGTTCCCTGGACACAGATCCCCACCCCCTCAAGACAAAAACTGCCTGCTGAATGTTTCCTGGGGAGATTACCCTGTAAGAAAGGGAGGGAGACTTACACAGAGGGAGAATCTGATTCTAAATGGGGTTGCCATTGAGATGCAGCTCATCTGTGCGGGAGCCCAGGCAGGATGGGCCTTTCACCAGGGTTCCAAAGCAAGGGAAGTGGGCAGGCTTTTGTATCCCTGATCGGCAAGTCATTGGCCCCCTGGAGGGGCTAATTGTGGATGAGCCTACTTCCCAGGGCCCAGAACAATTCCCAGTGAGGGGTGCAGCTGTGAGCTATCAGTGGGGGACAGCCCAGCAGCTGGGGACGGACTGGGTTCCAAAGAAGGGATTTGAGTGAAGCCGGCCTTATCCGCTCCATTATGTCAACATTGGGACTTACAACCTCACAGTCGATTTGTCCACTTAATATTCTTTGCTGAATTTTCCCCCTTTCCTGGACTTCTTTTTGAAAACATTTTAAGTAACTGCCTATTTTACCGTGCGGAAATATCACTTACTTAACCGTTCTCTCCCTGATGAAGAGTTAATTTTAAATGAATTTTCACCGCGATGAATCATGTTGCGATGCACGCGTCTGTGTCTCTGTGATGTACACGGTAATAAGAAAAGAGCCTGCGGATCATTGACTGCTTCTTCCTGACCAGGTCCGGCTCCTATTTTTCTTGCTTTCCTCGTGGGGTTTTTATGAAAAACAAACGAGCAAATATACATAAAGATACTACATTTAATAACTCGTTTAGTCCACGTTGCCCGTCTGTAATGCGGAGATGGTCCTTGTCTCCATTTTGCAGGTGAGGAAGCCAAGGCACAGAGAGGTTGAGTACTTCCTACAAAGTTGCCCAGCTTCTGAGACGACAGACACTGGGAATCCGGAGGTGGAACAATATTACACCGGACTACTTCTCTTAGCCTGCTTTATTCTGGTGATTTTCCTAAGCTCACATCCCTAGAAGGAAAATCCCGAGGTCAAAGGGCATGATTTATTTTAAAGCTCATGAGAAGAACTGCCAGGATGATCTTCCAGAAGCTGTGTGCTAGAAGCATGGGAGTGCAAACCTTGAAGAGGCAAGTCCTCCCCGAAACAGCGCAGTGGTTTTCGACAACTGAAAGGCTTTCCAAAAATCCTTCAGTAGGGTCTTTCTTCGTCTCAGTTGAATTGCCTACTTTTACAAACACTGAACACCCTTTACCAGCTGGACTCTACCGTGCGCTCGGAAACACCAACTTTAAGTGCTGGAAAATAACTTTGGGGTCCTCTAGCCCCACCCCCTTATTTCAAGGAGGAGGCGTCCTCCCCAGCCCCCTGAGGGCATTTCCCTCTTCCGGAGGTGGGGCTGTGGGAGCTGTGATGAGGTGGGGTTCTCTCATCTTTCATTCATGGTCAGAAGAGCCCTTCAGACACGTCTTAACTATCAGCAGAGTTATTTTCCATTATTTTAGCAGCGACTTAGACTGATCTCAACCTCAAATACCTTACTAAGTAGTTTACGTCTGAATTCTGAAGGATTTCTCGGGAAAAACTAGATGTTTTCCCCTCAACATTTTGACCTCTGGCACCGTATCGAACCTCTCCAAGTTCATTTCCTGACCATCTCCTCATCCACCTTGGTTCTTGTGAGGCTTAAATGAGCCAAAGGATGTAAAATTCTTCAGAAAACACTTCCACAGAGTGAGTGCTCAGTAAATACTGCCTTCACCTCCCTTCCCTATCCCCATGTCCCTGCGCTTGCCTCTCCCTGGAATGGTGTATAATTGTGGGACCTTCTTGAGCCTCAGGATCCTTATCCAGAAAAAATACAGATTATGCGTAGGTATTTATTTTAGCCCAGCTATCTTCAACTTCTGAGTTTTTCTCACCTCTCTATTCCTTCCCTCCCATTCTCACACTCTTCCTCTTTTCTCTTTTTCCTCGATGATACCCGAAATACGCTTTTCCTGGTGAATGAGTGTTGAGGGATGATTTGTGAGGAGCAGTTGAATGACTGTCACCACGCCATGTGGTCTGTCGTTGCTAAGTCTGAGGGATTGGTCCTCCCGGCCCGGGGCAGCCTTTAGTAGACCACTCACTTCCCTGGGACTCAGGGACGCGACTTTCTCCTTTCTTCCTGTTGTGCCTGTCCTCCAATCCCTGACGGTTTCTTCCTCTTCCTCCTCCTGCCGCAGAAATTCTGAAGTTCCTCTGAGTTTCACGTGCAACTATCTTCTTTTACTCATTTCCCACTTTTTTTTCTGAGCGATCTTTATTGTATTGAATCCTAAGTCTGTGCCTCTGACCTTGACGGCTCAGCAGGGTCTGTGGTTGGACCCCTCCTCTCGGGTATGCCTCTGGCAAGTCAAGCTCAATGTGTAGAGAACACAACCCATCATCTTCCCCCCTCCCCCGAACCAGCTCCAACTCCAACTCTTTTTTTAAAGATTTTATTTATTTATTTGACAGAGAGAGAGATCATAAGTAGACAGAGAGGCAGAGAGAGGGAGAGAAGGAAGCAGGCTCCCTGCTGAGCAGAGAGCCCGATGCGGGGCTCGATCCCAGGACCCTGAGATCATGACCTGAGCCGAAGACAGAGGCTTTAACCCACTGAGCCACCCCGGCGCCCCCCAACTCCAAATCTTAACCCTATGCAGCAATGAGGACAAAAATGGTGGGTCCAGGTGGCACGGTAGAGTGACTAAATTAAATATTTTGCCTTTTCCGAGTAAAATCTCTCTCACTTTTCAAATGTCACCTTCCCTCTGAAGACTTTGATTCAACCCATCATTCTCTATTCCGCACTCTGTGCATTCCTGGAGCATTTATTTTATTCTATTGCTAGGCTCCATTTATGTTTCTTTTCTGCCAGACCAGGCAGGAGTCAGTAAACGTTTTTGGTAAAGGGCCAGAGAGTAAATACGTTAGGTTTTGTGGACCATCTGATTTCTGCTACAACTACTCAACTCTGCAGTTAGCGTGTGAAATTGCCCAGAGACAAAATGTCAACGAACTGAGTGTGGCTGTGTTCCAATAAAACTTTATTTACCAAAACAAGGAGCGTGGGCTGGATTTGACCCGAGAGCCACAGCGCGCTGCCTGTGTTCTAGACTTTGAATTCTTAAAGGGTTGCTTCATAGGAATTTAAAGTTTAGAGACCTTTCACCAGGCAGAATCCGTCAGAGGGGCCTGAGGACCCAAACCAGGTGGGACTCAGTCCCTGACCTCACGGAGCTCACATGGTGGGATGGGGCTGCTGTAACAAAGTCCCATCAACTGGGAATTTTATTGTCTTCTTGTTTTGGAGGCCACAGTTCCAACACGCGACAAGGTGTGTGTGTTTACTGTGTGTATGCCAAGGGCGCAGGGGTGAGGGAGAGTCATGGTGGGAGACGAAGAGAGAGAGGGCGCACAGAAACCCAGCGTGTTTGGCCGGAAGGCTGACTCCGGCTTTACTTGATGGAGAAAAAGGAAAGAGAAATCCAGGCTGAAGAGCCTGAGCAGACAAGCAGGGCAGGACTGGAAGGAGCGCCTGCTGAATACTAATCCTGGGGCAGTACTCCGCGGTGAGGCGGGCGGCCGGGGCTCCCGCGGACGCCGGGAGGAGAAGCTGGAGCAGTCCCCACCGTGTGCAACTGTGGGTCATGTTCGCCGAGTGAAGGAGCGAAGGAAGTCCCGATGAATGATTGCGGCTCATTGGCAGCTAGGAGCCCCTTCCTCCGGGATGGGGGGCTCGCCTGGTGCTCCACGGGCTTGCTAGCATCTGGGCTGTGACCCCAAAACTCCTTTCACCGACGGTGGCTGGACTGCAGCTCATCTTTGGGCCTCCGTGTGTGCTAGAAGGACCGAAGGGGGGCAGAGTGGGAGGTCTAGCTCGCAAGCCAGTGTTCTCCGATGGAATCAGGCAGCGTGTTTATCGCTCAGGAATAACAGTGGTCGCACTTGTGGGATGTTTCCTCAGCACCAGGCATGGTTCTAAGATCTCTATACTAACACCTTGAATCCGCACGTGCCTCCCTGAGATTCTCTGAGCGCTGTGACCACAGGAAGAAATGGAGGCTCAGAGCGGTAAGCTGGCCCAGCGCAACCTTGCCGGTGAGCGACGGGCCCACAGCCACCCGCCCCCCCCCCTCCCCCCGGCAGCCGCCCTCGCAGGGGTCTGTCTCCCCTCCTCTCTGTCTGGCCGCGCTTGTCTGTCTGGGGCGGGGCCCCTCCTTCCTTCTCTCTACCTTGGTTTTCTGGTCTTGGGTACTTTTGTTGTGAGCCGTAGTTAGCAATACCCCCATGCTTACCAGATGCATATAAAACTCAGCCGCCGCCGGTCTTACAGCGAACCCACTCCTTGTTTGGGGTCGGGGGAGTGGGGGGGACAAACGGGTCCCACGTTCAAGTCCAAAACCATGCAAGGCGCTCCAGCCACGCCTAGCCCACTAAGGAGGATTACAGACGTGCTCAGAATAATCGGCTTCTAGAACAGAGTTTACAACATGCTCCCGGGGCTTGTGCTGGAAGCATGATTTTCTGGATTACTGTTATTCTGACATTTTACCCTTGTCTGACTTTACCAGGACATATCGCTCGGGACTGGAGCTCGAACGCAGTTTCCTAGGCGCGCGATTTTGGATTCTACCCTGGGAATGACTTAAGAGACAGCTTGCGGCAAACGCCCGGCCTCGGCCCGCTGGAGGAAAGGCCGTGAACTTTGTACCGAGGGGAGCTTTGGAATTTTAGAGCAGTGAGTCTGGGGAGGAATTCTGGGACGGTGGTGGGCGGGCGGAGTGGCGGACAATGGGGCTATTTTCACAGTCATTACACCAGATTAACTTAGCTTTTTCCTATAAAGCGTCCTTGAGGTGCCCCAGTGCTCTTTTCGGGTAACTTTCTTGGGTAGAAAAGACACAGAGGGCCTTTGGCTCCCGGTCACCACTGTACCTACAGGAGGCCACGTTTTAGAACTCGCGAGCTGCTTCTGTGTGCCTGAGTGTGCGTGTTTGGCAGGAATTTTCTGGAGCGGCACGAAGCACTACTTTTAATTCCCATGGATGCTGCCTGTTCCTCAGAATGGAAAATGTTCTATTTTTGGCCACAAGAATATTTCTGAGGGAGAAAAAAAAATTAAACAAAGCACGGCAACAAGTTCATGGGTGTCGTTTTGCGAGTCTGAAGAAGTTTTCAGTCTCATGTGCCTGGGGGAAGGCGGGTGGCCCCTTGGATGTGCTGGTCTTGGGGTGGTGATAAGAGGGACCGTTCACTGGGGATTGCCTGGGTCCGATGGGAGGGCTCCGGGCAGGGGCGGCCTGGGCGGGAGGGCCTGGCCCCGTGGAAGCTGCAGCTGGGCCCTTCACGGCGAGGGAGAGCACTCTGACGCAGGCATCCTTTCCCCGTCCCAAACCTGTCTTCAGTCGTAAGGCGATCTCCCCCCAAAGCCAGGCGGCCCTCTCGGCACCCCGGGCTCAGTGTTACAATTGGCCGCAAGCCTTTGAGGGGAAGGACGTCCAGGGGCAGACTTCCAGCAGAGTCTGATCTCAAGGCCAATCTGCGGGGCCGGCTGCATGGCGAATGCAACCTTTTTTGGCCCTTCCCTCCACCAGACACCTTTCCAGGAAACGGGTCGGTGCCACCGTGACCTTGTTGGTTGCTGCCTGATAGCCTTGCTGGGAAAAACAGACAAGCGTGCAACTCTGGGGGAGCATTGCCCGTCCAGGCATCTTTTCTCTGGAGGCTGGAGCCCAGCCAGCGCGGCCCAGCGGCCCAGGGGAGCATCTTGGAGGGGACAGAGCATTTTGCAGATGCGATTGAGGTGCCTGGGAGGAGGGACCACAGGCATGGAAATGGAGCTGGGCTCTGCCAGCTCTGATTGAGAAACCCAGGCTGGGTGGGAGGGAGCCCTGTGATCTGACGCCTGGAGCGATTGGGGTGGGGTTCCACGAAGGGGCCTGGGACCTTCTCTTCCCATCCTGCTGCTGAAATCGTTGGGAACTCCTGCCATCTGCCTCAAACCCAGCCGTCAGGTACCGATGCGGCTGTGTGTCTGGCTAACATTCGATCCTCACTGGGAAGGGCTGCTGTCCTCTCAGGAAGGGGGTCTCCACCTTCCAGTGACGAAGCTGGCCGAGGGCACCTGCCGTTACTCGTTCTCGAAGCCACGCCCTCCCGAGGAGCCCTGCTCCTGACAGCAGCTCCGAGGCCATGCCTGTGAGCTTGCAAAGTTGTCTTCTCGGCAATAGTCTTCAGCAATATGGGTTCAGGATGGAGGAACTTGTGTCACACTGGGTCAGAAATATACACAGACGCTGCAGGGCACCTTTACTGGGAGCCGGCTGGATTTCTCTTGCCTGTACGCTCATTTAGTCAACGTGGATGTACCGAGCGCCCGGGATGTGCCGGGCAGGAGGGTGAACATGAGAGACAGTCTCTGCTGATGTGGAGCTTACAGTTGGTGGAGGAGACAGATAACACAGAAATCTAGTCCCATCCTGGCAGTGCCGTGCAGGCAAAGAACAGGGTCCTGAGAGACAGAATAATGCTAGGTGTGCTTTAGAAAGGATGGGTAGGGATGACCATTGTGGGAGGGTGAAATTTAAGTTAAAATCAAAGGAAGAAGCCAGTCATGTGAAGAAAGGGGGAGACGGATGAGATTTTCTGGCAGAAGGAACAGCGAGTGCAAAGGCCCTGTGGTGAGAAGGCTGAGCATGTCTGAAGAAGCTCACGACACCTGAGATGAGCCGGGGCAAAGCGAGCGAGGGTGGGAAAGGCTTGAGATGAACCTGTTGGCTTGAGTTACCCTTTGGGCTGGATCATAGAGCACCTTGTAGGCCAGAAAAGGAGCTTTAGTTTTATCCTCGAAGTGTTGGAAAGTCTCTGGAGAGCCTGAAGCAAGGGCGTGACATGATCTCTCCTCAGTTTTGAAAGAACATGCACTGCTATGAGGGGAACGGATGGGGACATCCAGCTGCTGTCCACGGAAGAGGTGACAGTGGCTTCACCCGGGGAGTGACAGCGGCTCCTTTCCATCTGCGTTCATCCCGGTGTCCTTCCGCGTCCTGCCCTCCCCACCACTGAACTGGCTGAGACTTTTACTCAGTTCGTTAAAATCAACCATCCCACTTGGTTGTCTCAGTAAGCCAGCGAAGGACACAGGGAGCTCAGCATGTTGTCCCCATCTGAGTAGTAACACGGGGCTTCGAGAGGTTCTAGCAAGTTCCTAGTAGGGCCAGCTTCTTGCATCCCCAGCCCAAGGCTCACCGCTTCTCCCTGCACCCTGCTCCCTTGACCTTTGGGTTTTTCACTGTCACTCCGGCTTACACATGGTGTTAGAAAATAATGTTCGAAAGGGGAAATTTTGACTTTCAGAGAAACGTGAAAGGAACACGGCCAAAGATTTTATGGAATTCATTAATTAATGAGGGGCCGTGTCACAGCCTTGCTCAAAAAGTATCTAAGAAGCGAGGGTCTTTATAGGCAATTTAATACAGAAATGTAGGGATAGGATCACTGAGTTAATATTATAGCCAAATTAGCCATATAATTATAATTATAAGTTAGCCATATAATTATAAGAGCCAAAAAGCCATAAACCTCTGGGGTTTCTGTTCCACTGGACAGAAATTATCTGCATCCCTTCCAGACACAAATCTGTAAGAAAACAGGTAACTTCACTAAGTCAGGGACCTTTAAGTCAATAGAAACAATGAATGAGCTAAGTTCAATCCCCTAGAAAAGGGGTCCTGGGTGGCCTTGGGAAGATACACAACTCCTACTTTTTTTGGCTTTATTTCTAAGTTTTGGCTATTTTTTCAAGATTTTATTTATTCATTTTTTTTTAGAGAGAGAGCAATTGGGTGCACAAGCAGGGGAGGAGCAGAGGGAGAGAATCTCAAGCAGACTCCTTGCTGAGCGTGGAGCCCGACGAGGAGATCGATCCCAGGACCCCAAGGTCATGACCTGAGCCGAAACCAAGGGTCAGATGCTCAACCTCTGGAACCATCCAGGCACCCCAAGCTTTGGCGATTTTTATGAGACTGTTTCTTAGAGCAGTGATGGCTAAGTACTAAGTCACTGAGTGACTGTGGAACGAAGTTCATGAAAAGCCAAGGGAGGGAACTCAAAATGAGTAAGTAAGAAATGGGTCTGTTGAAAAGCAACCCTATCTCGCCCAGAGTGAGTTTGGATCCAGTCATGTATCAAACACCTGCTGGGCCCTGACCGCCAACGTGCAGAAGCCTGTGCGAGCCTGTGGGAGCACCGCCCTTCCTGCAGAAGAGCTCCTGCCCTGTGGCCCGCACGGTCTAGCCGAGGAGACAGACACGCAAATGGATATGTCCCACTTCATCCCGGTCAGGCCCGGGCAGAGGCGTGGGGGCTGCACAGGTGGGGGTGGTCGGGGGCACTTCCCAGAGAAGGTGCATTGGAGCTTGGTCTTGAAGGGTGGGAAAGGATTGCCAGGTTGAGAAGGGCAGGGGGGTGGAAGGGAGAGCCATTCGGGAAGCGTGTCACCACTGACCAGATACAGAGCCCGGGAGGCGCGGAGAGATTCCCTTTTCGGTTATGGCAGATTTAAATTTTTCTCCTCTGTTCTCACCGCTAGTTACAGAATTTTAAGGGTAGGGAGGGGAGGGTGGTGGAAAAGGGAAGGAGAAGTTGGAGTCTCTTGGGCAAGCTTGCAAAATTTTCTTTAAATATTAGGTCAAATTCTCTATCAAAACCCTATTTAAAACTTTTTGAAAGACTTTGAAGTCCCAGAGAAGCAGGAAGTTAATTAGAGAGCCTTTGATATCTTAGGGTATGTTTTAACAGCTGCTTAGGACAGTTGAAACAGTAAGAACTTATGTGGTTTGGGATGCGTCTGTGATAGTCCGCTCTGGTCGGAGTGAAATATCCCCGCGTTGGAGAGCGAGAGCAGTTGGCTTTAATTTTAGAAAGAGTTCAAGCCAAAATGTTCTCTAAAACCCAAGAGAGGAACTTCTAAAGAGGAAGATTGCTCCAAGAGAATGTGTTTGGGGGTAAAAGATGAATCGAGCAGGGAACAAATGATCCTAACTTGGTTCTTGGAAGCGCACAGGACGTGTCCGTTTCTGAAGAATTCCCTGAAGGTGGATTTCACCGAGGATGTGTGTTGGCAGCTGCCATTTGTAAAGGGGTCCCCATGGGGTGGATTAGCGTCTGTGAGGAGCACCCGAATAACACAAGGGGTGTCCGACCCATTTACATTTTCTGGGGATTGTCATTGTGCTTGAATTCCCACTTAATTTGTTTCCTGGTCAACACCCAGGGCCTTCTTAATTATTTCCTCAGATCCTGCCCCTGATTGGATCTTCTCCAAGCTGAAGAAAGAGAACATGGAGGAATCCTCTGCAGGGGAATGGGAGCTGCCTGTGGAGAGGATCTCAAGAGATTCTGGGAAGCCCCATGTGCCGCTGCTGGTGACGATGATGGCAGTGGTGCTGGAGAACGTGGTGGCGATGACGAGGAGGAGGGTGCTAGTGAGCACGGGGAGAGCCAACCGGCTGAGCGTTCGACACCCATCTCAAGCAGTAGGATTCTTATGTCATTTCACAGAGGGAGTAAAATGGCCCCTTCACCCATCCAGCCACTGAGCCTTCTCTCAAATCCCCTACTTCCTAGCAATTTATACGATAGCGCTGCAGCCTCTTTCCCCATACCCCCAAATTGACTGAAAGCATACAAATCCTTTGTAGAGAGGTACTTTTGGTAAGGGGCCAACTGCTGGCTGACAGATGCCTGTATCATCCCATTCAAGAGGCCGATTTATCTTCCGAAAATATTTGCCTTGGGCATGTGAGGCGAATCTTCCAAGGACGGTCCATGCTTCACAGAATAAAGGCCAGATTCCTCTGCCTCAACCTCACACGCCAGGTCACTCTGTGTGTCCCTTGGGTTTGGGGCCTCACCGGGCCTTTGCTTGCTGCTGCGTTCGGGGAGTGTCTTATGAAGGCTGTTGTTTGTTCCTTAAAAAAAGTGCCATCGCCACATCTTTTCTGGAGAAATGCTTGGATTTCTCATGACAACACAGTAAACCAAAGGCTGCACAAGACCACATTTTGGCAGCACATACACTCACACTGAATGGATTGAGAAAAGATGGGCAGAGATCCTGGCACAAAGGTAACCTATTTTTTTTTTTTTTAAGTTTCATTTTTGGGAGCAGTAGCTACATGAAGAACTTGAAGACGGTTAGCTCTGTTGATGGGATAGCATTTGTACATGAGGAAACCCAATAAAACGTCCATCCACAGACAACAGTCTTCTACCATGGTCAACTTTTCTTGATAAATTACTGCCCTCAAACTTGGAACTTTCTTTTGCAATATATACTGATCTTTCTATATATATACTCATGTATATTACATATTACGTATCTAAAAATCTCTGAATATATTTACCTCTCTGTAGAGGTACACAGGTGAGTGGGGGGCGTTGCCAAGCTCATTGGGGGAAAGGTTATACGAGACGAAGAAGGAAAGTTGCGGTAGGAAACACGAAGGGGGTAATGTCTTCTCTTAAAGAACAGGCACTGACCTTACAGGGGACAGGGCTAAGACAAGGTGTTCTGGAGCTCAGTGTTGGCCACAAACAGAAGGCAAGAGATACAAAAATAAGAGGTATGTCACCTTCTCTTCTGTCCTGAACTCACTGGTGTCCTACTTAGTTCTCAGAGAGCCTTTGGTGCTCACCATCTGTGGGATATTCTCTGGGATCTCTGTCTCCTCCGATATTGCAGCTCATGGCTTGTTCCCACCCCTCTGTCTTCTCTTCAGAGACAGGTTTTTCTCTAGGTAGTTGTTGCACAAACTGGGTGGAAAATTCTAAGTTTCACATCTTGTCTCGGGAAAATCGAGCTTGTTCTTTCCTTTGGATTAAGGCTTGCCTTCTGCTGTGTTTATTGGTCCTTGAAGTGCCACCAGTAACCTAGATGGATCGTATCGACAGTGTGGTGCTGCTTCGAGAAAAGCAGTCTGAATTCTGGGCACTGCAGCGAGCACCCCAGGGTTCAGAGTTGATCCCAAGTCTCTTGCCCGAGAGCTCACACCAGCAACGACGTGTTAGCCACGCCAACCATTTCATGTAAAACTTCTAGTGTTTCCAAATTTCCAGCAGATCTTAATCTTCAGGATGTAGGAATGAGAAATCAGAGCTCCCAGAAATGCTCAGGAATTCCCCAAAACCCAAGTTATTCTTCAAATATTTCAACATTCTTTATATTCTTATTATGATGATGTCTAAGAAAATGTATTGAATAAATAAGAAACATTTGATTTAGAGGATTTGCAAGGAGCTGTAGCTTATAGTAAATATTCAAATATTTGAAAATGCCAGCAAACATTATTGGGCAGTATTTGAATAATGTCACATGGATCTCCAAGCAAGGTCCCTGAGATGTTGGCCTTAACCCTTGGCTGCGTGTGTGGGTCATTCTGCTCTTGATTCCTGCTTAATGTCCATGGATTCCCTCAAACAGTAATGTCTCCCTGTCCATTGATAGGCTTTAGTTCTCTCAGAGCGATTATAATAATTTCCCCCATTAGCTCAATTTCTTGATCAACTTTTCTTGGAATTTGGGAGTCAGAAAAAAAACATATTATAATTTCTAGGGATATGCTGGGAGGGAATTCCCCCATGGAAAAACTAAAGTATTCCAACATTAGTTTCTGTATTCTGTCCACTTCCTTATTACATATCCAGTCTTGGAAAGGATCCCTCTTTCTGGGAGTAATCCAGGACACCACCATGGAGATTGACAAGCTGTCAACTAAAAATATCTCCAGGAGCTGATCTCGGACGTCCGTGGCAGTGGTGCCTGTGGGATGCTTCTCCAGCAGAGGACTACCGTAAAGCTCGTAAAAGCCAAACTACAACAGTCAAGGGCAATTCCCAACTGGAATGGATTGGCATACAGCATCCCTCTGGGAGCCTGTGGGTCTTTGATGAAGATGGCCGCCTTGGGCTCTGTTGGAGACCTTGGCCACCTCCTTTTCTCATGGAGTATAGAATAAGGAGGTAGCAAAGAGTAAGGGTGTCAGGCCACCTGGGTCGAAATCCCGCCACAAACTAGTTGGGAGACACTGAGTTCGTCACTTAGCTTCTCTAGGTCTCGGGTTTCTTGTCAAGGATCAGAGCATTGTGCAGACTGCCCCACCCAGCCCTGGCTGTAGGAGGGTCCTGTCCATGGTCCTCTGGAAACTTCTAGGAGGTGAGTGCAGGTTTTGTGAGAGAAATGGCCACCTGTAACGAGCTTATTTTTCTGCTCCTGTCTCAGAAAGACAAAGGAACTGTCAGATCTGATCACATAATCTGACGTCAGAGCCCCTTGAGTAGCTTCGTTATTGGACAGTCAGTAAATAGTTTGCATGGGGGTATAGTAGAAGGTTCTAGGTTAAGAGTATTATTGTAGATTTTAGCACATTTAAGTTTAAAAACCACGTTTTTTTACAAGCTGTGTTGACTTTGGATGAGTTATTTATTATCTCTCGTGCTCTGTTTCCTTGGTTATAACATGAGGATCGTGGTTGTACCTACCTCGGAGGGTTATCTTGAGGATTAAATGAAATCATATATGTAAAAAGCTCTCCACACAGATCTTGGAACACAGTAAACACTCAAGAAATATTAGCTTTTTAAAGAATTATTATTATAGTTGAGTCAAGGGGGGATACAAATACTCTTTGACATACTCAAATGTTGCATTCTTGAATAGATCAGAAGGAATGTACTCATACGAGGCCATTTATTTGCTGCTCAGGTGAATGGAATTGAAACTTTATTTATTTACTAAAGATTTTACTTATTTATTTATTTATTTAGGCTCCACGCCTGGCACGGAGCCCAACTCGGGGCTTGAACTCACAACCCCAAGATCCAGACCTGAGCTGAGCTCAAGAGTCAGACACTTGCCTGACTGAGCCACCCAGGTGCCCCAAGATTTTATTCTTAAGTAATCCCTACCCCCAATGTGGGGCTCGAACTCCCAACCCCGAGATCAAGAGTCACACGCTCCATCGACTGAGCCGGCCAGGCACCCCTGGAGTTGAAACTTTAAACCAGGACCGTGTGACCCCAAGGTCTTTACCTTCAGCTGCTGAGCGGTAGCTTAAGTGAGGCGGCCCTGCACCAGCTCCTTGTTTGGGAGGATGGGAGTTACGCGTAGAGGCATATGCCCTGGGACTCTCTGTTCTTGACACCAGCCATGCCCGGAGAGTGTCTGCAGGTTCCAGATCTCTCTTGGCTCGCTTTCAAGACAGAGGTTATTTTTGCCCTTATTTTCGCCCCGATGCATGAATTTACGATGCATTTTTTGGTGGGCATTATGGTCTTGTGGTTCTCAGTTGTGACCGTGACCTTACAGTCAGATTCCAACCACAGCCCTACAACATACAAGGTCTGCGACTCTGGGAAAGTTGCTTCATTTCTCTCGGTGTTTACATTTGTAAAGTGGGGACAGTAGCGGCACCTCATAGGACAATTGGGAAGATTAAGAGCGCTTAGAAGAGCCAGTGGTTGGTGTTAACTACTTAATAGAGTGGCTCAAACTCAGGAGAGTTGAAGTGTTAATACACCTGATGACATACCACAAATTTGCACAGTGCACGTTATAATCTCGAGTTTCCTGCCTGGTTCGAATCTTTAACAAAGATTTATTGAGTGCTTACTCTGTGTCACACACACTCTGTGACACAAGGGTCATGGATGCAGGGAGGAATAAATGTCCTTGGGAAATGTATGGGTGCGGGGGGTGGGACAGTCATAGAAGCAGGCACCTTCACCTCAATGTGCTAAGAGTGCGGGGTGCATTAGTTGCCCGACAGAGGGGTATGTGGGTCAGCCTGGCTCTGTAGGGAAGGAGGAGGATGAGTTAGCCCCCAGCAGAAGGACGGGAAAGGGTTTCTATGCAGACCGAATGTGTAAGAAGGCACAAAGGTGGGGAGCAGCACTGGCGGTGAGAGGTCCTGGGAGCGATCTGTGGATGTTCAGATATAGGCTTTAAGCTAGGAAACGAGGCTAGAGACAAACGTAGGGGTGTGGAGCTTGACTTTCATCTGTAGGTCGTGGGGGAGCTGTTTCAGTGGGGAGTCGCGGCGGGGGGGGGGGGGGGAGTTTAAAGGCGACCATGGGAGGTCGTGACCAGAGCAGGGAGACAAGGTGGGAGATTGTGCAGAGGCAAAATGACCCAAATCAGAGCAGCTGAGCTGGATGGAGAGGAAGGGATGCGCGTGAGAAGTATTCAGGAAGTGAGACTGCAGGACCCGTCACTGAATGGATGTTGGAAGCAGGAGGGGAGGGTGGGTAGACAGTTACCCTTTGCCGCTGTGAAGTTTGAGTTGATGCACTTCCTCCCCTGGGAGTTCTCATTCGAGGGGATAATTCTTTTTCCATGTTTTTCAAAGGATCAGTGAGACGGCTGATTTTTACAGACTCCTAATGTCCAGTAGAGAAACTATAGCCAATTCTACGCAGTCAACTTAAAAAAGAGCAGCGCCATTAGAGCACTGAGCATCCCCGTGACTCAGTTTCCCAATCTGTAAAAATAGTGCTGGCTCCCTTGGATTGACCTAAGGATTAAACGAACCAAAGCTTTTATAACAGCGTCCACCATCGAGCAGGCACTCAAAATAGGTGAGCTGCAGCTAGTTCCATGAATCCAACCACGTGGGATCAAATCCAAGATCTGCGCAAAACCGAAAAAAAGCAATTCCTGGATCTCTCAGCCTCGGTTTCCCATCTGCGAAATGGGGACGATAGACGCTTATTAAAGAGTGCCGATCTCCTAGGTTGGAGAGCACATTGAATCTTGGAATGCGTGCCACAGTAGGGAGTCAGGAAAAGTAAGCTCCCGCTTTACTAGGCATTTTTATGTGTGTGAAGTAATCGTATTTTCCTTGCATCCAGTACGGTAGGTGATATAAGGCTTATCTTATGGATGAGAAGACTGAAGCCTGGGAGGTGAAATGCTTTGTCTAAGGTCAAAAAAGCTACAGCTGAGCCCACACCTTTTCTGAAAAGCTCCACAAAGCTCTAAGGAACACACTTTGAGAACCACTCATTAGAAAATTCCTTCTGTGACCGATAAGGATCAAAGGATGGAGGAATAAAACCACTTTCCAGGGTCCCACGCCAGGAGCTCATTGGGACTGAGGTTAGCCATTCCTCTTGTGCTTGTCCCAACGGCTTAGTCACCGGCGTGGCCACCCCCTCTGAGGAAAGGGGCTCCCCTCTTGGGGAAAACCTGTATTTGTGTTCATAGGACAGACGCTTCATTTTCTGTCACTTTTGAATTTCCTACACTAAGTATGCATTACTTTTACAATTAAAAATTTCTTTAAAAAATAGTCTGTAGGAAGAAAGAGGGTATCGGTAAGCCAAGCACGGAGTAATCCCAAGTATGTGGACATTTCTTGCCTTTCGATTTCCAGTGACTTGTTGGAGTGACTTCGGGTGGGGGGCAGGCAAGTCATTCCAAAGAACTGCGGTGCTGGTCCCTGAAGGTGTGCTTGCTCTCCATTTGTTTATTTTTACTGCTGCCTCAAATGAGGCCCAGCATGGTAAGCCTTCCCTCAACCGTCTCCAATGCTCCCCTCTCACCTCCTCGCAGGGGCTCTGGTCCCAACTCGCCAATTGCCCAGCAAACCATGCCGATTTCCACCCCTTCTGCTTTTGCCCACATGGTTCCCTCTGCTCTCGAAAGCCTTTCCCCTCTGTCCTCTGATCTGTGGCTGACATTACTTTCCAAAGGCCCATATCCATCCACTTCACTCGTCCGCCAATTCGCTCGTCCATCAACAAATATTTATGAAGTGCTTCCGTACGTCAGGCGTTGACCGTTCGAAGCCCTGCGGCTGGAACCGAGAGCAAAGTCGACACATCTCTGCAATTACAGAACTAAATTCTCGGTGACGGAGACCGATCTTAACAGGTAAGCACAGGAATTCACATGTTCTCTAGGCATCCGTCCAGTTTCGAAGTGTGCTAAATGCTCATGGGGCCTAGTAAGAGCCAGGCGGATGAAAGAAAAGCTGGTACGGAGCACAGGAATTCCACTGGGTCAAGGTTCCGGTGGAGAGGGCGGAGTGGACCGGAAGGACAATACACAGAAAAAGTTAACGAACGAGGTGGTTTGGTGACGTTAAGAGCTATGAAGGAAGACCAGCCACGAGGCTATGTCGCAGCTAGGGCTACCTAGGGCATGATGCCTGGGTCGGCAGCGTCGTATCGTTGGCATGTCCTTGGCAATGAGCTTGTTAAAAAGCAGAATCTCAGGAGACCCCTGAATCAGAGCGCGCGTGTTAACAAGAGCCCCCTCACGCTCCCCAGGATTCCCACACGTGCTCGTGTTTGGGAAGCACCAGGCTAGTGAGTGTTTGGAAAGGGGATCTTTCGGGTGGGGTTGTTACGGAAGGTCTCTGTGTGGAGGTGATGTTCCAGATAAAGCCCGAGTGAGGAGAAGCCATCCACGTAAAACACAGCACTCCAGATGGTGAGGATGGAAATTTCGGGGGCAGGGGGGCTGGTTGGTAATTAGCTTAGTGTGTTCAAAAACCAAGGAGATCTGTTTCCACATCATGAACTCTTCTCATCTCTCCTTACCTGGCTAGCCCTTATCTAGCCGTCAGGTAATGGTCTAAACCTCACTTCCTTCTGGAGGCTTCCCATAAATCCCACCCCCATCCTGTTCTAGTCCTGTGTGAGAGTGGTCTCATCGTTTATCTCCCCAACATATCTGCCATCTTGGTACCGAATAGGTGCTTTACTTTTATTTTTTTAAGGTTTATTTATTTATTTTTAATTTTTAAAGATTTTATTTATTTACTTGACAGAGAGAGAGCACAAGCAGGCAGAGTGGCAGGCAGAGGCAGAGGGAGAAGCAGGCTCCCCGCCGAGCAAGGAGCCTGATGTGGGACTCGATCCCAGGACCCTGGGATCATGACCTGAGCCGAAGGCAGCCGCTTAACCCACTGAGCCACCCAGGCGTCCCTATTTATTTTTAATTTTTAAGTAATCTTTACACCCGTCGTCGGGCTTGAACCCACAAACCAGAGATCAAGGTCACACGCTCCACCACCGGGGGCAGCCAGGTGCCCCTAAATAGGAACCTTATGATTTTGTTCAATGAATAGTTGAATGAAAACGAGAAACCCAGACAGACGGGAGAGGCAGGCTATAAAAGCAGTCAGACCGAGCTTTGCTGAGGGGCGAGGTCCGCAACCCTTGAAACCCTTTGGTCTTTGCTTGGGCAGATGCACCCCCACTCTGTTCTCTGGGCCACCAGTCCCGATGCATTTCCTTCCTCTTGACCCTTATTGCTCTGTGATCCGTGTTCAGACTCTCCCTAAATATTTCCTCTCCGTCAGGGATTCAGGGTCCAGCAGAGGATACGAGCTGCTAGAAAGGATATGCCGTAGAATAAACTAAAATGCAGTGTGCTAGACGTAGTTACGTCTTTGAGAACAAGCAACCACCGGAGCTCAGAGAGAGGCTTGGCTCCAGCTTCTGGAAGGATTTAGGAAGTTCCGTTTGAGCTGGCTCCTACGTGAGGAAGAATTTTTTTTTTTCTTCAAGTTTAAAGGGGTAGTGGTGAGGCGGCAGTCCCTGAGTGGTGGGGGTTGTGGAGGGCGCGTGCGGGTGGTGGTGGTGGTGTTGGTTTGGAATGGAAATGGCGGTGGGGGTTGGTGGTTGTGGTGATGGCGGTGGTCGTGGTAATCCCAGCGATCGCTTGGCAGTTTTCACACTGAGACCAAAGCATATGCCCGTGAGCGGGAAATAAGGAAAGATCTCACTGAGTCCGAAAACTGGGAGAGGTTCCCTCAGTAGAGAGGCTGCCGATGAGACAGGTAGGTAGGTTAAAGCCATTTTCATTAAAGGTGTTAGTCCACGATTGACTTGGGTAGCCTTGGTTTGTAGGAAGAGAACGGGCAGCACGGTGGGGGGTAGGGGGGAAACTCCTGTCCTAACCGCCTCTCTCATTTTGTAACTGTCCAGTTAGACACTGAAAGGGAAGGGTCAAAGGAGTGTATGGAATATGCACACATCCACTTCTTAAATCCAGCGTCCTAGAGAAGGAAAGAATTTTCCTTTTCAGGCAGGATCATATTGAAATCACTCAAGAATGATATTTACAGGGGTGCCTGTCGGGTTCAGTCAGAAGAACATGCAACTCTTGATCTCAGGGTCGAGAGGTCAAGCCACATATTGGGCGTAAAGCTTACTTAAGATGAAATAAAATAGGGGTGCCTGGGTGGCTCAGTCGGTTAAGCGTCTGCCTGCAGCTCAGGTCATGATCCCAGGGTCCTGGGATTGAGTCCCACATCGGGCTCCTTACTCAGTGGGGAGCCTGCTTCTCCCTCTGCCTGCTGCTGCTCTCTCTCTTTCTTGGACAGATATATAAATAAAATCTTAAAAAGAAAGATAAAATAAAAATAAATAAAAGGTGAAATAAAATAAGATAAAATAATGATATTTATAATCTTTGTTGACTCACGAGGGGGCAACGGTCTGATAAGCTCATTGCAAGTAGAAAATATTACAAATTGAAAATGCATTTAATGCACTAAGCCGCTGAACCTCCCAGCTTAGCTAAGCTAACCTTCACCGTGCTCAGAACACTCACGGGAGCCTGCAGGTGGGCTAAAGGATCTCACACAGAGTCTATTTGAAAACAAACTGCTGATCCTCCTACGTGATCTACTGAGCCCTGTGCCAAGGTGACAACCAGGACGTCTGTGTGGGGGCAGAATGGTGAGAAATGTGCAGGTTGCTGACCCTCGTGATGGGGAGGGGGCTGCCTCGAGGCTCTTGCCCCGCATCCTGGGAGAGGATCGCACTGCATATTGTCTGGCTAGCTCCGGAAGAGATTAAAATTCAAAATTCTAAAGGCGATTTCTACCAAATGCGTATTGCCCTCACACCGTCGATAAAGTCCCCAAACCCTAAATGGAACCATTATAAGCCAGGGGCACCCTCTGCAGTCAGCTCACCCACGTAACTGCTTTCATCTACGTCATCATTCGGTACTTCTTTTACTCATCCAAAATATTTATATTGGGAGCTTGCAAAGTCCAGTGCCTAGGACAGGATGGTCAAAAAGAACTGGAAGTCACTTCCTCCGCAGCCCTCAAGGAGCTTACGGAAGAGTTAAGACTGCGGGGATCAGGCAGAACCCAGAGTCAGGATTCCCGTGTACCGTTCCTGATTTTGTAGACTTAGGGTCGCTCTTTAACTTGCTTGTTCCTGAGCCCTTACTCTGTTCATGGTACGGTGTCAGAGAGTGCGAGACTAAGTGCAATAGTGCAGCGAGGGGTTGACCAGATCTTAAACCTTAAAGGTTTTTAAGATCCTTTGCAAACTTGATATTTCATGACTTAAAGATCCAAGGTACACCGAGAGCCCTTGGATTAGAAATAAGCTCAGAGTCTACGCTAACTCTGCTCGTTGCCATAAAAATCACAGAAAGCCCCCCTTCCCCACCCACACACACAGAAGAAGTTCTCCAGGGTCCTTGTAAAAGGCGAGGGGCTGTCAGTCTGTCTGCAAAGCTTGAGTGCCGGGCATGGGACCATCCCAGGGAATTCGGGACCGTGCGGGGTGTGGCTGGGGACACGGTCATAGAAAGAAAGACCCAGTTGTTCTGTATTCGTGCTGGGGAATGTGGTCACAGCGGCTGTGGGAACTTAAACTCTGGGACTTTCTTCGTAACAGAAATCTCAACCCCCAAGTGGGTAGAAGTGACTTCTCTGACACAGGACATGTAACTTGGCTCCCTCCTGATGTCTGTTTTTCTCGCTCTCAGAAGAAGAAATGGCCTAAACAATTCTCATGGGCCAACAGTTGAAAAATATTTGTTTTGGTTTTGTCGGGTGTGTTCCCTATGAAAACGCACACACTCGGAGGGGAAGGGAGATTCTCACTGCGTGCATTTGATTCATGGATGCTGAGCCTATCAGTTGTTTTGAGGAGAGACTTTATGTCCAAGAAGGCTATAGAAAGCTTTACGGCCCCTTTCCTTTCAAACAGGAAGTTGCATTTTGCCAAAAGTAAACACATGCGAACCCGGGAAGGTTTGTTTAGTTTCTAGCGAGAATGGACACTGCGCTTGGCAAAAATGCCTTCTCCGGGATCTCTCTGGGACAAAATGTTCTCCGCCTGGGACCTGGCCTTTATGCCCTGGTAAGCATCCGTCTCCCACCAGCCCCCAGAAGTGCACTGCCAAAGGCCCTCGGCAGCTTTGCTCACGTATCGGGAACGTTCTAAAGCTGATGGCAACTTGCAAACATGCTTTGAGAGGTACATCGCTTTCTGAAGGGTGGCCGCTTTATGGAAATGGCTTGAGGTTTGGAAATCTCGGGGGACGTGAGTGCAGTTTGATAGTCTGGCTGAAGAAGCTTTAGGACACACAACATGGTAGTGCCTTGCACGTCAGAGTTTCTAGATTTGCAGATCTTATAAAGCTTCACTCAGGCCCAAGGAGGAAGACACTATCATTGCCTTCAACTCACACACAAGGAAACCCAGCCTTACCAAGGGTAAGAAACGGCTCAAGGTCACACAGTGAGGTAAGTGAGGGAGAACTCCGGTCTCTCTGCCGTCTGGCTTGGAGATTTTTTAACTAGTTCAAGATCAGTATCTGAACTGCAGGAAGTCACAAAACATTCGGAAGAGACCCACATGATTCAGGGAAAGACCGACCTCAGACCGTTTGCGAGAACGGCCCAAAGAACCGAGCAAGATGCATTTACAGGTTTTCAAGAAGACATTTAACATTAAATCCCTCTCGTTCCGGGAGAGGTCTTAGGCAGGTGGTAGAAACTGGGGGAAGGTCTGCGTAAGTGGAAACTGGCGGGGTCCAGGGGAGGCTGTGATGATTCTCCGAGGAGGGGCTCTGGCTCACCCTCGGTAAAGAAGGAACGTCTCCGATTTGGGAAATTGGAATCAACTCTTTCCGTAGGGGGCTTGTGTTCGAAGCTACTTCATATGAACATTCTTAGTACACTTGGTGACCTTCCCGGGGTCTTGTGCTGCACCTTCTAAGCTCTCTTAGGCCGGAGAGATATTTTACCCACCCACACATGCAAAGAAACATAGGGCCTGTGATGCCATCCCTTATGGAGAGGCTGTGGGTAAGCGAGACTGAAACTCGGTTTCCCATCGCCTTGCCTGTCCACCGGGAACCCACTCTTCCACATCCTCGTGGCTCTGGTCTTCTCAGGGCTCTGAAAACACGCCCATTGCTCAAGGGAGCTTCTCCACTGTACTTTATAGATAATCTTGTTAATCCTCACTCCTGGTCTTACAGGGTCCCGGTATTAGGCCCATTTCACAGCTGATAAAACCGAGACCGAGGGAGATTAAGAACGTTGCCCAGTGCCTTACAACCTCTTGATGGTGGAGCCAACTCACTGATGGAAGAAACAGGTCTGATGCTGACACACCGGTCCTCCCCCCAAACCACGTGGTCTCCTTGGAACCGAATAAAGATTCCCCAGACAGTTTTTAGTGGGTATTCTGGATTTGCTTAAAGTCCTTACGAGATGTTAATAGCTTGAAGTCCTGTAATGCTACAAGAGACCTGAACCCCCCGGTGGGTTTTCTTTTATTCAATCTAACGGGGACACAGACCTCTGGCTTCCCTTGGAGAACCCCCCTTTTGAAGTGTCTCCGTTTTCTTCATTCAGAAGAATGGATCAGCATCTCTCATGCAAGGCCTGGCCCGATGCCCACCTCACTTTTGCAATGAATTTAGCAACATCTGCTTTGCCCATTAAAGTGCTTTTTCTCTTCCTGGCCCTGAGCCGGTACGCTTGCTGCAATTGATTACCAGCAATTTCCTTCCCAAACCAGAGGGTTCAGTGAACTCTCAATTGAATTGTTGCTCACTGGAGTCCTTTGGACCAATGCGTACGGCTTACGTGCCAAATGGTCAAGCCACTTAGTTCCCAAATCTATAGGCTGATGATTCTGGTCACAGACGGGGGAGGACCCGGTGAGTGACATTTCCCATTTCTGCACACAGTGGCCTGGGTGTGTGGCCATCTCTGAGTTTCTCAATTTCAGGCCTAAAGTGGCGGGCGGGGGATGAAGTCACCTTGCATACCGCAAGGCTCTTGCCGTGTTCACAACCCCCTTTCTTCTCACCCAATCGTAGCACCGATGGCCCCGGACGTTGCTGACTGGAAGGCTTACCCAAGAGACGACTGAGAAAAATTATCTCTCGCTCTAGATGTAACATGTAAAGAGCTCAGAACAAGGTGTATCAC
>CM052894.1:68880726-68899029 GCA_028534135.1 Potos flavus | reverse complement strand
TGTTTCCTGAGATTAAGTCTCTTATGGTTTGTCTCCCTCCCCGGTCCCATCTTGTTTCATTTTTCCCCCCCTACCCTCCACAACCCCCCCACCCTGCCTCTCAAATTCCTCATATCAGAGAGATCATATGATAATTGTCTTTCTCTGATTGACTTATTTCATTTAGCATAATACCCTCTAGCTCCATCCAGGTTGTTGCAAATGGCAAGATTTTGGTATTTTTGATTCCATTGTATATATATATCACATTTTCTTGATCCATTCATCTGTTGATGGACATCTAGGGTCTTTCCATAGTTTGGCTATTGTGGGCAGTGCAGCTTTTCTTTCTTTCTTTCTTTCTTTCTTTCTTTCTTTCTTTCTTTCTTTCTTTCTTTCTTTCTTTCAGATTTTATTTATTTGAGAGGGAGAGAGAGAGAGTAGGGGGAGTGGAAGAGGGAGAGGGGGAAGCAGACTCCCCGCTGAGCAGGGAGCCCGATGCAGGGCTCGATCCCAGGACCCTGAGATCATGACCTGAGCCAAAGGCAGATGGCCAACTGACTGAGCCACCCAGGTGCCCCTCACTCAGCTTTTCTTAATAAAGCAATGTCCCAGATAAAGCCGGGCCTGCGAATCTGGCCTGCCATTCTGTCATTTCTCTGGTAGGTTCCTAGTCGTCCTATAAGATGAGGGCCAAATGTGACTCTCCAGGAAGTGGGCCCACACTCCCCCCGGCCTCACGCCCTTCACATGCTTTGCTTATCACGGTTATTGTATTTTGCTGCTTACGTAGAGCCCTCTCACACACGCCTCCCAGTCCGCCAGCTCCTCAGGCCGAGGGATCCCTTCCTCATTCACCGCCGCATTCCCGCACCCCGAGCAACACACAGGAGGTGTTCAGGAAGACGACGGATGCCCGAAGAATGCTGCCTGCCTTGTGGGAAAGTTTTCCACCGGTACTTTGAGCTGTGCCTGAAGCATCCAGGAGTCTTCTCTAATACACGTCCAAAAAAAAAAAAAAAAACGAAAGAAAAAGCAAAAGATCCCACTACTCATTACTCATCAAATTGCTGCTGTTGATCAGGGTGTTTAATTGGAAGCTAAGTGTCCAAATAAGAAAAAAGTAGCACACAGGCCTAAACCTAGTGATTGTGACGGCTGCTTGAAATTATTTGAGTCATTGCATTTTCTGTTTCTTTGAGAGACGTTGCCCATTTCCACCACGATTGCCAAAGAAAGCCCGCTTATAGCAGTAAGCACTTCTGAAATGATTATTGCGCACAAAGTTGCCTATCTTATTCATATCTTATGCTCACAGACCTCTGTCGCAAACATCTTTGGCCCTGAGCAAGGCTCTCTGCTTTTATTTCTGGAAGAGATCTCCTTTACATTATTACCACAGGGAGAGGTATTAGAAAGAGGACAGGGTTCCAAAGAAGTATGTGAGACCCACACCTCTTCACCAAGTAGATTCGGAGCTGAACCTCCTTTGTGGGAGTCCTAGGGTATTTCGCTTCTAGAAAGGCCTTCGGTCTTTAGTTCACCCCCAGGAAGGGGCCCTTGGACTTGCTGAGGAGGAGGGCACATGAGCTTTAAGTGAGGCTCAGCTAGGGCTCGCATGAAGATCTATAGTTAGGGAAAGGACACTGAGCACTTCTCTCTGTCCAACTTTGGAAACCTAACAGAGAAAAGGCTGGAGAAATGTTCCAGTCGCCCCTCTTTGCTCTGATAAATCCATTCGTCAGGTACAGTGGAAGCAGGGTCCCGCCGGGTCGGCTGCAGAGAGGGAGGGACCTCGACCGCACGTTACGGGATGACATGGGCTGTGCTGAGTCATGCTGTTTCGGTTCTGCCGCCAGGCACCCCAGAGCCTGGAATACAGAAGCACCTTCTTCCCCTTTCCAGAGCTCCGGCTCGAGTTGAACAGGACTCTGCTCAGAGAAGCACAGCGTGCTGAAGGCCAACCCATCCAGTCCCCGCGTAGTCCAAAATTCCAGACTGAAGGAAGCGTTAGGAATACAGGGATGGGCCCGACTCCAGCCAGGAGGACCAGACCCCCTCCACCATCATATCACCACCGGTCTGACCAGTGGGGGGTTCGCTGAGATGAATGCGTGTCATGTTCCAGGTGCTGGGTAGGAACTTAGATAGCTGATTTCATGTTATAGTCCCACAGCTTCATGAGGTGGGTGCCATCATGGCGAGGCTCTGAGGATCTGGTTATCTGAGGAAGAGAGCGTTTGTTGAGAGGATGGGGCACTGTGCTGAGTGCTGGGGACATGGTGGTAGGTGACGCGAACATAGTCCTTCCTTTAGGAGGTGTCTGCTGATCTGAGTGTGGCACGGCCAAGACTACAGTCTCCGTTGGCTCGATTCAAGAGCTTGCCTTCAATCCAGCACACGGCCCCTCATTGCCCACCACTCGCCTGGGGAGCCCCTTGGAAATGCTGCCCGGTCAGCAGGCGTATTGGCCAGGTAGACCGGGAACTGGGTTTGTCTCTCTAACCGTGCACCGCCGTGAAGGGCTAGCTCGCTCGGCCACCGACCATGTCCGTCTTCCACTGGGCACCCCGTTGTCCCCGAGTCCCTCTGCGTGGGATGAATGAGTATCAACGCTTGTATGTTGGCGTTGGGCTCCTGCTCGCGGTGAGGGCACGTGGAGACCCGTGTGCTGTGACGGGCCACGGAGGGTCTTTCAGCCCTTCACATGGAGTGAGTTTAGGTCTTCTGTTCTCTCCCTCGTTACACGCCCCCACACTTCCTGCTCTTTCCTGGGCCTGGAGGCAGATGTACCGAAACACCGAGCCAGACTGTTCTTTCGGTTTTTAGAGGCCAACTGAAACCAGGAAGGCCGGGAAATTGGGAGGCCGGCTGTCTCCGTCCAGGACCTAAGGGCTGGGTCTCAAGAGACCCTTGACCGTGTTTCTCCTCTGGGCTGGTTGGGCTCGGCGAGATCAGTCAAGGACTTGCTGCCAGATGCTCTTTCTTCCTGCATGGACAGGGCAGGTACCCATTCTTTTGGCTTCATTTTCCATTTGTAACTAGAAGGATGGTTCTTTAGTGGAGACACTGCTGATATTTCCTGATTATAGAGTTGTCTACCCGCTGGTTTATTCATTCAAACATACTTCTTGATTACCTATCAGATGTCCTCCATGAAGAGCCTTCCTAGAGCTACATTCCAACAGAGGAAACCAAGGAAACCAAACAAAGGAAATGCGTGTTATGTTAGAAGGCCGAATTACTATGGAAAAGCCTGGAGGAGGGCATGAGGAGTGTTTGGGGGTACTGTCATTGTAAGTTGGGTTATGAGGGAAGGCTCAAAGAGAAGGTAATATTTGAGTTGTGGGAGAAAGCCGCATAGATATGAAGCGAGAGGCTTCCAGACAGAGCAGGCAGCATGTGCAAATGCCCCGAGGCTGGAAGCCGCCTGGTATGCCCCGGCCCCAGCAAGGCCGCCAGAGTGACGGGAGCAGAGTCAGCAAGGGGAAGAGTAGAAGGACATACGGTCTGAGAGGAAATGGGGTCAGATGGTGTCAGGAGGGCCTTGAGAACAGGGGAAGTCTTTAGGTTTTCTGTGAGTAAGAAGGGGAGCCTCTGGAAGGTTCTGAGCAGAAAAGGGACATGGTCTGATGAAGTACTGTTGAATTCGCTCCTTTTGCAGAAGCGCTGCCACTTCCTACTGACTGGCCCGAGTGTGGGGAGCCAGGGGTCGGGGATCTGAAACCTGAGGGAGCCTCCTGACTCCATGGTAAGGCATCGCCCCCGCTGGAGTGGAGGTCAAGAGACTCAGGGAGCTGGAGTGACTTTTTCAGGCCATTAGCCATACAGCTAGGAGGTGGATGAGGTAGGAGAGCCAGGCCATGTAGTCCTGGCGTGACTTCTGGCTATGTTCCTTCTCGAGGCTCTCAGGGAGAAATTGGTCCCTGGCCTTTTCCAGTTCAGACGCTGACCACGTTCGTTGGCTTGCGTCTCCTTCTCCATCTCCAAAGCCAGCAACATCACATCCTTACGACCTCCGTCCTCAGTCTCTCTCTCTGATCCCAGCTGGAAAAAGAAAAGTGTCTCTCCACTTCTAAGGAGTCATGTGACCAGACTGGGGTTACCTGAATGAGCTGGGATAATCTTCCCTTCTCAAGGTCTGTCCCTTTAATCACATCCACAGAACTTGTTTAAAATATATATATTAAAAATGTGTAAATAGGTAATTCACATAGTTATATATCATTTATATTTATATCTATTTTATTGGTATTGATGTATTTATTTATTTAGAGAGAGAGCACGCAAGGGGGGGAGGGGCAGAGAGCAGAGGGAGAGAGAGTCTCAGGCAGGTTCCACGCTCAGCTCAGAGCCCCACGCAGGGCTCGAACTCACAACCCTGAGATCATGACCCGAGCCGAAGTCAGAGTCAGATGCTATATATTTTTACAACAAATATTTTATATAGATATATATATTTATATATCTGTATCTGTGTGTGTATATATATATATACATACACACACACACTGATGTCGTTGGCCAAGTCAGACATTTAGAAGTGATGGAATATAAATAGAAATGCCGTAGGGCCCCACGGTAGCCTCTAGCCACACTACAGGAAGGCGGTCAGGAGGAAAGACCGCGAGGAGTGAAAAGAACAGAGGACAAAGCAGATGAGCCTTAGTTTGGAAGGGAAAATGGGTGACCTTCTATGTGCAGATTTATACATGCAAATCTCTGCAGAGCAAAAAATCAGGATGAAACAGGCCAAATGGTAATGGTTCACTCTATGTAATATATATATTATATTATATAACTTCTTTTATACATTATACATGTACATAATGCACATATATAATGTTACATAATAAGCTTATACAATATAAATACATACTATAACATATTATATTACATAATCATATATAATACTATAATGAATATATGATAATATTAATTATAATATAATCAAATAATATAGATTATAGTTGCATTATAACATGCAATATATAATACAGTATAATTAATGTATCACTACTGTATATCAGAGGAACAGGAGGGGTCTAGTTATCCAGGGGTCCTTGGATCTTCCCCATTCCTGTCTCCCCTTTAATCACTTCCCAGGTCCTAGAGAGACTCTCTGTAAAGCCATCGTTTTGATCCCTCAAATCCACACTCGTATTACACTGCTCCGAGGCAATCACAGTAACCCAGGCCTGGGGCGACCAGACCCTCTCCTGGCAGCCCGTTTCCAGGCTTGGTTTCCTCCAGTGCAGATGGGATCGTGTTTGAAACTGCCCAGTGCCCCTCCCCCACGCCCCCCATTCCCACTACAGGAAATAGAATGTCCTTAGTCTCTCTCGGAGGCTGGGCCTAATCCTCTGCCTGACTTCCCTTCTACTTCTCAGCTACAGAGAAGGGACTTTCTACCCTCATCCCACTTTCTGCTCTCCGTGCCAATGCGCGAGTGTGTCTCCTTCTCTGGAACGTCTCCCGTGCTCCCCTGCCTCCGCCCCTGACTTTTGGTCACTGAAATTCTACCGGACTCTCCCGGGCTTGTCCCAAATGCCGTCTCCAATCTCCATGAAGTCTCTCTTGACCTCCCCCAGCAGGCACAACTTATCCATCCTTTGAGCACCATCTACGGGGACTTCGTACCTCTTCTTGGAGGCTTACCCCATTTTACAGTGATTTACGTGCTTGTCTTCTCTTTCCCCCTCACTGGTCCTGTCTTTAGATCAGGCTCGGGGGTGACTCTTGGCCAAGCTCCCCGCGGCCTCATCACACGCCCGGAGCCCTCTGAATGACGGCCGGGGGGGCCGCCGGGCCGTGTGTTCAGAGCGCTTTGTAAGACCGTAGCTCCGTGAGGCATTATTCGGGTGCATGAGAGAGCAAATGCCCACCGAGGCGTGATTAGAACCTCTTCTTTCTCTACGGACCACACGCATTTTTATTGTCACTCGTGCTCCCTCAGTGGTTCCAAACTGTCACTTCTTCTACGGGTCTTTTGCAGCCTTTGCCGGTTTTTTGTGCCAACTCCGCTGTGGCTTGCTTGCTTTTGGAAAAAAACCTGACCCACTCTTCTTACCTAGCCTTGCCTTAAGCCACAATGTCCCTGAAAATACCTGCATTTGCATTTAAAGTTGCCTTTTCGTTCACTCCGGACTCTCCTGTTTCCTCAGCCGTTAGTGAAAAGGGTGAGGCCAGTCTTGCTGACCTCTGGCCTGTGGCTGCAGCTGGGACTCTTGCAGGCCGATCTGCAGAGGGTCTGGCTTCTGCTGCGCCCACTCCCCCGCCCCCAGCTCTGGGGCAGCTCCCCGCTGCTCGGCCCCCTCACACCTGCCCCTGCCTGGAAGCACCTCTCGGGACACAGGGTGTGACCGAGTCTTCATCACCCTCCCTGGGCCTTTTGGGACTTGGCCCGAGAGTCCCTCAGGTACGTTCCAGAAGACACGGCTCTGAGGCGCTGTCTCAGGCAGGACATGGGGCCTCGGGGTAACCGTCCAGGGACACTGGCGGAGCTTCACGTGCCCTCCTTTCTCTCAACCCCTGCCTTTTCCTCATGAAGCAGCAGAACCTCAGACTACTGAATGAATGGTGTTCACCATTCACGCCCGTCTCCCGTCAGATCTGGACCGAGACGAAAGCAGATCCTTCTCTGTTAGCTGGAGGAAGCTTGTGGCAGTTTCCTCAGCCCCTCACTGACTGAAGACTGTGTTCTTTTTTTTTTTTTTTAAAGATTTTATTTATTTATTTGACAGAGAGAAAGAGAGATCACAAGCAGGCAGAGAGGCAGGCAGAGAGAGAGGGGGAAGCAGGCTCCCTGCTGAGCAGAGAGCCCGATGCGGGGCTCGATCCCAGGACCCTGAGATCATGACCTGAGCTAAAGGCAGAGGCTTTAACCCACTGAGCCACCCAGGCGCCGCTGAAGACTGTGTTCTTTTGGAATTGCCACATAGCGGGAGAGGCCTCCTGGCAGAAGAGGTGAGGGCTGTCCGCCTTGCACAGCGGGGGAGAAAGGCCGTGAGGAGGCCATGCAAGTGGGAGACCACAGGCCCCAACAGGAGCAGCACTCGGGCCTCGCTTTCAGAGAGCACTGAGTTCAAATCCCAGCCCTGCCGAAGCGAGTTCTTGGGATCCTGAGCCGTTCACCCCACCTTCCTGGGCGTCAGCTTTCTCACTGGTCAGAGGGAAGGTGATTCTTGTTTCTTGAGCCTGCCGCCCATGTGGACGTAGCAGAGGGAAGACATCTTAGCACAGCGTCGGGCCCATGGTGGGCACTCAAACGTTCTGATTCTCTCCTTCCTTCTGCGAAGTATCTCTGCCTCATCTGTGACCGAGGGGTTGTGGCAGTGTTCTCTCCGTTCCCACCGCTGAGGTCTCCCAGAGAGACAACGCGGACCCACAGGGAGCGACCTCAAAAGCTTTAGGAGGCTGTGGTCTGAATGGGCTGCTTCACAGAGCTTAAATCTTGTCTCGGGGTTCAGAAGGGGATCCCAAGCCCTGGAGGGCTGCTCAGCCTGCGGGGCTTTGGTGTGCCTTTCGGCGTGGAGAGCCTATGATTTGGTAGCCTTTGATCTCACATCATGGGAAGGGTACACGTACACAATAATTTATTGTCCAAACTAGGAAACGTTTGAGAATGAAAGAGCCTGCCGTTAAAAATTACAACAGGAGAGCGCGTGCAAACCAGGACCGTTTCAGGAGAGTGGGGTGGATCTTGACCCTGCTCAGGGGACACGTTTTGGCCCCGAGCTCTGTGTGAGTTTTCAGCCTTCTTGCTTACCTGGTTTCCAGACATTTTGAATCATGTCGTTTTTTTCCCTCTTTAGCCAACGGCTTTGTTTCGCAGGCAAGGGCCTTCAGGAAGGAAGGTTAAAGGCCCATGGCACGGGGCGCATGTAAATAGCATGTCAGACGGACATAAAGAGACAAATGAAAGCCAGAGGGCCAGCCGATGCAGGATCCAGAAAATCCTTCAGCTCCCCCACCGCCTGCCCCCCACGCGCCGAGACCAGCTGTGGAGGGAAGGGACAGGCTGGGGAAAGGCCAGCCAGATGCAGCCCGCAGACAACCCAGACTGAGTTTCGTGCTCTCAGGGGCTGACTCTGATGTTCCGGACCCACAGGGGAGAAGATGAAAGGAAGCCCTTCATCTGTGCATTTGGCAGGTACCGAGTGAGCCTCCAGAACATCCCTGGGGGACCAGGATGTGGCAGCAGCTAGCTCCGACCCACAGAGAGCACGCTGTGATGGGGACAGGGCCCCAGGAGGCAGGAGCACGAGCACAGACCGTGAGCTTGAAAGGACCCTTAGACGTGCTGGGGCGAAGGGGGAGAAGCTGTGGATTCTAACCAATAGATCTGGGTTTTCCTCTCTGCTGCAGAGAACCATCAGTGTCCTCACTTGGAAACTGAGGACAATGTACCTATTGCATCCATTGTCCAGGGTCATTGAGGAGGATACGAAGCAATGGACATGGGGTAGCTTGCAGACTGCAAATGCCTGGTGGCATCCTAATTGGAGATCCTCAAATCAAACCCCTGAATTTACAGATGAAGATCCGGGGTTCAGGGAGGCCATAGGCCTGGCCCGGTGAGGACAATGCCCTTTACAGAGAGAGATGTCGACGGCATCGTGTGTGTGATGGGGGAGTGGTGGGCCAAGAAGGTGAAATCTAAGAAACAGACGACCAGGGACAAATCAAGGAGGCAAAAATATTTTCAGGGACCTTAATTTAAATCTCTGCTGGAGGAAGTGAGAAAAATGATTCTGTGGTTATTTTTTAAGGGAGTGGGATCTTTTCACATCTTTCCTTCCTCACCATCGTGGACACGGACTGGCGTCTATCCCATCTGAGGCTTCGAGGCGAGAGGGGATGAGGCTCGCAATGCAGCTAGGCCATTCTCTTAATAAAGATGTTCCTGTGGCCTGACCGCCCCATGAGGACACTAACGTAGCTGGTGGGGACCTGGCTGGGTTGGAAAAGAATATGCAGTTCAGAGCGGTCTCTCTGAAGTAGGAGAAGGTCGAGGCGGCTTAGAGAGCAATGAAGGGCACGGCCTCCAGAGCTGTGCTGCCTGGGGAAAAACCCCAGTTTTGCTGCTCACAGCTGTGCTGCCTTGGGCAAGTTCCCCGAGCTTTCTGGACCTTCGCTTTCTCCTCTGCAGAGTGAGGATATGAACCAGACCCCCATCACAGCCTGATGTGAGGCTCAAGCAGATTAACACAGCGAAGATGCTTAGAAAGGCACCTGGCACGCATTCAACTCTCTTCAGCTATTTCTTAAATAAAAATAAAATGCATAAGGGTGTCAAAGGTGGACACGGGTGAGAGGCAGTAGGGAGGAGTGGTAGGAAGGACGCTGGATTTGTCATCAGACAGACTTGCATTCAGATTCTGATTCTGCAATCTTTTTTTATCCACGTTTGTATTTTTCTGGTTATAAGGGGCATATGTGTTTGCTGTAGAAAATTTAGAAAATCCAGAAAGCCCGCAGGAAGTAAATAAAGACGATCCCCAATTCCAGCACCGGGAGGTGGTCGCCACGGAGGGACTGTTGGCAATGAGACCCACGGATTTGGTCCCAATGCTGGTGACTTGTTGGTTCTTATGATTCCTCTTCTATTTGCATGTCCCCCAGGGAGAGATCCAGGCACTGCCTGAGGCCAAGGGACTGTCAATGCCTACTAAATAAAACATTTTTTTTTGACAACGATGAGACCTCTGATAGGCACCTCGGAGCCCCTAATCGACGCCCTTTTTACAGCTCTCCGTTCTCGACTGCGAGGGGCTCAGTCTTCTAGCGAGACAGCATGCCAAGCATTTAGATTGAAACTCATAAATTTCTTCCTCCAACCTCGCTGCTGTCGTTACTTGGCCGCCCACGTTATTGTTGCCAATTGCCGAGTGTGGCCATGAGTGACAGGTAGATTATTTGTGGCTGATGTGGGTCACCCTTGTGCCTGGTCTGAGTGCTTTTGTTTAAAGCTCCTCAAGGAGCCCAGAGCCGCGGAGCAGGGCAGCAGTAACAGGAGAAGTCTGCCGGGTAATGATTTGGCAGCTCCAGCAAAGTTGTAAATTAGGCTGTCAGAAGGGAACTTTCTGGCAAACTCCGCGAACAAACACAAGGTGTGAGGTGGCCAGAACTTGTAATAAGCTAACTTTCTCTCTCACTCGTGGTTTCCTCTTGTTGGTCTTTCGGTGAAGTGGTTAGACGTGTTAACTATCACCCAAACAGAATTGGAATGGCTTTGGGGCTGGGGGGGATGGTGGGGGGACAGCAGGGCCAACGGTGGTGAAGAGGAGGGGCACGAACGCATGGGGCCATGGTCAGAGCAGCATCCGTGGCCTTTGGAGGTCGGTTGATGGTATCACCAAATCTCCTCCTGGACGTTATCCATGAGCAATGGCACACAAGCCAAGTGTCCCTGTCATTTTAGTGACTTTAGTTAGACAGTCCCGTAGTAACCCACGCTCTCTGCTTTTAGTGTCAGAGGGGGAGAGGGCCTGTGACGTAAAGTCATGAGACTGATATTATAGAAACTTGAAGAAAGTTTTCTCTCTCTTCTCCCATTTAGTGGACCAAAAACAAATGAATGAAAAACCCCAAAAAACAAAACAAAACAAAACAAAAAACACCCAATAACAACACCCCCCCCCAAACCCTTGGTAGGTATGGTCACTTCAATTGTCTAAATTAACTTCTCTATTGGAACTGTGTTCTTGAGTCGAAGTCACAACAATTCACACTGATGACATTCTTAGAAAGAGGTCTATCTTTCGCACTAAAGCCAGGGACCCCTGCGTCTTGACACATTGTTTTCCAAACTTTTTTCAGTAGCAGAATCTATTTTTTTAGCATGAGAAGTTAGACAGGGGTTTCGCTATTTAAAACAGACGGAGTGAAGTTTTCCTGGATGGAGAGAGGGTGAGGACCTCAGATGCCCACCTGCTCGGCATGTCTCTCTTTCCTTCTGCGGAAGGTCTCTACGGAATCTCATGGCTTTGTGGGGCATTGATTAAAATCCACCGACAGAGCGTCTGCTATCATCTGTTTGAAGGGCAGCCACTTCATATGGTAAATCCTCTTGTCTTCTAGTCAAGTTAGGTTAGCAATACAGTATTAATTAAGCTTGGCACAAGTTAACGATAATCAGACTCTTAAAAAATATTAGCACGGTCCTCAGGCTCAATTCTACAGTGGGTTACTCTGGTGGCCTTGAGTCTTCAAACCAACCAAATCTTGACTGCCAGCTTTGTGGTCGGGTCACAGACTATGACTGAGGAATGACCATGCCAAGCACAGGTCCTCTAGGCCCTGGTCGTGGTGGTTCCCTGACCTTGCCTGTCCCCTTCCACTGAATTTTGGGTTTGGGGCTCCTCCCCTATTACTGTATCCTGGATTTCAAATGTTATTCCAACAGACTTATTTTCTCTTCATCCTCTCAAAGCTTGAACATACCATCTTGGGTCCCCTCTTTTGTTGAATTCCCAGTTTATTTTCAAGTCCCTTGCATCTTCAAAAAGGCACAGACTCTACCGTTAGACACGGATGCCTCAGAGCGTTGATGTTGAGTCTTCATGGTCGCTCCCTGCTTTGCCAGATCCGTTATGTCAGATATCCTAGGCAAACATGGCCTTTCATCAGAGAGAGCCACATATGTGCTATCCCTCACCTATAATTCAAACACAGTTCACTCACTAGCCTGACGACCCCCATCAATTCTCAGTGATTCTGGGAAGCGGGTTATTTTCCTTGGCACGGACCCAAGACGTTGAGGCTAGAATTCAATATTAAGCTGGTCTCCCTAGGATGTCATTAAGAGGGTTTAGTTACCGAAACACTAAAGGATATTGTCATAATACAGCAATTGCACCCCAAATGGCCTCATATCCCAGACTGTCATAACTGTCACATCTTAGGGCCCTAGTACGCATTAGGGGGGGTTGGGGTGAGGGTCCCAATCAGACCTGGACCTTTGCCTATTTGTTTATTTGTTTATCCAAAAATACTTGGAATGACTTGCTTGACAGCTAAATTGAGGTACTAGTAATTATTTCTAGATGTACAGAAACGTTCAAACGAAGGTTTTCTTCAATCGACTCTTATTTGCTCAGGACATTTATGGAAAAAGAGTCATTTATACTTGGAAGAAAGTATGTATTCACATATATTGCAGGTCGTATCGTATACCGAAAGTCGGCTTAAATTTAAAACAGGATGCTTTTTCTATATTTGGACGCATTTTTGCCACACAGTTGCTGAGACTCAAGCTTACACACACTTACAAGGGGGAAGAATGAGCTCACTTCAATGTAAACCTTAGAACAGGGCTTCTCAGCCTCAGTACTGCTGATGTTTGGCCCAGATGATTCTTCGCTGTTGGGGCTGAGCTGTGTGCTATGGGGTTTGGGAGCCGACCGGTCTTCTCCTCACTTATGTGCCAGGAACGCCTCCCTCCCCTGCCGCTGCGGCAACCCCGAATGTTTTCAGATACTGTCAAATGTCCCCCGTGGAGCGAAATCACCACTGGTTGAGAACCAGGGCCGTAAACACACAGGAAAAGCCGCAGGAGGCAGAGTTGCGGAAGGAAGGAGCTGTGACAGGACAGTGACTTCAGCTGCCGTCCCCGTCCCTCCAGCGACGAGGGTGAAGGGTGTGAGCCTTCTCCCACTGGGACAGCAACGTGGAACTTTGCAGGGATTCTCCTACCTGGCCTCGGGACGCCCCCGGCGTTCTTGCTCTTCCGAATTAACCCTGTATGCAAAGCGGGCAGAGTTAGAAATACTAAGTAGCTGGCATCCTTTTTCTCCGGGTCAAACTCCTAATTCAAGAACGTGCTTCTAGCGGTTGGTTTTTGCCATGGAGCCAAACAAACCTGTCTGAGAATGTACGGTTAACTCCGGTTAGCTCAGTCTTGCACGCGTTAAGCAGCGTTATATTTCTGGGCTTCTAGACCAGGAAGAGGCTGGATTTGCCCGACGTGGTGGTAGAAAGGAAGGTACTTGCCAAGATGAGAATAAGATGTAAAAACCCCACTTCTGAAGGATGGGCGGATGGCAGATGTGTTGGCCGGAGGAAGGCCGAGCGAAAATCTCTGGAATGCTTTAGCAACCTTTTAAATTTATTGCCAGGAAATGGGCGCTGCTCGCCTTCTCCACATCTTTTCAAAAGATCTCTTGTGAGTGCGGCCGAGTCTGGTGCAGGTACGGAGGGCCGCAGTCAGGGGTAAGTGAGGGTGCCCGCGCTCCGGCCTGGCCAAACGCCGCTAAATGTAACCCGAATCTGACCACTTCTTTTATGTTGACATTGGGCTGCGGTATGATTTTTAACGGGTGAAAGAGCGATTCAAAGTGGCCTTCTTTCTTGGGGCTGGTCCACCGTCTCTCCAGGCCGTAAGTCACGTCAGGGGGATTGGAGTCTGGCGGAATTAAAAACCACTTACCCTAGGGCGCCTGGGTGGCTCAGCGGGTTAAAGCCTCTGCCTTCAGCTCAGGTCATGATCTCAGGGTCCTGGAATCGAGCCCTACATCGGGCTCTCTGCTCAGCAGGGAGCCTGCTTCCCCCTCTCTCTCTGCCTGCCTCTCTGCCTACTTGTGATCTCTCTGTGTCAAATAAATAAATAAAATAAAAAAAAAAACAAAAACAAAAACGAAAAACCACTTACCCTATTCCACACGAGAAGATGCTGGCGACGGATGGGTCAGTCTGCGCAAGGATGAGACACCATATCAGAAATAATATTTAGTTGTTTGGGCTGAGACCACAGATTCAGAGGACCAACTACATGCCACACACCTCTGAGAAGGGCTAGAACAAAAACGAAACGCGGATAAGGACAAGCGCTGGGGAGGATGGAGAGCAATGAGAACTCTCCAGTATTGCTCCTGGGAAGGCCCGATGGCTCAGCCACTTTGGAAAACACTTTTGCGATTTCTTAGTACGTTAAGCGTATGCTGACCATAAGACCTAAAAAAATCCCACTCCTAGGTAGTTTGCCCCAGAGAAATTAAAACTATTTTCTCGCTAAAGCCCCTCTGTGAATGTTTGCAGGGGCTTGGGTCACGGTCACCAAATGTCCTTTAACTGGTAAAAGGGTAAACATGTTGCGGGTTACCCGTGCAACCGAGCATTAGTTGGCAGTAAAAAGAAATGAGCTTCTGATCTAGGTGATAACGTGATTACATCTCAGATGCATTATATTAAGTGAAAGAAGCCAGACTCAAAAGGCTATAAACTGGAGGATGCCATTTATACAACATTCTGAAAAAAAGGTCCACCTAAAGGGACAGAGGACAAATCGGTGGTTGCCAGGGGCGAGGGGAAGGGGGTTATCTTTAGAGGGACATGTGGGAAATTTGGGGGGGGGGTTGATGAAATTGTTTGATGTTGATCGTGGTCATGATTGCATGATTGTGCACATAAGTCAAAACTCACAGAATCGTGAGCTAAAGAGAGTGTGTTTATACCCCCAATAAACCTGACTTTTATTTATTTATTTATTTTAAAATATTTTATTTATTTATTTGACAATATTATTTATTTATTTGACAGAGAGAGAGAGAGATCACAAGTAGGCAGAGAGGCAGGCAGAGAGAGAGGGGGAAGCAGGGCTCGATGCGGGGCTTGATCCCAGGACCCTGAGATCATGACCTGAGCTGAAGGCAGAGGCTTTAACCCACTGAGCCACCCAGGCGCCCAAACCTGACTTTTATTTTTTAATTTTTAATTTCTTTCAAACCTGACTTTTCATAAAGTGTGTGGTTTATTGTCCCCTAGAATCTCCTATTTTTATATCTGACAACGTGACATACCTATTGGTCTGGCTACCCAACTCATTCTGCTTCTCTGGAAATGACCCTTTGCTGCTCAGTCCCTGCCGAAAAGGCAGGCTTAGACAGTCGCTTCTTCCGAGTGATTCCACACTCCAAGCCCTTGCTTGAAAGGATCATGGTGGACATCTACCCTGAACGAACCAGTAACATGCTCTCTTTTGAGACTTTGCTCTAAGACACATGGAAACCACAGTCCAGAGGGTGTAGATTTTGGCTTGTAGATATGTTTTGTTTGGCCCACACAATGTTTAAAGAAATGGAATTAATTGCCAACATTAGAAAATGGGAGATTTCACATAAAAATCCAGATTTCCGGCTTCTCTTTGAGAAGTGGGAGGATCCGATAAAATGGGCCCAGATTGCCTCCTGGAGACAACGACTGGAGCCGAGACCCTCCCCCCTTCCCACCAGCGCCCTCCCCTCATGTGCGCTACTCTTCCCGCTCCCAGGAAAAGCCAAGCGATGGCTATGCTTCTGCACTTAGTCGGCTTCTGGAGGAGTGTTCAGGGAAATATGAAATATTTCTTGCACCTTCCACTTCTATCAAAAGTAGGAAAGCAAATGGTAAGACCACGTTTTATGAAAAACAAGAATGGGAGCACGACTTTGTGAAGGCAAGCTTTCATCTAATGGCTTAGGACAAGCAGCCCAAATGTGTGTGTACTGAAAGAACACAGATTTAGCTCCCTTTCTGAAATGCGTGTGGCTTTCTGTGCTCCCCTACATTACCTGCCTGGGCTCCGGACTCAGCTGGGTTTGCACTAGGCAAACTAGGAGTAGCGGGGGGACTGAGGTCCTCTAACATTGGAGATAAGTAGGCACTGCAAGGGGGCTATGCATGGGCATACTGGTGTCCAGGGAGGGGAAACTGAGAGCCTTAGAAATAAGAAGCAAGTCTGCCCAAGTCGTACGACTCTGTGTGCGTGAGAGAGAGAGAGAGAGGGAGAAGGGGACAGACGTCCGGAGGAGAGTGTCCGTGGACTCCCTTCTGTCGCTTACAGTGAGGAAGCTGGGATCTAACCCACATCCTACACTTGACGCTTCTCAAACTTTAATGTGCACCTGAATCCTGGGGGAGTGTGTGCAAAGGCTCGGTCTGATTCATTCGGTCGGGAGCACGGCCTGAGAGTCTGCCTTCATAACGAGATCCCAGATGACATCAGCGCCGCTGATCAGATCATCACATTTTGAATAGCAAAGCTCCAAATCATACCTCCAAAGAAACGGTCCAAGTTCACCTGCCTGATGTGTTTTCGAGTCATCCGCTCTCCAGGCAAGAAGTACTTGGTAAAACCACCTTTTTTTTTTTCCCTCACTCACCAAAGAAACTCACTCCTCTTGAACAAGGGTCTAAGGAGCAAGGGAGCTCGGGCTGGCAGTCTGGGAGGCAGGAATAAATCTAAAAACAAGGGCCGGCATCCACGGAGAAGCAATCTGGGTTAGCCGCCCAGCGGAGAGACGGTGCAGCTGGCCTGCCCGGTCTTGGTGGCCCGGTTCTGTGGCCTGAGGCACAGCACAGCCTGTCTGCTCTCTCACCAGTCAAAGGATGGAGATTTTGACCTTGGAGGCCATTGTGAAAGATTTAATTAGCATTTGCGAAGGCCTGCAAGATCTATGGACGAAAGGTTCTTCAGGAGAACAGAGTAATTTATAGTCACTCTCCTCATTTCATTATGGCTTTCGCTGATATGCCAGGCAACCCAGCCTACTAGAAGTCTCCGCACGATCTACTGCTCCCTCATGGTTGGAAATGCCGCAGTGAGGAGCCTTATAGCTCTCTACGCACCAAGATAAAATGTGCTCCTTCTTCACAGCCCTTGATATTACCCGGGCGTCTACCATTTCAGGTTTGAATAGGATGATTTTTTCATGTAAAGAAGGAAGATTCTCTTTTCGATAGTCTCCTCCTTCCAAATAGGGGCCACAGTGATGTCTGTTTAAATAAACCAATGGGCTCCGGTTTGAGAGGAAGATGTTCTTCCGTGTTTCTTTCTTGGAATCGGCAGTCTAGAGCAAGCCGGTCCAAAAGAAACACAACGTGGGCCACAGGGGCAATTTACGAATTTCTCCCAGCCACACTGCAAAGAGAGAAAGAATCAGATAAAGTTAACTTTACAAATGCATTTTATTGGATCTCATGTTCCTAAACTCGTATTTCCATCGGTAGTGGATGTAAACATTATTAATGAGAAATTCTGCCTTTTGGGGGCACTGTCTTTGAAATTCGGTATACGCTACGCTTCAAGCGGGATGCTAAATTTTTCTTAAGCAATGCTTAATTGTGCATAGACTTCCTAAGATTCACACTCGAAAAAGGAGTTTCACCTATCCAAGCTGTTCCAAAACTTTAATTTTTTCTATTAACCCAATTAAGGATCGATTTTTAAATTTAAATGTCGATTATAGAATGAAATAACATTAAAAAAAAAAATCGGTTCCTGGGTCACAAGGGCCGCATCTTAAGGGCTCGAGAGCCGCATATGTCCAGTGACTCTCCGCTGTCTGACAGGGCAGGGCTAGTCCCTGGGGTGGGGGCGGCCGCGGGGCTGGGGTTCCAGAGGTCCTGTCCTCACCCCCACAGCTGGCAGGGTGTGCTTGTCCTTCGTCGATGGACTTGCCCGCGAGCTGATGAGTCCTGCGTGGTGAGAAGGCCTTCCTTCCGTCCATTCACATTATTTGCCCTCTCCTGCTCACAGAGCTGCCGTAGATGGCCCATCTGTCCCTCGGAATGACCCACATTCCCCAGAGGGACCTTGCAGAGATCCAAACCGGGCGCCACGAGACTCAAACAGCATGCATCCACTCACTACTCTACTTAGCCACTCAACAAATATTTATGCAGCCAGTTTCTGTGCCTTGCCCCGCTAAGCCCTGGGACTGCTTCGGCCATGAGAAAGGACAGCAGGGTCACTGCCGTCATGGAACTCTGTGTCTCCAAGCGGTAGACACTAGGTGGAATCTCACACATCACGAGTTAATAACAATATGATATCTATGAAGAAAAGCAGAGGTCTCCATGAGATCCTTAGGGAATCTAATCCAGTCTGGGGGGGTTCAGTAAATCTCCCTTTAAAAAAAAAAAAAAAAGGACGTTTCCGTTGGGACTGGAAGGGGTTACGGGTGAAGTGCTGGGAGAGGGGGGCCTGTTCTTGGCAGAGGAGACAGTGTGCTCCAGAAAGCGCCGGAAGGTCAGGGTGGGTGGGGTGTGAGAGCCAGAAAGGATGGAGGGATGAGTGAGGAGAGCCAGATCTGAGGGGCCTGGGAGGCTTTGAGAAGGAACTTAGTCTTTGTCCTGAGAACGACTGGAAGGCCACCGACAGGTTTTAAGAAGAATGATGCGATCAGACTCGGGTCTCCCTTTTGGCTTTTAGCAGATGGCGTGTAATGCGGATCTTCCTTGGGATTATCCCTGTAGATTCAGCCCCAGTCGGAAATGATTGTGGGGAAAAAACCATGGCATCCTCATTGTCCCGTTCACCAGCAGTGGATCCCCGGGCTCTCTGAG
>CM052894.1:68845425-68880226 GCA_028534135.1 Potos flavus | reverse complement strand
TGTACGACCATAACTGGCACTACTGCTAATTATAATGACCGTGGCTACAATTTATTAAGGGCTCGTTGTTTGCCCCTTGTATGTAAACGAATACATGTATATATACACAAATACTATAAATGCACATACACAAATATATATATAAAATATGTAAGTATACTCTAGGTCTAATCCATTAAAAAAAAAAAAACCCGCCTGAAAGATAGATATTATTATTCCCATTTCATTTGATGTGCAAGGAAAGGGAGTTATAAGGAAAAATGGAGGACATTGGGAGAAGGAAAGGAAGGGTGAATTGGGGGAAATCGGAGGGGGAGAGGAAGCATGAGAGACTATGGACTCTGAAAAACAAACTGAGGGTTTTGGAGGGGAGGGGGTGGGGGGTTGGCTGAGCCTGGTGGTGGGTATTGAGGAGGGCACGCATTGCGTGGAGCACTGGGTGTGGTACATGAACGATGAATCTTGGAACACTGAAAAAATACATTAAATTAAAAAAAAAGAAAAACACAAAGTTTAAGCAGCTTACTGGATCTTCCAGTAAGGGCAGAGGTGGGATTGGAACACGTGTCAGGCTTCAAAGCCCTGATGTGTCCCCATCACCACACCGACCCCGGTAAGTAGAGGCCAGCTTAGCGTCTGGGGCACGGCATGCATGGGCTCACACGGAGGAACACCGCTCACCTCTGTGACAAGCCAAAGGTCCGTAGCTGTTCTGGATAGTTGATGCTCACTATGCCTTTGGATAGACTCGCCCTCAGAATGTTCTTTCCAGCACATGTCTTTTCCAAATGTTACAGGTGGAGTTCCATTTTTCCTCCTGCCCTCTTGCAAAGTTTTTTTTTTTTTTAAAGATTTTATTTATTTATTTGACGAGAGAGAGAGAGAAGCAGAGGGAGAGGGAGAATCAGCCTTCCCGTGGAGCACCACGGGCCCTGATGCGGGACTCGATCCCAGGACCCTGAGATCATGACCTGAGCCAAAGGCAGACGCTCCACCAACTGAGCCACCCAGGAGATCTCTTGCTAAGTTTTTAACCTTCACTTTTTCCTTCCTGCTGCTCTGGTGCAGTCGGTGAATCTGCTTTTGTTGCCTTGAGCTGAGCTCCCTTCCTGTAGTTCGGGCAGGAGCCCGGCAGTCTCCGGAGCTGGGCACGGCCTCCTTCCTCTGCTAGCATGGTGATTGTGGGATAGACACATGTTCTGGGCACAGCAAGCAGGCAGAGAGGACAGAGAACGGGAAGGGCACGGACAGTACCGTGTGCATTTGTGAAATACCTTCCTGCCAGGTGTGCAGAATGCCTGGGCTCTTCCATCCATTAATCTCTAAAGTTGTTCTTGGGGCGGGGAGGGAGAGTGTCTATCACATCCCCACAAAAGGAAACGAGCTTGATCCAACAGTTAAGGATGTAGATCAAGGGGCTGGTTTAAACGTCATTCATTCCACAAAACTCCATCGAGCGCTAAAAGGAAAAGCATTCAGGCACGCTGGGCCCACGGGGCCATCGACACATGAGCTGTCCTAGTTGTTGAGTGGAATTCATTCCCTCAGCCTGTTACCTTCGGTGCAGATCATTAGGCTCATCATTGCTCTCGAGGTGGCAAAAGTTTTTGTTTCTATTCACACGATCTGTAATAGGCATTAAACATAGCAATAGCACAAGATGGGATTTTGAAGAGACATGAGACCCAGTCTTTGCCCTCAAAAGACCCTCCTTCTCCAGGGATGGATACAAAGGTGAGAAAAATAGTATTACCAGACAGCAAGTGGTGAGGGCTATGTGAGTTCACCATGTGAATGGTGGTCAGCGGACAGGGGATAAAAGCTTCGTGAGAGGGGTAGAAGGTTTGGGGCTTAAATGGGGATGGGACTAGGAAGAGGGCAGGCAGAGGAGAGAGCTCACGCCTGGCTCTGGGGGCGGAGAGGAGGTGTAAGAAGTCTGAGTTGCCAAGCAAGAATCTAAACAGCATGAGAGCGTGGGGAAGAGGGGTTGTCCAGAGAAGTTATTGGAGAAACGAGCCATTGACTGAAGCGGGGATTTTTCTGGAAGAGTGATTACTTTGGGGGAAATGTTGACTCTGGACTGGCTAACATGAAGGATGAGATTACCCAGCAAGGGGCCTGCCTCGTTCACGAGGGCAGTCCGAGCTGGAAAGGTGCACTCGGAAGTCACTTCGAAGGGTCCTTAAAACGATAAGACGGGATGAGGTCCCGAAAGCTGGAGCAGGAGCGAAGCCCGGTCAGAGCGGGGTCACGCTTACACCTGCCCACAGGGAGGTGGCGGGAGGAGGCGGACCGAGTGGAGGATCTGGAGCACGGGCCCCCGGCGGTGCAGTGTGGCTAGAAGGCTCTCCGCAGCAAAGGCAGAAGACAACCTCGAGAAAGTGGAGCATGGTCCCTTCTTGGCCGCCGCAGAGAGGCCTAGAAAAAGCCTTGAGAATCAGGACTGAACACGACCCTTGGACGGAAGTCATCTGCCGCCCCGAGAAAGCAGCCATGGGCCAGTCAGCTTGGTGGGTATTTGCAGTGGGCGAGGATGACGTAAATGGAGGGAGGAAATTTTTGCTCTTGTTGTTGTTTTGGTTTTTTTTAAGTAGGCTCTATGCCTAGGGCAGAGCCCAATGCGAGGCTCGAACTCGTGACCTTGAGATCAAGACCTGAGCTGAGATCAAGAGTGGGACTCTTAACCAACGGAGCCACCCAGGCGCCCCCAGACCAGAGGTTTTTAAACGAGGCGGAAAGTGCTAATCACCTGGAGGGAATCTGAGAAATACGACTTCGAGGCCCCACATCAGACCTCTGAGTCAAATCTCTACAGGTGAGCTTAGGAAACAGACTTCTCACGGGCAGCTCCAAGGGAGCTGGTCCCCAGATCAGCATTCGTGAACCCCTGGTAGGCGGTAAAAGGTGAGAAATAGGATGTCCTTGAGGGAGAGGGGCTGAGGCCATTCTCTCGGTGGTTTGTTTTTTCTTCAATTTCATTTTTAGAATAGAGGAGACCTGAGCTCTTTTTCCAGACCATGGAAGAAATAGTTTGATTGAAGACACGAGAGAGGGTGGGACACGAGGACACGGTCAGGTGCCTCCAGAGAGAAGGAGACAGGTGCTGGAAATGGGAGAGGGCCCTCCAAGGCTGGCGTGGGGAGCAGCCTGGGAGGAGGAGGCCCAGGGGAGCTGTGGGGCGGACATTCAAGCGAAAATTCCAGTCGGTGAAGGGCAACCCCTGGATTCTTTTTTTTTTTTTTAAGATTATTTATTTATTTATTTGACAGAGAGAGAGACAGCGAGAGAGGGGAGCATAAGCACGGGGAGTGGGAGAGGGAGAGGCAGGCCTCCTGCTGAGCAGGGGCTCGATCCCAGGACCCTGGGACCATGACCTGAGCCGAAGGCAGACACTTAACCGACTGAGTATAAGGCTCCCTACCTCTGGATCCTTAAACCGATTCCAAATGCAGCTTGGCGGATTTTTCAAAAACGGATTCAGCGCCCCTAAGCAGCCTCTTGTTGACTCCCCAGGACTATGTTGAGCAAATCACATGTCACTTTCGTCATGCCAGCTACACCCGGGAAACGCAGGTGATGAAAGTCTAGAATTATGAAATGACACCCGTCGTGTGGTTTCACGGGAGCTTTATCTTTCGAAAGTTTCTAATTCACAGCTTCCGAGAGGATGTTTACTACCCGGGTTTTTGGAAGACCGGGGCTAGAGCAGAAATGCCCCCAGGAGCCTGTTTTGGCCCCGGGCGGCATCGCCCGCCCCTGAGTCCTGATGTCAGGGAGGAAGGGGACCCCTTGGGCGCCGTGCCCGCGGAATGTGCTGAAAGCAGGTTCTCAGCTTTGTGGCAGGAAGTATTGGGTCACGGGTCGCATCTCACACCCTTTTCTCACTGGCGGGCTGGGCTCCGTGTGAAATTGGGTCTCTAATCTTTTCCTTTCTACCTCTTCTCCCTCCTACCCAGTGTCTGAACAGTCCAACTATCATCTGCGGATCGTCTTTGCTTCTGGTCAAGCATGTCTAGTGTGTTCTTAGGATCGTCAGGAATCCTAGTGGTCCAGGGAGTGGGTAACCACCACTATGCTGTGTTGAACTCTTCTTGTGTGCATTTTACCTAGCGTGTCCCATTTCTACTTTACTATCCTATGACAACTAAGTAAGCTTTTCCTACTGTAAAAGACAATACACGTATTATTACTAATAATACTGTTCATTATATGCTGGGCGCTATTTTAGTATCTCGATGCACTTGAAACTCACAAGACCCCTATGATGTTGTCATTTTTTAAGTTTATTATTTTTTTATTTTTAAGATTTTTATTTATTTATTTGACGGAGAGATACAGAGAGAGCACAAGGAGACAGAAGGAGAAGCAGGCTCTCTGCTGAGCTTGGAGCCCAATGTGGGGCTCGATCCTAGGACCCTGAGATCATGACTTGAGCCAAAGGCAGCCGCTTAACCGACTGAGCGACCCAGGCACCCCTGATGTAGTCATTTTGATCCCTGTTTTATAGAGAGGGGGATCGAGGCTCAGAGCAGTGAGATGTGTGGCTCCAAAGTCACACCATTACCACGAGGTGGGGTGAGGATTCGAACTCACGTCCATCTGATACCAAGGCCAGAGCTCTGTAGCCGTAAATGACGCCATAGATGGAAACAGAGTTTCCCATTAGGGGAAGGCATGCTTGGGAGTTCCAACTGCTTGTCCTTTTGCTCTCTGATGTCTCAGCATCATCTTGGACAGACGTTTTCCAGAGAATCTCAGCCGTAAACCCTCAGCTGGAGGGGTCAGGCTGTTCATCTTCAGCTTCTAAGTGCTGCTGGGATTTAGAAAAACCAGTGGGATTCACTCCTTGAAGGCCCACGGGACCTTCCCCGAGCTCGTGTAACAGAAGAGTGAGGGAGAGGCGAGCCCGGACGCACGGGTCTCAGCGAGTCGATGGACAGGGAGGCCATTCACTCATTCGTTCATTCGAGAAACAGTGCACGCCACCCCTGTGCGCCGTGTTTGCATTGTGGAAACAGAAGTGTGGGAATACCCAGTCCCAGGAGAAGACATTCGCAGGCCCCTGGGCCGATCCGCCCATGACAGGTGGATGTTCGGAGAAGGGCCCTAACCCAGACAGCAAGGTGAGTGGGAGGTGTTACTTCCTATGCACCGAAGTTTACCCCATGCACAGTGGAGGGCGAAACCCACAGATGGAGGGCTTTCAGGATTCGGGGTAGGAGGTGGTACCCTCCCATGATGCTAGGCCCCAGGGGTGCCGGTACCTGGGGATTCGCTCTCACCCAGAAAGCAAAGTACGTCAAGGACCGTTTCCCCAACAGCCACCTCCCGAGATGGCGGCCACCGGGCAGCGTGCCAACCCCAAAGAACTTGGGACTGAGGGTCCCACTGGAGTTCCTCCCTGTAATCTGCTGGCCGAGTGACTTTAGGCGAGGTATCTACCCCTCTGAACTTCACCTTCTTGCGGTAGAAAGCTGGAGATAAGACCTCTCTCTTTGGGGTGTTGGGAGCTTAAGGAGCCAATGAACGTCGCATTCAGCCTTACTTCTGGCAAATTCTCAAGAGCTAGCACCGTTTTGCGTAGGCGGTTCTCAGCTGGGGGTGATTTCTCCTTCGGAGGACATCTGGCATGATCTGGAGACATTCTGACTGTCCCTATGGGGAGGAAGTACTCCCAGAAAGTGGTGGGTAGGGGCCAGGGATGCCGCTAAGTCCGAGGACAAGGCAGAGGACGGCCCCCACAGCAGAGAGTGACCTGGGCTAAGTGTCCGTAGTGGCAGAGTCAAGAGCGTTTATCCGTGGGTATATTAATGCACACCATCCCCAAAGGACCCCCGTGAAGTAGTGCTGTTCTCATTGCCCTATTTTAGATCAGGACATGCTGGAGAGATTTAAACGCTTTGGAAGTTAAGTGACTTCCTCAAGTATCAGTAGCTAGGGAGAGCTGGGATTTGCACCCTGGGCTCCCGGATCCAGAGTTCTCAGCGTAAGGGCTTATCCTAGGATGCCTTCCGTGGGACGGGGTGGAAGGGCAGGGCGGGTGGGCTATGGAGAGGCTTCCTTTTCCCTTGTGCCAGTGATTCCTAAGCTCTAGTGAGCATCAGAATGACATGAAGGGCAAACTAACATTGCAGATCCCAGGGCCCCACACCCAGGCCATCGGGATGTGGCTGCATTTGGGGCACGAGGCTCTCCCCCAGCCCTCGGGGAAGCTTTCATGGAGAGCAGTGGCGTGAAACCAGACTTAACGATCATTCGGGTTGTTTTCTGAACCTCAGCTTTTCAGGAATTACTATGTAAGAGCTTACCATAATTTCACGACTTCGTCTCAAGAAAAAAAAATTGCAAAAGCTTTTGGGCCTGGAGATGACAAGTGTCTTCTCCTAAAGGAGACCCTGTCAGTATGAATCCATTCCTAGTCTATCTCCAGATGAGGGCAGGACGATTGCGCTTGGCTGTCTCCCATCGCCTTAAATGCTCCACAGTGAACTTGTGCCTTCCCCTTCTCCCCTCAGCCCTTGCTCCTTATGACATTGTCCTCATTGCTGTCTCAACATCACCCAGGCCCCAAACATCAAGCACCTGGAATTCAGCCTCCTTCCGCGAATGCAGCCAAAAGTCTTCTGTCGTTATGTTTCTCCTGTTGCTCCCCTCCTCTTCCTGGCCATCTCAGCTTGACCTGTAGGTCAAGTCTTTACCCCCACCCTGGGGTGGGGGGGGGAGACTCCTGCAGAAACCTTCTATGTGTTCTGCGAGCCTCAGTTCCTTGTCCTCCGATGCGCCCAGCCAGAGAAATCTTCTGAAAATGCCCCTTTATGTCTTTTGAGGATCTACGGATTCACTCACTGGTACTTACTGGGTGCTCTACTGTGCTACGGGCAGTCCCGTAGAGACAAAGATGAACATGACCCCAGGAGGTCCCCTTCTTCCTCCGTGGTGCCCAGCTCAACCTCCACCCCCTGCCTCATCCCTGCATTGCCCCACACAGCCTCTCAGCTCTGTCCCCACTCGCTCATTACCACCTCTGTGGCTTTGTCACATTCCACGCGACCCAAGGCCTCTCCACTGTCATCCACTCACCTAACTCCTCTTCATCCCTCAGAAGCCCAGTCGAGTCTTCTTTCTGCAGTGAATGCTTCCTTAACCTTCCACTCCAGGATGATCTCTCTTGTCCCATCATCTTTACCATATCCAAAGTCACCGTTATTTTTGGAACTGCTACTTAACATTCACATATGGATTCATTTTTATGCATGTCTGGTAGGGGAGAAGAGGTTGCAATCTGGAATAGTTTATTGTAAAGGATTTAGTCACTCTGGGCGGCATGGTGGGTACAGACACAAAATAGGCATCAGTCTGCCAATTGTAGTTTTAAATTCCTGTGGATGGACCTTTTCAAGCCCAGATCTGCAGGCTATGTGCCTGGCTTACCCACTTGGACCGAGCGTGGCTGCCCAGAATGGCCCGAACCCACAGAGGCCCCAGTTAGTATCTGCATCTGGCAATAATTCCAAGAATTTCTGGATTTGTCCTCCTGTGATTCTTCCCAGAGTTCTCTGACGGCTAACGGGAAAGAGGACTATTTTAGCAACGGCTCCTGTTTATTGACCGCTTACTACGGACTGAGCATCACGTGAAGTGCTTTGCAGGAATTATCTTGTTTGACCCTCAGAGTCCCCGCAGAAGTTGGGACCATCACCTCCATTTTCCATGTGAAGAAACCCAGGCTAAGGGAGGTTCAGGGATTTGCACGGCTCGATCACAGAGGCCGTCAGGGAGATTCAAGCCTGTCTGTTTTTACTCTTAACTTGTAACGCTTCTAGGCAATCTGGGGTTGGGCATAAAAAATACGAAGGGCGCCCAAGTCTTTCCAATTTCTACACGAATCCTGGGACTTACAGCCTTTGTCATCTGCAGCGCTGTGTATTGAAATGAGGATTATTTTAGCAACGACACGGTTCCAGTTGAAAAGATGTTTTGTCCTATTTAGTCAGAGAAGATTTAAAATAGATGCTGCTTGGTTGTAAGCCCAGCTCTGGATGACCGAGAGGGTAGCGGGTAAAAGGGCACATGCATTAGTTACCATGTTTTCTAGGAAAACAAAGATGAAAGGCTTCCTGGGACATTTCACTCTGGAAATGAACATGCCTGTCGGTTCTATTTCAAGGCTGATAATGAAATCTTTTCTTCTGGGGACGTGCTCCTTGTCCCGTGTACTTTTCCCTACTGCAGGTGGTCTGCAGTGCCCGATGCTGCCGTTTGGGGTTCCCTGCTGGCGATGAGGGAGGGGGAACATCTCCGAGCCTGATGGAGAACAGAGTCGTGTACCTTAAAAAGGTGGAATTCGTACCCATGACCACACGTGCAGATTTTCATGGTTCTTAAGCGTCTATTTGAAGAGGCAAACTTGATGGGGGAGTGGTTGCATCCTTTGAAAAATTCGCTTTTGCTGTTTTATAAAAGTCCCGATTTGGAGAGGTGTGTAGCAGAGATGAAGCGAGCTAACATTTTGGTCCAGAAGGAAAGGCAGACAAGAAAGACGTTCTCGATTCTGAATATTACCGAGTCTTCTCTTTGGAGTCGGTTGTAATTTTTGTGTCAGTTCTTATTAAAGTAATAGCAGACACCTTGATAATGAAACTTCATTAAGGGCAGACGGGTCGCTGAGTGAATCTTGAGCACTAAGAATAATAATACAAAATGCTTCACTGAACCTGCTTTTAAGGTCTCCGAGGTTTTAATTCCCTCAGTCTCTCAGAATGCAGCTGCTCCCAGAAGAATGTCTCACATTTACAGGTTTTCTGTAAATTTCATGTGAAATACCAAATCACTTTTACTCTTTTTACTTTTCAACATTGAATAAGCCTTATCCCTCTTGTGTTTTCCCAGTTGAGGTACTTAGAATTATGTTGGGAAAATGTAATTTAGGTTCTGTTTCTTTCAGAATTCGCTCGCGTGAAAAAAGCATTTTTTAGAAAAGATTTCACGAGAGGTCACATGTGTTTCTTCAGTCTCTCAGAAGATCAAAGCAGAAGATCCTGGTCCCTTGCTTCCTTCTTGTTGACTGTTCAGTATGGGGATACTATTTTGGAATCTCCAGCGTGAGGTCTATACCAGTTGAGAATTACATTTGTTTGCTAGTAAAGATCTAGCTACACTGCTTAAGCATGTAAGGGTTTAATTCTCTTAACTAAAAGCACAAAGACAGGGCAGTCTTTGCTTAGTAAGGAACTTCACGGTGTCATCAGCACACCAGGTTCATTCTATCTTTCTACTCGCCACCCTTAGTTGGAGACATCTATGGTTAAGGACTCCTCATGGACTAAGGTGGCTGCTGGAGCACCAGTCATTAAATGTGAGTTCTTATCAGGAAAGAGAAGGGAGGACTTCTTGAAAACTCATATAATAACTTCTACTTTATTCTGTTGGTCACATGTAGGTGATATGTCATGTCATGTCATGCCATTTTTTTTCAGCTAGGCATAGTGCCCAAGGTTTTTAGTAGTAAGGAATAAAGAAAGAATGGTACCTAGCAGTACCTAGCACAAGGTTTGTGTTTTAGTCTGGCGATTATCTAGTTGGGCTAGATGATGCTGCAGCAACAAATTAACCCCCAAATTTTGGTGACTTGATGTAACAAAGACATCTCCCTTGCTCGCACAAAGCTTGATGTAAGCCCCGTGGCTCTGAGGTGTCCCTCCTGTCTGTGTGACGACTGCTTCCTTTTATGGCCGCTTTCCCTCAGCACGCAGCTTCTGGGACGCTGAGGTAAGGAGAGATAAAACGGGGGTTCTCACAAAGGCTTTTCACTGCCCCCTCATGAAAGTGACCCATGTCACTTCTGCTTACAGTCCTTGGGCTACAACTAGCCACACAGCCCCGTTCACTTGCAACTGGGCTAGGAAGTGCCATCTTCCTTATGGCGACGACATCTGACTATGCAATTCAGTCCTATTCCCGAACTGAGCCAGTCGGATTCAACAGATCCCAAAACAAAGTATCAGCCTGGTTTTCAACAACCTTGTGTCTACTCTGTTCCAAAGCACCGTGTCCAATGCTCCGGGTACAGATAGGAAAAAGACAGGACTTCCCTTTCAACGAACTTATTGATTAATAAAGAAGACACAAGCACGCCTGGAGAATAATAATGGCAAAAATAAAAGTAAAAATCGGGTGCTCTGGAAACTGAAAGTTGGGAGGATTTCTAGTTGTTGCCCAGGGAAAGTTTTTTGGAGGGGGTGATATGCAAATGGGTCCTTGACAGATTAGTGGAATCAAGGTGGGGGAGGTGGTCCAGTCACTAGTGTCTCCCTCAAGAAGTTTTCTGAATCAGTAGGAAGGCCAGGTTATCATTTCAAGGCTACTAGCTTAGCAGCTATGTGGTCTTAGGCAAGTTTTTCCCTCTGTAAGATGAAAGAGTTGGATAAAATGGTCTCTTCTGGCTCTCTTACCTCAAATAACTCTAATGTGATTCTCCGTTTCATAAAAAAGTTATTTATTTATTTATTTTTACATAATCTCTACACCCAACATGGGGCTCAGACTCATGACCCCGAGATCAAGGGTTGTCTGATCCACCGACTGAGCCACCCAGGCACCCCCCATGATTCTCCAATTCCAAAAGCCTAATGACGTGGCCCGAGCACGTACAGACAATAAAGCCTTCCAAACAGCATCGTCAATTCTCATGGAACATACTTGGAAAAGAAAGAAAAATCTAACTGTCAGGCAATACTCACTATTGTTCTCTCATTTTATTGCCATTTCTTCCGGGAGTTTTCACGCATAGGTTTAAAGATTTGGTTTTGTTTCTTTTTCTTTTGAATATAGTCACCAAGTAGAGCGTGGGTTATATTAGAGCCTTCTTTATCTCTTAGTAGCCTCGAGCGTTTTCTTCTATGTTATTTCAAACTCTTCAGGGGCATGAGCAAATACGATAACTGTGATATTCAGATCCATTCCTGTGCCTCCTTCTGATGAGCTATTTAAAGACTAAATTTCCCTCACATACCAATGAAGCTTAGTAGAAATGAAATAATACTGTAGGAACTTTAATCTTGTGAGAGCGGGCATCAGGTTGCTTTTATTATACTTTGGTCATTAAAAAATGAGAGCTCCAATCTGTTGGGACACTGACCACATGTCAGCAACTTTAACACATGCTTCGGTTAGATTATTGACCCATTGCTCCCGGCAACTGATATTTATTTTGCAGATGAGCAAACTGAAACTGAGCTGACATAACTTGCTGAAGGTCTCATAACTAGAGACTGGCTGAACCAGGAGCCACATTTCGTTTCTGAGTGTTGTGAGTCTGTGTTAACTACCATGTGGTATGGTCTGTCTGCATGGCCAATAACAGAAACCGAACTGAAGCTTGTGTAGGTAGAAAGGTCGGATGTAACTAAATCCCAGACAGAGCTTGCTTCAGGTAGGGCAGGATCCAGGTGCCCACCAAGGTTCCCTCTTGCCTACTGTGCTCTTGTCCTGTGTTGCCATCACCTACAGTTAGGCTCTCTGGGTGACAGGCTCCGGTGGTTATCACAGCAGGTGACTTCAGTCAGAATGTCCAGTGAAAGTTCAGCAGGAGGGTCTCACTGGCTTGTTTTTCCCATGTGGCCATCCCTGACCCAATCACAGTTGTGGGGGTGGGCATTTCTGGGTGCTCAGGTCTCAGTCACAGTCGGTGGGGGAGGGGGTGGTGGATTTTAGTCCTGCCTGAATTTCATGGACTGAGAGGGGTTGGTGTTCTCCAAAGGAAAGCTAGGGCACTTTTATCGAAAGAAGGCAAAACGAGTGCTGGGCAGGCAAAACCAAGCGCTGTCCTTCACACTGAGTTTCTCTTCAAGGCGTTATTTTCTCCCCCCTCTGCCTCCAGAAGAGCGAACACTTTGCCATGTGGTGTTACCTCCCAAGAACACTTCAGTTATGTCTTAGAAAAATAAATACACAGCCAATTTTCAGATTATACCTTCCTTAGTTCTGCTATAAATTATATGACTTGTTCTTGGCAAAGCTGGAAGTCGAAGCTGGCTTTTTCTCCTCGCCCTCGCCAACTCGAAGAATGAGCGGCATTCACTAGAGTTGTGTGTCCAGGGATGAATTTGCTCATCGGAAGGGGATAGCTAAATTTATGGGAAGACTCACACCTTTGCACACAGTTCCAAGCATCAGCGACAGGGTGAGGAGCCTATGGGCAAGCAGGATATATTTTTCCTACTGAAACTGGGCCAAACCTTCATTTATGGTATTTATAAAATTCGTGAAACTGGAGGAAACCCATTATGGTCACCTTAGCCACATTAAAATTCACAAATTTTTTCAGCATGTCCCAGCTGGTTTGAGAAGAGAGTAATGTATAGAATTCTAGCCGCAGGAAAAGACAGAACCAGAAATCCAAAAGTCTGGGTTCTAGGTTGACTTGGACCCTCATCAGCAGGGTGGTCTCAGACTGGTCCCTCCGTGTCCCTCACTCTTGATTTCCTCCTCTGTAAATGTAGGATTTGGTTTATATGGGTTACTAAATGCTGGGGGACCTGGGCAGTCCCAGCTGAGATATCCATTAGAAACACAATTCACGGGCGTTTGGACGGTCCTTCCAATATCAGTATTCCAAATCTTTTGGGAGTTTCTATTTTTGGCTATAGTTCGCCTGCTTGGCACTATGCCCTTCTCTACCTAAGTGTGCTGTAGGCACAGATCGACTTTACCAGTAAGGAAATCTGGTTGATTTTATTTTGAGAACTTTTAGATTTCAGAACGTCACTTGGTAAAACCGAAGGCATCCCAATGTTTAGAAATTCTGGATTTAAATAGTTCATTAAGACACCCGTGATGTTAGGGCTCTAGAATGCCCTGTCAAGGATGCTGGTGTTTGTTTAGTTTTTAGCTGGGCCGCTATCCTGATACTTTATGATTTGGGGAGCAACGTGCACCAGGCTTTCCTGCTATGTCCTAAAATCAAGTATTTTTAAAAACCTCATCTGGAATGGAATTTGATTGTGTAATTTGATTGTGTAAAAACTCATCTGGAAAGGAATTTGATTGTGAGGTTCTCATATATATTCATTCATTCTCCATTTGTTGGGTGTGTATTATCCACCAGGTGCCATGAAAGAAATGTACTGGCACACATTCACATATATGGCTCTGGCAGGCAAAGGCTCTTTTTAAAGAAGAGGAGTCATAACTGGGAACTCATATTTTTAAAGGCTGATCCAATAAAATACAATGCCACCTAACAGTCCTAACTTTCCTGTTTCTTACAGCCTTTTATACTTAAATTATTTTTTTACTGAGATATAATTCATGTAACATAAAAGTCACGATTTTTAATGTGGGCACGTTAATGGTTTTTTGTATATTCAGTGTGTACAATCGTCCCCGCTGTCTCATTCCAGAACATTCCACCACCCTAAAAAGAAACCCATATCCATTAACAGTCAGTTCTGATCCCTGTACTCTTAGCCCCCGTCAACCACTAGTCTGTCTACTTATTTTCTTTGTAGATTTGCCTATTCTGGACATTTCATGTAACGAAATCAGATTGTATGTGGCCTGTTGTGTCTGACTTCTTTCAGTCAGCAGAATACTTTCGCGGTCCATCCATCCACATTGTAGCGTGAATCAGACTTCATCTCCTTACACTGCCAAGTGATGTTCTGTTGCATGGACTGACCACGTCCATCTGATGGGCATTTGCGTTATTTACACTTTTTTGTTAATTTTTAAAATGTTTTATTTATTTACTTGAGACACAGAGAGCGACTGAGCACAAGCAGGGGGAGTGGCAGAGGGAGAAGAAGGCTCCCCACTGAGCAGGGAGCCCGATGCAGGACTCGATCCCAGGACCCTGGGATCACGACCTGAGTCCCCCAGTTGACCCTACAGTTTTTGGTTATTATCAACAACGGCTGCTATGAGCATTTGTGTACAACTTTTTGCATGAATGGACGTTTTCAGTTCTTTGGGGTCTACATCTAGGAGTGCACTGTTGGGTTCTGTGGGGATTCTGTTTCCCTTCTAAAGGAACTGCCAGACCGTTTTCCCAAAGTGTTCCCTAACCCTCCTGGGAGTTCGTTTTCCTCCCAGTTTCCTGGTGAGGGCGCTAAGGCAATGAGCTGACAAATGCTTTCCCAGGGCCCCAGTGTTGGGTTTATGCGTGTAGTTGGCTTTCACTGAACCCCCCCTTCTGTCCCTGGCATTGTTCCCAGGGAGGGTCCATGGAGGAATCAAATACGGGGTCTGTGCGGTGTTGACTCTCGAGTCTGTGGGACTCCTGCCGGGATCTTCACGAACAGTCTTGAAAACACCTCCAGCCGCGCGAGTTGGTTCCGATGGAACCTGCCCGGAATCAAAGGACAGACTGAAACAAATATGCCTTCATTCCCGACGAGTTTTGGGTGACGTTCCTCAATTGTAGGTCCAGCTTCCTAGTCTCCACGCTGCACTATCAGTTTGCGTTTGATCTTCTTCTTCTTTTTTTTTTAAAGATTTATTTATTTATTATTAGAGAGAGAGTGAGAGAGAGAGCACAAGCAGGCAGAGTGGCAGGCAGAGGCTGAGGGAGAAGCAGGCTCCCTGCCAAGCAAGGAGCCCGATGTGGGACTCAATCCCAGGACCCTGGGATCATGACCTGAGCCGAAGGCAGCCGCTTAACCAACTGAGCCACCCAGGCGTCCGGAAAAATTTTTGAGCATCTGGCATTGGCTGCGTCTCTGAAATGAGTGATTTTATAGTGAAATCATGTCATCGTGGGAGTTTGGGAGTAAGTTGAGAAAGAATAACAATCCTGAACGTATCTATTATTCTTCCCCTTTTCCAGCACTGCGGTGTGTGTGTATGTGTGTGTGTGTGTGTGTGTGTGTGTGTGTGTTCCTGTGTCTCCGACCACGGTCCCGTGAGCTGGGCCAGGCGAGCACACACTCTTCCCCTTCCTGGGACGGTCACCGCACCTCGGGGAGGGGGGAGTGATCGGCTCTGGGTCACATGGGAGAGTCAGAAGAAGCCTCTTCCCAAATATTGTCCCTTGGCCTGGTGCCTGGACGGGACAGAGTTTCCACAGAGGCACGAGGAAATGAGACGAGGAAGGGCAAGGTAGTGAGGTTTTTCACATCGCTAAATTGATTCATTTTAAGAACTGTCTTTTATTCTAAAATTAAGTACCTCTTATTGTGATGTTGGTCAACTCTCTCTCTCTCTCTCTTTGTTTTTGCTATTCTGTGAAATCTGCCTGAACGGGGTCAGGCCGCCTTCCAACCTTTCTGATTAATCACATTGCTGTTTTCCCCCTGAGCGCCTCGACCCGGGTAAAGTAGGAAAGATACTTTCTTACAGATCTGGCCGTTTTACCCACGTGTGGGTGTCCCAGGCAATTTTGGTATCTGGCCTCCCAGTTTTCTGCTGCATTTCAGAGATTCACAGACTGGTGGGCTCACCATGCAGGCAGAAATGACTTGTGGGGTCTTCTGGTTTCTAATTGTGAGTAAATACGTCTTACTGTTGGATTTGCTAATTATTGTGAATTTTTGGGGTGCAGGGTGGGGGGCGGAGGTCGGACCTGACATTTCTAGCAAACTGCCTTGGGCTATATTTGAAGGGCTGTATTTGAAGGGCTGTAGCAAGTACTCGTTTTCTGCCTGATTCTCCATCTGGTAGAAAGCAAGACTCAACCCAGACAGGTTAATTAACTTGCCCACATCCCATTCCAGTGAGAGGAACTAGAAGTGGAGAGCCTGCTACTTCTAAATATTACTCATCAACTTCAAACTGTAATCGTGGGAACGACGTGCAAGTTACCAGTGGAAAAGTCCACTAGACTTTCTGGAAATCCTGAGCAAAAACACACAGCAGGATCAGAGCAATCTCAAGTCGCTGAGTGCCAGCTATCCCTCCCCTAAAGCAGCCTTCCCTTGACTTTTTTGACCAGAATCCACCTTGCTCCCCTTGCTGCTTCTGTCTGCTGCCTTCAGATCTCTTGAGAAGAATTAGTCTTCTCTAGAAGGTGGTGTTTCATGTGTCTTCCATTCTCCTCTGTAAGTAACCGTGTTCTCATCCCCATTTTACAGATGGAAAGCCTAAGGCACAGAGAGGTTAAGACACTTGCCCAAGGTCACACAGGGCTAGGGCCTGTACCCCAATCTGGCTCTGAGGCCTTTGTGCTGTGCTGCCCCCTCTGGCTCTGTGGCTTTCCTCCTCTTACCTACGTACAGTGTATTTCTTTACCTAAGTGAAGTCAGTCACCCAGGCTAGACAATACACTGAAATTTTCCAGTGTACTTGGCTTTCGATGGGGAGACCATTGCAAACATCACGAAAAGACAATGGGCTCTGGAGTCAAACAGCTGCACTCACCTGCTTCTGCAGACATTTCCCAGCGGTGTGACTTTGACTGGTCGGTGAGTGGTGACAGCCTCGACCGACTCATCTGTACGATTGAGATAAGAATGCTGGGACGCGTCCTGCCAAGGAGTCTGGCTGAGAGTGTGAGCACAGGCTCAGGAAGAGGACGGCCTAGGGCACACTCTCCGTGCTCAGCAGGTGCGTGCCCGTTTGCCTCCCTCCCTCCCCTTACCCCCCCTCCTTTCTCCTATTGAAACGCTCACATAGGCTTGGGGTTTTCTCCTGACTCCCACCATTGGCTCCTTTGCTGGAGGAGGGCAAGGGCACATCCCCGAGAGGTCAATGGCGGGGAGGGATACATTCGGAAAGGGTGCAGGTGTCAAATGGATTGGACATTTGGGAAATGTCCAATGGGAAATTATAAAAGCCATCAGAGAGAGAGAGAGAGAGAGAGAGAGAGAGTCTACGGAACACTGAATTGTCCCCCGTGAGCGTTTGCACCAAAGGGAAGTGAGAAATGGAGATGACGGGATGGGCGTGGAACACCCATTTCTCACATGTCATTGATTGAGTGGGAAGAGGCCTGCGGGCTGGGGAGGCCGCCCCCGTGGTGTGGGCTCACCCCTGGGGAGTCCGGGCCTGCCCGCTGCCTGTCTGCCGGGGGCCCTCCCCAGATAACCTGAGGAATTTACCAACCTCGACCAGACATTCTTTTTTCTCTGCTTTTGTTCTTAGAAATGACTGTGGATCATAATTCTTCCCATTACTAAAACTATCATCATAGGCAGAGATGACCTTGTATGATCTATGCCTATATATCCTTATGTCCCCTGGGCCAAAATGAGTATGTTTAATGAAAAAACAAAGGTCCTGATGTGGAATGTCCAGCATTGAAAAAACTCTTTCACCCTTTTGCCTAAAGGACGAAGCAATAGTATTAAAGGCAATTTTGAAAATAGGCTTAAAAAATCAGCCACGATCCTGCCAACTTAAATTTCTATGATTATTTGTGTGCACCAGATTTTAATCTTTTCCTCCATCTACAGACATTCTGCGTGAGTGTAAGCATAGTGTAGGTGAAACTAGGTGTATCACGGGCCTAGGATTTGCAGCCGTGTTCCTTATAATTGTCACTTTAATGGCTTTGGTGGGAGAGGGGAGCATAGGCTCCTCTGGGAAATGAAGAGAGTGACTCCCGGGCACAATGACAATGGCATGACATCATTTGCTAACTCATGTCCCTGTTGGTGAGTCTTGCTCGTTTTGTGCAATTCTAGGTGATGTTGGTGAGCAGCTAAGAATAGCTCAGAGCTCCTAGACACAGAGACCTAAGTATAGTATCTTCAACACACGAAAATAAAAAAAACGAAGCCAAAGGTAGGCTACTCAGAGCTGGTCTGTTGTCGCACGAAGACATCAGTGGCCCAGGCTGCTGTTTTTCTGCTTCGCCACCCTTCCTGCCTAGCTTCCAAGTTCAAAGCTACAAGATGCCTGGTACGCGGTTGCCCTAGGGTCTGAATTCCAGGTGAGAAGTGGGAAGAAGAGAGCAAGGCACTTCCCTACTTCTGCTGTCTATTGTTTTTTTTTTTTGTTTTTTTTTTAAGATTTTATTTATTTGAGAGATCCAGCGAGCACACACAAGCAGGGGGAGGGGCAGAGGGGCAGAGGGAGAAGCAGACTCCCCACTGAGCAGGGAGCCTGACGTGGGGCTCCATCCCAGGACCCCGAGATCTCGCCCTGAGCTGGAGGCAGGTGGGCTGAGCCACCCAGGCACCCCAGTCTATTCCCTTTTAAAGAGCCCCCCAGAGGTTCAGTGTCAGAGCCCCTCAGCTGTGTGACCTTGGGCAAACGAGACAGTCTCTCTGAGGTTCATTTCCTCATCGTAAGCTGACAGCAGCAGCTCCGCCTCCCTGCATGCGTGGGAAAGAACGCCAAAAATCCAGCCCCGGGCTCCCGGATGCAAGGGTTGCATGAAAATCGCGCTTGCAGTCGGGCGTGGGGTCGCACGAGCTCCGTGTTCCTGCTGCAGAAGAAAACCGCCCGAGAATGCAGAACCACCCCCTCTCCCCGTCCCGATCTGCTGTTGGGAAGCACGGAAAGCGGAACCGGACCCTGTTTGGTTCGTGTCAAAGGGAAGTTCGGGAACGGCGAGATTCTGGCCGGCCGGCGCTGGGAGCGACCGAGCCCGTCACCCTCCAGGCCTTCGCTGTCTGGGAGGGAGACCTCGTGTTTCGAAAACGGGCCACCGCTAAACTCAGGCTGGAAAATCCTAATGCAGGCAGTTCCTCAAAAACTCACAGGCCTTCAGGTCAGTGGACCACCCCCCCCCACCCCCCATGGATGGAATGGTCCAGAACTTAGTAATCAAAATAGTAAATCACATGAACATTGAGGCCACGGTCCCTGTTTACCTCTGCATTCCAGTGCCTCACCCCTGGAGGCACCTGAGCAAAGATCTGTTTATTAATTCTAGCCCCTGAAGACCTAGGGTCAGTCTCCTGTGTGTCCTCCCAGATGTGCTGCTCAGCCCTCATCGGGCGCTGGGGCTGAGAAGGACTGCCCCCGTTGGAGGCACATTTTTGAACAAAAGTAGTTACCCTGGTAATTACAGGTAACCTTCTGAGTACTCACTCTGTGTAGGCCCTTAGTACTCGCCATGATTTTACTCATTTAATCCTCCCTACGATAGTGGGTATTATAGAATGCTCATTCTACAGAAGAAGAAACAGAAGCTCAGAGAGGGTGAGTGATTTGCCCAAGGTCACAAAGCTAGGGAAAAGGAGAAACTGGCTCAGAGTTACTAAATCGGGACATAGATTTTTTTTCCTGGAAAATCACTGTGAAATCCCGCAAGTGGATTGTTAAGCGTTCTTCAGGGAACTTTTTTTCAGCTAATTCACTGATTCATAAATGGCCCACTGTAGGCAAATGATTTAGTGTCTTCAATTCTTGGTTTCCTCATGTGAAGAAAGGGAAAATAATGGCGCTCGCCTCCTAGGGTTTCTGTGAGGATGAAATGAGGTGGGTGCGTTCGCCGTGCCTGGTAGACAGTAAATGTTCAGTACTTGTCAGCCGTCATTAGTACTGCCAATTTTGTTGTTAATTTGACGAGTCAGTCTTCATTTGTGATATATATCACAATCATTAGTGGATGGTTCCTTTTCGAAATGTAGAAATCTCGGTCCTGAGTGGGGTATTTTGAAAAAGTTCCCCGAGTGATTCTGATTCATATTCCTGCATGAGAATCACTGCTGAGTGTGGCCCAATATCGTTAAGGGACTGTTTTGTTCATGATGCTGGTCTATGTGCTAAGATACCTCCTGAAAGCAAAGTTCGTGTGAAATGAGTATGTTCCCATAGGAGCTGAGAGGTGGGGGCAGTCAGGAAGGCTTCATGGAGATGGCCACACTGGGCTCAAAGGCTTGGCAGGGTTGGCTTGCTATGGATGGTATCAGGGTGGTGATGGAGACAAGGGGCAGAGGATGTCGGTGGTGACACTTGTGGCGGGAATGTAAGGTCTGCTTTGGGGGGACTTGGGAGGGGAGGCCAGTTGGTTGGTTGGAGTCAGAGAGGGGAGGGGCTTGAATTCCTGACCAAGTGGGTCTGTACTATGATTGGACGAACATGACCAGCCAGAGAGCCAAATGCTCAGAACTCTTTCCTCAGCAGATAGATCTGGTGCTCTAACAAATTAGAACGTGAAGAACCTGCAGGCAAAAAACACACAAGGCCAGAGCATCTCCTGCATCCGCTAGGTCTGGAAGGGTACTGATGGTCGGTCAGGGTGAAGGGACAATTACACAACCTGGAGACTCATGGTTTGGTGGGGGAGGGGTGGTGAGGGGAAGAAGAAGTGAAGATGATTTTGAGATTTGAGGCTGGGTGATGGGAAGAGCCGTGCAGTGACCAGAGAAAGGGAAGTTGGGGTATGAGCTGGGTTGGGGGAGGTAACATGACGAGTCGATGTGCTGAGTTTGTATGTCCAGGAAGTAGGTGCACATGTTTGGGAGTTGGGCGGAAATGTGCCATTCAAAGGAAAGAGTAGAGCTACACACAAGCAAATAAACAAAACAACACTGTGGGGAGTTGCCTGGAGTCTCAGCAGTAGATGAACTCTAAGGGAGGGAGCGTAGAGCAGGGACTCTTAGCCTGGGGTCTGTGGATGGGCTTCTTGGATGGGCAGATGCCTGTGAACCCCTCAGAATTTTGAGAACATTGTGCGTGGGGAAGAGTCCACAGTTTCATTGGCTTATTTACACTAAATAAGATTAAGAACCACTGCTATATATAGAAAGAGGTGAACTGGCAGGTGCTCATGGGAGGTTTACATAACGGGAACCGAGGAAAAAAGCCCAGCCAATCTCTGCTGCATCCCCGACTGCCACAGCTCGGACCCTGTGCTGGTCATCCTCACCGTAGCAGACTTTTCCGTCAGGGTCATCTCAGAAATGTTTCTTCTTGCCAAGACAATTCGGGGGGATGTGGGGAAGAATCATCTTTTTAGAACACGATCCTGAGAAAGTGGATATCCACAAGTAGAAGAAGGAATCTGGACCCCTACCTCACACTGTATACAAAGTTAACTCAAAACTGGTTAAAGATGGGGGCACCCAGGTGGCTCAATCCGGAGCATCTGACTCTTGATTTCGGTTCAGGTCATGATCTGAGGGTCGTGGGATCAAGCTCCGTGTTGCGCTCCGCACTCAGCATGGAGTCTGCTAGAGAGAGAGACCCTCTCCCTCCACCCCTACCTTGACTCATGCACGCTCTAAATAAGTAAGTAAGTAAATAAATAAATAAAATCTAAAAAAACCAAAACTGGTTAAAGATGTAAATATAAAAGTAAAATGATAAAACTCTCAAACGCTTTTAATATGTAGATCTTTGTGACTTTGGATTAGGCAATGATTTCCTAGATGGGGCACATAAAGCACAAGGAACCAAAGAGTGAACTGGATTTCATCAAACTTTAAGTTTTGTGCTTTAAGGTCACTATCAAGAAAGCAAAAAGAGGGGCGCCTGGATGGCTCAGTTGGTTAAGCATCAGCCTTTGGCTCAGGCCATGATCCCAAGGTCCTGGGATCGAGCCCTGCATCAGGTTCCCTGCTCGATGGGGAACCTGCTTCTCCCTCTGCCTCCCCGCCCACTTGCGCTCTCTCCCTTGATTCTCTTTCTTTCAAATAAATAAATAAATAAAAATCTTTAAGAAAGCAAAAAGACAACCCATGCGATGGTAGACAATATTTGCAAATCATATATCTAAAAAGGGTCTACTATCCAGAATATGTAAAGAATTCTTATAATTCAACAAGAGAAAGACAAATAACCCAAATAAAAATGGCAGAAGACTTGAATAAACATTTCTCCAAATAAAATATAAAAGTAGCCAAGAAGCACAACCTGCTATGATTATTCATCAGGGGATTGCAAATCAAAGCACAATGAGGTACCACTTCATACCCACTAGGATGGCAATAACAATAATAGTAACAACAACCGACAGCAGCGTGCACGTGTTGGCAAGGATGTAAGGAAATTGGAATCCTCATGCATTGCAGGTGGGCATGTTAAATGGCATGGCCATTTTGGAAAACCAGTTTGGCAGTTCCTGGAAAGGTTAAATATGGAGTTAGCACATGACCCAACAATTCTACTTCTAGGTATATACACAGGAGAATTGAAAACAGATGTTCACCCCAAAGCTTGAACACAAGCATTCGTAGCAGCATTATTCATAATAGCTAGAAAGTAGAACAATCCAAATGGCCATCAACCGATGAGTGAAGAAATAAAAAGTGGGGTATCCATACCGTGAGCTATTATTGAGCCATCAAGAGGGACGGAGTATTGTTACCTGCTATCGTATGAATGAGCCTTGACAACATCATGCTAAGTGAAAGACGCCAGACGCTAGAGGCCACATGTGTGATTCCATTTAAATGGAATATCTACGGGCGCCTGGTGGTGCAGTCAGTGGAACGTCTGACTCTTGATTTTGGCTCAGGTTACGATCTCAGGGTCGCAAGATCAAGTCCTGTGTCCAGGCTCTGCTCTCAGTGGGGGGATCTGCTTGGGATTTTCTCTCTCTCTCTCTCCTTTTCCCTCTGCCCCTCCTCCCACACTCGTGTGTAGTCACTCTCTTTCTCTCTAAACAAATAAATAAATAAATAAATGAAATATCTAGAATAGGCAAATTCACACAAACAAAAAAGTAGACTGGTGATTGCCAGGAGTTGGAGGAGGAGAGGAAGGGGAATGACGGCTAATGGGCAGGGGGTTTATTTGGGGGTGATGGAAATGTTCTGGGATTCGATAGTGGAGACAGTTGCATAGCCTTCTGAATATACTGAAAATCACCGGCGAATTTTACGATATGTGAAATTGTATCTCAAAGAGATGTTCTTCTGCCTTCTCCAGTTCTGATTGTCCTTCAACGGGGTGGAAACGCTATCAGTGTGCCAAGAAGACTGAATCACATGGGTGATGGGAGACACAGTTGTCAGGGAGTGCTAGACGTGGTTAGAACTCAGGTGCGTGTACAGAGGAATCAGGGGATGGTGCTGAAAAGATCAGTTGGGATCAGAATGTCAAGCCAGTCAGTCATTGAGTAAGTTGTGTGTGTATATATATATATTTATATATATGTGTGTGTGTGTATATTTATATATGTGTGTGTGTATATATTTATATATACGTGTGTGCGCATATATATATTTAGATGTGTGTGTGTATATTTATATATGTGTGTGTATGTATTTATATATATATGTGTGTGTGTGCATATATGTGTGTGTTACACACACACATATATGCACACACACACATATATAAATATACACACACATATATATAAATATATATACACACACACATATATAAATATACACACACATATATATAAATATATACACACACATATAAATATATATATACACACACATATATATAAATATATACACACACATATATAAATATATACACGCACATATATAAATATATACACACACATATATATAAATACACACACATATATAAATATATAAACACACGTATAAAAATATATACACACACATATATAAATACACACACACATATATATAAATACACACATACACATAAGTATATACACACACATATATATAAATATATACACACATATATAAATATATATATTTATACACACACACGTATATATATTTAAATATATATTTATATATACACACACACATATATATATACTATATATATATTTAAAAGCACTACTTTGAGCGTTTGAACAAAAAGACCTGGCCCTCCCACGCACTGCCCAGCAGTCTAGCTCTGGTGGCATTAAACAAATATTTAATTTGAATTCAGTTACCCAGTTATCGCAGTGAAGGGCTGGAAGCTCAGGTGCTCGGGAGACAGGTGATGGCGGTTGCCCTTGGCTGTGAAGGGATCCAGGGAAGCATTCCGGGGAAAGAGGAAGTTCGAGGTGAGATGACTGAACTTCCAGGCCAGTGGCTTTGGGACTCACCCCCAAGGCTCTTGGCAGCGCCGATCTTGCCCAGACACCTGAGTTGTAGCCTTTGGGCGCTCGGGGGGACAGGGTCCGCTGGAGCTGCACACCAGCCCCGTCCACTTGCAGTGGAGACGCCCACTTCAGAAAACCCTGCCCTAGGTCCCCGCCGCCGGGTTTGCCCGGCCTTGGAGTTGGGTCTGGGCTCAGATCCTGGGTTAGCCACTTACAAACCGTGGGACACAAGGTGAGAGTTACTTAGCCTCTCGGAGCGTTTGAAGAAAGGCTTTTAAACGGCAGATGCTACTATTTACCTGAACATTTATTACAGGCCTTCACCGCCCTATCTCACCCATGCGAATTAGTCAGGGATTAGACGCAATGAGAGGGGGAGGGATTTGAGGGCAAAAGGGCCTTTAAAAATTGTGTTTCTGAGCATCTTAACTCCTACCCCATAGGAAGAAAAGAAGGAAGAACACCATGACTGCCTGAGACCATGGCTGGGCGTCCTTGTCCACGTGAACTTGAAGCCTGACTCACTTTGCAGATGCTCCTGGCTTCTGTGGCTTTGCCTCCTGCTTCCGTATCGAAATTTAGTTCGGTGAGCATTGGCCAGGGGCTGGCCAGGGGCCAGGCCCTGGGAGGTTCTGGAGGCCACGGATGTGGCTCACATATGGGCCTGGGCTCAGTGCGTGCCCCCTCTACCGAGGGACACGTTTGGATGCTGTTAGGACATGACCTGAGGGCTATGGCGACTCAAGGGAGGGAGAGGCTGTTCCAACTGATAGAAAGGAGAAGAATTTCAGCGGGCAAAAATTCCCACACCAACTTATATTGTAAGCTCCTTCAAGGGGAAGACTCCCCTTCCCACATCAGAGCTGCCGAGAGGTGCCTGGGCCCTGTGACTCTATGACGAACTCAGCTGACTCACTGATAAGTCCTGCAGCCCTCAGCTTCCTGGTGCCACCTGCACACCAGTCCCCAAAACCCCTTCTTTGTGGCCCAGGCTTGTGAGGAAGTCTGCAGCAATTCTTGCCTTTATTGAAAAAACAAACAAACATACCGTGGCAAGGAAATCTCGTGAAAACAGCAAACACTGGCCTGCCTCCTTCAATCTGCTTGTCTTGCTCCCCCGCTCCCCTGGAGGGCTGTAAGCGCCTTGAGGCCGTGACTTCCTGGACACGTCTGTCATGGAGAGCTGGAGTTTGGCCTGTGGCCTGGGCTCTTATTTTTTCCTAGGATTGTCTTTCTGGAAAGGAGGGTGGCCAAGCCAGTTGGGTTGAGCACGGGGCTTTGAATAAGTGGGAGCTTGGGAGCGGAGCCTGGAGCAGCCCCCTGGCTAGGAGGAGGTGCCTCTGTTAGCCATCGGGACGCAAGGGGTAAGTCACCCGGACTGGACTGCCCCACTGTACTGGTTGCTATGGGCTCCTTTTGTTAAAAAACCCCGGCACAGTGGAGGTTTGCTTAAGGAGCTTTTGTTCAGTGGGAAAAAGTGCTTCTACCTTGGAACAGGAAAGGCATCAGCAGTGGTGGGAGAGAGCGCGGATGGTCCTCTTCGCAGAGAGCCACCTGCTGGCCCTCCCCTGTAAGCACGGCTCATGGAACTGCCTCCCTGGGGGCTGAGCTCGCTCCTGGTTCTGGGCTGGGGGAAATGGCCTCCCCAGCACAGAGGAAAGTCTCCTCTCCACCACAGTGTACCAGGCGGCTGCCCACTTTGGTCTTCCTCATTGTGGCTTTCAGGGACCCACAGGTCCTGCCCGTTGGCTTCCTGTCCGCCCCCTCCCTCATCCCAGTCCCACCAGCCTTGCTGCCCTCCCCAGGGCCTTTGCACTTCCTTCCCTCGGCTCAGGGTGCCTCTCTCCGGCATCTTTCCAGGCTGGCTCCTTCTCATGGCTTCTCTGTCAGCTCAAATAAGCTTCTCTCAGAAAGGCCCTTCTGGACTCCTCCGTCTCAAGCAGTCCCCGAATCAAGGCATTCTGCACCATACTTCTTGGCTTCATTTTACTCAAAGGCTATTTCATGGCACCTAAAATGATCTCATTCATTCACGGTCTTTCCCCCTTGTATGTCGTCCGTGTCTGGTCTCAGAAAGCAAGGCCTTATCTGTTCGTTCCGTCTCTGTTTCCAGGCATCAAAGACGGTGCCTGGCTTGTGTTTGGTGTCCAGTAAGCATACGTGAAAAAACACGGATAGAACTGAAAGCATAAAACCCAGAAAGGTAGACACTTTAGAGCCCAGACGGGTCTGTCTGAGGCTGTGCGGGATTCCTCCTCATTCCCTCTGTTTCTTTCCCGCGAAAAGTCTATCGAAGGGCCTCTTTCTGTGGCTAGCGTCCATGTTCCTCTGGGACTATATCTTGGTTACCAGGAATTTGGTTCTTTCCACCATCTGACGTTGCTCTGTCCCTTTCTTGGTTCAGCTTGTCCCCACACGCTTTAATGGCTTGAGCAGGGGCTGTGTGTACAGGCGAAAGCCATCTTCATCTTCGAGGAGCCAGCCGCCCAGACTCTCAGCCAAACGTTCTCCCTTATTCTTTGCTTTAGTTTCTTCCAGGGGTGTGTGTGTGTGTGTGTGTGTGTGTGTGTGTGTGTATAGCCCTGATGTACACACACGCGCGCACACACACACACACGTGCATGGAGTGTTTTTTCCCACCGACATTTAGAAAAGAAGAGCTTTAGCCACCGATTCAATGCACCGTGAATGCCCAGCGGTTTCTCTGCATTCTTTGCAGGTTATTTTCTCATAATCGCCCCTGGCTCCCAATTCCTGCTTTCTTCTTTTGTGGCTCTGCTCTTACTGTTATTCTCTTCGGCATTCGACTCATCCTTGAAATGGATGAGCCCATCCTTGGGTTCCGCCAACACAAACAAAAACAAGCAAACACACAATCCCACTCATGCATGGGAATTTGTAGGGAGGATTTCGGAGCAGAATCCAGAGAAAGATGGAGAGGCTTTGAGGGCAACGGGATGTAGCTATAAATGGAGAATCACTGTCTTGGGGTGCCTGGGTGGCGCCGTTGACCCTTGGTTCCAGCTCAGGTCATGATCTCAAGGTCTTGAGATCAAGCTCCGCGTTGGGCTCCCTGGTTTGCCGGCCCGTCCTTCATCCACCTCTCTTTTTCTCACTCTTCCCTTCTGGGGTTCTCCCCACTAATTCCAGTTCTCGTGACGAATTATGCAAGCTGTCCAACTCCACCCCAGCCTCTCTTCCCACACTGCATATCCCAGCCCGTCAAGGTGGTCAGCCGACCCAGAGGGCTTCCTGTTTATTCAGAGCCCTTCTCCTGAGAAGGCAACTGTGGTTTAAACACATTGTCCCCTCCTTTGCAAGTGAGTTCTCCCAGGGAAGGCCAGTGGGAACCTGATGGCCTGGGTATCATCCAAAGGAATGAGCCCACAAAGTACGCTTCAGAGGCCGGCTTGTTATCTACTTCCTGGTCGAGTCTGAGATGCTAACTGGCTCGAGGATGCCGAGGAGTGGCTGAAACCAAACCGTTGAAGTTTCTAGAACAACTTTATCTCCATAGGCCAGCCGGGAGCCCCTGAGACCCATTTGCCCTTTTCCTGGGAGCGTTTTTGTTTTCATCTGGGATGAACCAGCAGTTTTCACGAGCTTTTCTCAGCCTGGGACTTAATACAAAGACACACGAAAGAATCTTTCCACCTTTCATCCCGGCAGAGGCCAAGCTGGGCAGGAGGCAGAGTGCTCCTTGCTTCCCGAGAGGTCTGCTCTATGCAGCGAGCCCGGAAATGAGAAGGGGATCGGAGAGGCATAGAGTGTGTGAGCTAAAACCTGCAGAGAGGCAGCCCCTTCTCCGTAGCTGCAGGACTCCAAGCCCAGAGCGGTGAAGCAATGAACTCGCTCAGGGTCACACATCAAGCTTATGTGATTTATGGGCCACCGTTCAGTTTGGGGAGGAAGCAGGAGTCCCCTTGGGCGGCCCTGGCTCGGGGACAGGCCCGCTTAAGGGATGTCGAGGCTGCCGGAGGGAACCGCAGCTCTTTGCATCAAGGAAAAATGAGTCAATGGCTCTTTCTTTTGACCTGTTGAACTTAAGACATCTGAGCGGTGGTTCGGTACTCGAGGTGGTAGGCGCTTTCGGCGGGGGCCTGGAAGGTGGCAGGGAGGGTCCAGAAGATGGCGATTAGGTTCTTCGAGCCATTTGGGGGGAGGAGGAAGACAAGGGCAGGAGGTAGTTTCCTCCCCAGTGGTGAAATGAAGACGCGGAGATGGTCGATCCGCTGTCCTCTCCTTCCCCCCGGGACTGCTGTGCCACCGGTATCCAGCTGAGTTTTTCTTCCGTGGAATGGCTGCTGGGTCAACGGGAATCGGAGGAAAAAATTTGGTGCCTAGGATCGTTTGTGACAGAGACTGTCCGTCGTGACTGGTTTGATTCCGCTCGACAAGTAGTTCTCAGGCACCTGTTATTTCTTGGCTTTTTGAGCCTAACCCTTCTGACAGGTGTGAGGTGGTATCTCATTGTGGTTTTGATCTGCATCTCTCTGATGCTGAGTGATATCGAGCATCTTTTCATGCGTCTGTGGGCCATCTGGATGTCTCCTTTGGAGAAATGTCCATTCGGGTCCTCTCAGGGGATGGTGTTCTGGAGAGCATGCCGGCCTGTGGCTTAGGGAGACGTGCTAGCCTGGGCTCTGCCGTTTTGTTCTCTGCCTCAGCTTTGTGATGAGCCAGATGCAAGGTTGCACAGTGCATTCTCTACGTTCTAGAGGGTACACCGTAGGGTAGTGTGCAGGGTGAACACTTGGAAGCAGAGAAACCTTTTGGTTTCAGGAAGTCAGGACTGAAGACCTGGAAGCAGAGTGGTGGTTAAGGGGAACATCAGGAAGCGAAGGTTTCTAGAGATTTGCAAGTGGCTCTCGCGATGCTTCTGGGGGTATACTTGGTGGAGATGGAGGAAGTGTAGGAAATGAGGTGTCTTGGGAGGTGCTATTTGGAGCATGAGGTGACTTTGAGATCTTAGAAGGACCCAAAAATGTAGGATTAGAGGCTGGCTGGGCAAAGCAGGGTTGGGAAAAGAGGGGCCTCGGTGTCGGTCACGGGTGGTTTGGTGTCCCACTTCTAAGATTGACCAGCTGTGGGACTAGGGTAAGTGACCAACTCTTCTGGCTTGCACGGGACTTTTCCAGTTTCAGCACTGAAAATCCCATGTCCCGGGAAACTTCCCAGTCCCAAGTGAACCGGGACAGCCTGGTAGGAAATATGCAAGTCACATGTCCTGGGAACTCCCTCAGAGATGGGCGAGTGGGGATGGTTGGTGAATCTACTTGACCAATTTGAGCCTCAGATTCCTCGTCCACAAGGTAGGGATAACAGCGGTGCCTTCTTCTGAGCGTTGCATGGATGAAATGAGATAGTACGTGGAAAGTACTCAGCAGAAAGATTGGCGCCAAAAGGTGATAAAACAAATATTCGTTGAAAAGGATGAGTTCAGTGAATCCAGCCGATGAAGCAGCTGGAGGCAGAGGGGATGGGAAAAATAATCCGGGGTTGCCATGGGCATTTGCAGACCTTGTCTGCTTTGTGTGCAGAACTTGTGGGTTGGGATTCTACCTGTATTTATAAAAGAGGGTTTGCCAAGAAAATTAGCACTGTAAACAAGGGAAATGTTAGCCCATTGGAGAGGGCAAACCGTAGCAGTAGCATTTACATTTCAGTAATGCTCATGCTAATTGTAAGTGAAGGTGTTCCTCACGAGAGGATTTCTGAGATTCCCAAAAGACGTGCATCCCTGCTCTCTGACCCAGTTGACGCTGTGGCTGTGGGCTCAAATGAAATAAAACCACATTTTGCTTCAGTATTCATCCATTCATTTATTCACTTGCTCAGCAAGTATTTATTTAGTATTTTTCGTGTCTTAGGCACAGAGCCAGGCTCCATGAAAACTATGAAGAGATGTGAGAAGTAGTCTGTTTTCTTAGAAAATTTACAATAAAACTGTTTTATCGTTATGCTTCTTTTCCTTGTTTAAGCTCGAACCACAATTCCTTCTTTCTTCTTCTTTCCCCACCAGCATCAAGGCCTTCTGACAGGCGTGTATATGATTTTACACTGCCCTTAAAGTCCTAGAATCCAGAACAAGAGAAATCTTAAAGTCTCCATTAGGACATCTTGAAGAGATGGGCTGGGAACAAGAAAAGTAGATTTGAGGAGCAGGAGAGAAGGTGAGGGAACTGAGAGGAAGGGGAGCAGAGGGGCGGGGAGAAAGCAGGGGGGAAGGAAGCAGAGTGGAGGGAGAGTGGGGGAGGAGGAGGGGGAGGGAGAGCAGGGGGAAAGAAGCAGGGGAGAGAAAGCAGGGGGGAAGGAAGCAGAGGGTAGGGAGAGTGGGGGAGGAAGTGGAGGGGAGGGAGAGCAGGGGGAAGGGAGCAGGGGGAGCAAGTGGGAGGGAGAGCAGAGGAGAGGGGAGCAGTGGGGAGGAGGAGGAAGGGGGAGGGAGAGCAGAGGGGAGAGGAGCAGAGGGGAGGAAGAGCAGGGGGAAGGAGAGGGGGGAGAGAGTTCAGAGGGGAGAGGAAGGGGGGGAGGAGGAGAGGTAGGGAGAGCAGAGGGGAGGGAGAGTAGAGGGGAGGGTGTGGAGGGGGAAGGAGGAAGCAGGGGGTAGGGAAACAGGGGGGAGGGTTGCTCAGGGCTGGAGTGAAGGGTTCCCAGAGGGGAAGCGGGAAAAGCAGCAGGAGGACAAGGCCGGAAAGGAGAAAGGAAGGCGGGCTGCGGGAGCAGGTGGGGACGGAGAACCCGAGGGGAGAGCCCCCAGCTCAGGAGGACGCTCAGGGGATGCACTCGCTTATCTATAGCCCCCCTCATCGAACAACATGTTGAAATTACACACGTGAGGGGTTTTTTTGTTTTGTTTTAATCATGATTTTTTTCTTTAACCACAACTAAGAGGAAACCAGGGTATAGACCACAGCGAGGTGACGAGGGTGGGGTGCACAGCCCCGGGGCCGGCTCTGCCTGGGCTCCCCTCGGCTGGGGCTGGGTCTCCTGCTCCCGGGGTCACTAGCTGTAGCCCGGGCTCCAGAGGGCAGGAGCAGGACACGGCCGTCCCCGCCCGCAGCCACGGCTCCCTCCTGACAGAGGTCACTCCCTCCGAGAGGAGGCCGCTCCTCTGAGCTCTGCAGGCTGCGGCTCCCCCAAACTGCTTCCTCCTCAGAACTGCTCTGGTGCAACCCTGACCCTCCCTTCCTCTCCCTTCACCTGCAGAGGCAAAGCGGGGTCAGGCAAGAATGCTCGCGTCCTCCCCCGGCCTTCCGTTTCTCTCCTCATTCTCCCTGTCTCTTCTCCTGGGTTCTAGATCCCTGAGTCTTGCCTGGAGCAGGAGATTCGGGACCAGAAGGCCTAACACACCCTGGGCCTGAGAGTCCAAGGAGGAAAACTCGTGGTAAATCATCAGTTCACTTTGCCTTGGACAAGGACCAGGATGGGAGGGTCTGCAGAGCGTGATTGTTAGGCAAGAGCTGCGGACCAAAAGGTTGAAACATTCCGTGATCCCAGCCAAGTATTCAGATCGCTGCCTGCCTCAGTCAGCAAAACACCAAGGCAAGGTCTGGCCAGCCCAAGATTGGCCGCCATTTTGGTGCATCATGGCACCCCCCACACTGATTTATCTCTTGGGTTATGGTGTCAAGGGGCAACACCATTGTGGACGGTAAGCTTGAAAGGAAGCCGTGCTATCACATATCAATTTGAGGGGTTTAAAAAACATGGACATATAAAAAAAAATAAAATTAAATTAAAAATAAATAAATAAAAAACGTGTATATATATATTTATCTGTAAACATATATATACCCAATCTGTTTGAAAGATGCTGAGCTAGCAAATACAATTAGTCAGGCAATTCCTTTCTGAACTTGGCTCTGCTGTAGATCTCAGACCCCTTGCAGTTTAGGCTCTCACGTTCCCGTGCCTCACTTTTGCTATGTGTCCTGAGAGCCCTGGGATGGTTTTCGCTGTGACTCAAGTGCCCAGACAGTCCGTCTTCGGATCGAACTCACCTAGACGGCATCCGTCCAGTGTTTCCAGAGGCTCAGGGCAAGCTGGGAGATGATTACATTCAATTATGCTTTGCACATCATGCAACGGTTTGCAAGCACTTTCCCCACACCGTAGCTCACCGAAGCCTGGAACAACTCTGCCAGATGGATATGATTATCCCCAATTTGTTGATGAGGAAATGAAGTTCCAGAGAGGTGGGCTGACTAACCCCAAGTCTTAGGGCTAGCAGCAGATTCAGATTTCCTGTCTTAAATCATATGCTTTTCCACCAAACCCGTTGCCTGTCAAGGACGCAAAAATAATAACAAATATGGACTGAGTTTTTGCTGGTCACCAGACCCCACGCGAGACACTCTAACACGCATCATCTCATTTACTTTTTCCAACAGGTACGCAAAGAAGATGCTATTATTGTCCCCATTTTACAGATGAGAAAACGAGGGCTTACAGAGGTTGACTGCATTGCTCACAGTAGAGTAGGGACCTGAATCCAGCCAGTTTGATCCCAGAGCTGGCGTTCTTTATTCCCCCACCTCACGCAGCAGGCCAGGGTGTTTCACTGTCTCTTTGTTTAGAAGTGTCCATGCTCTGGGATAACACAAGCCGTTCTAACTGAGTCCTCTGCAGGCAAGCACAATGAAAGCTTTCTGGGTTGGGGGATAGGAGAACAGGAGGTTCTGGGGGGCATCTGGGAGCAGGGGGCTGGAATGGAGGTGGGGGAGGAGCTTTCCCATTCCTATATGGCCACGGTGACAAGGACGGAAGAGTGGGATGGTGTCATGCTGTGCATGCATGCTTGCGCCGTCCCTTTCCAGCCATATGGGCCATTGTGGTCCTCTTTATAGCACCACATATGGTCCTTTCTTAATTGAATTTTTCCTAATAATTGATCTGACCTGTATCATTCTGTTAGCTTTAGCAAAACAAATTCTGACAGGTTTTGATATTAGAACTAAAAATATGTTTCCAACTAGCTGAGGAGCCATAAAGCAGGCTGAAATCATACTAATGATAATGTACAATCTGTTTGCTACCATAAAGTTCTTATTATTTACATGTAGCAAGCCATCCAGAGATAATGTGAGCCTTGAGTCTCCTTCTAGCTTTTACTGATCTCTCATTTACCGAACGGGGGGGAGGGGGAGGGCTGAAAAAAGGCTGCCCAGGTCACCTTCCTGCAGGGCGATGATTCTGGAGGTCTGAGGCTCTGTGTCTCCTCAGAGCCCATGCCCCTCCCCACAGCAGGCTCCAGGAACGCTAGTGCTTGTCCAGACGCTCAGGTCTCTCCTCTGGGTCTGACTCCTTGACTCTACCATACTCCTGAGCTCTGAGCTCCGAGGGGACCCGGAGAGGAGCTACCACCGCCGGGGGCCGTGGAGGAAGCCTGGACCTGTGGCCAGAGGGGTCTCTGTACTTGTGAATAAGGCTCCTCACAATGTGGGACAGAGCTAGGGCTGGGAGGGGATAGGGTGCAGCCTGGGGCCAGGGGCCCCCTTCTCCTCGTGTGTCATGTTCACTGAGGGACTCTGAAGACTTTGAGATGTGAACCTGGCCTTCCAGGTCATTATGAAGGTTATTGTAATATGTTCTTATACTTGTTTGTATTTCTTTGGTGTTGGTTGTGATCTCTCCTCTTTCATTCATGATTTTATTAATTTGGGTCTTTTCTCTTTCTTTTTGATAACTCTGGCCGGGGGTTTATCAATCTTATTAATTTTTTCAAAGAACCAGCTTCTAGTTTCATTGATCTGTTCTACTGTTCTTTTGGTTTCTGTTTCATTGATTTCTGCTCTGATCTTCATTATTTCTCTTCTCCTGCTGGGTTTAGGCTTTATTTGCTGCTCTTTATTTGCAGCTCCTTTAGGTGTAGGGTTTGGTTGTATATTGAGACCTTTCTTGTTTCTTGAGAAAGGCTTGTATTGCTATCTACTTTCCTCTCAGGACCACCTTTGCTGCATCCCAAAGATTTTGAACAGTTGTGTTTTCATTTTCATTTGTTTCCATAAATTTTTTTAATTCTTCTTTAATTTCCTGATCGACCCATTCATTCTTTAGTAGGATGCTCTTTAGCCTCCATGTATTTGAGTTCTTTCCAACCTTCCTCTTGTGGTTGAGTTCTAGTTTCAAAGCATTGTAGTCTGAAAATATGCAGAGAATGATCTGTCTTTTGGTACCGATTGAGACCTGATTTGTGACCCAGGATGTGATCTATTCTGGAGAATGTTCCATGTGCACTAGAGAAGAATGTGTATTCTGTTGCTTGGGGATGGAATGTTCTGAATATATCTGTGATGTCTACCTGGTACAGTGTGTCATTTAAAGCCTTTATTTCCCTGTTGATCTTCTGCTTAGATGATCTGTCCATTTCAGTGAGAGGGGTGTTAAAGTCCCCAACTATTATTATATTATTGTTGATGTGTTTCTTTGATTTTGTTATTAATTGGTTTATATAGTTGGCTGCTCCCATGTTAGGGGCATAGAGATTTAAAATTGCTAGATTTTCTTGTTGGACAGACCCTTTAAGTATGATATAGTGTCCTTCCTCATCTCTTATTATAGTCTTTGGCTTAAAATCTAATTTGTCTGATAGAAGGATTGCCATCCCAGCTTTCTTTTGATGTCCGTTAGCATGGTAAATTGTTTTCCACCCCCTCACTTTAAATCTGGAGGTGTCTTTGGGTCTAAAATGAGTTTCCTGCAGAGAGCATATCAATCGATTTTTTTTTTTTTTAATTCATTCTGATACCTTGTGTCTTGATTGGGGCATTTAGCCCATTTACATTCAGGGTAACTATTGACAGATAAGGATTTAGTGCCACTGTATTGCCTGTAAGGTGACTCTTACTGTATATTGTCTCTGCTCCTTTCTGGTCTACGTTACTTTTAGGCTCTCTCTTTGCTTAGAGGACCCCTTTCAATATTTCCTGTAGGGCTGGTTTGGTGTTT